>JAGPOW010003642.1:95374379-95400401 GCA_030014935.1 Caiman crocodilus | reverse complement strand
AGAGCTAAGTACGCAAGCGCTGTAGATGAACATCTTTGTCGAGAGAGTAAGCACTGTTTTTCCAAACTCTCTTTTGAAGTTTAGCCATGGTGTTGCCTGCCTTTCTAATGTGAACATTAATTTTGTCTTCCAAGCCAAAATTTTGAGAGACAGTAGAGCCCAAGTAAGTGAATTTTTCAACCACTTCCAAGCTTTCATCATTTATTCTAACTTTGGGAGGGTGGTCAACTTGTTGACCCATGACTGCTGTCTTCTTTAGGCTAATGGTCAGACCAAAATCACAAGCACAAGAAAGGTGCTCTTGATTTAAAGGGTGCATGGGCAGCCTGGGACCAGAGAGCACCATGGCAGCTCAAGTCAGTGTCCAAAAAGAAAAGTCTTGGGTCCTGTTCTGTTCGACACATTAATGATTTTGATGCTAGAATTGAGAGCTTCTTGAGCAGGTTTGCAGATAACATGCAACTACAAAGGAATACAGAAGTGCAACTCAGATCCTGACAGACTAGAAAGATCAGATGGAGCTAACAGAATGAAGTTGAATACTGTTAAGTGCAAGGTGCTACACCTCATGAAGAATAATCAAAAACACAAATACAACATGAAAGACACCTGGGTGGATGGCAACACTATGGAAAAGGATCTGGGAGTCTTGGTAGAGCAGAGAAGGGGTTGATTTTATTTTTTTAAAACCTTCCTTGGAGGCTGGGTGTTGCTACAGCCAATGTTGGATATTTTGTCTTGAAGAAGTGAAGGCTCTCAGTGGAATTTAAAGCTGGAGGTTCCTGGGTAGAGTTTCCTCTGCTCAGGATTAGACTGATCACTACAGTTAGGGTTAGGAAGGAGTTTCACCCCATTATCAGATTGGTATAGGTTGTGGGGGTTTGCCTTCCTTTGTAGTGGTTGCCATGGCCCTCTTGGATCTCTCAAGCTTATTTTAACAACTTTTGCAGCAGCAGGCTGTTACTTACCATGGTCCCCCTGCTTTACTCTGTGGCAGGTGAGGGTGTTGTGTCTTGTGTTTGTGTTAGGGTTGACTGCAGTCTTGTGACCAGGTTAGACAATGATTTATATAGGATGGTTTAGATAGGGATGATCCTGCTTCAGGCAGGGTATTGGACTAGATGATCTATGGAGGTTCCTTCTAGCCCTGCTTCTCTGTTTGTGCGTTTTTCATCTCTTCCTCTCAGTCTCTGATGGGTCTTTCTGGTAGAACTTGCACCCTAATTCAGTACTCAATGAAGTTTCTCAAGCTTTCTGGTCTGGAGGCAGGCAAAGGCAACGATTCTTTTTAAGCAAATTCCAAGAACTTCCACCAAATTCTTAAGTATGTCACCCTCCAGTGAGGTAGCTGTGCCTATGTGCCTGCCCATTTAGCTTTCTATGTAGTGATACAAACTTTGTAGAACTATAAAAATACACCTGTCAAAAGCCTGTAAAGCACAGATATGTACGTTTGTAACAAGATTCCAACTAATTTAACAAGTAATTGATTTGTACCTGAAGTATGCATTTGATTAAGTCAGTATGATGGGTACTACTCTATTCTTTAGAAAGAGAGAAAATATTTTCAAGGAGGACAAAGTGATAAAAGGCATTTTCACAGACAACGAAGTTAAATTAAATGGGACCTAGAGTTGTCACCTCTATTTTGAAAGTTAACCAACTTAACTGAGAAGTATAGTAGAGCTATTATGATCCATTACTAGATGGAGATTGGCATATGCCAATTACAGTGTGAAGGAAAAGCAGTAGCATTTTATATTTTAGAAAAAAAGTTGGATGATTTAGTCATATCAAGTGATGATGAAATACCATTTATTCCAACATCAATTAATGGGGAAGCTAAACAGCAAATACTACACATATTATTTATTTTTAGACAACAGCATTTTTTACACCAAAAGGTTTGAGGCGATGACCAAGAAGTTCTGTGAACCACTGATATTTTTTTAGAATAAATTCTGGAAGATGATGGTTTTCTCAAAAATGCAATATTGTGTCAGTGCTTAAAAAGAGTAAACCATGCATAATTATAAAGCTAGTTATTAACCTGACAATGATAGCAAAACAGAAGAACAATGAATACTAGATTCAAATGAGTAAAAGAATATATTAATGCCAGTCATCATGGTTTTATTAAATCAACCTATATTCTTTGACATCATGATAAATTTGGTTGATAAAAGTTAATTATTTTGACATAAGATCTATTTCAAAGTATTTGCTACTTCCTTCTCCCCCACTTTTTTTTCCTGTTTTAGAAGAAAAGGTCAGGTAGCATCAAGTTATTTGACAAAATAAATAAATAAATATATAGTATATATGAAATGGATTAAGAAATAGCTAACTGCTAGGTTCTAGTTCATTGCAAATCATCTACTAGTGGGAATACTGAATCTCTGTAGGGATTGGATCCAAGACCAATGCTATTACATGCAAGTAATCTACCCAACACTCTAAGTCACTGCAGATCACAAAAAGAATGAGGCCATTTTACGGAAGAAACTGCTTGATGTCAAAACAGTTAAGCATGTTTTATTTTTGTTTTTTAAATAAAGCCAATTTCAAGCTCAAACCTAGGAAATACAATTCAGGCCACACTTCCAGGATAGAGTACCCTATTCTGTAAGCTGATGCTACTTCTGATGAGATCATTACGGAAAGATTTTGCCCAGCTCACCTTAAAAAGAATGGTAAATGACTGGAGGCAGTCTAGGTAAGAGCAATATAGTAGTGAGATGAAGTTTGAAAACTTCGCCTTAAAAACTAAAGAAAGTTACCCTAACAACTAAAATGAGAGAGGTAGTTACCCATGTTAATCTGCAGCCCGGAAGAAGGCAGGACAGGGTAGCACCTTAGAGCAGTGGCAGGTCCCTGCTCCCTTCTCTGTAAATTTATGGATACTCTGTAAATAACCAAGCTAAAAACACGTATCTATACATTTTGTAAAATAACTGGGCCACCTGCAAAAACATGAAAAAATAGCTCTGCATACTTAAAATGTTTATATACTAATGTGAGAAGTGTAGGGATCAAACAAAGAATCTGAAGTCCTAGTACAATCACGTAATCAAGATGATATGATTTAATTCGGATAGCGGATACTTGGTAGCATAGTTCACAACTGAAGTCTCGTCATGGGCGGATGCAACTTATTCAGGAAGGCTAGCTGGGGGTGGGGAGGAGGAAGCGGGGAACAGGAAGTGGTGTTCTTCTATTAAATGCCCCTGCCACACATTACATTTAAGATATAATTAACCAGTTAATCATGTCTTAATGTGTGGCTGGGTTACAACACAACGGAATTAATGGAGTGATAAAACAAGGAATAAGCGCCAAAAATTATTCCACCAGTTTCCTCAATTCTGTTAACTAATCAGCTCCATTAGTTGTTACAAGTGGAACATTGGCCATATTACTCGGGTTGAGTAAAAGAATTTCACAGGCTTGCAGTGAGGGGGAAAAAATAAATCAGGAAGGTCGTATCATGAACTGAGGTGAAATAAGCAAAGGACATAAAAAGCAACAAAAAAGGATTCCACAAGTATATTAGAAGTAAGAGGAAGACCAAGAAAAGTGTATTTCCCTTACTAAGCAAAGGACAATCTTATAGTGCATGATGCAGAGGGGTACTGAAGGTCTTTTTTACTGCTGTCTTCACAAATAAAGTCAGCTCTCATCTGGATGGATGGGGAAAGACTCAGGAGTGATCTTGTACTGCAGGAAAAAACAGACATGGAAGTTATAGTGAACATGAAGCTGAACAGCATTCACAGGGTACCCTTGTTGTAAAACAGTACAACAACAGTGCGGGTTGTGTTACCAGGTGTATCACTTGCTAGTCAAGTGATGCAATTCTTCCATTCTGTTCATGCTCGGTGAGGTTTGAAGAAGAGAATACTAAGTGGGTATTTGAAGCAAGGTTGGTTTTTTTTTTGGTGATATTTTTATTGGACCAACTGTATAGTTGTGAGACATGCTAAACAAGTTTTCAGGTACAAAGTGGCCTTCCTTGAGTTGGGGGACTTGATAATAGTCTTCAAATAGCTGAAGGGTATAAAGAGTGACAGCAGACTATTCTTTGTGGCCACAGGGGGTGGGACAACAAACAATAATTTCAAATTGCAAAAGGTAAATTTGGGTTGAACATTAGGAAGAACTCTCTCACTATGAGCATGACTGTATCTAGAGAGCTGCAGAATCTCCCTCCTTGGAATATTTTAAGAAAAGGTTACACAAACACTTGTCTGGAATGTTTTAGTCAGGGATGACCCTGTCTTGAGCAAGGGCTGGACTAGATGACCTCCTAAGGTCTGTTCCAGCCCTAGTTTTCTAAGATTCTATAAAGGAAATCAGTCATTCCTCAGGCATTAGAATGAGTAGACAATTATCTTGAATTAATGTCTCAAAATCAATTTCCTTCTTGAAAGAATACCAATGCCTTAAAAGAAAACATTTTTCCCATAATTCTAATCAGCATGTAAGGTTCTATTATTCTTTGTGCATAGCTGACTCTGGGGTGAGTTTACTGCAATTTACCGAATCAGCTTTGCTCCATTGGGGTTGGCAACCTACCACCGACAAACCAGATCCAGCCCAGAGTTGGAGATGGTGGGGGGAGGGGGAAATCACCTACAGTGCAGCTGGAAGAAGCAGTGGCAGTCACCAGGCCCTAGCACTAGCCGACCTCAGATGCAAGCTACAGTATTTGCTGCTAGGAACTGCTGCTGACTACCAGCCTATATGCATGCCCGGACCCCCTGGTAAATGGAAGCTAACATGCACTAACTTAACAAGGCTTCCGCTTACCCAAAGGTCAGAGCATTCATGTAAGCAAGTGTTGCAGGCCAGCCTGTGTGTGTGGCAAATTGTGATCAATTTACCCCAAAACATTAGCAGGAGGGTACACTGACCAGAAAGAACCTGGGTAAAGTTTACACTGACAATCTCTTTGACCATTATAGCATGAAAAGTATTAAATTACAAAAGTAACTCATTAAGTTTGGCCTCCATGTGATCTTATTTCCACGTGATCTTTTCTGCCTTGGAGAACTCATAACATCAGCAGAGTCTCCCATAGCCTGAAGAAGGGTATTTGTGCCCAGAAGCTAGCAAAGGACTTTTCCCCAACTTATTTATTTGGACTAATAAAACATATCATATTACTCAAAGAACTTTTCTTGCCATGATCTTATTTTGGAGTCTCAAAATATAAGAAACTTATCTTATTCCTTGGAGCCTCAAAACAGCAGAGACTCCCTATGCCTGAAGAAGGGTGATCGCACCTGAAAGCTTGCAAAGAACTGTTTTCCAACTACTCAGTTGGTCTAAGGGAGATATCACAACTACCAAAAGAACCTTGCCTGCCTACGTCCTTAGACCAATATGGCTACAACCAAAAACCCAGTGATCTTATCTAACATTTATTCTGGAGGACAGCTAATGGTGTGCCTTAATGTTACCATGTTCCAAGACAGGTTTCTTCTTTTAATGCTTTGCTTGCAAAGACTAAATATCACACAAACAGACTGACAAAGTGATGCACTGAGCTCAAAACAAACAGAAGATATTTAATGCCGCCCCTCTGTTCTGATTCTACTCCTGAGGAAAATTTATCCCTCCTTTAATAAGCTACAATAAACAGATAGCCAAAACAACAGAAGTCAAGTATTTTTAGTCCCTTGAACTTTTCACCTTAAGTCTTACATGCAGAAGCAAGCAGTGAAAAGGAAAAGTAATAACAAGTATCATGTGGCAACTCTGAAAAAGAATATATTAACTACTAGCAGTCTATCTACAAGGCAACTATGTTCTTTTACCTTTCAACATTCACTGTAGTGCTTCAGACAAATTCTGAAAAGTACATGAATGTATGTATATCAAGAAATAGGATGGGGGGGGGAATTATCCCCAATTCTCAACTATTATTGAAGTGAAAGCAGGCAGACCTCTTACTGACTTAAATCAATCAAACAAAAAAAGAGAACCACAGAGGATTCTAACAATTTTGGGTCAAGGATCTGTACATTTAATTAGATGAGGGCTTTTGTTCACAGACTTAATATATAATGCCTGGCATTACCCCTCTTTCAAATGAAGAAAGTATATCAATACTTAACCCACAATGCCCATGTCTACATGAGCGGTGGACTGCCCAGTTATTATTGTGCAGTACCGTCCCCACAGTTTTTTCAGATGTCCCTGAAAAGTAGTCTCATAAGGATGCAACCAGTATGTCTTTAAAAAAAAGAAAAGAAAGAAAGAAAACAAAATAAAACAAAAACACATGCAGGGGACATGAAACTCAAAATTGTAAGCTGCATTTGCTAAAGAGCTAGATTGTTTCTCAAAAATAGCTTCCTGGTTTGTTTTTTCTCTTTAACAAAAAAAAGTTAAGTATATACATTCACTCTACTAGATGAAGAACAGATCCAAGCCACGCTACTAGTGGTAGATGCGGCCCTAGTTGAGTAACATCCATTCTGTGCATAGGTGGATCTAAGAATTTTAAAGGAAGGGGGGTACTAGTAGCAGAGGTGGCTGACACTCCCCCCCCACACCACCCCAACTGTGCCAGACCAGTAGCTACTGGGGATTTTAAGTCCCCAAAGGGAGTTAGACTTTCTCCTCTACCAGCTCTCCACACCCCCTCCCTTCATGTATAGGCACTTTCCCTCCCCTCCCATTTCTATCTCCTCTTCTCCAGATCATCTTGGGCAGAAGAGGTAGCACCTCTGTCTGCTACCTGCTTGGTTCCCCTGGGTATCCTAAGTCATCCTGGGGCTCCAGTTGTGCCTCAGTCTGCAGGGGGCCTAGACGTCCAAGGATATGGGGAACAGGAGACACCAGCAGGTGAACTACTCTTCTGAAGTGAGGTGTTACTAGCCACTGCACCCCCCTGGATCTTCCCCTGCTTTTACTTACAGTGTAAAGCGGACTCAACATGCATAGTTCTGGGAAACATGCTATGGCAAGAAATATGAATATCTGTATAGAACTTGTTTGCTGATTCAGAGTGGTGCAAATCAAGCTTCTAAATGTGAAGTGATGCAATGATAATTTGAACTGTTTGCAAACAGCTCAGGAGCCTATATTTTAAACTATTTAGGGCTTCCTGAACATCAAAGGGAACAATTTCAATGTCATTCTGCAGCCAGCAGTAGAGGTGACAATCAATACAATATTCACAGGAATAGCATATACCAATATAAGGTTAAGAGAAAAAGGAAACAAAAATAAATAAGGGGAGAGCCTTCTATTGCAGTCAGGAGGTTCCAAAGAGATCTCTTTCCCTCCTTATATCAGCCACTAGATGCATGCAATTTTTCAGCTGCAGGTACTTAACTACTGAAGGACAGCACAAACTGAAACCTAAGCGTAACCTGGTTAAAAAAAAGTTGCATGTGCATATATATACACACATGGCCTCCTCCCACAAACTAGCCACAGTGATTATCTCAAGAGCTAACTGCCCTCAGAGTACATGTGTAATTGCATAAGTATGTTTTTTTATTATGTCAGAGAAGCATGATAAATGTAAGAAAAGCCCCCACAAGTGTTATTTATTTTTTGTGATATGCAATGCCCCAGTGAAAGAACATTAAAATAAGGTATTACCCCTGTAATTTTTTGAAAAGATACAGACACATATACAGATAAAATGACAAAAGAACCATTATGATATAGGAAAAAAAAGAGTTTAAGAAAAGTCTTCTTAGACCAAATGGAGCTCACCTCCCGATTTATTTTTCACTAATCCATAAGAATTAGGAGTGAAGTAAATTCACCTTTCATAGATCCCCACGAATATTTTAGAGGTGCATCAGTGCACCCATCCAGTATCAGATCGGTACCGAGATAAAGAAAACTGGCTGTATAGGATATTGGCCTGATGGGGCCAATAATTTGGCTGACAAATACCTTTGCTGTGCACACCTCCAGTGCAGTGCTCAGGCAGTGAGGAGGAGAGCCAGCAGCTTGGAGAGCTACCTCCAGCTGGTAAGTCCAGTGTGGTAGAAGGGGAGAGGGGAGGGGGCAGACCAAAGGCCCCTGTGGTGAGGGAGGGGGCAGGGGCTGCTCAGGCGGGACAGAACCTCGGCTCATGGGCGGTGGTGAGGGGGAAAATGGCTCCTGCTGCTGATTGCACCCTGGGGGGAAGGAGTATGTGCCCCCAGACTTGCACAGGGTGGGGTGGGCTACAGCACGGCCTGCACAGGGCTCTTCTCGGCAGGGCTTAGGCTTGGAGCAGGCACTGGTGGTGCTGAGAAGATGCTGCATCCACCCCAGATTTCACTACCGCTCCACTCCCAGCTGCCTGGCGCAGCACCTGCTCTTCCTCGTGCATGGGTGGAGGCAAGGCGTTGAGCTGGGGCTGTGCTGTGCAGCTGGCGGTGGGAGCGGAGCAAAATTTAGGGGGTGGATGCAGCATCCTCCAAGTGCTGCCTGTGCCCAGGCCAAGCCCAGTCCCCACTGAAAAGAGCCCCATGCAGCCCTCTTCTTTTGCCCCACACAGATCCAAAGGGCACATGCCCTCCTAGGATGCAAGCAGCAGTGGGAGTTGCCTCCCCCTCCATGAGCCAAAGCTTCAGCCCCTGCCCTGTCTGGGCAGCACCTACCCCCACCCACTCCCTCACTGCAGGGGGTGTTGGTCTGCCCCTCCTCTCCCTTCCCACAACACTGGACTTACCAGCTGGAGGGAGCTGTATCGGAAATCAGATCGGTATCAGCCAATATGTTTCCTTAAATATTGGCGATTGGTACCAGCCCCAAAAATCTCTATCAGTGCACCCCTAGAATATTTTAAGTTCATTCACCTTACAACTCTTCATTATTAAAAGATAACACAAAATGAAGTGCACTAGCACAACTAATTCTTATACAAAGTAGTATGTATTCACTGGAATTTATTACTTGGACATTAGGAAATTACTATGCAGGGCTGTGAACAAACAGAAAAGAGCTAAACTCTTTTAAAAAAGAAGAAAAAAAATAAACTGTCTATTATTACCATGATCACTTTTTGTCTCCTCAAGCTAGAGTGTATAAGCTCATTCATGCACAGACCATTTCTTCTCCTACAGGCCAAGTGCTATATGCAAAAACAGTAAAACAGCACAGTATTTAGGAATGTGTCAGAGCAACAGGAAGGATTTGGTTACTCAACAGTCACCACTGTCAAATATTTATTTAAATTGCAAGGCCCAAACATGTCTATCCTTGCCAGCTGCACATGCAGGCCTAGGCTTTATCTTCCTTTGTGCAATAAATCTATCATCTCAACAACAATAAATTAATTTATTCACTGACAAGTTGTTGGGTTTGCAATACTTTACTACAAGTGTACAAATGACATTCAACAGACAGGATGCTCTACTAATCAAGCACAAGAACAGTCAAAGAGAAGATTTTAAAACAATATGCTAGATGAGGCAATTTGGGGTTTATTGATGCATACACATACCCAGACTTGTACTGCAGCAATGGTAGATTAAAAGAAGACTTTAAAAAGAAATGATTTAATTCTAATGCCTGCCTTTAAAAATAAGTCTTTAAAAAAATTATTTAAAGAAACTTCATCAATGAATCTTAAACTTTTAAATAAGCTATATACGGTGGTAGCAGTTTGCTTAACTATAGAATCATGTGAAAACATATGAAATCTTCTATGGACATCAAAAGTTTAAATGAGTAACCACGTTGGGCAAGTACTTTTATACGTACTCCGACGTGCTCCGATTAGAATGCATCAGAGCAGACTCAATCACATCTACTGAAGCGTTTTAATCAGAATGCTGCAGCGTCTCGTATATCAGCATCCCCACATTTCAGAATCGTGGCAGGGGTGCTTTAAACTAAAGCTTGTCAAACAAGCTTTAGTTAAAGTGTCCCTGCCATTTTGAAACACAGAACACTGAATAAACGAGACACTGTGGCCATTTTAGTTTGAGTGGCTCCCAAGAGCTGCTCTAATTAAAACGGGGCCCCACCCTGGAGCACATGTACAGATACCCATTATTTTCAGTCTTTTCAATAGAGTGACTATTTACAGTGCTTTCAGGCCACGTACAAAACATTCAATTCCAGCAGCAGAAAATTTCCACTCCTACAAATGATTCCTGGGGAGGGAGCAGCACAGATGATCAGTCTGCAACTGCTCCTTCTCCTCTACCCCTTGTGTCTTCCTGAGACTGAAGTGATCCCGGTCTGGGGAAAGGATGGGCTGCTCCAGTTCTCCTGGAGGGACTGGAGCAGCAGGACAAAGCCTTCTGCCTGCTTCGTGCACAAAGGACTCCAAAGTGAGAAGCAAATAGAGGCATATGGCACTACTCCCTCCTGGTGCCCAGGAGCCAAGCAGAGGAGCAGCACCATGACCCTCCTACCTGCTTCTCACTTGAATCCTCAGGGTAAGTAGTAGGTAAAGAGCAGCTTTCCCACCCAATCTATGGAAACTACCATACCACCTTCTCCAGACCAGGGTGATTTTGGTCTCTGGAACATGGAAGCTTTTCCCCACAGCTTCACTCCACCTGGTTTCTGGGAAGCATAAGTCATATAGGTGGTTTATTCCCTCAGATAAACTCTCACTGGAATAATTTCTACCTGGCTATAGTCATATTATTTTTTCCTCACAGAATAGCCATTTTTGCTTTAAGAGAAAAAGATAGAACATCTGTACATAGTTTCTACTGGGAGAGCTGCGATTCTCCCAGTAGAAACTGAACAACCGTATGTGGCTTAGTTCCTGTTATTCAGAAAAAGTTTTTACTTCGACTACTTCTGGTTTCAGTTTAGAAAGCTGAATGAGGGTCAATCAAGGGTCTCAAGTTATTCCATTTGGAATAACTGTTTGAAAATTGGCCACTACAGTTTAAACTGTGAGGAAAAGCTTGGTTTTAATTCATAGACTGGGAAAATGTACATGCCTTGGGGTGATCCATTACATTTTAAAAACCTGAAGTATCTAGAGCCAGGTCTTAAGTGCACCTTCAAGTGCTGAATACTATTAAAAGTATTAAAAGTGTGGCACTTTGAAACAACAACTGAAGTACTAACTACAGACAATTCTCAAAGAAGGAAACAGAAGAGGAAAAAGGAATGGGCAGTTTAAAAAGTACAAGATGTGTTTTGATAAAGAAAAGGCACCTGTCTTCAGGACACTTCCTAAAATAAAGTGAACAATTTGAAAATGATGACTCTGTGCATTTTTAACAGAATTCCAGTTTCTGTTCAAATTGAGCTCGACAAAAATTATAGGTAAAAAAGTTTATCTATTTCCAACACCATAAACAATTTGAGGATTAAGAACCTGAGAAAAGGCTGAGCAATATTATTAAGTCTGGCTGCAAAGCAAATTATTTAAAATTGTTTTTAGCAATTATCAAATAGCAAGATCACAAGACTTGCCAGAAATTTAAAGTAACCCCCTCTCACAAGCCACTACCTCAAAAGGCATCACAATGTCAAATTCAGGCATTACAAGTCTACCCCGTTTTTTTCGATTCATCTGCTGGAGAGCTCAAGGTGTCCTATGGTGTAATGAAAATCTTACATTTTTTTCATGTGATAAAAGTTGTAGAAGAACCATGTGCAAACATCTAAGTGACATTCTGCAAGTACTTATAAGAACGACATTTTTGTGCAGATTTTTGCAGACTTTCATGCAGATTCATGAGTTTTAAGAATTCATTTACATGAAGAACAACAAAAGCAGCTGACATATTTTGATTCACATAAAATAAGTATTTTATTGCATGAAATGCAGCTGCACGATCAAGATATATTGAAAAGTATTAAACATACTGTATCAACCCTTACACAAAGCACTGTTAAAAACAAGCAAACAAATAAGCACACACACTCACATTCCAACCCCTGCCACACACACAGACCAGTTTAGTTAATGTAATAAGTTTTGATTACACAAAACGGAGTTTTTTGTTCATACTATACCAAACACCTTTATAAAGCAATTAATTAAAGACCCAGTCCATGCTGGTGATCCCCTGCACAATAATGGAGCCATTCATATCAGAAAAAATAAATGAGACTGCACAGAAGCAGAGATTCAATTGCATAAAGCTCATTACAGAAATGGGGAATTAGTGTTAAAATAGCATCTCTTTACATTTGTTTAGAACTACCAAGGTAAAGGGAAAGCTATTCCTCTGTTCTGTTTCCTTTGTAAGAGTATTTTGAATCTAGTTATTTTTCTTAGTGTTGATTTTTGAATGAGAAAAAATGGGAAAAAGTGAATGAAAAAGAATACAGGAGGACTTCAGGCCATGTATACAGTTAGACATATTTTTAAAACAATTTTCTAAAATTGGGCAGTTGACAGTGTCCCTTTTATGAAGTAATTTCCTATCCACAGAAAAATATCCTTCCCATTTTTTTGTTATCCTTGATTCAGAATAAACTGTAGTTGTTCTCTTTCGTTTCTACTGAATGAGGTACAAGAGTTGTATTTTTATAAAAAAAAAAAAAAGGAAAGGTGAAGGGTTTTCCAGTTATTATAGTTAGAAACAAAACACTCTCACTTCACTCATTTCTCCAGAGCCTGACTTATGATAACAGCACAAAGCAGCTCTCCTTGCTCCCAGGTGACAGAGCTGTCAATGCCTATTTCTTATGTCCAAAGCCTAAAGACTTGAGTGTGTGCTTAACTTCACTTTCTGCAAGGTGTCCCCACCGAGTACAGCAGAGCAACTTAACATGCACAAATTAAGTCCCAGCCTGGGAAGGACTAACACAACACACCACTCCTTCTTCCCTAATATAAGAACTAGGGGCTTTTTTACACATGTAAGCACCGCAGATTTGAAAAGCACCTAGCACTGTGACACCTGCAGTTGTATACATGGCAAAATGCGCATCAACACAAACCTTCATTTTCTGCATGCTGACGTGCATTTTGCCACTTGTACAACTGCACACAGCACAGTGCAGTGTGCATCAGCTTATGTGCAGAACAGAATTAATTAATTGAGTCTGCTCCGAAGTGGCGGATCTCCAGCATGTTGCGGGACAGAAAGGTACGTGTATACATGCTCTAGGAGAGCTAGACTGCTCAGATCTTTGATGTGACAAATTGAAAATGCTGTCAAAACAGTTGTATTCTTTTGGTCTGCCTTTAAGGGGGAGATGAGTTGTATGCTAAAGTCAAAACTTGTATGCTATCAAACACCTGTTTATATTCTGCATCTATGTTACAGACCAATGGTTTTCAACCTTTTTTCATTTGAGGACTCCTAAAAAATTTTGATCGAAGGTGAGGACACCTTTGACTTGTAAGTGTGGGTATTCACGTACTTTCAATTAATCATAGTCATCTTTTGTGAACCACTTAGACGTAGTCTGCAGACCTCTAGGGGTCTCAAGACCTCAGGTTGAAAACCACCATTATAGACAAAATATACAATATCAATCTATCAATAAAACAGCCTGGTATTCAAAACAGTTACACTGCTCTTCCATGAAAAACTCTGCCTTTGCTTCTGTTCATATTAGCATTACCACAAGTTTTACAGTTGGGGTAGGGAGGAGGAAATCAACTCATTTTAACAGAGTATAATTTTTCTTTTAGTAAGTTTGTGTTGAAATGGGACAGATGAAGCATGTTAGAAATCACACACACTCATTTATAGGACTTACTGGATTCCAAACAGTAAGAATTCCTCCTCAAATGACCACCTGTGCTGCACTGTGTATGCCACAAGCTTCCAGGCAGTAATAAAACCTATGGTTTACTTCAGAATTTGAGCATACAGTTCTGGCAAACATCACCCAGACCTTAACATAAGGAAGCATCTTGGACACTGCCACATTCCATTGTTTGCTCCCCACCCCTCCAAAAATGAATGAAGAACCTAAAATGACATTAAACTACAGCTTTATAACTAAATAATTCCTTCCCAGCCCTTGCATTCAACACATTCCTGTACCAAAAAGCACGATCATAAATCTCCTAGGAAGCCCAGTAAATCTCTTCCCCAGGCCATTAAAAAAACAAAAGCGCCTGCAGTATGACTGTTCTGTTTCCTGCAGGAAATAAGATGCCTGTATTAGATACCTCTGTGGTTTTCATACTGTAAGTGTAATGGGGAGGATAAATCCTCTAGAGAAGCCTATTAACTAACGCTTAGAAAGACCAATGACAAACAGCGCGTAGTATTTCATGGGAAATGCACACACACACACAAGCCCAGCCAGACATCCTCTAGTGACATCTTTTAGAGCAGGCAGTTGAGGCGCTGTCCTTGGAACAAACAGGGTGTGCGGTAGGCAATGGCTGTACATACCCATCCTCCTTGGTTTCCTCAACCTCACTCCACCTCCCTCCAAGGAGATCATTATTTCCGCGCAGCTGGGCAGCCAGCCCACTTCACCAGCTCCTGCTGCCCCTTCCCAGAGCCATCAGCCGCTATAGGCAGGAACCAGGAGGCAGCCATGCCCAGCTCACACACACAGACACACATATGTGTGCAGACACACACGCGTGCACACAAGATGCACGCATGACCACCACGCAAAACATGCGTGCACACAAGCCACTCACACACAGTACGCAAGGCATGCACGCCACCTGCATGTGGCACGCACCCACTACACAAGACACGCCACGCACAAAGCATGTGTGCACATGAGACGCACATGGCATGCATGCCACCTGTGCATGCATGCCTCATGCACCCACCATGGAAGACATGCCATGCACAAGGCATGCAGGCACACCACAGAAACATGGAAGACACATACAGTTGGCTTTTTGATTGGACAAGCACAGCTCAGCCTGGGGCGCATCCCTGGCAGGTAGGACACAGCCACTCCCCCACACCCACTTTCTAGGACCGGGCTCCACCACCAAGCGAGGAGAGAGGAAGGTGAGAACCCGGCTGCAGCAGAGACAGCTGGCCAAGCAAGGCCCCAGACGGGAAGGGAGACAAAGGGGCAGCAGGGGCCTACCGGGCACCTGCTGCCCGGACACACACACGCACACGCGCAGGCCCATACCGAGCAGCAGCAGGCGGTGCGTCTGCTTGTACTCCCGCTTCTGCTCCTTGAGCGCGCGGTCGATGCTCTTGCTGACTTTTCTCGCTTCCTTCTCCGCCTCGCGCTCCTCCAGCCGCAGCTTCTCCCAGGGTCTCTGCAGCGCGGCGGTGGCAGCGGCGGGCGGCGGCCCCCCCTGGCGGCCCGGCTTCCCGCCCCCCGCAGGAGCCGGGGCCGGAGCCGAAGCCGGAGCCTTGGCGGGTGGCGGCGGCGGCTCGGGGGCCGCTCCGCCACCGTTCTGCAGCAGCAGCAGGAGCGGCGGCCCATCCGCCTCTCCGGCCGGCTTGTCGCCGCCCGCCCCGCGCGGGGGCCCGGGCGGCGGGGCTGCCGCGTGCTCGGCGGGCGGCTCGGGCTCCGAGGCAGCGCCGCTGCAGCCGCTGCCCCCGCCGGGCTCCCCGAAGAGGCGCGGGCGCAGGCTGTAGCACAGCCCCATGGCTCGGCTAGGCTCGGCCGGCCTCAGCGCTGCCCGCGGGCCCTGGGCCGGTGTCGCGGGGCGCCGCCCAGCCCCTCAGCGCCCCGCCGGCCCATCTCGCATGGTCCTCGGCGCCGCGATCACCTGCCGCGGGCCGGGGCCGCCTCACCGCCAGCAGCGCCGGCCCCCCGCGCCAGCAGGCAGCAGCGGGCGGGGCGGAGCGGGAGCGCTGAGCCCGCCCCCCGCACGCAGCACTGTGGGGCCGCGGCCGCCCCGCACGCACGCACGCACGGCGAGGGCGTCCCTCGCGCTCCTAGCCAGGCCCCGGCCCCGGGCCCTCCTGATACGGGCGGGCGCTTCGCAGGCCCGCGGCCATGAGCGCACCTTTACAGCTACTCCCTCCTCTCTGTGGCACGCAGACCTCTACCCCACTCCAGCTGCCCTGCTGTCAGCCGGCTCCTTAACCCCCGCTCCCACAGTCTTTCCCCCTCACGCGCACACCTGCCCTCTACTTTTGCACGCTGTCGGCTCTTCAGTGGCACAGCCTGCCACTAGGGTGGCCGTCATCGGGGACAGGTCAGTTGTCCTCTATCGATACGAAACAGGATGCATTCATGTCTTCTATTTTTCTCTTGAAGACGACATAAAGGTGTCGGGTTTCGTATCGATAGAGGACAGAGTAGCAGAAAAACACAATGTCCCCGATGATGGCCACCCTGCCTGCCACATATTCGTAGATCAAACCCTGCCAGGCACCCAAAAACCAGGACCAATCCTAAGAGCACCCCTGATGTGTAGAGAGTGCATGCAGGTGCACGTGTACCCCCTGCGATTGGCCACTACTGACAGTGGTGCGTGCAGGCGGTCACGGCTCAGCACCCACTCCCTTTTGCTGCTGACACTGTCAGTGGTGTCTGCAGGTGGTTACCTTTCACCAGTGGCCATCACTGCTGCTGCTGGCCGTGGCACCTGCAGTTGATCACTGCCTGCTGGTTGGTGTTCACCATCCCCTCTCCGCCCACTGCCACTGCCACGGCTGCCTGCAGGTGCTCCCCACTCACCTCCACCTCCCCTGCCACCATTGCCGTGCCTCCCTAGTCTCCGGCAGCACGTGTCGTTCATGCCCATTGCCACATGCAGAAGTTGCTGCCACCTCCCAGTCTCCCTCCAGCCACCCCCAGGGAGGTGAAGCAGAGTTGAAGGGGTCAATTGGGGCATGAGTTATTCTGCCCTGGATAAAAGCCTGAGCTCTTGATCCTCTTTACAAATGCTTGCATCCATTCATTTATGTAGTTCTCTCCTCTGGCTACAGTGGTTCCCAGCCACCTACATTCAACACAAACATAATTCCCAATCAAATGCCCAGCTGGGTGAACACATGCACCTTCTACCTCTTGTGGAGATGGACTTCAGCTTTAGCAGTGCTAGAAAATAATAAGATCAACTATATATTCAGGTGTATGCTCTCTTTTGGTCTCTGTATAGTAATGAGAGTAGTAATGGTCAAGTACTCCTATGGTTTCATTTGTAATATAGGGCTGTATGGTACCTGAATTTGGGCTCTGTCATCTTGAAAGATGATAGTGGCCATCCTTAAAAAAAAATCTTGGGCAGAGACTATGAATCCTATCCTAAATGTGATCCCATTACATCCTGAAAAAAACCACAAATGATGAGGAGGTCCTCATCCTGCTTACTGGCTTTTGTGACTTTGTCTTGATGATGACTGGTGACAAAAGAAGGAGGCACAGTAGTTTTTTTTCAGGGACTTGAGAAGGGTGGACTAGGATCACAAGAGGGTATCTAAGTCCATTAACTCATTTAATAGTGGAATAAGATATGGCTAGTCGTGTTTAATGTTACAAATATATAAAATATATTCATTTGCAGCTCTGTTTGATCCGTGTCCTCCTTCATCTCAGCAATTTTTGCTGTAACACTTGATGACATTTTTAATCTCCCTGTTAAGGGACCTTTTTGTGGAGTGGGAATACAATAATGTGTTTCTAAATCTCAACACAAATGTCATAGGTGACATAATTATGATGACTATACTTTAGAACTAGTATGAGATTAGACTACTTGTTTTGTTAAAGTCTGGAACATTAGATTGATAACTATGCTGGGTACAATACCTCTATGGATTTTGTAATAGACTGCTGCAGCATGTCACCATATTTTGGCTTAGATTCCCCCCCAGTATATAAATAGATGATGCTATTTATAACCTGTTATATGAAGACTTTAAGGGAAGCTACAGTTTCTCTGTTTCCTAGTGGTGAGACCAAGTGAATCAGACCAAACTGGCAACTGTGTTTTGTTCCTGGATAAGAGGAAAGCAATTGTATTTATGACAGATCTTTGCATGTCAAACGATTTAATGAATGTCCTTTGCAATATACATTTGGAAAGTATTTAGAGTCTTGCATTAGCCTTCATAGAAAAAGGAAAGTGCATTACTATAAAGAGTCTTAATCAAAATCAAAACATTTAAGGGTCTGATACTGCACCATGGACAGGAAGTTTGACATTATAAGGATCAGGATGAGGACCACAGTAGGTATCTCTTTCAACCCATTTACAGTACTTACCAAAGAATTAGGACAGAGGCCTTATCACCTTGAAATGAATGTATTATTTGCTGTTTCTAGTATAGATTTCAATTTCTCACATCTATTATATAGTTTCTGCAGCAATTGTTTTTAAAAGTACATAACAGATTATGTGTCAACAACAGGAATTATTTCACTGACCACTGAAATCCAGCTACATCTAAACTGAAAAATCAGCTGCTGTTTTTACAGTCCACAACTGTATGCTATATCAGGAAATGACGAAAAGAATGCCCACTTTAAACAACAGAGTAGATTCAGGTAAGAAGAATTTGAGTATTCAATATGGAATCTGGCTAGAATATTGAGATTAGCATCCATACTCTCTTAAGATAAGTGCCATTAAATCTTTAATGACCAGAGCTTGCCAGCATGTTGCTTTTGCCTCTGATCTAAATGGAAGAGATTTATAAAAAAAAGAATCAAATCAGGGACACCAAGATTCTAGTGAGGTCCAATCCTCAGTATGCACAGGCTTAACTGAAGCTGATGGTACTACTCACAGCCTTAAAGTTGATCCTGTCACAAGTAACTTGCAAGATCAAAGACTATTTTTTCATCTCTGAAAAGAAATTCCAGAGTTTGGTAAAAGTAGGCTTTACTTTTTCCTGCCAAAATGTCCCTTTGGCCTAGAACAAGTATGTGTGGATCCATGGTCCTAAAAACAGGCAGCTAAGTAATTTGGTAACAGTTACAAAGGTCTGTTACTGTACTTGAAATGAAGCTCTGAGATATAAAGTAATTAGTAGGCCACAGTGCATTTCATGTAAGCCTGGGAGAATAATGTTTGCCTATCTTAATAAGATACTGTATGCCCTGTATTTGGAACTTTCAGGGAAAGACGAGATCAGATTTTTGCAGCAGAATAACTTATTTCACTATTAACACCACATAAACGTTACCATGGCTTCCAAATTATACCTAGAAAATTGCAAGAGATAGGTTGCAATATTCTGATGTGAATAATCCCTTGAGGTTATTTACCAAACAATACCTTGTTCAAAATTTCTTAGATGAGATGCTTACAACCCTGATTGGAGGGAAGACAGTGTTTAAGAAGACAGTACAGCTAGTTACCAGTGAGTGCCTCAGTTTTGCAGAGATGCTAACTATCTACAACTCCCAAAGATATTGCAAGCTGTACATGCTCTGAAAATCTGGTCACTCAGTTTAATGCCTAAACATGGATTTAGGATCTGAACTTTATGCTTCTAGATTTAAAAAAAATGTTTAACTGGGGTTTTTTTGTACTATTCCATCCTCGAGGTTAAAAATTGGAACTTCCTATTCAAGCATACTGTTACTAGACATATCAACAAGATGGCTCTACTTATTTCATGAAGCAATGCAAATCTAGTAAATATAGGATTGTTATATCTGTCCACAAACATCTTGGTCATAGATACACACAACTATTTCCTAGTTCAGACACATTTTACTAGAGAGATCATTTGTATTCTGTGACTGGTTTTGTAATGTTTTTCCTAAAGTACAACATCCTTGACATTCTAATTTCTTTGGAGTTGTTATAAAACGTTCCAATGCTTAATCAAGAAATAACTGTTCATGATCAAAATACAAAAAAGGAGGTAGTGTGGTGATCTGTAAAACTTAAATTTATGGAAGTCTGAATTAAGCCCAAGGGAAATTTGCACAGGCAAAAATTTTATTAAAAAATAAGTTTTTCTGTACCTGGAATTTCCTAAGCCACATTTGATCTCTACCTCTATTGTCAGTCTAATTTGTAGTCACTGAGTTGCCCATATGATGAAATTGTATTAATCATAGATACTTAAAAAGTAGGGTTGGAAGGGACCTCAGGAGGCCATCTAGTCCAACCCTCTGCTCAAAGATAAATGATCTCAGTCAAGGTTTTGTGTAGCTGGGTTTTAAAAATCTCCAAGGATGGAACTTCTACCACCTCTCTAGGTAACCTGCTCTAGTGCTTTACTTCCCTCCTAGTGAGAAAGTTTTTTCCTAATATCTAACCTAAACTTCCCTTGCTGCAACTTGAGACCATCCTTGTTTTTTGTTCTGTAATTTGCCACCCCTGTGAACAGTCTAGCTCCATCCTCTTTGGAACTACCTTTCAGATAGTTGAAGACTGCAATTAAATCATCTCTCATGTCTTTACACATGCTCTGGGATGGAGGGAGGGGCACTTTAATTAGAGTAGTTCCAAGAGATGCTGTAATTAAAGTGCCCACAGTGTTACATGTATTGTGTCCCGTGCTTCAAAATGGCAGTGGGGGTGCTTTAACTAAAGCTTATTTGACAAGCTTTAGTTAAAGCACCTCTGCCACCATTATGAAGTGTGGGGACAGTGAATACATGCAACATATAAGCATGCTCCAGCAGACTCAGTTAATCAAATCTACTTTGATGTGTGCTAATTAGCACACATCTGAGCTGTCATCCAGCGTACATATAGGTGTCCTCAGTCTTCTCTCCTCTAGACTAAATAAGCCCAGTTCCTACAGCCTGTCTTCATAGTCAAGTGTCCCAGCCCCTTAACATTTTCATTGCCCTTTAATGGACTGTCTCCAATTTGTCTAAATTATTTCTGTAGTGGGGGGCACAAAACTGGACACAGTACTCCAACTGCAGCCTAACCAATGCCGCATAGAGAGGGAGCATCACCTCCCTTGATCTGTTGGTCAAGCATCTGCTAAGTCCTTTCATTTCCCCTGCTGGGTCTTCACAAATGCACTCCTTGATGATTTTTTCCAGTATTTTCCCAGGGATAGAGGTAAGAGTTACTGGCCTAAAATTACCCAGCTCATCCCTTCTACCCTTCTTAAAAATGGGCAACACATTAGCCCTTTTTCAATCCTCAGGGAGCTGGCCAGAGCACCATAAATGCTCAAATAGCTGTGCCAGCAGCTTAGCTATGACACTGGCCAGTTCCTTCAGGACCCATGGATGGAGGCCATCTGGGCCAGCTGACTTGAACACATCCTGGCCTTCCAAATGCTCCTTAATTAAGTCAACACTAACTTTCGGCAGTCTGGTGCCTTTTGGATATCTGTCTATGCTCGAAGTTGGGGAATTGTCTTGGTCAGCACTTAGGAATACTGAGGCAAAGAACTCATTGAAGAGCTCCACATTTTTCCTTGTGTCAGCCACCAACTGTCCTGATTTGTCCAGCAGGGTCCCCATGTTACTTTGCACTTTCCTTTTGCTCGCTAAGTATCTGTAGAAGGACTTTTTATTGTCCTTAATTGTTGTAGCCATCCTAATCTCCAGTCCTGCCTTGGCCTGCCTAAGTGATTCCCTGCAATAGCGCTCCAGGGAGGTGTATTCCTCCTTGATGGCTGCCCGCTGATTCCACTGCCTATAAATCTCTTTCTTTGCCCTCAGTCTTTCCTGGAGTTCCCTGTTCAGCCAAAAGGTCCCCTTACCCCCTTTTCTGTGTAAGAGGATAGACTCCTTTGTGCTCCAAGGATCATTCCTGTGAGAAACCTCCAACCCTTCTGGACTCCCATTTGCTCGATGCACTTGAGTTCTGCCACCTCACTAACCAGCCTTCAAAGTTTACTAAAGTTGGCCCTACTAAAGTCTAACACTTTAGCCTCACTTGATTTTTCCCACCCTTCCCTTGGTGAACTCTACCAAATGATGGTCACTATGTCCCACATTACTGTGTACTCGCAGGTTCCCCACGAGATCATTCCCTGTTGCTAAGACCAGATCTAGCAAGGCGCTACCCCTGGTGGGACTGGAGTCCACTTGGTTTAGGCAGAGGTCCTGTACACAGTGTAAGAACCTACACTTGAGGTTCAACATGAGTGGCTTGTTTTGGCTGTCTGCTCCTCCCAGCAGATGTCTGGGTAATTTAGATCTGCCATGGCCACTGACTCCCTTGCTTGTATGGCATCTCAGAGCTGCCTGGAGAATACCTCGTCTAGCTCATCATCCTGGTGAGGAGGTCTGTAATAGACCCCCACTACCACGTCCTTTTCCCCTGGCACCCTCTGGATCCTGACCCACAATGTCCTGGTATTCCCTTCCTCTACCCCCGCCTTGATGATGGAAGATGTGTACATAGAAAGCTACACCCCCGCCTTTTTTTCCACAACTCAGTTGTGCCTATACAACACGTACCTCTCAATCCCCACTGCCCAGTCATGTGCAGAATCCCACCATGTTTCAGTTAAGCTGACTAGATCATACTGTGTGCTAGCAAGTAAAAGTCTGATCTTCTCCTGCTTATTCCCCATACTCCTGACATTTGTGTAAAGACATTTTAACCCCCCCCAAGGACAGAGATTCTTATCTTGAGGGGCTGATATGATATGAGGTGTATCATATTCACCACTTTTCCTTGTTGACAAAGCCTGTCATAGATTTCATAGACATTAAGGCTGGAAGGGACCTCATCAGATCACCACAGCAAGATGAGCATCCAGCACTTGCACAACTTCTGGGCAGGGAGTCTATTCCAAACTCTGGAGACTTGGACAGTAAAGAAGTTTTTCCTTATGGCCAGTCTAAAACAGTCTTCCAGCAGTTTGTGACCATTAGACCTTGTCTTCCGTTGGGGTGCTCTGGTGAACAGATATTCTCCCAGTTCCTAGTGCACATCCCTGATATACTTACAGGCTGCCACTAAGTCACCCCTGAGCTTCTCTTCTCCAGGCTGAAGAGTTCCATGTCTCTCCTCATAAGGGCTGTTCTCTTGACCTCTAATCATGCACACGAGTCTCCTCTGGACTCTCTCAAGCTTCTCCACATCCTTTCTAAAGTGTGGAGTCCAGATGTAGTACTCCAGCTGCACCCTCACCAAGGCTGAGTAAAGTGGAAGGATGACTTCTTAGGTCTTGCTTGAAATACACTGGTAGATGTCACCTCACTATAAAAGGAAAATGAGGGTTGTCAAATATATCATTCCCTTGATGAATCCCTGTTGATTGCTTCTGATCATCTTGTTATACCCTAGGTACTTAGATTCTCTGATGACATACCCCATAACCTTTCTTGGTATCTAAATCAGACCGGCTAGTCAGTAATTCCCCTTAAAGATGGGCACTATATTTACCCTTTTCTAGTTGTTTGGGACCTCACCTGACCTCCATAAATTTTCAAAGATAATCACAAGTGGGTCTGAATATAACCTCAGCTAATTTCTTGAGTGTTCTAGGATGCCCTGCCATACTGACCCCAAAACATCCAGATTCTAAGTAACTTCATCTATTGAAAAAGGAGAATAACAGTCTTCATGCCTGGTGTATGCTAGGCATTCCATGGCCTTCAGGCCATAGAAGATCCTCCTTCTGGTATCACTGGTGTTAGGACTTACAGGAATTATTGCTATACTAACAAGCCTCCTAAAATGACAGATGCCTAAAAGGAAGCTGATGAACCTCTTAAATTTTGCTATGATATTTTTCTTCCTTCAGATCTGAGAAGATCCAGATACAGGGTCAGAGAAAAGCTCCTGCTTTCTCTTGTCCTCACTACAGGAGACATTTTAGAGCTTGGATAAGCCATTCCTTTCCAAATAATTTCAGGAGTTGTGAAGGACGGTGGAGAGGCACGGGTCAGACATACAGGCAATATTCCTCTTATGTTCACAGGAGTGATGACTCTATATTCTGCCTTTCAGGAACTAAGAAGGAATCAAAATTAACAGTCCTAACACTACCAGTCTACTTCCATTTCACTGTTTAAAATGTTAATAATTTATAAAATGAGGTATTAGAAGCCCACTTCATGTTGACTGTCCATGAGCATTAGTCATTTAATACCTTTTGAGCTCCTTTAAAAATCTGAGTCCACGTGTCAGCTAGATGCATAGGTGGATCTAGGGTTTTGAAAAGGAAGATGCAGATGGTGTGGTGCATCATCACATATAATACAACATACGCTTTTTTTTTTTTTTTGGACTCCCTCCTTGTTGCCTGAACAGAAGTGCTACTGCCACTGCTAGCATTTGCTTTTAAACTTTGAGAGAACCAGGAATCAAAGGGGGTGCAAGTGCTCACTTCCTTGGATCTGGATCTGGCCCTGGCTGGACAAGTCCAGTAAACTATATTTTAGTTTTCTATTTAAGCCTTTGATTTATTGTTGTGACAAACTAATAAAAGAAAACAAAACAAAATTGGACTCTAGTGAGCTATTCTATTTTAAGTATCAAATATAGGGAAGCCCTCGATATATTTACCTAGAGTTTGGTAAAATAAATACCTTGGCCAGAGACTCATGATGTACCATTTTTTTTCCTGACTTTGGAAATTCTGCAGATGGGACAAACTGATGTTTGTAATGGAAAATGGGACCACCCTTCTGTTGGTGGGATTGGCTGTGGAGGGACCTCCTTTGTTGGTAGGACTGGTTGCAGGAGGGGCATGTCCCGTCCCCACCCCCGACTAAGGTGGCACAAGGAGTAAAACTTTCTGGGGTGGGGTAACAAAAGATCTGTATTAAAAAGAAAATAAAACCCCCAAAGATCTATATAAAAATAAAATCTTAATTAAGGTTGAAAAGCAATATTCCCAGACATAAGATCATTAAGCCCCAATCCAAAACAAAAACTGGTGATGCACACAGTACTGACAAAACACATCCTAGTATTTTAATGGCACTAGCTACTGTGCAGGAACCAGCATTAGTACAATCACAAAGAAGGGCTGCAGATATACTGCTGGAAGAACCTCCACTGACTCCCAAGGCCACTTCAGCACTGAAATAACCACGCGTCTTAAACAAGTCCTTTTACTGAGATCACCATTTAGCCAGCAGTCATCCTCCTGGAGGTCTGTGATGATCTAGTAGACAGGACAGGAAGCTTTTCATCTAGGACTCCATTTTAGGACTTATTTCTTTTATATTCTGTTGTTCCAGTTCCTTCAGGCTGTAAGAAAGGACCTGAAGGATGAACTCACACAGATTAAGCCCTCCCATCTGAGTTCTGTGGGCATTTACAGATGTGTTCTGGGAGTGCGGGGTGGGGGCGCTTTCATTAGAGTGGCTCTTGGAGCTAATTAAAGTGTGTGGAGTGTCTTGTGTTTCAGTGTCCCCATGCTGAAAAAAGGTGGTGGGAGCACTTTAATTAAAGCCTGTTCAAAGAGCTTTAGTTAAAGTGTCCCCAGTGCTATTTTTTGATGTGGGGATGCTGATACACAAGATGCTCCATGCACTTTAGGGTGGCTCTTGGAGTCCCCATACTCCCACAGCACCCAAAGCCTCAGGGGCTCATTGTGTGGTTTCAGGCCTTTCCTACATTATGCCCCAAGCCTCTTGGGTGTTACACTATAATTGTTTTCCTGGTGGATCTTTGCCCTCATCAGCCTCCACCCCTTTACTTTCAGCTAGGCTTGTAGCCCAGGTCCACTGTGTCAGATCTAGCTTTAAGGCACTAACTCTGGTTTATCCCTTCTGATATCCAGGTTTCTGGCTCCTGTCTGCCTGCACCCCTCTCAGGTGCCAGGCTCCTAGCCCCTATCTGCTGTACCTTTCTTGGGCACTGGGTCCCTGGCCTCTTGTCAGGTTCTGTGAGCTTGCACTTTGCCCTCTTTAGGCTTAACAGCTGCTTGTGCCTTAAACTTGCCCCTGGCAGGGTTCAAGGTGATCGCGTGCCTCGTGGGCACCAATGGGACCTCCATATACCACCCTTTACAGTCCCAACCTAAACCGCAGTTATAACTGTAACATTATATAAGCCCCTAGAGTATAACATAAACAACTATAGTGGAAGCAAGCCTATGCCCCTTTAAGAGGGTAAGTGTTCCCTCACCTCTGGTATGGCCAGTCTGGGATCCTTGTAAGCTCCCTGAGCCTCGGTGCTCCTGCAGGCAGTCTAGCATCCCTGAGTAGCTTTCCTGGACAGGGGTTCCTCAACCCTGTGGCTAACAAAGTTTCATAGTTCATAGTTTCATAGTAACTAGGGTCAGAAGGGGCCTAGAGCAGGCCATCTAGTCTGACCCCCTGCCAATGGCAGGAAACAAGTGCTGG
>JAGPOW010003642.1:95352609-95371272 GCA_030014935.1 Caiman crocodilus | reverse complement strand
GCTGAGGTCCTGTGACCCCAGCACTCGTTCCTGCCATTGGCAGGGGGTCAGACTAGATGGCCTGCTCTAGGCCCCTTCTGACCCTAGATACTATGATACATGAAGCCCCTGAAGGGTTAACACATTGTCTCTCCACTCTCCTCATATCTTACCAGGGGGACAGTCCACCTTTGCTCTCCTACTGCTTCAACCAGAGTCCCTGGACTCCCCCCAGCTCCTTCAGTTTCCACTGCCTGACCCTACCCCTGGGGGCAGTGTGAAGTGGCCCTCGCAGCTGAGGACAGCCATGCCCGGGGAACTTGGGGGAATCTGGGAATCCCCAGGAGTGCAGAGGCATGGTGCTACAGCTAGAATTGCCTGCCGTTACGTGGTGGGGAGGGGTCTGCGCAGAACATGGAGGTGAATCTGTGCAGTGCGTGTAGGGGATGAGAGGCATGTTGGTGGAAATGGGGTGGGAGAAATCTCACAATCTGTCAAAGGCCCCTGCAGAGCAGCATATGTCTGGTGGTGCTGTGACCCACAGCCACTCAGAAGTTGATAGCCTTGCCCTAGGGGAAAAACCTGCTGAGAACATCAAGGGACCATATTAAGAACAATCAGTATGCCAGGGATCATGGGAATTTAGTGGGCTTTTCCCCTTTTCTTCCTCAGCAATCTCTGAGGAATAACTAAGAACAAATAAGAGTATACAAGCTGGCTCTGAAAACCTTATATTTGCTGGTGACATCCCCCATAGTCTGGAAATAACCAATGACCCTATTTGTTTGCACCCTGAATTAAAAAATGGGACAATTTCAAGCTGGGGGATGGGGTGAATCCTTATCTCACATCTTCTAATAAGGAGCAAAATTTGGCCTAACACACATGAGCCTTATGACAAGGTCCACTCATCATCCTGTTGGCTTTGGACTGTCATGGCAAGAATGGTCCCTGCTAAACAGGTTCAGGGCTGGTCATGGTCCCTGCACAGCCAACCTTTGCTGCTGGGGCCTCAGTGATAACCCACAGTGCACTTGTGGAGAGATACAAGCAATGCCACACATCACCAAGGAGTGTCCCCTCTACAAATCAAGAGGTGGATTCGTAACTTTGAACTCAGTTAACGAGGAAGCTATCACTTGGCTTTGCGAATTTGCATTTGCTAATTAAATAAATGTAAGCCTACATTTAAAATTTGTTAGGTCAGGTGTTAGGCTGCTGCCCATCTCATGTGCTGGAAGAATTAAAAGAAACACACCATGAACAACAAGCACTTTACAAACACCTTTGCACCTTTTTTAGACTGCTTTGAGCACAAACACTGTCTTGTAAACATGTATAACACTTCCAGTTTTTTACAGAGTGCAGTGAATTTTCTCATTGAACTGACTGAACCAAACCTAGATGAACTTATTTTAATTCAAGAGGAAAATGTCAGGGAGAAAATTCTCACCCAAAGAAGTCTTGGAGGGTTTTACTATGGACTCCAGTGGAGGCAGAATTTTACCCAAGATTAATTTAAATATGCAGGAAAATCCTCCTGTCATGAAGAAAAATGTGGTGTCCTTTGGTTATCGAGTTAAATTAGCATAGTGTTCCCTCCTGATCATAAAATCTATAAATCAGAGTATTAGTAAAAAGATGGTAAGCCACATGGCCACCTCACTTTTAATGGTGAAATAAAATGAATGATAGGCTATAGTGCTAAGAAAAATGCAGCCAGAAAAATAGGGAAATTAAGACTCAGACAGAATCTGAGTCATCAGATGGAATAAATTTGTGCCTCAGGCCCTGAATATTTTATCAAAAATCCATAAAAGAAGGTGATAGTGAAAGAACAACTCTGTTTGTCCATAAATAAGGAATAAGCCAGAGGGAATAAAGGGTTCTGTAGTTTTAAAATGCCACCCGTCCTCTAGGGATTTCCTGACTTTCATGGTGAATTCTATTAAAGAACGGAGAGCTCCTGTAAAAGAAAGCATTCCTTTCCTGTTTGACAAGTGCCGTTTTAATGCCCTATCACAGTAGCAAAGTTAACCAAATCTTTGAGGTCAAATCAGAACATCCTCATTTATCTTTTAAACTACCAGTTCCAAAAAGTGCTTTTGTGATGACAAGTAACATCTGAGTCTGTCTTAGGACTACATTAAGAAGGGAATGTTCAAAGCATATGTTTGCAATTAGTATTTGCTCTAGTTTTAATTATGCGGCTGAATTGACATATGAGGGTCTGACAGTCTAAGGAAAAGGGTTACATCTCAAGTACACCAAGAAAAGGTTTAGCCTCTCAACTATCATAAACATTAATGCTACTTTTTGGTAAAATCTCTCTCCATAAATTTGAAAATGTATACCTGAACATCAGAGGCAGTCACTGCCATTAGAAAATATTGAAGTATACTCTCAGGGGGCTACTTACCCTACCACAGAAAATCTTGTTGTGGAAACTGTAAATCTTATGAATGTTTATTATGATTTATAAGGACCAATGAAAGACTAGTGATATTCTGTACCCAGCACTGGAAACAGCTGCAGAAGCTGAATTTTGAGTTTTCTGTTTATTATGTGAAGATCAGTTGTGGATTATTTGACTGACATGGGGACTACATAGTTCTGGAGAGGTCTTGTTCAAGAGAATACTCAGAGATATTTCATTTTTACGTTTCACTTATTTCCACCTCCTTCAAGATCAGAGGAACTATACCTAGTATGCCTTCTTCTGGAGTTTATTTCCACACTGGATGCGTCTACATGTGACGCTACATTATCGTGGCAATGTGCTATGGTGATGTAACGTTGGCAGGCACAAACCATGATGCTGCAATTAAGTCGCTGTAGCAACACGTTCCCTCATTATAGCGCATCACTACAGCAATGTAAGGGCTAAAAATAACCATGAGTCTCTTGGAAGTACTAAATGATGGAGCAGTTACAATGGCACCATAGGGGTACGTGTAGATGCATTCATTGAATATCAATCAGAGGTGTTTACTTCCAAGCAGCAGACAGCTTACCCACTCCATAGTGAATGAATGCATGCTGGAGCTCAGTGCTATAAGGCCGCAGGACAGCTCCAAAGGATTTTTTGCAAAATGGGTCCAGAAAAGCAGATACCTAGGACAGTTACCTTTCAGGATAAAAACAAAACAGTATTTCATGGCAGATGTCCCTTCATTCAGTATTGTTGCATGTGCAACCATCCTCTTAATATGTGCTGACTAAAACAAAAGTGGAACCAGAAAAACTACAGTGTGTCTGTAATGGAGCATGGATTTTCTTGTGATATTTCTGTTAACTGTGTTCACATTGTCATCATATTTCTGACTCGGTTTATCTCAGTCATTCCATACAGAATAGAAGTCAAGTGCCAGGGCTGGCTACATGCAGGTTGAGATGCAATGCATCAACAGAATCTTACGATCACAGGCAACAATGGCTGAAGGGACTTCACAATGTTGTCTAACTCAGCCCTCTACTGAAGGCAGAAACATCCCAGGTGAATGAGTGTCTAACCCACTCTTGAAAATTTCCAAGGATAGAAATTCCACAATACCTCCAAGTAGCCTGCTCCAATGCTTCTAATTTCCAACCCAAGTTCCTTGTGCCGGAGCTTGAGGCCATTGCTCCTAGTCCTTTCCCCAGTGGCCACAAAGGAAAGTCCATCTCCATACCCTCTATAATCTCCCTTCAGCTTTTTGAAGACTATTGTCCCCTCAGTTTTCTCTTCTCCAGACTAAATAACCCTTTCCTCCCAGGTCTCTAGCCATTTTTGTCACTCTGCATTGGATTCATCCACATCCTTCTTGAAGTATGGGGCCCAAGACTAGGCACAGTACTCCAGGTGAGGCCTTAGCAGTTCTGAATAGAGCAAGAGTCACTTCCCTTGATTTGCAAGTAGCACTTCTTTTGATACAACCTAGTATGCTGTTGGGTTTTTTGCAACAAGAGCACACGGTTGGCTGATATTCAGCCTATGGTTCACTGTAACCCCCCGTGTCTTTCTCTGCAGCACTGTAGCCCAGCCAGTCATTCCCAAATCTGTATTTGTTCATGCTATTATTTCATCACAAGTTCAGGACTTTGCACTTGTCCTTGTTGAATTCCATCTTGTTGATTGCAGACCATTTTTCACTCTATCCAGGTCATTCTGGATTCTAGTCCTGCCCTCCAGTGTCTGCAATTTCACCGAAATTGGTGTCATCCACAGTTTTGCTAAGGTGCACTCAACCCTATCATCCAAAAGATGTTGAACAATACAAGACCAGGACAGACCCCTGGAGAATCCTACTTGATACTTCCTCACAACTAGATATTGAGCTATAGATGACTACCCATTGAGCAATATAATCCAGCCAGTTATGTATCCACCTTACAGTACTTTTGTCTGATTTGTGGGCACTTTTACAAATGCTTTGGGGTGAGAGAGTGGGGAACAGCACTTTAATTAGATCAGCTCTGATAGCTGCTCTAATTAACACGCCACAACATCTCCTGTATCAGTGCTGCCTGCTTAAAAATGGTGGTGGGGGCACTTGAACAAACTTGTTCAATGAGCTTTAATTCCAGTGCCCCCACTGCCATTTTTAAGCAGGGGGACACTGATACAGGAGACGCTGTGGCATGTTAATTAGAGCAGGTTTCAGAGCAGGTTCCCATTTTTAAGCATGGGGATGCTGATACACAAGACACAGGAGGCTGCTGGAGTGCGGTGATTACCATGTTCCAGCAGACTTCACAAATTGGATGCTTATCTGGGATCCTATGACTCCAGCTGACTTCCTGCCCCTCAGGCAGGGGGCTGGACTCAGTGATCTTCCAAGGTCCCTTCCAGCCCTAATGTCTATGAAATCTATTAAATCTATGAAATTGAGTCTGCTCCAACATGCTGTAATTACAGCATGTCAGAGCAGCCTCTGCACTTGTATACAGGCACCCTATATTTCCTTAGCTTGCTAATGATAATATAATGGGAGACAGTGTCGAAACCTTACTAAAGTCAAGGTACATCACATTCACTTCTCTCCCCATCTACAGAACTTGGCACCTTATCACAAAAGAAAATCAGATTGGTTAGGTATGACTTGCTCTTTGTGAATCCATGCTGACTGTTCTTGATCATCTTGTGCTCCTCTAGGTTCTTCACAATAGAGTCATTGAGGCCCTGCCCCATGATCTTACCATGTATTAAGCTCAAGTTGACTGGTGTGTAATACCCCATATCCTCCTTCTTCCCTTTCTTACAGATGGGCACTATGGGTATTTTTTTCCAGTCATCCCAGAGCTACTTCAGCCTTCACAAGTTCTCAAAAGATAGCTAATGGCTCTGAAATGACTTCAGCCAATTCCTTCAGGTGCAATGCACCCAAATGAACCTTAGGGTATATCCCCTATGGTCCAGCTGACTTGAAAAGATCTAACTTTTCTAAGTAATCCCTAACCTAATCTATCATTACTGCAAGTTGTCTCCATATCTTTCTTGTCAGTTGCACTTATCATATGGTAGCTATGTAAGAAGAGTATTAAATACTTCAGCCTTCCTTGCATCATCTTTAACTAGATTGCCTTGTGCATTCCAGAAGGGATCTATGATTTCTTTGGTCTTCCTCTTACTTTGACATCCAGGTATAATGGGAGACAGTGTCGAAACCTTGCTAAAGTCGAGGTATATCACATTCACTTCTCTCCCCATCTACAGAGACTGGGGAGGCTCTGTATTTTTATCTTTATTGCCTTCTATGTCCCCTGCCAGTTATATCTCAAATTGTGCTTTGGCCTTCCTAATAATCTCCCTGTATACCCATTCAATATTCCAATTATCTTTCCTACTTTTTCAATATTCCTTTTTGAGTTTCAGTGAATTGCTGCCTATTTAGGCCACTCCTGATTTTACTTCTTCTTCCATTGCATTAGGATAGCATGTTCCTGTATCCTCAATGCAGCCTCCTTAAAATACAGCTAGCTACCCTGGACTCTTTTTCTCCTGACTTGCTTCTCAAGGGATCCTGCCCACCATTTCCCTGAGTTTGCTAGCCTGTCTTTCTAATGTCCATTGGCTTTATTCTACTGCTCTTCTTCCTTCTTCCCCTTAGAATCTCATCATTTCCTGGACACTGGGTGCATCTACCCATTTTCTCACAGAAAATTCAAGCTCATTAAATCTCTCCTAGGTACATATTTACATGTGAGCCCACTTCGGGAGCAAATTGCACCTGACAGTAGCAGCCCAGTCGAGGGCTGCTCCTGGCCCGCTTTGTTCCCCTGTAGCAGCCAAGGTGATCTCCAGGCTCCCCCCAGGTGCCAGTCCCAGGCTGCCAGAGGGCACAGGGCTTGCCCGAAGCCCCAGAGAGGGTAGGAGGAGCTGTCCCAGCTCCAAGAACAGCTCCCTCTCAGCTGTGGTGAAATGGAGGCTGGCCCCAAGCCCTAGAGGTTACAGGAAGCTGTCCTGGATCCAGGGGCAGCTCCCTCCCAGCCACAAGGAGATTGGGGCTGGCTCCAAGCCCCAGGGGCAGGAGAAGCTGTCCCAGCCCCAGGAGCAGCTCTCACCTGTCCAGACCTCAGATTTGTAGCCAGGCTCAGTAGTGCTGGCCCTAGAGACCAGAGCAGGGCCCAAGGCTGCCAGGCAAGCAGATGGCTCTACCTTTCTTGATGATGGACTGATCCAGTGAGTTCATTTTGGGCTCCTCCACTGCCTGCAAGCAAAGTTAGGGGAGACATCAGGGCACTGCTGCTGCTTAGGCATGGAGCATTGTCCCAAGCGAGCACCACCAAGCTGGGCTGTGCTCCTGAGCTCCATGCAGCTAGGAGCTGCACCTGGAGCTGGGACAACTCTCCCTGTCTCCCAGGACTTGGGTCTAGCCCTGATCTCCCTGTGGCTCTCCCCAGGGGGGACAGTTGTCCCCACCCGGCAAGGCTCAGGTCTTAGCCAGGCAGCCATTGTGGCCCCTGCTGCCTGGGCTGACCAGGAGCAATTTGCTCAGTTAGTATCTACATGTGCACTACTGCTCATTATTTAACATACTGTTTTTCTAGTACCTATGTATATATATTAGTACTAGCAAATAGCAAATTAGATTAATGTAATGCACAGTAATTGCCATACACGTGTAGACAGTGATACTTTATTGTGCATTATATTAGTCTAATGTGCAGTAAAACATCTTGTGTAGATGCACGCACTGTCACTCAAGTTATCTTCCATCTTTACATTCTCAACCAATCCCTCCCTATTGTGAGCAGCAAGTCTTACAATGACTTTGTTGACATATCAGCAAAGATGAGATGTCCAACACCCAGGAGGTATCCAGAGAAGATAAACATGACAATGGGAAAGCAATCTGAAAAAAAGCCACCTAGCAACTCCCAACCAGAAGAGTTTGAGAAATGAGACAAGTAAAGGAGCTTTGGGGAATGGAAATATTGAAAATATCTTTGGAGGTGCTTAGAGCTGTGCCAGCTGGATTGGGGACTGCTTAACCTCTTCGGAGGGAGCACAGAATCTCTTCCTGGTAGGGCTTTGCCCCAATAAATGCTTTTACTGAGACTGTCTACTGAGCTGCCTGAGACTTTGAGTTGTAGTCCCTCATTACTCTAGAAGTCAAGCCTGGGCTGGCTTCAGAGAATTCACTCAGAAACCAGACAAGGAAATATTATTATTACATGTACTAAACTCAATGCACCATAATTATGGCTCATTAATGAATGTGTAAATGTGCCCTCATAGTATTTTGTTTAAAGTGACCTAAAAGGATGCTTGCCTTTGAAGAGTAGATATTAGTTACAGATTAATAACTGTTCTTGACAATACCAATGCCTAGCAAAAGTAATCATAAAGAAAACTGCCAACATTCAGGGCTCAACACAGGATCTGATTCTAGTGTAGTTTACACAGAGTGTAATTCCATTAAGAACCAGGCCCACCGTCTCCTTCATAGTATCTTTCTTGAGCAAGTAAATCTAGCTGCAGCTCTCCCCTATTTCAGTAGATCTGTTTTAAACTACATGCAGGAAAAACCCAACATATTTGTGCATTAATGGTGATGAAGAAAAATATAGTGACATGTTTACTATTAATAACTGAGAATAGGTCTCAGAAGATGCAACTTTTTTGTGAAATCACAGGGCCTCTATGCAACTGACTAACGTGTTTGTCAGGAAAAGCAAACCATAGATCATCTCTTGAGATGCCTTGTAGCATCACAACGCACCCCACAAGATCTGACAACATCAACATCAGAAGCAGCGGCCTGTGCATAATATTGGGAACAGACTATAAAGAAAGGTTGGACTGGGCACACTATTAATAAGGAAGGAAGACTATCAATAACTGTCATAAACAAAAAACAGTCAAATAGGCATGAAAAATCCTAATCATTTTGACTGAAGATCTGAGAGATGAATTATGGACAGTACTGGTAATTCTTTTTATCCCCTAAAAGAGTTCTATTTCTCTTTGCCCACCCAATTAGTAGTTATTTAGTGGACTAATTGACATTTTTGGCACTTATGTGTAGGTAGCAATTCCGTTTCCTGGCAACGTGAGCATGCATGCTCAGTAGGCCATGCACTGGCTGGGTACATATGCAGCTACACATGCTCCTTCTTTGTTAAATACTGGACTCCACAGCCCCAAACCTACAACTAGACATTTCTTTCCAGAGGAGGAGGGCCTCCTATATTTTAGCCCCAAGAGTTAAGTGGTTAGGATGCTTACCCAGGAACCTGAAGACCTGGGTTCTAAGCCCCTCACCTGTGCCTACAAGGGGATATGAACCTACATCTCCCTGATTGCCCAGCAAAGCACTCTAATGACTATACCAAGGTCAGCCATTATCTGGGTGTTTTTTAAGCTAGCCTGTGGTTTGGGAAGTTAGAGCAGGTTCAAACCCTCAATGGAAAAAGGAAGCCTAGAACATGAGTCTGTGGCTTCCTAAGCAAGCAACTTAATCTCTCAGCTACTGAGGCTAAAACATGAAAGAATCCTCCATCATTTTGGTTCCAGGACTTGAATTCAGGTAAGCACATACACAGGGTTATGCCTCCAGGAAACAGAATCACTACCTGTAGATAAGTGCCAAAATGCTACTTATATAACTAAAAACCTGCCACTTGGATAAGCAGAGATTCTACCCTACCTACTGTCTGGGGGGACTGTGTTTTGTAATAAGCTCCAAATCACCAACAATCTTACAGGAATTATAGGTAGGGACCTACCAAATTACCAAATTCATGGTAGAGTGGGATGTGCTATAGCTCCTTAAATCTTACAGATTCCACCCTTTCCCTCCCTTCCCTGCCCCACCCCCCTGCTGATTGGTGGACAGGCCCTACTTGCATCTCCCTTCTCATCAGCGGGGAGGTGAAAACCAAGGTTTTAAATATGGCACCGTTTTTGCCTCCCACCACTGATTAGCTGAGGAGCTCCAGATGGCCCAGCTGTCTGGTACTGACTGGCTGGGAGGCAAAAATGGGACCATGTTTAAAACTGCTGTTTTAGCTTCCCTACTGATCAGGAAGGCGCAGTGGGATCCTCTGCTAATTAGCAGCAAGGGGGAGCTGCGGGCAAGGGGTCAGGTGCACACAGGGGAACTTGCAAGATTAATGGAGCTGCTGCACACTCTACTTCTGCTGTGAATTCAGTAGGTCCCTAATTATAGGAATTGTTTCCAAACCAAGCTGGTCTAAACCTGGGGTTTGGGAATGGGGCGGGGGGAGGAATCAAAGTTTTGACCTCATTTTCATTTTTGAGGTTTCAAAATGAGATAATTCCATACTGATTTTAACATTTCAAGGTTTTTTGCCATTAAAAGATTTTGCTTTTGAAATCTTTTGATTTCTCTTTTTTCATTTCCCATGTTCTTTCTCTTTCTTTTTTCTGTCATATATTTTCTTATTCACTGTCTTTTTCTGCCCTTCCCCCCACCCTGCAATTTTATCATGTCAAAAGGGAAGTGGGGGAAGAAAGAAAAATATGGAAGAAGAAAAATCAAAAAACTGAAAAGAGGGGAAATGGGGAAAAAATGGGAAAAATCTTTTTCTAATTGTGTTAAAATTGACATTTTTAATGCCTTATGAATTCAGGGAAAGTAAGTTTTCAGTTCAAGACATTATTGTCCAAAAACATTTACTGATTACATTTTCCAGGTCCATGTAAATCTGACTTCTTTGGTAAGACTGTCATTAAGATTACAAGTCTATGGCAATTCATATGATAATATAATAATATTGGAATTTTAAATTCACTTAAATCACTAGTCTAATGATAAAAGGATAAATATCATATTACCAGTCCTATGAGTCATTTGAGCTCTGACTTAAATAATGCCTATATTCAAGCTTAAATTGTGATCTAAAAACCAGTAGTAATTTGAAGTATATTTAAATATTTTAAATACATTTAAATGGGTAAACCTACATTTTTTTAAACAAACACTAAAACCACTAGTTGCTTTTGAAAATCAATATCTAAGCCTATTCTGCATAACCTTGTTTTGGCTTACATTGACCACACTAATGCACAACTCTCTTTCACAACTACAACCTTTCCCAGAGTTTCTGATTCTCCATTTGAACAGAGCACTTAGTCATTTGCCAGTTACTTCTTGAAAAATGGTGCAAAAGCCTTACATGTCACTGCATTCAGTTTTTCCACATCTTGTGTTTCTTCTTTGGAAGTCAAATCATGTGAGTGAATAAAATGAATCAATTCCACAGTTAATGTTTGCCTGATCGAAATTGCTTTACTTCAGAGCTGTTATAAGGCTCCTCTATAAGAATGCTTTGGCTATACCACCCGGTTGCTCCAGCTTATCAGAACATCTTCACTCTCTTAATATGTTTGGGACTACATTTTTCCAAGTGTCCTTCAATTTGTACCTGCATCTTTAGAAGTACATGCGAATCAGCTACACAGTGACAGTGGAGGAACTGAGTGTAACAGAGACTCAGGTGGGAGCCCTGTTACTATGGGAGTTTCAGGCTAGGTTTACCTGAGATTGCACCCCGACAGGTGAAGGGAGTTCACATCAGAGGAGGGGCAGGATGACTAGCCCACCATGGCTGGCATAAATTCGGCAGCGGGACAAACACCTTTTGCCTTTGGGCACTGGAGAATGGGTGAGTGATCCTCAAGCCCTGTAAGAAAGAGGAGGAGGAGCCTTACCTATGATCCAGAGAGATGTTGGAAGCTTGTGACTGCAGACAATGACAAGGTGGCTGCAAATTGTAATGCTCTCCTGGGAACTGCAAAAGCTATGCTAAGTGTGAGGAAAGACTGCAGGGCTCTGGGAAGCTGCACTGCCAGGAACCCTGAGAGGCAGGGAGAGAGAGAGAGAAAGGCTCCAAGACAGGGCTTGCATGGCAGGAGAGCTACCAGCTTATGGAGACAGCCGAGACACCTAATCAGCGATTCAAACAGCAGGGAGCTGTGGGGCAGTTCTCAGCATAAGCCACAGAACACACAGAGGACGTACCCCGCTTATAAGACACTTTATGCTAGAGACTCTAACAATTACAAAGTATCACTCAGGAATCCAGTGCCGAGAGTCCTTATCGGTAGCTCGGAATGCCCAGACTAATGAGGTAATTAGTAAGGATATTGTAACAATACAGGCTTCTGCAAAGTAAATAAAGGCTATGCTGTAAGAGTTTACCACCTGGGTGGCATTAGTAGTTCCTTGCTCGTATAACATCACTGGACCCCTCTCTTTTTCTATCTAAGTCACGGCAGGAGAGCTCAAGGGGAGACAGAGCCAAGATTGACCCCTCCCCTCACAAAATTGGTGCATTGGCCAGGAACTGCTGGTAAGAACAAGGAGCCAGAGAATCTATGGGCACTCAAGTCCCAACTGACTGGCAGCAAGCACATAGTATTACTCTACATCTCCTATAGGGCCAGCAAGCCCAGCTGGAGGAAATCATCAGGGTGCCCACTCAGGAGGCTGAAACACGGATTTGACTTTTCTCCCACCAACAAGATTTGTGCGAGAAAATTGAAGCCCAACAAATGTCATTGGAAAGAGAAGGAGAAGGGGCCAGGCTTCCTTGGATGTCTCCAGAAGACAATGTGGAAACCTACTTAGAAGCCTTTGAGAGGACAGCCATAGCTGCAAAGTGGGATCCCAGCAGCTGGGTGGTCCATATTGGGCCCCCTCCATGGACACTCAAACAACTGTGGTCATTCCTTGGCTTTGCCAATTACAACCACCGGTTAATTTGGGGTTTCTCAGAAAAGGTGGCACCTCTAACAGAGCTAACCAAGGGCCAATGGAACCCGGTCAAATGAAATCCAGAAGATCTCCATGCTTTCAATCAATTGAAGGAGGCACTATGCCAGCACTCCATATTATACATCTCAGATTTCCAGAAAACTTTCTTTCTTCAGACAGATGCCTCAGGCATCGCCTTAGGGGAGATCCTCTTCCAGGAAGTGGGAGAAGAGAGGCCCACTGTATTCACCAGCAAGATACTTACCCCAGCGGAAACCTGTTACTGTACAATCGAGCAGGAGTGCTTAGCCATCTGGGGGGCGAAGGGGGGTCGAGCTCTTTTGTTATTATAGGGCGGGAATTTGTGTTAATCACAGTTCATACACCTCTGCACTAGCTATGAACAGGTAAGCTGGATAATGCCAGGTCACTGAGATGGTCTCTGGCCTTACAACCCTTTGATTTTACAGTAAGACAGCAAATGGGAAAGAAGAGCAAGAATGTTGATTTCCTCTCCCGCGCAGAAGGAAGACAAGATGACATCATGGTGCACCAGACCAAAAGAGGCCAAAGATGTCAGCTTTAGAAGAACCTTTTTAAAGGGAACAGCGGGGTGGATCTCAGCACAAGCCATGGAAGATGTGGAGGATGTATTCCACTCAAAAGACTCTACCCTAGAGACTAACAATTGCAAAGTATCACACAGGAATCCAGTGCCAAGAGTCCTTATCAGCAGCTCAGAATGCCCTCACTAATGAGGTAATTATTGAGGGTATTGTAATAATACAGGCTTTTGAAAAGTAAATAAAGGCTATGCTGTGAGAATTTACCATCTGAGTGGCACTACTAGTTCCTTGCTCAGATAACATCCCTGAACCCCTCTCTTTTTCTTTCCATCTAAGTTGTGGCAAGCGAGTTCAAGGGGAGACAGAATGAGGATTGATGCCCCATCTCACATTGAGAAACATTAAAATTATCTATATGCATCAACTGATAGGATGACATCCTTGAAGTAGGCCTTGCCAATGGTTGATGGACAGCATAAGAAGAGTTCTGAAGCTATTTAATGCAAGATAAGATTTGGAAGGGAGAACTCTTGAAACATGAGCATGGAGGTATATCATCAAGGAGGCTAAAGTGATACAAGTGCTGGTTGGCCAGTAGAAAGAAGTAAGCAAGCAAGCAAACTTGAAAATATTAATTGTGTATTTAGATAGCTAACTGTCTAATTTGTCCAAGAAAGCACGCTCTAAGTGCATACTGGTACCATTTTACAAAATAGCCTTAATCTCCCAAATCCTTAATACCTATGGAACAACAATATTGCTATAAGGTAGGGCAAGGTAGCACCTTAGAGACTAACTGATTCAGCCAGTCATGGATATTTTTAGGCAACAACCTTGTCACAGGGGGAGAAACCCTGAGAGGACTCTAGAGCTCCTGGAAGGAGCCACGGAGACAGAAATGGGCAGCGAAGCTGAGAAGAAAGAAAAGAGAAAAAGTACATTACCTACCATAGGAGCCGACGGAACGCTGGAAAAGCCCGTGCGCAGCCTGGTTGAAGAGTGGAATCACCGGGGGACGGCAGGTGACATCAGCGGAGCCCGCCGGCCAGCGAGGTTAAAAGAGAGCACGTGGCTGATGGAGGAGAGCCTGGCTGGAGACTGCTGGAGGTGCGGAACACCGGAGCCGTTTGCCGGCTCGCGCCCCCAACAGGGAAAAGAGCTCATGGAGCGCAGAATGCCGGAGCCGATTGCCGGCAATGAGAGGGATGAGAGGGAGAGCCTGGAGAACGCGGGACACCAGAACAGACCAGAGGTGGGCACCCCGGAGAAGAAGAGGGATCCGGAGGGGAACCAATGCCAGAAGACAGCGAGGCTACAGTGGGTAAGCCGGGGAAAAGCAGGGAGAGAGCCGCGGCTGCGTGGAGGGAACCTCGACCAGGGGAAGACCCGGAGAGAGGACAGCAGCCGGGGGAGGATCCAGGAGAGAGGCTGCAGTCCCAGGAAGACCCAGAGAAGGGACAACAGGGTGGCGTGGATCCAGAGAAATGGATTTATGTCAGGGCGAACCCGGAGAAAGGGTCATACCCAGGGGAACAGGGCAAGGAGTGATGGGTAGCTAGTCCGGGGAGTGATGGCTAACAAGCCACATCACAGGTGGTGATTTGTTGGAAGGGCAGAGGCCCCATTAGGCGACTAGCTGTGTTTAAGTTTAATAGAGTTGTCTTTTGTTGTGTTACCCCGGGTTTGAAGGGGCTGAGGCGTGACAGCAGGGGGAGTGAGGGACAGCAAACACGTCGATGGCACATCAGAGGGAGCACCAGCAGAAACATCAAGAACCACCAGGTAGGGTAAGGGCGAGGTGGAAGGGGAGGAGGAGCCTCGCAGAAGAGGGTAACCGCACTACCAGAAGCCCCACCCACTGGAAGATCCAAGTCGTGGCAGGAAAGAAAGGGGCAGACCCCGGTGCAGAGAGAGACCTGCCTCAAACTACCTGTGACGGCAACCCGCATATCCGCAAACCCTCGGGGCAAGGAGGCCTGAGGTAGGATGTTCGACACCCGGCAGCTACAAACCTACTCCATTAGTTGCTACAACACTTCATATCTTAACTTCTAACATTGGGAAGCCCTATGCATTGATACCTTGGTACCAACAGGAAGTATCATTAATTAGATCAATACAGTGATTGCTATTTAAAAAAAATCAATATTTATTGAATTACTATTATTATTAACAGTAATTATTACTAAAAGTTACCAGTTAATTGGTAGTTACTTTTATTTCAGCTATTTCCTATTATGAGTATAAGGGAAACTGTGCTCTCTCAGAAACTACCTGGAGATGCTTGCTTTTATGTGGCAGCCTTTATAAGTTATCTGTGCACCTGGCTGAGACCATCTTTCACTCATACATGGCAGCATATAGTTCAAAACTTCAGTAGAGATGGTGAAACAAGATCTATTATAGGGCTGCTGTGCCAGGTACATAGTAAAGCAACAAGTCATTTTTTGGGTTTTGGAAATGAGGATTCAGTATCTGAGACAAGACCACAGCCTCAGGTACAATGGTTAAGCATTGCTAAATAATGAATTTGCTTTGTGACTAAAATTATTTACCTTTGTACTAGGACCCATGTTTTCACAGTATATTCATGCTTTTCAATTATTGAACATGATTATGTGAACATACATGGCAACGCAGTTAAATGATCAGAGGGAGTGGTACTAACAGGATCTTCAGAGAAGCTAATTGAAAAACATCATTGGTACAATAACAGTAGAAATGATAGTAATAACTAAACTATTAATGTGTTGCTTTCCCAAACCCTTTTTTCATTGTAACCCACCAACAACTTAATTGAATTTACATACATATGAATGATATACATTTTTATATGCCACAAAATGGAATATATTTATTAACCATCCAGAAATACAAAGGTATACTGAGATAAATTGTATCTTTTATATAGAACCCTCCTATCAACAGCAAGGACAAGCAGCCCACTGCTGACTTCAGGCCAGATGCAATGCCCTGTGAAGTCAATTTAAAGACTTCACTAGATGTTGGATCAGACTCCAGCTATACATATTTGTCTAGCTTACTGGTGAGGCATTTGGAATCAGGTTTGTGTTTGCCAAAGCAGTTCAACAATTAAGGAGCCAACCCACCACTTTCCCATGATTTGAAACTGGTGTTTGCTTTTGCACTTTAAAATAATGTGAGAACTGAAACTACAAACAAACAAACCCCTTTAATTATGTCATTTTGGTTTTCCCCTTTTTGTCTTCACAGGTTTATGTCTAACACCCTCAGACAAGCACCATAGTATGTGGAAAGGGTACAGGAGAAAAAAATGCACAAAAGAAAAATGAAAGTCGATCCAATAGACAGCAAAATGTTGTTAGTTGTGTCACAAGAATTTGTTCTTCAGACATATATGCTACTATCCATGTCACTTTCAGGTTGGCATTTTGAGGCTATTCAGAAAACTATTGGAATAATAAAAGCAAAACTGAAGAAAGAGAATTGAGGGAAACACACAAAGGGAGTCTTAAGTTTAATTATAAAACTGTGCTTTTGTATTTATGTATCTTTTTTCCTGCCAGAAAGTTTCAAGCTGACACTTGATCTTGTACTTTAACATAGCAGAGGTAATAGGAGGTAGAAAGAACAGGGAGGAGATTTTCAAAGGTACAAACATGTTTTCTGTTTGAGTTGGGTATCTAACTGTCTTTTGCCCTCGAAAAAACACTTCCAAAAGACATATCTGGTGGGGGGGGGTATTAATCAGTGGAAATGTTTGTATAGAAAGGAACCAATTTCTCTGGTGAATGAACTTTTGCTAATAAATTAAAAAGTACGTATCATATGCTGTAAAGGTACACAAATCTTGTACAATAATTTGAATCGTATAGACGCCAAAGAAAAAGGAAGATTTGTTAATTTGGTTTAAGGACTGATACAGATTAGCAAAGCATATTAAAATTGGGATGAAGGAATTATGAAGGAAAACTCCACTGCATGGGGCACTTAAAATTAGACTTCACATAGAAATCCTCTTCTATCCAGTTTTCTGCATGGGAAAGGTTTGTCTTCCAAATTATGTTCTATTTCATCATGTGAACCATATTTTGATAAAATGATTTTGTAGCACTTCTCCATAACTTATTTGTGATCAGAGGTGCCACCTCACTCTCATACATATACAATAGCAAACTGTCTACAAGTCAGCTAAAACAATCAGTTATATGAAAAAATGATGTTAGGAAAACATATAGATCTATATATATTAGGGGTGCACCAATAAATATTTTCTTGGCTGATATCAAGAGTTGATTATTAACCAGCCATATTGACCAATACTGATCCGATAACCAATTTACAAGAATGCAACTGGACAGCATGGAAAGCAGAGGTAATAGGGTAAGTCTATGGAAGTAAACAGGTGTAGGTAAGGGAAAGGGCACAAATCAAGGCCCCCACAGTGAAGGAGGGAGTGGGGCAGGGGCTGGGGCAAAGACTGGGGCAGAAGCTGGGGTTGGGGGGCACTGCCCAGCCAGGGCAGTGAATTAGATCTGGAGCAAGGGTGGAGCAGGATGGAGCCATGGGCGACTCATCCAGGGGATCAGTGTCTCAGCACATAAAAACAGCAGCAGGGTCACTTGAACTAAAGTTTGTCAAATGAACTTTAGTTCAAGTGCCAACACCACCACACTTTTAACCAGAGGAGAGTTGATCAGGGCGAGGGCAAATGCAGCCTGCCGACTGTGGTCTTGGGGCTCTCCACCCCACTGCCTTTGTCCTGAGGGCCCCATGCTGGCTGCATGCCCCTGGCCCACCCAGCAGTGGAAGGCACAACTCACTGTCCCCACTGCTGCTGGGTGGGCAGGGGGAACATGGGCAGTGCAGGGCTCCTGGGGGAGAGGCAGTAGAGCAGAGAGCCATGAACCCACAGTGAGCAGCCTGAATCCACCCCACAAACAAATCTGGGGAGGAAATGTGGCCCCTCATGTCTCCCCCAGGGGGTGCACAAAGCAGCAGGGAGCTCTCCCCTCCCCCCCCCGCAGTGAGGAAGGGAATGGGGCAAGGGCAAGGGCAGAGGCTGTGGCTGGGGCACAGGGCAATGCCCAGCCAGGGCAGTGAATGGGACCTGGGGCCAGGGCATGTAGCGGTGTGGCTCATCCAGGGGATCAGCATCCTGACACTTAAATATAGCAATGGGGGCATTTGAACTAAAGCTAGGGCCCTTGGTTGAGCCACCCACAGCTCTATCCCACTCCCTGCCCCATTGGCAATGCATAGGGGGTGCACACAAGTGCCTTTTCTGTCATTGTCATTCCCTGCCTTTTCTGACACTGTTGGCAGTGCCTGCAGGTGGTTGCCACTCACCTCCCGCCCCCCCTGCTGACAACACCACTGGCAGTGTCTGCAGGTGGTCAGCAATGGCTGCTGGCCATCACTGACACTGTCAGTGGCGTATGTGGGTGGTCACTGACCCCTGGTTGGCACTTGCCAACCCCTCCCCCCCACTGCCAACAGTGCTGGCAGTGTCTGTGGGAGCTCCCCACTTACTGCCACCGTGCTCCCACCACCACCAGCTCTGCCATGCCCCACCAGCTGCCAGGGGCATGCATCATTCATGCCCTGCCCCAACCCTGGCCCTGGGTCTCATTCATTGTCCTGGCTGGGCAACACCCCCACTCCCGACTTCTGCCCCTGCCCCACTCCCTCCCTCACCGTGGATGCCTCAATCTGCCCCCCATCCCCCTTCCCTCTCCCATGCCCTTTCCCCTCCACAGACTCACCTGTAGGGAGCTGCTCTCCATGTTATGCTTCAGCCCAAGTCTGAATTCGTTGCCCGGCATGCATGAGCTAATATATGAATGCCAGTTGGAAGTTTGAAAGAAAAAAAGTTTTTACTGCTAGCAATAAAGGTGCAAGGTAGCAAGCACACTAAACAAGATTTCTAAGCA
>JAGPOW010003642.1:95330221-95352509 GCA_030014935.1 Caiman crocodilus | reverse complement strand
ACAACCTTCCAGTCTCGCTGTGTATTCTGTCTTGGGAGGATGGCTCAAGGCCATTTATTAGGCCTTCAAAGAAATGGCTCGGGGTTATTCACAACATCCACACTGTCTGGCTGCATTCTTGATCACATGCACACGGCATCCAGGGGCCCTGGCCAGAAAGCATAACTAATTATATTTATCAGTGAACATTATCAGCTACATTGGCCAAAAAAAGCTAATACCTGATAATGTAAATTTACCTTTTATTGATGCCGATCTGATATACAACCGATATTTTGGTGCACCTATAATTTACAAAATAGTAGTGCTTGCCGAGCATCCACATGCACATGCACATACTTTAGCTATCTTTTAACGAAACTTAGCATCTGGAAACAAGGAAAGCCAGCATTCCACATACCATCAGAAAGTGTTGTATCAATCATTTATGTCCATGGACCACAATTAGAGAACAAGCAAGCTCTTTGTTTCAACTCTTTTGGAATATCCATAATTTTGTGGTGAAAGGGAGCACAATCACATTTTGGTAGAGGTTATTTCTTATTAACATATGATTTAAAGGTAGCCATGTGAGTCTAGTGCAAAAACCATGGGCAAGGAATACTTGGTCATCTCAGAGAATGGAAAGAAAAGGTTCACTAGTTTCATACCCATATAAAAAGTGATCATTTGATACTAAATGATATGATCATTTTTTAACTTGGTCAGTATTGTTTTCAGTTGGTAGGTTTCTTTACATCCCTCGTACATACTTCTAGAGGTCTGACTGAGATTTTCACCAGAAAGTTAATTAAAGAGCAAAGCTAGAATGTAAGAAAAGATATAAACTATGGAAGAAAAAAGTGTCTATAGGCCAGATTTTTATCTTGAAAATATATCAGAGGATCTATGCTGGTTCTTAGCAACCCATAAGACCCAGAAACTTTTTTCCTCCTTTTTTCTCAATGGTTGTATCCATAAGTTCCATTGGGTAAACTGTGCAGGTTAGTGCAAGCCCCAAAACATTTTGCAGGGAACTAGGGAGGGATTTATTATTTGCACTGTCTTCCGTTTATATAGGTTTCCTGGGATTTTCTCAGCAAGCACTACTATAGAAGACAGTACACACTGTGAGAGCCAAGGGGTTCATACATTTTCTAATGAAGGCTTTTAGTTTTGTACTTCAAGTCAACCATGGGGAAAGTGGGACTATAATATTGCGTTGTAACCAGTAGATGATGAATGGAAAATATGAAGAGAGAGAGTACAACAATGCCATTGTACATTGTATTCCATTAAAAAAACCCAACAAATTAGTAGTATTTCATCTGGAATTGAGTCTTCAAGGCCCATGGAGGCTGTAGGAGATGCTAAATTTAGCTTTAATGTTTTTTCAGTGATTCTGACCATTCCAAAATCCAGCAGAAAGGCACAAAGGAAAAGGCTATTGAACCTGTGGTTTCTGGAAAACAAATGGAAAATTATGGCTTTGTCAATATTCCTATTTCTAATTGCTTTGACTTGCTTTAACTTGAAGAAGTTATCTGCTTGTCTCTCCATTGTTAAGGCAACACATTTGTTCAGTTCAATCCTGATAATTGTACAAAACATGTACTTTTTATAAAAGATGTGTATGGAACATAGTGTGTCATTTGCAGGAAAAGTAAACTTTCAAAGAGGTAAGTTATGCTCTCGACTTGATGCTGGGATGGGAGGGGGACAAAGGAGGAGTGGTCAGGGTATCCCTAAGAAGTTACATATTCTGTACTTAGAACACCTGAAATCTCAATAAAAGCAGCTCAGGAAAGATGCCATTGTCCAATTTATAAAACAGCACAGTATTAATTGATCCGTGCCTTCCAAACAGTGCCTACATGGGGTAGGAAAAACCATTAATGGGGTGGTAATTGGGTAAGTTGCTTTTCTGAGTAGTTTTACTCAGAAAATCACAATAAACTTTTGTGTGTCTTCTGTTCACTGAGAGAATGCATGGCAACTCAAATAATAGGAGTATATCATATAGTAGACAAAAGTAGTCATGAAGCAGAAAAGCATTGGAGTCACTAGATTTATAATAGGTTAATATGTGCAAATATGTGCATATTCAAAGCAGTAAAGTGAAAAGGACAGAGGAGCAAATTGGAGGAAAGTGGGAGAGGGGGTTGGGGTAGAGTCACACCCCCCTTTGATTCCTGCTCTGCCCAAAACTTGAAAAGCCACCTGCCTGGGAATTACAGAAGCATTTCTATTCAGGCAGCACTGAGCAATGAGTTGACTCATTATAACTCACCTGATTTCAGCTATTTTCTCTTCACTCTAGAGGTATTAATGATCCTGCCTCCTTTCTAATGGTTCTGATGTTCCACTATTCAAACTCTCCTTTCTTATGCAATGTCTCTGTCTGTTAGCCATTCCTGGTAATGTCTTTGTTTTATTTCACAGTCCTGAAGATTGTTTTTAGTTCTAGATAAAAATTTTAACTCAGGTGTAGTAATATTAACTTGGGTGTAGAAATGACTGACTATGATTTATTGGAGACAATTTCAAGATGGTCAAGAAGGCTAGATTTTGCTTCATAAATTTGAATAAGTGTCATGGTGTGTCCTGCAGGAAGGGCCGTGATCTCCCTGAGGTCCCTCTCACCATGTCAAGTCCGGCCCAAGCAGACGCTCTTATTCTCGCCCGCCACGTCTTTGCTTTTAAGTATATGTTGGGAAGCTACCTTTACACTTTGGGCACGGTTAATCGGAACCTCCGTCCCCGTGGTTTCCTGGACTCTCCAGGATCTCCCTGTATAATGGGTACTCCCCAGGCACCCTAGCCTTATGGGCTATGTGTGGCTCCTACCAACCCCTAATACCATGCCCCAAGCCTCGCAGATGGGAAAGACGTTGGTTTGTCACAATGCATGCCCGCTCTCTTGGACCTCCTCTGTAATCTAGCCTGCTCTCTCGGGTCTCCTGTGTAAGCTTGCCCGTACTCTCGGGCCTTCTGTCTGGACTACTGCCCCTCGCTGGGGCTCTCTCTAGCCCTGCCCTTTCTTTAGGGCTCCCTGGGCCCACTTTGGGCCTTCTTGGTACTGCCACCCCTTCCTGGGGCTCTCAATGACACCACCCCTCCCTTGGGGCTCTCGATGGCCACTCTGGGCCTTCTCTAAAATATTGTCCCTCCCCGGGGCCCTTGCCCGCTCTGAGACTTGTTATCGAGCCACCGGTCTGCACTGCTAACCTCTCGTTTGCTGGGCTCACCGTACTGCTATCCTTTTTTGCTGGGGACCACTGCAGCACCTTGCCCTTCTCCTGGGTGCGCTGTACTGCTAACCCCTTTTGCCGGGGTCCACTGCAGCACCCTGCCCCTCTCTGAGGTCTATTGCTGTACGAGCCTACTACCAGGATCACTATGCCCATCCTGGGCTTCTCAATAGTCCCCCTTCTCTGAGACTGTGCCCATGCTGGGCTTCCTAATAATACCAATCCTTCTCTGGGGCTTGCCATGCCTGCTTTGGGCTTTCTGATCCTTGCTGCACTTGGGCTCTTACTGACGTGGCCCTCTCCTGGGGCTCTCCGCACCCCCGCTGGGGCTTCTCAAATGTTGCCCCTCTCTAGGACTCACCATGCCCATGCTAGGGCTCCTCAATAATACTGCCCCCTCTCTGGGACTTGCTACACCCACTTTTGGGCTTCTTAAAATGTTGCCCCCTTCTAGGGCTCACCACACCCACGCTTGGGCTCCTTAAACTGCTGCCCCCTGTCTGGGGCTCACTATGTCCATACCGGAGCCCTTCCAATGCCCCTCTCTGGGCTGGGGTCTATGCACCCCATGCTGCTGCACCCTCACTGTTGCTAGACTGCACCTTCCCTGGTGCTAGGGCCCCATACCCTGTGGGCCCCTATGAGGCCTCCTCCAACCCCTACTAGCCTTACCCAAACCACCGGTGTTCAAACACTAACAAAACAAAACATAAGCCTCTTGGCTATAACTCAGCTTAAGGCCACCCGGCTGTAACAACATTGCTCCCACATCCCGGAGCCACCATCCTTCAGTCTGCTCAAGTGGTACTTGCATCCTAACTCCATGAGCTCCTGCCCCCTCCAACTGCTGGCAGGGAACCGCCAGCCTGGCCCTGGCTCTGGGCTTTATAAGAGCCAGGCCCTGCCCCTCATCACCAGCTGACTGCAGTCAGGTGTGAGTCAATCTGTCTGGAGTTGCCCTGGCAACTCACAGCTGCGCTCATTATCCCTGCTAGGGCTTTTCCCCAGCAGTTTTCCCCTCTTTAGGAGTACGGCAGCGAGGTGCTCCGTGACAATAAGACATAGGCATTTAACTATAATGGTTATGGTACTAATGACTAGGGACCTACCTAAATCACAGTTTCATGGTTTGTACAGGAACTGCAAAAAACAGCACTGTCCGTGATTGCCACAAGCACCAGGAAATATGGGATTGGCCGTGATTTCCCACTAAGTCGATCCCTCCCCAAAAAGTGGTAGCAATGTAGACTGAGTAAAGGCTCCTTTCTCCAATCAGTGGCGAGTGGCAGGGCAAAGAAAGTGCTAGTTACGTACGCTGAGTGAAGACTCCCCCTGCCAATCAGCAGTGAGAGGCACAGCTGCCATGGCCCCTCCTCCATTCAGAGGCTAGGGGTGGGACCACCATGAAATACCCTTGACATTTGCTCTGTCCACCATAAACAGGCTGTGAAAAAAAACATTGTCTCACTGAAACCTAGGTAAATCCCTACTAATGACCTAATATCTTTTACTTTTTTTGCCTAGTTTGTTGTGTTTTTCTGAAACTTAATATATAATCTAGCAAATTAGTGAATATTCGAATAGTGATATTGGTTTTTCCTTTGAACTTGAACTGAATAATATAGTGCTAACCACTTTAACATATTTTAAAAGTTTCTAGTTTCTCTTTAACTGGAGAAAAAAAATGACTTGTGTTATATGTAATGATGTGCAACACCACCTTCACCCCCCTTTTCAAAATCCTAAGTCCTCCCTTGAAAAGACTTATGGATAACACTGAAAGGGAACCCTAGAACAGGTTAGAAGTTTTATTCTGAGCAAAAGGCAGCTTCAGTACAACTACTGCAATACAGTAGTTTCCACATATAGGAATGCCTCTTAAGATAACATTTTGGTTTAACAGGCAGAATTTTCTCATTGGGAGATCCACCATCTTTCAATCAGTGGTGCTCAACTTTTTGTATCCAGAGGGCCAGATGGGCAGTGCCTGGTCTGTCTGCAACCCAGCTTCAGTCCGTAGGCCCAATCCAGCACCTAGGGCAGACACAGCTGGGCCCCATCTGATCATGGGGTGCTTGACCACCTGAACGATAGCAATCATCACCTACTGGAATTCACCATCCAGCACAGGGTGTCAAAGGTCTGCAGCAAGGCAGCAGCCCTGGATTTCAGAAGGGAGGATTTCAGTGAGGTAAGGAGACTAGTCAGGGAAGCACTGAGGTCCCAGAAAGGAGGGGAGTTGGGAGTCCAAGAAAAGTGTTCGTTCCTTAAAAAGATGATGCTCCAGGCCCAAAAAGTGACAATCCCCAGATGGATCAAAGGGGGCAAGAGTGCTCAAAAGTCCTCACGGCTCACCAAAAGCATCTAGGAATGCCTCAAAGCCAAAAAGGAGGCATATACCCAATGGAAGGGAGGGGCCATCACCAAGAAAGATTATACCACTACTGCTTGAGATTGTAGGGGGGCTGTTAAAAAGGCTAAGGCAGAGATGGAACTGGGACTAGCGACTCAAATCAAAGATAACAAGAAATCCTTTTTTAAATACATAGGGGGTAAAAAGAAGGTACCAAGTAACATGGGGCCTCTGCAGGACATGCTTTGAAATCTGGTGGTAGCAACAGATGACAAAGCTAATCTCTTTAACAGATTCTTCTCTTCCATTTTCTGAGCAAAGGCAGGGACATCCCCACACCCCCCGCACTGGGAATCTGGACGAACCCAAGGGAGGCACAGCCAGGCCCAGGGTCAGTGAGCACCTAGTCAGGGAACTTCTGGAGGGACTAGATGTGTTCAAATCAGCAGGTTCTAGATTCATAGATAGATTCATAGTTGTTAGGGTTGGAAGGGACCTCAATAGATCATCAAGTCCAACCCTTGCATAGGCAGGAAAGAGTGCTGGGTTTAGAAACTGCCAATCTCCACCCCAGAGCACTGAGGGAACTGGCAGAGGTCATTGTGGGACTCCTGGCACGGCTTTATGAGCATTTGTGGTGTTCTGGCAAAGTGCCAGAGGACTGGAAAAGGGCAAATATGGTCCCCATTTTCAAAAAAGGGAGGAAAGAGGACCCAGGAAACTATAGACCCATTAGTCTTACCTCAGTCCTGCAGAAGCTCTTTGAGAAAATTATCCAGGAGCGCATCTGCAAAGGACCAGCAGGGGATATTATGCTTAGGGGCAAACAATGTGAGTTCATTAGAGGCAGGTCCTGTCAGACCAACCTGGTGGCTTTCTACAACCAGGTCACAAAAGGCTTGGACACAGATGTTGCAGTGGACATAATCTTTCTGGACTTTAGGAAGGCCTTTGACACTGTCTCTCATCCCATTCTCATTAAAAAATTAGGCGACTGTGGTGTCAACACGTACACAGTCAAGTTGGTCACTAATTGGCTGGAGGGCCACACACAGAGAGTGGTGGTGGACAGGTCGTTTTTGACCTGGAGGCACATGGGCAGTAGGGTCCCCCAGGGCTCAGTCCTCAGGCCCACACTGTTCAACAGCTTCATTGGCAACTTGAACAAGGGAACAAAGCACCTTGTTCAAGCTCTCAGATGATATTAAGATGTGGGGAGAAGTGGGCACACTAGAAGAGAGGGACAGGCTACAACTAGATCTGGACAGGTTACAGAGGTGGGCAGTTGAGAATAGGATGGATTTCGATACTGACAAGTGCAAGGTATTGCACCTGGGGAGGAAGAACCAGAAGCATACCTACAGGCTGGGAGCTCCCTTCTTGTCAGCACAGAGGCAGAAAAGGATCTTGGAGTCACTACTGATTCCAAGACAAACATGGGCCCCAATGTGGGGATGCGATCAGGAAGGCTAACCACACCTTGTCATGCATTCATAGATGCATCAAAAGCTGGTCCAAGGAGGTGATCCTCCCCCTCTATGCGAAATTGGTTAGGCTTCAGTTGGAGTACTGCATCCAGTTCTGGGCACCGCACTTCAGGAGGGATGTGGATAGCATTGAGAGGGTCCAGAGGAGGGCTACTCCCATGATCAGGGGGCAACAGGGTAAGCTCTATTAGGAGAGACTATGGGACATGAACCTGTTTAGCCTCCACAAAAGAAAACTGAGAGGTGATCTGGTGGCCACCTACAAACTTGTCAAGGGGGACCAGCAGACAGTGGGAGAGTCCCTGCTCCCCCAAGCACTACTGGGAGTAAGAAGGAATAACAGCCATAAGCTGACTGAGAATAGATTCAGGCTGGACATTAGGAGGCACTACTTCACAGGCAGGGCGACTAGAGCTGTAACCAACTTCCAATGGAGGTGGTGCTTGCCCCTACCCTACCCAAAAAGAGGCTAAACAATCACTTAGCCAGGGTCATTTGACCCCAGCATCCTTTCCTGCCCATGGTAGGGTGTTGGACTTGATGATCTGCTTAGGTCCCTTCTGACCCTACCAACTATGAAACTATGAAACATGCAAAGGGAGGCAGAGGGTCAGCCCAGCTGCGATCCAGCCATGCAAAACAAAGGCTTGGCCTGATCCCAAATGAGCCCCACAGCAAAGAAGCAGGGGCATGATTCAGCCCTGAAACAGCTGCACAGGGGATGGGGGCATGGCCCAGACCCATGGGGTAGCGGGGAGAAGGGACATGGGCTGCCCCTGAATTCCCTGCACAGGGGAAGGGGCATGGCTTGGCCTAAAACAAGCTACACAGAGGGAAGGTGGTGTGGTTCAGCCCTGAGAAGGCTAAACCATGGGAGGGTCATGGCCTGGTTCCAGGTGATTGCACGGGTCTTGGAAATTTGGCAGTGGGATGGGTGGCAATATTAACTGCCACTGATCTTCTGCCACCATATCCTTGACCAGTGGGAAGCCCACAGGCCAGATTTCAAGGCTCCACAGACCACATTTGGCCCCTGGATCACAGAATACCCCTGATCTAAAGGAACAAGAATTTTGATTTTTGGTGCTCAGCAATTAAAAACTAATAGTGTTTTGTAATCTTATAACCAGTATTCATAATCAATTTAGAACTGCTGCATTTTGATATTTGTAGGAATGCTGCATTAATAACCATTGTGATATTAAGGTCTTATAGTCATAATTATTAGGGTTAAGTACAGACATTCAGGAGTTTAACTGGGCAGTTCAAAATGGCTGCCCAATTTAAATTTAGCTCATCACGGTGCCAACTGTACACTGACAGACCCAGTCTCAGTGATCAACAATCAGTCTAAACCTGTAACTGTACAGAAGTTCCAAGCATGCATATTAGTCTAAAAATTGCAGAACCCAATTTTAGATGAATCTGGGTCTATGTACTATCAGACTCATTCAATTTAGGTCAAACTGGTGCATGGAACATCTGTCCACTTCCCCTGAGTAGCCCCTGGGCTAAGAAAACCTGGCCAACGGCCCCAGCCCCAGGGCTGTTCATTTCACTCCCTCTTTACCCAGCACTAGTCTACTTTTTGTCCCAACCTGGCTCCTTGCTTCCCTCCAGCCAGCCATCTCAACCCCCATCCCATCAGCTGCTCCAGGTACAGCTGCTTTTATCAGCATTTGCCACTGCCGGAGCTGAGCAAGTAAGTCTCCACCCCACCCAACCCCACCCACAAGTTGTGCCTGCCCTTCCGCCACAGCACCTGTGGGTCATGCCTGCTCCCCCCATACCCCACCAATGGGTTGTGCCTGCCCCCCTACTCCTCCCATTCATTGTGACTCCCCCCCATGCCCCAGCAGACTCCTGATCCTCTCCAGCCTGCCTGCCCCCCCCACAACGCAACTTACCTGATACTGGGCATCCATTTTGAACCAATTCCCCCAATACCCCCTGAATGTCTGTATTTAGCCTAGAAGAGCAGCTTCTGCATTTTTTACCACATACAGAAGTGCTTTGATAATTTAGTTTGTCAGTCAGTTCATATTAGTTTGTTAGTTAAAATATTATCATAGTTAAAGTGTATTTATCTATTTCAGTTCAGACCTTCAGTGAAAGTTTGGACTATTGAACTTTCAGAAAGGCATTAACTAAATGTCACAGAGACATAACTAAGAATCTTGGCATACTGCACTGCAGTGGGGTGAGTGTTGAGTGCTTACTTCCTTCTCAGCGGACGCCTTTGTAGCATGGGCAGCAAAGGGGCAGGATCTCCAGGGAATTCTAGCGCCCTATCTAAATTAGTACCCAGGGTTAATGCCTTGCTTTCCCATCTCTTGTTATGCTACTGAAATGTCATTGCTTTAACATCTAATGCTCAGACCCTATAACAAAATAAAATAAATGTTATCAGAAAATTAGTTTCAGACAGGAATCGACCATTCTAGACGATCTGGTGAAATTACTGAACTCAGTTTGAAATCTTATTACAGTATGAAATCTCAAAATATCTCCAGATATCATTCAAAGGGAGACCTTGCTCCCTGAAAGCTTCATATCACACTCTGCCAGACAGAAGTATTTTGTTTCTTGTCCATGGGAGCACCAGGGGAACTCAGGTTTCTATGTCTGATAACTCTCACACCATCCACAGCCATTTTAGTTAAGACAATATTGTAAAAAATAATTTGCATACTACTGAGAGGACAAACTTGCATTCTTTCGATTTTCCTTCCCCTGGGATGGCCTCAATCTTTCTGCATCTCCATGCTGTGAGGTTTAACATTCCAACTTTTACAACTATGTCTGGAATTATGTGATGACAATCCCACATTTTGTAATGATCTGTTTAGTCATTTTTCAGTTTATCATGCACCCCTGCAGTCAAAGTCATCTTTAGAGGAAATGATATTGAATATTACCTTTCTTAAAGGAAGGCACATTTTTACCAGTTGCAAAGGGTTGGTTATCACGTATGTATTCAAGGAATGTAATACACTTCTCTGTGACTCATGTCTGTGGTTTCCAAAGAAATAGCAGAACATTATAGTTTGGGGACCACAAGCCCTGCTGCTTATCCTTCTGTCCATAGCCTTCATCTCTGAAAGAAAAGGTGGGAGGAGAAATTGTCAAGTTCTTGAAAGTCAGTAGAACAGTTGATATGGCAGAACAAGGCTGAGGAATCTCTTGGATGCTAATAAAATATTTACTTCTGACATAATGGACAGAGCACAGGACTAGGACCCAGGGTCCTCTGAGTGATCCTCTCATTCATTCATTACATGATTTTAAAGAGACAAGTGCAGAACCAAGATGTCCTTGAATTAGCTGCTACTTTTTCCAAGCTAACACAGCCAGACAGGTGGGGGAAGAGATTGTATTTGCTTCTGGAAACTCATAGATCTCCTACTCCTTTAATAGTAACCTAGTGTGTCTCTGGGAGACAGTTCTTATTTTGCTCTGCCAAATTGCAGGGCTCTCCCATTCTTTCAAAGTGCAGCATCTCAATACCTTCAGAGGTGCATCTTAATTAGGGTAACCATATGTCTCAGTTTGTCTGGACCATCCCAGATTTCATAAACCACTCCTGGCCTGTTGGTGAAAATTGAAGCCCTAGAAAGTCCTAGAATCGCAAGGGCATGGGTCACAGTTGGGCAGGGTGACTCTGAGCAGATGGGTGCTCCAGGCATATGGGTAGGCAGGCACTGTTGCTGCTGTGCAGAAGTAAGGCAGATGTACTGTAGCAGTGCCCACCCCAGCCTGTCCCCTGCCTCCAGCTGCTGCTTACGAGGAGCTATGGTGTGAGGTGGGGTGAAGCCTGCTCTACTCCACCTTCCTTGCTTCCACACAGCAGCAGTAGTATCTGCCTGCCTGCCTGCCTGCCTGTTTGGCATACCATGCCACTCTTCCTCCCTGCAGGACTGTGCCACATGCCCCTGTTCACTTGCCTCTGCCTGCAGTGGCATCACTGATTTGGGGAGGAGAGAGCTGTGTCCTGGATTTCCTTTAAAATAATGCGGTCACCCTAATACTAATTCACCAAGGAAGTGCACAGTTCTCCCCTCTCTCAGGTGGGAAATTGAGCACAGCCTTCTATTTTGATTGAATAGAATTAAATTGAGCACAGACTTCTATTTTGTCACACTTCAATTTGATCTAATGGCATGAAAGAGCCATCTTAGTAGGATTCAGGACCTGAGCAAGGAGCTATCTTGACTTTAGTGTAATGGAAACCATCCCTCCATCATAAAAATCCTACAGCTTATGCCCAGGACATGGGAGACCAAGCTTCATGTCTATAGTGGTGGTGATCAACCCATTCATCCCCATATGTACCCAATCCAGCCAGTGGATCAACACCATACATCCAATCTGGCTAGCCAACTGACTCTACATGCTCCTTCATGTCCTCCTTTCATTCAGCCAGGGACCAGCCCCACACACTGGAATAATCCAGCACTATGTTCTCCAACCCATGGGACTCCCTACAGGTCTGGCAGTTTAGCATCGGGGAGCAGTAGCAACATTAATTACTGTGGCTTGCAGAGCTCCACAGGCAAGATGACATGGCTCCTTGGAACAAAATGAACCCATGACCCATAGGCTAAGCACCACTACAGTACCATCTCTAAAGTGCCATTCTGAATGACCATCTCTATTTGTAAACCTATTAGTAAGTCTACATTACCTCTCTTTGAGATTTCAGCTCACCACAGAAGTAAAAAGACAGTAAAGAGAAAGGGCTGAACACCCGGACATGGCAGTTTGGTAAATGAGCAGATGGAGATTTCATAACCTTACACAGAATTCATAAATTGCACAGACTAATTCCTCAAATCCTTCCAGGAAGAAATATTCTCTGGATGTTTTCAAATTATCAAATGCACTACACTGTGCAATGCAGCCAAAAATAATTTTTAATATTTCGAGCAATACATTTAAAGAAAGCAATGTTCATATGATCATAGGAAAGTAGGGCTGGAAGACACCTCATGAGGTCACCTGATCCAGCCCCCTGCTCAAGGCAGAATTGTCTCTGAATAAACCATCCCAAGCAAATGACTGTCCAACCTGGTCTTGACAACACGATCATAGGAAAATAGAATGGAAAAAAAGGAAATACCTATAGAAGAGCACTGAGTACATTCTGAAAGACAATATTGTTGCTAAATCCAATAGAACAAGATACCTGAAATTTCTTTAAATCCTAAAAAAAACCCAAAACCCCAAAACCCCAAGAAAAACCCCAAATCTATTTAAAAATAAGCTCACATTTCTAGCCTCATTTGGCTATGTGCAACTTTGTACATGCAATTTTATGCACAAGGACTTTTGTATTCGGTCTGTGTGTGCAAACAGAATCTATAGAAGAAAATATTATTTGCTTGCACAATTGACTGTTGGCAAACAAATACATGTGCATAAAAGCATTCATACAAAAGGGAATGAAATTTGAAATTTTAGACCTAAATCTGCTATGTAGTGGCTCACAGCTAAGAAAAATTACATCTGAAAATAAATCTGTAACAATTCAAGATCTTTTGAGCTGTTCATTAAATCACAATTTCTATACTCTGTTTTACATTTTCTCTCCTTGCATTATTTATAATTATTATTTCTGGATGGCTTCCCATACTTTTTTTATGTTAAAGATTATATTTACAAATGCCCCTAAGAAGGTTACAATCTAACTCCTATTACGTGTTGTACATCTCTCTCCTATTATTTCCATATTTGCCAAGGAAAACATATTTGCTGCACTATCTTTTCTATTTGAGTTACATTTTTGATTCATTAAATACTTCACATGAGAATTTTAGAAGTTCCTGACTAACATGTGAGCAGAAGTACCAGGGACATCATTGATCTGCCCTCTTCAGTCACTTTATTTCCTTTTGAAAAATCTCTTCCTTCTTACTTTCCTCTGTTTTCATTGGTATTAAGGGAAGAGGCATGAGAACAATGATAATCCCAGCACTAGCCTTATTGACTACAAGAGAGCTAGAATTTAGCTCCAAGAAAGGATCGCACCTTCTTGAAAACATATGTACTGGATTTAGAAAACATAAGAAAGAAAAACTTCAATTACAACTGCAATAATGTTTTGTGCCCTTTTTGTTCTCTCCAAAATGCCCAAAGACTTTCAGAGTCTTTGCAATTATTGTAGCAGAAAAACAGGAAACAAAAGAAAAATGCAGTGCCTCAGAAAGAGCAATATTTCTTTTTGCTTTATAAATAACCCTTCTGTGTCCTTGGGCACCATCAAACATACCTTACTTCTTTTCATAACATCAAGATTTTATCTTTTGTTTTTACACTTTGATCATTCGAAAAGCATATACTAAAAACAAGGAAAAGATGCACATATTTTTAATAATTTATGTTACCATTTTTATCTGTAGAATTGGATAAATTTCAGGCTGGATCCAGGGAGAGGTGTACGTAGCCAATTGTTTAATCTTCTATTGTAACTGCTGCTGAGATTACCAGCTAATGTCTGACCTGTGGAGTCAGAGGTTAGATGTGATGTGATGTGGTGAGGCATGTTGTTTGGGGCACTGTGCTGGGAAATCAGAGATGCAAGGTTAAAATGTCTTTGGAAGATGGATTTCTGAAACTTAGGTCTCCTGATTGAGTACCCTAATCACTCAGCTCTTTGGCAAAAATATGGATGCATCCCCTCCATGTAACACTTGCTTGTCATGTGTTTCTGGCCAGCTATGTGTTCAGGACTCACATGCTTACACATCTGCCATGGATTCACCCTAAAACCAAGTTACTTTCTGGGCTCACCATATGGCATACATGGATAGTCCCCCAAATTCTCTCCTAAAGTGTTTAGTTTCTGTTTGTAGCTAGGGTGAAGCTGGGTTTATGTTGTTGTCATTTTCTTATCTGTGTGTGTTATGGTATTTGATATGAATATACCTTCAAAATGTCATGATGTAACTGGAAGATAATCAGGTGAGGTATTTAGCACACACTCAAGGCATTGCTGGCCTGCAAGGGAAAAATCAATGCCTTTGCTGCTCTATAGCAAAGGCATTGCAGAGAAATGGCCCATGAGGCCAGAGGCATGCTAGGTAGCCAGGGAGACCAGAAATTTCTGGAGGGTGCTGACGGCTTCTGATTAATAAGAATAATGCTGATGGAGGAGAGGGGGGCTGGTCTTAGAGGCTTTTTTTTTAGAGACTAGCTAAGATAGAATCAATGTCTTTGAATCTCAGGCTTTAGGGGTTCAGTGACCCCAGTTGCTAGGGCCAGGAGAATCAGCAGGAAGGCTGATCTCTAAAACACTGGCAGGTCTCTTAGAGGGGCTGAGCTATGGCCAGATGACAGGGTAAGAAACTTTGCCTGTTTTGCTTTTCTGTCTCCAAACCTATAATTAATTTTGCTTGTCTAAATTTTTATACTATGTAATTAATCCTTTTGTTATTTGTCTCCTTATTGATTGTCCACAAGTGTGGTTTGTGTGCAAGTGATATTCCAGGTTAGCTCTCTCTATGGAGAGGGGAACCTATACTTTCTTTTCAACCCCCAAAGGGAGGACCACAAGAAGCTGGCAGATATTCTTTTGCTGTGTCTGCAAGGTATGGTATAAGGAAAGCAAGGCTGAGGTAGGGAGATATACCAGGGCAACTTCAGTTTGTTCCATGGGGCAAGTGGAGACTGGAGAGGAATTCAGGCCCCTGGAGGTCTCCTGCAGATGAGTTTTTGACAACATCCATAGCTGTGCACTTGCCCAGTATTATGTATTCTACTGTGCATGTTCTCCTATTAATTTTTTCCTCCTGTATGCAAGCATATTCATGTGTGCATGCCACAGGGGAAGCAAAAACTCTACCTGAAATTAAGTGCCAAAAATGTCACTTATGTGGTGAGAAATCTGTCATTTAGATGCACAAAGTGAGATAGAATTCCACCCCTAAGTAGTAATAGAAATTATAATTTAGAAATGTCCATAACTAAGGAGATTGAGGAAATTGGAACTGGGAGATGTCCCTCAGTTAGAATGTAGCTAATGAGAGACAAAGGGTCTGCAGACGTTCACCTACTGCTTCACAATAAAACTTCTTGTTAGCTCATCTCATTCATGCCTGATTGTCTTCACTGAACCCCACAATGACTACAAGGTGTCATAGGTGATGAATGAGAAAGAACTTGAAAGAATTTGAGTTTCAAACTGAAAAATAATTTGAGAACTTGGATAGGCATCTGGATAAGCATCTGGCAGGGGTCATCTGACCCCAGTATTCTTTCCTGCCTAGGCAGGGGGTTGGACTTGATGATCCACTGAGGTCCCGTCCGACCTGAGCACCTATGAATCTGTGAAACTGACAAGAAGCAGAGCAGCCCAGCGTAGAAGGACAGAAACTTCTGCAAGTAATCTTCCTGTGCAGGAATAGCTTAAGTAAAAGGATAGTTAGTTATAGAAGTGTTGCAACCTCCATCTGCCCTTCTTCCATTGAGCAACATAGGAAAGAAGTGGAAAGTGTTCAGACAAAGGTTTGAGTGGTACCTAGCAGATATAGGAGCAGAAGAAGAAATCATAGTGCAAAATCATCAGTCTTCTGACATACTGAAGTTCTGGCTGTTTATAACAACTTTACCTTCAAAGGTGGCCAAAATATGCAGTTAAATATAATACTGTCTACATTTCAGGAGTACTACATATAAAAAAAGAATGAGAGTCTTGAAAAATACACATTTTTTTATGTGCAAACAAGTACCAGGAGAGAGTAGAGTTTGTATATTACTGAACTAAAGAGACTGAGTAAAAATTGTGCTTTTGGGCACTTGGCAGCATCTCTGACTAGAGATAGAATTGTTTGTAGCACCACAGACTGGTACTACCTTACAAGAAATGCTACAATACGAGGGAGATTTGTTCCTAGAAAAGACAGTCAAAATTTGCAGAGCAGCAGAAAGTAAGATGACCCAAGCTTCAAAGCTGAATGTACCAAAAGGGGTCATCCATGAAGTAGGCATGAAAGAATGCAGTCAGAAAAAGCCACCTCATGGGGCAGAATTTTCAGCTGGTAAGAAGTCACTTTACAGGGAGGAATTTTTTGTTGGTAAGGAAAATAGTAATGGTAAAAGGTGTACAGTATATGTAAAAGGCAATATAGCCCCAGATGTTTTGCTGCATTTTGAAAGCTCTGTTATAACTGTAACAGAAGAAAACAGCCATTTTGCTAAGTGCTGCAGATCCCAAACAAAAACCTCAAATGCATACAGTTGAGCATATACTGGAAGAGAAGTTCTTGTAGATATGGAGGCATGAATGACACATGCCCCCAGAGTTGGGCAGGGCACAGAGATCATCTGCAGGTGACGGTGGTGGTGGCGGTGGCAGTAGCATGGCAGCGGTGAATGGGGAGCTCCCACAGGTGGCTGTGGCAGGGGTTGGGGAATGCCAACTGGCAGTTGGCAACCACCCATAGATGCCGCCGGCAGCATTGAAGGTGGTCAGCAGTGATTGGTGACTGCCCACAGATGCTGCTGGTGGTGTTAGAGGTGAGGGGGGAGGGACGGGCAAGTGGTGACCACCTGTAGGCACCTCCGGCAGCATCAGCGGCTCTTCTGTCATTGGGGTGCACTTGCATGCATCCCCTGTGCATCACCAATGTATGAAGGAATCAAACAAAATCAATTAAAGAGACTAGATTTTGCCATTGGAAATGCATGGAACAGTGGTTTACTTTAAATTGGACACTGTAGTTTAGGTTAATGTGTTACCAGAGCATGAATATAGAAAATTAAAATTGAGACCAAAAGTGAGTCCAACAAACATTAAAATAACTGGCTATTCAAGAACAAATATACCAGTGAAAGGGAGACCAATTTTTCCAGAATAAAAGAAGCAACCATGTCCCTCTGGAACAAAATGTACCTATGGACACAAATGTAAATATATCATCCAGAAGGAAATCAGCCTCAGTGGTCTGTAGCTTATGAATTTCAGGCCAGGTCTAGGAGAACAACTGCCAAGAGTGCAAGTGAAAGTGAATAGGTAAAAAAGCAACAATGTTCCATGTAGCACTAAGATTAACAGCACTTCTAATCTCAAACGTACCATTCCAAAGTGGCAACTGGATCCCAGTATAATAATTCAAGTCCATAAAACCTTGAAGGAAAGGCTTCCCACCATAAATAAATTGGAAATTAAGCCTGATACTTCACTGATCTTAGAGGAAACTGAGATCTCCTGAATGATACATAGAGAAGCTGCAGGAAAGGGGGAATAGGAGAGTAAGTAATAAATACTCATTCCAGAGTGACGTGCTAGTAACCTCTGTTCTGTAGATGGGTATTAAAGGATATTTCTGTTAGTCATTTTTGTAGTTATTGTTAACTGGGAAGATGTAGTGATAAAAGTTATAATTTAGAGATGCTCCCTAACTATGGAGACCGAAGAAGTTGGTAATTGGAAGATGGTTCTTCATTTAAAGAACTGTTAGTAAGGCAAGAGGCTCTTCTGCTGTTCTACCATAAAACTCATTGTTTAGTTCCTCTCATTAATGCCTGAATGCCTTCATTGAAACCAGTGATCACTTCACCTTTGATGTTGTGTCCTCCAGACATGTGAGGAAAGAAGAAGGGAGCACACACTTCTTAAGTGAGCTCACATTCTTGCCTCCTGGAGAAAGGTCAGAAATAAATTCTTTCTCAGTAGCTCGCCACTTACCAAACATGGCCCTGAGTTGGAAGTAGAGGAGGAAAAAAAGCTTTTTTGCCTACATTTTGTAGAAGGCAAAGAGAAGAATTATTTTTTCTCCCCTGCTTCATGGAGAGAAAAGAAAGGACCTTTTATCTTTCTGGTATTAAGCTGAATATAAGCCAACAGTGTGACCTTGCTACCAAGAAGGCTAATGGCATACAGGGCCACGTTGGTAGGACTGTTGCCAGCAGATCAAGGGAAGTGATTATTTCCTTCTATTCAGTACTGGTGAGGCCACATCTGGAGTACTGTGTCCAGTTTTGGGCCCCTCACCGCAAAAGAAGTCAGGAGAGGTCCTGGATGGTTGGAGAAGGATAAACATAGTGCCCATATTTAAGAAAGGGAAAAAGGAAGATATGATTGCTTAGAGCTCCAGTATGAAACTGGAGATAGGCCTGTTGAAAGTCTCCAGGTTAGGGTCAGAGGAGAGAGTAGAAAGGATGATGTTGAAGTGTGGGTCTGCTTTAAACCACCAGACCAGGAGGAAGTGGTAGATGAGGCTTTTTTCAAGCAGCTGGTGAAAGTTTCCTGATCACAGGCCCTGGTTCTCATGGGGGACTTCAGTCACCCTGATATCTCTTGGGAGGGCAATACAGTAGTGCAAAGGCAACCCAGGACGTTTTTGGACAGTACTGGGGACAACTTCCTGGGGTAAGTGCTAAAGCAGTCAACTAGGGGCTGTGCTCTTCCTGACCTGCTGTTCACAAACAGGGAAGAATTGGTGGGGAATTTACCAGTAGATTGCAACTTGGGCAACAGCAACCACAAGATGAGTGAGTTCATGATCCTGAAGAAAGGAAGGATGGAGAGTAGAAAAGTAAGGACCCAGGACTTCAAAAAAGAAGTCTTCAACTCACTCAGGCAACTCATGGGCAGGATCCCCTGTAAAGCCACTCTGAGTGGGACAGGAGTTCAGGAGAGCTGGCTGTACTTTATTGAAGGCTTTACAGAAGTCTTATTGAGAGTGCAAGAACAAACCATCCTGATGTGCAGGAAGATTAGCAAGTATGGCAGAAGCCCAGCTTGGCTAAGCAGGGAGCTCTTCAATAAACTAAATAAAAAATAGGAAGCTTATAAGTGGAAACTTGGACAAATAACTAGTGAAGAATATAAGAACAATGATCTGGTATCCAGAGGTGAAGTCAGGAAGGCCAAAGCACAAATGGAGTTGCAGGTAGTAAGAGACATGAAGGCTAACAAGAAGGGTTTCCTGCTACAAGTTAGTAACAAGAGCAAGGTGAGGGAAAGTTTGGGTCCCTTACTGAATGCAGGAGGCAACCTAGTGACAGAAAATAAAGAAAAAGGCTGAAATACTCAATGCCTTTTTTACCTGAGTCTTCACAGGCAAGGTCAGCTCACAGAAAACTGCACCTGGCAGCACAGTTTGGGGAGGAGGTCAGCAGCCAACAGTAATGAAAGAACAGGTTAGGGCCTATTTAGAAAACCTGGACATACACAAATCCATAGGACCAGATAGAATGTGCCCAAGGGTGCTGAGAGAGTTGGCTGATGTGATTGCAGAGCAGCAGGCCATCATCTTTGAAAACTCATGGCCATCAGAAGAGGTCCCAGATGATTGGAAAGGGGCAAACATAGTGCCCATATTTAGGAAAGAAAAAAAAGAGGATCTGGGGAACTACAGACCAGACAGCCTCACCTCAATCCCCAGAAAAATCGTGGACCAGAGCCTCAAAGAATTCATTTCTAAGCACTTGGAGAAGAAGGTGATTAGGAACAGTCAGCATGGTTTTCCCAAGGAAAGTCAGGCCTGACTGCCTTCTTTGATGAGATGACCTGTTCTGTGGATGAGGGGAGACCAGTAGATGTTAGGAGTGTGCGAAACAGGCCATATTTCCAGAACCAGGAGGCATCAGTTGCTGAGCTGAGGAGGTACAGGGGGACCCTGTGCGTGCTCCCTGTTGGACCCAGAAGTGGACCAGAAGTGCTTCTGGTCCACTTCCGGGTCTGCTGCTGAGAGCACTGAGGATCTCCCTGCCCTCCTGTGGGACGCTCCATCTGCTCCAGCATCACAGCATTAACAAGCTGCCTGGTACCTTGAGATATGTAGAAAAAACATTTAAAGCTGTGTCTATGTCCAAATTATCAAATCTTTCCAAATCAATTCGGAGGGGTCTGAGTTGATTCGGAGAGATTAAAGGGTCTAATAATTCGATTCAGATTGGGAGATTCAGTCACCAAATTGGGCCAAATCTCCACTGAATCGAATCAGGGACCGAAGCGTTGCACAGCCCTAGTAGATGTGGTATACAGATTTCCCTTGCCAACAATGGTTTTGAGTATCTACGTTTAATATTCTGTATATACTTTGGCTACCACAGTATACAGTTTTGAGTAACCATGGTTTTCTACGGCCATGCATCAGCTTGCCAACCATGCTGTCCTGGGGGTGCGTGTAGTGGTGGTGCTAGTTGGGTGAGGGGGCGCTCTCACATGGAAGCTATTGCTCATTGCACCACTTTTCTATGGCTGGGCATAGCTCTGCAGGCTGCTGACCAGCCAATCGCGCACCACTGGGGGCTGGCACAAAGCACCCCTGTCCTGCCATTCAAACAGGTGGAGGTGGGGAAGAGCCACGGAGTGCTGCGTGGTGCCAGCAGTGCCTGGTGCATCCCTCCCCTTTCCTCTCCGCTGGGTAAGAGGCACACGTGCTGGACAAGACCCCATCGCCGCACCCCAGGCATGCTTCATCCTCACCCACACGCACATACCCCATATGACCTGAGTACCCCTAGGGGAAGGTGTATCCCAGGTTGACAAACCCTGTATTAAAGGTAAATAAAAATGACTGTTATACACTGTATGTTTCTTTATTATTCATATTCGGGTCCCTAACCCCATTTTTCCCATAAGCCTTTTGTCTTACCAACACGGTTTTGCCAACCACAGGAACTTTCAGGAACCTAACTCCCGCAGTTAATGAGGGAAACCTGTACCTTTATTTTAGCAAGGCTTTTGATATAGTCTCCCACAGTGTTCTCACAGGCAAGCTAAGGAAGTATGGGTTGGATGAATGGACTATAAGATGGATAGAAAACTGGCTGGCTGGTTGGGCTTAGAGGGTAGTAATCAATGGCTTGATATCTAGTTGGCAGCCAGTATCAAGTGCAGTGCCCCAGGGGTCAGTCTTGGGGCTGTTTTTTTTCAATATCTTCATCAGTGAACTGCAAGATGGCACAGGGTGCACCCTCAGCAAGTTTGCAGATGACACTGAAGCTGGGGAAGTAGTAGATATGCTGGAGGGTAGGGCTAGGATTCAGAGTGACTTAGACAAATTGGAGGATTGGGCCAAAGGGAATCTTATTAGGTTCACAAGGACAAGTGCAAAGTCCTGCACTTAGGAGGGAACAATCCCATGCACCAGTATAGGCTAGGGGCTGACTGGCTGGGAGGCAACAGTTCTGCAGAAAAGGACCTGGGGGCTACAGTAGACAATAAGCTGAATATGTGCCAGCAGTGTGCTCTTGTTGCCAAGAAGTCTAACAGCATACCGGGATGCACTGGTACAAGTGTTACCAGCAATTCAAGGGAAGTGATTATTCCCCTTTATTCAGCACTGATGAGATCACATCTGGAGTATTGTGTTCAGTTTTGGTCACCCCAATACAGAAAGGATGTGGACAAATTGGAGAGAGTCCAGCAGATGCCTGGGGCACACAATATGAGGAGAGGCTGAGGGAACTGGGCTTATTTAGTCTAGAGAAGAGAAGACTAAGAGGGGATTTAATAGCAACCTTCAAGTACCTGAAATGGGGTTCAACACAGGATGGAGCTAGACTGTTCTTAGTGGTAGCAGATGACAGAACAAGGAACAACGGTATCAATTTGCAGCAAGGGAAGTTTAGGTTAGATATCAGGAATAATCTTCTCACCAGAAGGTTAGTAAAACACGGGAACAGGTTACCCAGAGAGGTTGTAGAATCTCCATCCTTGGAGGCTTTTAAGACCCAGTGGGTACATCTACATGAGATGCTAACTGTGCAGTAGCATAATAATACTGAGCCATAGTGCATCACAGCACAAACACTGTTTATACACTATGGCACAGTATTATTAGGCTACTGCATAGTAGCATCACTAACAAGGTGTTTGCTGGCACTACTGTGCAGTAATGGTGGTTACTGCACATTTATTTTAGTACTTGATTATACAAGTACTAAAATAAATGTGCAGTAACCACTGTGCATTAATGGATGCGTAGACATGCCCAGCTAGACAAAGCCTTGGCTGGGGTGATATCACTGGGGACGGTCCTGCTTTGAGCAAGGGGTCAGACTAAATAGTCTGAGGCCCCTTCTACCCCTAATATTCTATGATTCTATGGGCCTTTTTACCTGCGCTTTGGGATGTATCATAGTATCTAGGGTCAGAAAGGGCCTAGAGTAGGCCATCTAGTCTGACCCCCTGCCAATGGCAGGAACGAGTGCTGGGGTCACAGGACCTCAGCCAAGTACCTATCTAATCTACTCTTAAAGATGCCCAA
>JAGPOW010003642.1:95299060-95330121 GCA_030014935.1 Caiman crocodilus | reverse complement strand
GGGACACCTGCATCCATGGATTTGGTCACCTGGTCATAGAAGGCGACCAGGTTGGTCTGACAGGACCTGCCCTTAACAAACCTGTGCTGGTTTCCCTTCGGCATAAAGTCTCCTGCCGGTCCCTCACAGATATGAGACTTGAGAATTTTCTCAAATATCTTTCCCGGAACCGAGGTGGGACTGACAGGCCTGTAGTCAATGATGTCCTCCTGCCGGCCTCTCGAAGCGTCATTGGTCCCCACATGGACTACCACTAATGGCCGCTAAGACATCAGGAGCTTTGATTCGTGAACTGCGCTGACTAAAATTGCCCACACATCACATATATCAGTGTCCCTGCCCATCCACACTCTGAAAAAATTGTGGTGGGGCACTTTGAACTAAAGCTCATCAAATGTGTTTTATTCCAAAGGCTCTTCCCCCCCCCCATCACCATTTTTTCAGTGTAGGACACTCATACACATGATGTGGAAGGCTGCCAGAGCACATCAATTTCTATGGTTCAATAGAACCAATTAATTGAGTCTGCTCCGATGCGCTGGATTTCCAGTGTGTTGGAACAGGGTCCCTGCATATCTATAGGAACTTTATAATTCTATAATAGTACATAACTGTCAATGTGCTACTGCTTGGTCTTCTTTGTATTCAAAACAGTATGATTAACCAATCATAGACTGGTTAAAATTATGCCTACTCTCTACCCAGAGTTCTTGGAGCTGCACTTGAAAGACTTAAAATGAATCACTACTGGCCAAACTTACAGCATCTTTATCTCCTTGCCTTGGAGGCCTTTGACTTCCCAAGCCAATGCCATTCTGCAAGCTATTATCATGTCCCCATCTGTCTTAGTTAACATGTAGTGCCAAGCTATTTGTACTTAGATCTTTCAACCTTTCCTGAATCTTTCTGAATCAGTCTTTACAAGATTGTCTGACAGGAGAGAAAAGCAAATCTTGAGTTTGGAAGTAGAGCTCAAGTAGTAGCTATTGTAACAAGGGCCCATGTAAATTCCATAGGTCCCTTATATTGCCTGTCCCTTTGTCTGAATGAAAAAGTTTGCCAGACAAGAATACCCATGGAAGACAGTGAAGCGAAGAGGTCTATTCTTGGAAAAAACTGAGCACTGAAGAGCAAAATTATTGAAAGAGCGTGTGTAGGTAACCTGGCAAAGGGGAGAAATGAAGATATTTTTTGCTGTTTGTTAGCAAAGAAATCTCTCCCTGTCTCCCTTCCTCTCATTTCTGTTTGTGACATAGTGGTTGATATATACCAAAAGGGATGGTCTATAGATTCTTAATATTTAGTTCAAACTTCTAGAGAAAATGGTTGTACCCAAATGCACTAATATAATGATTCAGTGTGGAAATAAGTGGCTTACATTTCTAATTGTTTCCCTGGAAGACTATCTTTTGCAGCTTCCTTAAACATACCCTTGTCCTCATCTATGAACATGCTAATTTTCAACATTCTGACAGTATTTATTATATATATGATATATATGGAATAGTTTGTGGACGAGGAAAATGTAAGCCAAGCTTTAGCCGCACTTAGAAATTTGTTCTTTGAGACCGGCTTAATGGATCCGTGATGCTGACACAAAACTAGACTTACCGGATGCTGAAACAGAATTTCTGTGGAGCATATTCCACATAAACTTTATGTTTTGATGAACGGAAACCTTTATGAATTGCATTGTCAGCATTTGAAGTACATTTATGGATATTTTTGACATTAGTCATTTTTATGACCCATTGATTACTGACGGTTTAATGATTATAAATTAAAGCAGTACCTTAACATTGCTATAGAGGCACAGAGGTTTTCTTACCATTTATAACTTTTAAATACATATTTAAAAAGGAATGCAAGGGGAAACCTGCTATTTCCCAAGGGAACCAAGGTAGCTGGAAGCACCTGATTGGAAACTGGCAAAAGATAGTTTGCAACAGTTTCATCAGAGTTGCTGTTCATGTGTTTTATTTAGTCAGTAGTGTGCTGAGCAAGGACATCCTACAATATAATCTTTACTGCTGATTGGGTATTAGGTGAATAGATTAGCTTCCAAATGTTTCTCCAGAGCTGCTGCTCATGTGTTTTAGTCAATAGTGTGCTGAGCAAGGATATCCTACATTATAATCTTTACTGCTGAATGGGTATTAGGTATTCCTTGGGTGAACTTTCATTTGACCTCCCAGACAAAGAAGGCCACAGATATTTTTAACTGGATCAAACCCAGGTGTACTAATTACTACCATTTTCTTCTTAATTAAGACTTTTTAGTTTCAAGCTTGGCCTAATAATACATTATGGGAAATAGGTTAAAATTACAATTTTTGTTCCTCCGTAATTTAAGAAGCACCCTTAAATAATGTAAATTGTATTCTGTAAAATATGAGACTGCATTAACTGACTGCATTAATTTTTACCCTTTATAGCTTTTAAATATATATTTAAACATATATATATTTAAAAGCTGTGAAGGGTAAAAAATTGCCAATTAATTTGCCAGTTAATCCAGGTTCATAATGCCTGCAAGGTGTGGTGCTTGAGGTTGCTGGGAGTGGGACGTAGGGGACGCTGCATGCACGCGTGCAGCCGCTTGCATGTATGTGGCTAGGAAAGCAGCTTGGCGGAGTGGAAAGCAGCTCCCTGCAGGTAAATAAAGAAGGGGCATAGGGGAGAGAAGGGATGTGGGGGAGGGACAGAATGAGGCCCCCATAGTGAGGGAGAGAGTGGGGCAGGAGTGGGGCAGGGGTTGAGGACTCTGCCCATCCAGCATGGGATCCAGGGACAAGGCAGTGAGTGGGACAAAGGCACAGGTGGATCATCCAGAGGGTGCAGGGTGGGAAGGGGGGGCAGCTCCCCACTGCTGCTCACAGCCCCTGGGGGAGGTATGGGGGGCATGGGTCCCCCCAGTTTTAGGTGCGGGGTGGATGCAGGCTGCCTTCTGTGGGTCTCACACCAGCAGCGAGCCCCCTGCCCACCCAGCAGCAGTGAGAACAGCGACTTGTGTCTCCCACTGCCAGGTGGGCAGAGGGTACATGGCCGAAGCAAGTGCCCTGGGGCAAAGGCAGCAGAGCAGAGAGCTCTGAACCTGAAGCAGGCAGTCCACCTCTGCCCTTGCACAGCTCTACTCCAGCAATGGCAGAGGTCAGAGGGGTAGGGAGCAGGGAGGAGAAGTGGGCATGTACCACTCTACCCACAACCCAGCCAGGTCCATTCAGTCTCTTCCATGGGGAATGGAGGCCCGCCTCACCACCAGGAGGGGAAGGATCACCACCACCCCCCACACTCAAGTCCATACATTTATGTTTATCATGCAGCGTTGGGGGGGCCTCCAATTTTCTGTTTGCCCCAGGCCCCCAAAAAACTTAATTTGCCACTGCTGCCACACAATGCTACTGCTCAGAAGTCACTAGCTACTACACAGTCAGCATCTCAGGTAGACAGAGCCAGTATGAAGGGTAAGGTTGCAGAACACTACCAGCCACAGGATCTGCAGTCCCACCACTGTGGAGAAAATGATCACTTCAGCCAGAGTCTCTTGAGTGTTTAGTATTAGGTTACCAACTTCCAGGGAATCCCAACTAGAGATTCAAACTACAGAAGTACAAACTCAATGAGATGTTTCGTTGGAATGAAAGCCCCTCCCTGAAATCAGATGCAAAATTCCTAGCTCCATTTCCTCTCTCACCATCTCTCCCTTTATACATAAATCGAGTTGCGGCAGTAATGATCCTGATCCATATGTTATATATGCAAAATTAAGGGCTTTTCCTTTAACAATACTGTACTTTTAGTTATTGTATTAACCATTATTTGTTTATTAAACACTATAAAATAAACAATCTGCTCCAAGCTTACAGTAATGCTGTATAAAACAGAAGCACTGCACGCAAGGTAGCAGATAGTACTATTCCATCTAGCACTTATCAGGCCTCATTTGGAGTACCAATTTTGGGCACATTTGGGACATAGAGAAACTGGAGAGGATACAGAGGTGATAAAGAAAAATGGTAAAGTGTTTGCAATGCAAACAATATGAGGAAAGGTTAAAGGAAGAAGATATGTTTAATTTGGCAGAAAGGGAGATTAAGGTGAGATGTGGTAACAAAAATATTTAAAAGGCTGGCATAAAGCAGAGAAAGAAAAGTTCTTCTCCCATGCCACAGAGATCAAGGACACAAAGTGACAGGTTTGAACTACAATCAGATCAAATTTCAGGGGGGCAATAATGAAGAAAGCTACTTAGGAAAGCTGTGGAATTTCAGCTGACAGAGGTTTTCAAGAAGAGGCTAAAATAGCAAGCCCTGCACTAGTGCAAAGGGCAGGAGTAGAAGACCTGATGAGACCCAGTGATTCTATCCTTGTATGAATCCTTGAAAACACAATAGACTCAGAATAAATTGTTTGAGCTTACATTTAATGAGAAAAATGCTTCCCTCTGTCAGCTACTATGACTGGGAGTGTTAGCCCCCAACAGCCATTCCACATACCCATATAACTAAAACTCTGTTCACCTTTATCAGTAGTCTAAATACCATTAAATGGATACTAGCACCTAGTATCTAAATAAAAACTTGAAGATCTGGCTGCAAACTTTATTTATCTACCCAGCTAAAACAATAGAGTCTTCTCCACTTCTTAGTAAATCCAAAAAAGATTTCAGAAACCACCAAAACAAAATACCCTCCTTCATAGGAAAATTGTCTCATAAATGAAGGTGTTTGTATAAGTGTTCATGGTATAAATCAGAGTTTGAGGAGGACTGCTGTAAAGCTAACGGTAATTTAATAGAAATCTTTGAAGAATGCAAGTCCAAGAATCATTGTGCTGATTTCCAACAGATCAAGAAGATTAAAATAAAATATAAAAATGAATAGATAGAAAGAAGAAATAATATCAAATGAGCCTAGATGAGGAAATGGTAGCCACAGCAAAAAATAATTATAATCAACATTTTGGGCAGATTATAGCCAAAGGGACAAAAAAATTACTTAATTTCTGATGTATGTGTTTCTGAAGGTACGCAGGTTTCATTTTTTAAAAATAAACTTAACAACTTACTACTTACTCATTGCTGGTGAAAGAAATTATGGCTTCTCTCTGAAGGAAATTTTATGTTAAGTCATACACACAAGCACACCATAACCCCATGTCTGAATATCAAGTAAGATCATAATGGAAATCCTTCAGCCTTGATTTTCTTCCCTCTTCAAGAAATTCATTGATCAGTGATATCCGAATCTGACAAAATAATTTTAGAAAGTATTTATCTAAAGTACTGGACTGAAAATATAAAAGTCCCAATTTTTAAAAATGTTAATACGACAAATCCTGCAGCATATCATTCTGTTAATCTTATGTGTATTCTAACCAAAATATTTGGAAGACGTTTACTTTTTCACCTTTAGACATAGATTTCTGAAAATAATGTTTTAGGAGAAAAAGCAGGCCATGTTCAGAGAAGGCCATTTTTGCATAGACCACGGCTAAGTGTTGCATTATAACATTATATATAAAAAGACAAAATTATTATATGTAGCCTTCATACATCTAAAGGGCACTTTTGACTTTATAGACTGGTTAAAATTATGGAAAAACCTAGCAATAACATTAATGGATAAAGCTCTCTTACTTTAGTGGATAAAGTCATTACTTGCTATTCCAATACAGCTTCTAGGGTGTGTTATGGGATTAGCAGTACCATGTCTAATAGTTTTCCAACTTAGACAGGCATGGCAAGGATGTTTGCTCACTCCCCTATTTTTAATATATTCTTGAATGGTTTAAAATGGGCTAACAGGGAATCAATTCCATGTACCCATTGAACAATTCTATCCCTGTCTTGCTTTATGCAGACAATGTATTGTTAATGTCACAATCCCAAATAGGCCTCCAAGGGTTATTACAAGTTTATCAGCAGTATTGTTCCTCATAGCTTGGAAATCAACACTACTAACACCAAGGTACTGGTTTTGGGGAATGAAAGAAGGAAACAAGTATGGCTTTTAGAGGAAAAGAAATCAGAGCTGGTGTATTCATTTAAATACCTTGGAATTTTTTTAAATAAAAAGATAGAATAAGCATATTGAAAAAGTAAGCAAAAAAGCTTTGGTGGAATTTGACACTATGATGGGTAGAAGGGAGGTACTGGCATCAGTAAAAGTCTACAGACCTAAGGTAGAATCCATTTCATTGTACGGAGCAGAACTATAGAGTACTGGCTACATGATTTATCCAAAATAGAAAAAAAAGGTCTTAGCATTTTTTCAGGTGACTTATCTCTACCTAATTCTAGAGTGAGTGAAGGGATCATGTACTTTGAAATACAAACATTTAAAGTAAGTACCTTAGCTCAATTAAGAACCCTAAATTATTGAATAAGTTTTATCACCTATCACCTAAAAATTGAATTTTAGAAGCCTTTCCTTTTCCAAAAAAACCTTTGTTTATGTGATCAAATAACATCTATATTCTCTACCAGACAAATGACCTGGGAAATGTGCTACAGTCACTAATCCAATATTTCCTCTATATTTAAAAGAATATATTAAAGAATTAAAGATGTCAACAAGTAGATAGATATACAAGATGTGATATTTTAAAAAATTCTCCCTTTTTGGGGTTAAAAAAGCACTTTTTTTAACCTTGAAATGTATCTGGCTGTAGTACATTACTAGACTGTGGTTCACTCTAATGAGATCTGCAGTTGTCATGGGCAGGTGGTCTCAGACCTCATATTCAGATAAAATATGTTCTTGCTGAAGAAATTAGATAAATTACTAAAATCACCTTGTTCATTCATAGAAAAAAAAAGGGAAAATGGCTTTCTCCATTAGTAAAAAAAAATACTGACTAATAAAGAAAAAACAAATGTGGCTTCTCTCCACCAATTTACAGTCTGTCCTATACGCCCTAAGTGTATTTGCATTATTTGCACAAAGAATAAGGGTCAAAATCAAATAGAATTTCCCTTTTTATTTTATCCCACTGCTTCATTTATATATATTTTTGTAACATCATTTTATATGCAATATTTTAATTGTGCTTAAACTGAAAGAATGTGCAATCTTATTGTATGCTTTTACCAAACCTATAAATCACATATTATATACTCTCTCTCTCTCTCTCTCTCTCTCTCTATATATATATATATATATCACTAGGCAATTGCCCATTGAGAATGATGTGGGGGAGAGGGGAGCAGGCTCAGGGCCAATGTGGGGAAGCCGCTGTGGCCGGGCCCACTATTCCACCCCCCCATCCCCCCCCCGCTCGGAGTAGGCTGGCTTTTCCCATGCTCAGGCCTGCTCCCCCTCCATGTTGGGCCTAGACCTGCTCCCCTTCCATCCGCATTGGGCCTGGGCTCACTCCGCCCAACCCTGTTACCTGCAGGGAGCAGGGCAGGGGGGAGCCAGGCTAGCAAGCTAGCCCTGCTGGCCTTGCCTCCATCCCGCTCCATCCCGTGTCTCCTCTATCATGGCAGTGGACTGCCTTTTGTCAGAATGCTTCTTTGCACTCTGTTTGGCTGTTTGTCAGCCAATCAGACCATGAATAAAGTGTTACAAACAGACAGACAAACTTAGGCTTTTATAATATTAGAATATATCTTTGTTAATTTTATTGTATTGCACTAGCAAAAGCTGTAAACAAACCACTACTACTCCTGCTACTAGGGATTATCATCATGATCACAACTTCACTGCCATTAATTTAAAAATTGAAACTAGTCAAACACAAAAGCAAACTTAACCAATAGACATGTATCCCTATGCCTAAGTTTTTGCTGTCTCAGAACTCCTTATTGACAAGAGGTATGCCCTCCACTCTCTGCTGAAGAGGGTGGTAAAACCCTGGCAGGGACAGCGCCCCACCCTCCCAAGTAAGGAGTCAGGGTCAGAAGCCTGGCAGGGGATGCCCGCTGAAACAGACGAGGGCTGGGATCCAGTGCAGGCCTAGAAGGGAGATTACCACCCTGCTCCACCTCACAGTGCTGGCCCTAGGCTGGGGTCTGCCCAACACTCCAGTCTCTGCTCGAGCTGAGGGGCAAATGTCTTGCAGGGCTGTCAAACCCCAGCTGGGGTCCCATGCAGGACTGGGAGGAGGTTTAACAAACCCCCTCTCTCCCTGCCTCAGTGTGCGAGTCCAGGGCTGGGGTGTGGCCATGCCCCCTCCACTCGACTGGGAGGCAAAAACCTGGCAGGGACTATTCCCCCAGCAGGCAGCAGAGGGGAAAATGCTGGCTTCATAGCAAAAAGGCCTTTGTACTTTAATATTATAATTAGACACTCTGGGAAATTTTAAGTGAACAGCAGAAAAATACAATGATATTAAAGTGCTGCTATGTTGCATATAAAAGTGAAACAAGGTCATTTTTCCTCTGTAATGATAGCAATAGAATTGGAATAAACTTTCTTGCCATTATGTGTGTGAGAAATGAAATACAAAATTGTCATCAAGTTCCAATAAGTAAGGGAACAATTATAATAAATGGAGCATTATAAAATTTCATTGCATAGTAATCTGACTTGTGAAAAATTACAGCTTCAAACTTCTCTACAGATTTTACTGCTCTTGAGTTATGTAAACTTCACCTTTGCCACTGGGCAAACAATGCTGTACTAATGGACAAATACATCTTCTCTCAGTATTATTTCAAGACACCAGGACTAGAAAAAATCATTATACATTTGATGACAATTGCAATATCAAAATGATTTAGAAGCAAATCTGGTTCCAGGATTATACAGATAAAAAGAGATCAATAAAACTGTGTTTGTAATTATCATACAAAAGAAATAAAAATGAAGATACAATAGTTGCAATGGAATCAAAACTGAAGGCAAGGGACAGCTTTCCTTGTGCTTCATTTCACATAAAACAAAGGAAAACCCCATCCTAAAAGTATGTAAGGTCAAATCCTGGCCCCAGAGAAGTCAAAAGAATGTTGTCATTGATTTCAGTCAGGACAGGACAGGATTTCACCTATAATGCTTAGCATTTTTCAGGTTTTCTTTTAACCCATTGTCAACTGGATACTTGTTTTTATGGGTGGAAAAATGTGTGGATGCAATCCAAAGCATGAAGTCACTTGTGTTCTCAGTTTCAATCACTTGGGCTTTGTGTACAATAGGACATTAGTGGATACATCATTTACTAGTGTTATAGCTTCACCAGAGGAAGAAATGATAGTACTTGAAGAAATGATAGTACCAGACACACCTGGCTGTGCATGTGGTATCATCAGCAGGGACTTTGGCTTCTTCGATCATGGGATGTTCTTCAAAGAAGGACTGCTAGAAAGAGATGAGATCCATTTGATGAAGAGAGGGAGAGTGTCCTTGTAGACAGGCTTGCTAACCTAGTGAAGAGGGCTTTAAACCAGATGTGTCAGGGGGATGGAGACCTTCTACATTGGAGAACAGCCTCCTAATCACCAGGCCAAGAAGCACTTTCGGGCACATCTCTAAAAGCACATATGTGTTTCCCCAGAGACAAGTAGCAGTGGCACATATTGTAGCATATTGTGCCACTGCTACTTGTTCCTGGAAAAGACCACTGCACACGTACTCTGGCACACAGCAAATTGCCCCAGATGGGATAGAGGAGGCTAGGTGGCTCTAACATGTTTACCTGGGGTTCAGAGGGCCTCCTGGGGTGACAGTGGTGGCAATATAGGTACACCAGAGTCTGGCCAACAGACTGGCTGGCCAGGTTTCCATTTCAGGCAGTGCACACTGCAGTGAAGTGCACCGGCCCACTTTTTTTTGGCACATTTTATTTTAGAAACCAGGAGCTCTCACTATCTAATTTTGACTTCACACTGCAAATAGGTGCACACATTCCCACTCATCTGGACAATCCCTTCCTGTTGAAGCTAGGCTACTGGGCAGCAAAGACAGAAAGCATCCTGGAGATAGAAAGAATAAGGTAGAAGGACCCTGACTCTGTGGCTCAGGAAAATGACTACAGCCTTGGCAGTAGGGAAACAAGCCCTAGTTTCCAATTTTTTTGTATGTTTCATTACAGACACACTGGGGAAACTGCATAAACAGCAGTGGGGACAGAGAGAAGGCTTCTTCACTTGCTGTTCTACCTGCTTAAAACTCCATCCCTATGGGGCTAGAATAGGTCTCACTATTTAGACAGTGTTTGAGTAGCAGTCCTCATTATGGTACATTTCTCATGAAGAAAAGGCCTCTTGCAAACAAAAATTCTAGAATCCTAACCAGGAAGAAGTATACTGCCTCCATATTCCTGAATAGGGACCAGGAAATCTCCCCACTAGAATTGAGGACAGACCGAGGGAGGTGCTGCCATGCCTAGGGTCAGGGACAACCTAGTTAGGGAACTTTTGGAGAGGCTGGACATGTTTAAATCAGTTGGTCCAGATGCTCTTCACCCAAGGGTGAAGAGCATATTGGCGGGGGTCATAGCGAGGCCCCTGGTATGGCTTTATGAATGCTCATGGAGCACCGGCCAAGTACCAGAGGATTGGAAAAGAGCCAATGTGGTCCCCATTTACAAGAAGGGTAGAAAGGAAGACCCCGGCAATTATAGGCCAGTCAGTCTTACCTCGGTCCTTGGGAAGACCTTTGAGAAAATTATCAAAGAGCACATCTGCAAAGGCCCAGCAGGGGAGGTAATGCTTGGGGGCAACCAACATGAGTTCATTGAGGGCAGGTTCTGCCTGACTAACTTGGTTTCTTTTTATGATCAGGTCACAAAGTCCCTTGACAAGGGTGTTGGGGTGTATGTTGTCTTCCTGGACTTTAAGAAGGCATTTGACATGGTTTCTTACCACATTCTCTTTAAAAGAACTAGGCAACTGCAGCATTGATACATATACAGTCAGATGGGTGGCAAATTGGCTAGATGGTCACACCCAGAGAGTGGTGGTGGACAGGTTGTTTTTGGCCAGCAACACACCTATAGACTGGGGAACACCCCTTTTGTCAACAGGGTGGCAGAAAGGGATCTTGGAGTCATTGTTGGCTACAGGATGAACATGAGCCACCAATGCAATGAAGCGGTCAGTAAGGCTAACTGCACCTTGTCATGCATCACAGATGCATCATGAGCAGGTCCAGGAAGGTGATCTTTCCCCTTTCTGTGACACTGGTCAGGCCACAGTTGGAACACTGAATCCAGTTCTGGGCACCGCATTTCAAGAGGGATGTGGCTAGCATTGAGAGGGTCCAGAGGAGGGCCACCCACATGGTCAAGGGGCAATGGGGCAGGCCCTACAAAGAGAGGCTAAAGGACCTGAACCTATTCAGCCTCCACAAGAGAAGGTTGAGAGAATATCTGGTGGCTATTTACAAACTCACCAGGGCAGACAAGCAAGAATTGAGGGAGGCTCTGTTCCACTGGGCACCACATGGGGTAACTAGGAATAATGGCCACAAATTGTTAAGGCTGGACATCAGGAGACATTACTTTATAGTTAGGGCTGCCAGGCTCTGGAATGGGCTCCCAAGTGAGGTGGTGCTCTCTCCTACCTTGGGGGTCTTCAAGAAGAGGCTGGATAGATATTTGGCTGGGGTGTTATGACCCTGGTACCCATTCCTACCCAGGGCAGGGGGTCAGGCCAGATGATCTGTTTAGACCCTAAGCACTATGATACTGTACACCTCTGTCTGGAGAGAGGAAAAGGGTTGGTGGATTGGTAGTAGCAAACCTCAAGATTTCTGGCTTTCCTTTCAGAAAAAGAAAGCATTTTCAGCCTTCTCCAGCCCTCAATCACTAGCCCCCTCTACCTTATAGGGCACCATCAACTCTTTCCATTGTCAAATCTCTCCTCAAGTCACACCAGACATCTAGCTTCCACATAGAGGGGGAATGGACAGAAAAATAATGGGTGATCCAGTTCCAAGAGCAATGTTGGGGTGCAGGGGAAGCACTGCATGTGGTTCTGAGAGGAGAGAAGTCAGGGTACAGCAGTCTTACCCAGGATGGATGCTCCCAAACATTCGCAAGCTGAACTGCTACCACTGCCACCACAGGCTCTGCCTGTCCTGGCTGTTGTTTTTAAAGAAACAGAAACAGCAGCAGCCAGAAACCATTGTGGAGTTCCCAGCATAGGTAAGATTTGGGTCTACCCTTGCAGCTATGGCAGGAACTCCACGGGAGTGGGTGGCAATTCAGGCACCCACTCCTAACTTGACATCCAGGGCAGGTGGCCCTTTTGCCCACCTATTTATTACTTGAGATGAAGGTTTAAATCCCCTGAGGCTGAAGGGGTCCTATAATCCAGGTCTGTCACTCCTGGGTAAAGTGCTCTATATACTAAGCTATTTATGGATGACAATTAAGAGTTTGAGGCTGTTTTCCATATGAGTATGTATCATCTGAGGTTAGAATTCCCCTTAAGACATACATGCCTTATGTGGTCAGTGGGGAAAAAATTCTGAGCAGACAGCAGCATCTTAGCACAGGTTAGCATTCTTCACTCCAAGAAACAGAGCCATGTGTTACCTGGGGAACTGCTAATCAAGCCCTGGAGGCATCTAAGAGCTGCCCAGTGAAATGAATGGAAGAAATGTGCAGCTCTATAGGGCAATGTAGAAATCATTTCTGTTGGTACTCCAGCTTTGTACTACATCTGTACACAGGCAAAGCAGATTCTGATTCTGCAGAAAACATGATTCTGGTTATATAAGCTAGGACTTTGCCAAATGCTACATATCAAACATCTAATGAGTGAAATAATGTTTAGGCTTGAATATTTTGTCCAGTTCCACAGTGAGATTTAATTTTAGAATGAGTAAAACTTTGGAGTTCCTGTTTCCAGACCTGTGGTCAAACCAAAATACAGTATTGTATTCCTTCAGACCTCCAGACTATACTATAACATTTTGCCAGCAGTACTGTTGTTATGCCTAAGAAAGCATTTTATCAATAAACTCCTTGTAACTTACAATAAGCATCACATTTGACACCAGGGACCATTATTTTATCTGAATATTGACATGGCTGTCATCACCGTATTAATATGAAAATAGCTCACATAATAAAAACAAAAAAAAACCCTCCCCTTTGTGGTCTGCTTGAAAAGCAGTCAAACCCCCACCCACCCCAACACACATATCCTTTCTATGACTAAAAGTGATTATGTAAGGTCAATATAACTTTATTTTGCTAATTTTTTTCTCAGGTAATTTATACTTGGCTTTAAAAAATAAATTCAGTTAGGAACCACAAAAACAAAAAAAATCACCCTGACATGCTTGTTAGCACATTCAGCAGAGAAACCAAGAGTCTGCCATTACTAAAGCAAAACTCCTGTTAGAAATTTTGCTGGGATGAGAGCTGAAGGATGGGAAAAATTTCTCTCTTTACATTAGGGTTTGTTTCCACAAGAAGATTGCCACAGTTTACCTGTAGGAATGATTATAAATTAATTCAGTTAAATCCCAGCATGGACATACTTATTTTGTTGAACAAGTAATTTCAGTTTAGATTACTTAGGAATCAATTAAAGTTAAATTGAAAGATGATGCTTTTCCAGCAGTATAAGAATGTCTACACAGCTTTTCTCACTGACTGAATGAAATCAATTTAAAAAACACAATTTTAGGTAAAGCCAGTGCAACTTCTCAAGTAAACAAGACCTTAATGTCTTCAGAACAGGAATGAAGTGTGGTCTTACTCCTACTCAAGTTGATGAAAAACTGTCATTAACATCACTAGAGCGGGATTTAATCGTTAGTAAATTGCTAGGTCAGCGTGGGAAAATTTGCAATGTTACTGCCTGTCCATCTTACCTATTCCAACAAATAAATTATTTCTATTTATGATTCCAAATAGTCTCTTCATAGCTGTCAATATTTTAATGTGTAAGCTACAGTCTGAATGGGTCACAGACCACAAAATTTAAATAATATTTAGAAATAGAAAATAGTATAGAGATGGGAAAAAAGAAAGACAACTTCTTCCTCTAGCATGTGTATTCTTTAGCATGTGAAGTATTTCGTCCTTTCTTTCCTTTTACTTTGGCCTTTACCTATATTACAGCATATATTATAGCACTCTCCAATTTTTGGATAGTGCAAACACAGATCTCTGTTTCTGATACAAGTATAAACCAGAAGAATAGCTAATGGATTTTGCACCTGGGCAAAACCTTGTGCCTCTCCACAGATCTAGGTTTTTGAAAAGTGGAGTGTAGGTGGTGCAGTGCATCATCACATAACACCATGCATACTTTTCTCCAATTGAAAAGAAACTAAAAGCCTTAGTAACATGTCTGGAGCCCAGGGCTATATTATTCAGCTTAAAATCCAAACAAAAACAAATATAACCGAGTTTGGAAGGGACTGATATCCAACTCCAAAATGGCGGCTAAACACCAAGGGACACGGGAGTACAGATGTTACCTCCCAGCCTGGCCATGGACAGAACTATTCCCCGCACCCCAAGTTGCAGTGCTGCCCCAGTCCTGCCTTCCCTTTGGGCCACTGCCACCCAACCCACACAGACAATCCCACCCCACTTCCACCTACACCCCACAGAGGCTCAGCCCCCACTGAGCCCCTCCAACTGGGAAGAGGCTGGCACTGTCAGGAGGTCATCTAATCTAATCACCTGCTCAAGGCAGGAGCCCCTCTTTCTAAATAATTCCAAACAAATGTTTATCTATCTTGCACTTTAAAACTTCTAATGATGGAGATTCTATACCTTCACAGGTAATCTGTTCTCACCATACACATAGTAGCTTCTTCCTATTATTTAACTTAAACCTCCCTTGTTGCAAATAAAGCCTATTTCTTCTTGTCCTGCTCTCCTGGATACAGAGAACAAGTGATCACCATCCTCCAAATAAGAATCCATTTTGTATCTGAAACACTGCTATCAAATCCCCTCTCAGTCTTATGAATCTAAATGTTTGATGTGGTTTTATATTAAGAACAATGGTCCTGATACCATTCCAATTCTGCTTGAATAGTTAAATGTGCATTCCTTCTTCCAGCTGCATGATGATTAATGCCCAATTTAAAACACATGATTAATTTTAATAATCTGTTTTCTTCTGCTAATAATATAGCTCAGACCATTTGGAGTTGCTATTACCTCCATTCACATTGGCACCTTTTTCTGCTCACCACCCAAGATGGATTCTCCTTGATAGCAGACACCAAATATTTGATTTGTGTAGGTACATCCAGCTGTGTAACAATGTAGCACCATCATCATGATGGCTTACAGCTGTAAGTGTCAGTCCATTTTTTTCAACCCCCTCTCTCCCCATCATACCCAAGTTGACACCTGGAGCAGTTGCTGCAATTACCCTATCCTAGGTGCATCACTGGGTGCATTCCATGATGTTAAAACTTCTGCCTCAGGTGCCCACTGTCATCCAAGCCAAATCTATATTCAGTCCTTCTTCATAACCTTTTCTGTTTGGGACCTGAGAGAGGTAGACTCACTTGACTGCATTCCATAGTGAAGGAAAGCTTCAACTTTTAAAAATTTCAAGTCAGCATCCAATATTGATCCTGTCTTGGATTCAGTAATTTGTCTCTGATTTAATAATGGCTCTCTCTGAGGGGCCTAGTGGTTCTGTTTCAATAAAGGCTTTCATAGGTTGAACTTAACTGTACTGCCAACTTTTTTGTTTATTTTTCCTTTCTGAATGGTGTTCAGACAGAATAATGGTTATATCTGGCATTCACACATAGAATCTATATGAACAGGATGGCATGAGAAAATTTTGCAATAAGATTTCTCTTGTCAGGACAATATTCATTAGGAGTAGTGAAGCAATGTGCTGCAGTCGAAACAACATGAAATATTTAAGCAGAACATAGTGAAAGCCTCAAGTAAAAAAAAAAAGTGAAGAAAAAAGAACAAACACATACCTTCTTTTACACTCTTGCATCTAGTAAAATGGCTTTGCAAAACAGTATGCTGTCCCTAGAATTCTCTGGGTTTTTATTTCCATCTGCCATTTTTCTGCTTTGGGCTATATTGGCCCTGATCTGCCTGTAAAAAATTCAAATCCCATTTTAAGGGGACATACAGGAAATTAAGTGACATCTTTGCCTCTCTTTCCTCAGCTGAGCAAACTCAGCATGGAAAATGGAGCTCATTACATTATTCTAAATTCCAAGCACATATTTGAAATAAATTACCAGATAAAATATATTCAAAACTAAGAACAGATCTCTAATGGAACCTAACCACACAGAAACAGCATCAAGATAAATTTAGGGTTTGAGTCAGTAAAGCACTTAAGTACATACATGCTAGCAATCCGACTTGAATACTTTAATAGACTATTTACATATTAAAATTAAGCATCTTGGTACAGAACTACATTGGTCAATTAATCAACTTAACTGGAACTCAGGCTGAATTTAGGCATCTAAGTCTCAAAGGGTGATTTTACTCTGGTCCAGCAACCACAAAATTGCTAGGGTGGGCCTACAGGTAGTTTAGAAAGTTGTGAAGCCGTTTAGTGTGGCTCTATAATACAGTTAGGGACATATGAACACTTTTCAAAGGCAATATGAAGATGGTTGGTTCATTTCAGGCAATGTAATACAATGAACAGAATGCAAAATATGCCAAGGAAAACAAAAACCCAAAAACTTCTCTAGGGAAGAGGGTATCTTTGTGTTCAGTATATCTCTAAACACAGTGAGATAAGGTAATGGACAGATTTTCTGTGCTAGGAAAAAAACCCATACATTTATAAAATGAAGTCTGACAAACATTAGGAGGTTTTATCATTTTTAAATTATGCTAGAAAAGATCAGCTTTTCAGCTAGCAAACCATGACTGAAAAGTCTTTTTTTATTTTTTCTGTACGATCGATCACTGACTTGTCATTATAAATCCTGGGCACTGCTACTCCTCATTCTTTATAGACCTTAGATGAATGTTTCTATGACACAATCATGATTTAGTTTGTTATTTGTCCCTAAAGAAGAAAAAAAATCAGCAAACAAAAATATCACTCTGGGCACATTGGTCTACTGAGTCCCATCCCAAGAATGATTTTCCTCGGAAATGTTCAGAAAAAAGCCACTTTGCTATTTTTAAGCTACAGAGGAAAAAACAAAATAAACCCAAATATTATTACCAACTGAAAATGATTTATTAAATTACTTATTTTCTCCCCAAAAATAATGTCAGTGATCTTTCCATATTGTTTATGTCCAAAGATCATTAATAGTAATGTGGTTATACATATGGTTGGGGTTTTTTAAAAACATGGTTTATGAACCATATTCTAAACGCTAATGGCCAAATTCATTCCCACCCCTGTGCTATTTCTAGAGTGGTGTTACATATAACACCTGCTCTGTTATCTCTTTGTGCTGTCATACCAGTCATCCCTCTAAGGGCCATATTGCAATGATGTATCTGGTTGTGAGATATTCCCTACCCCAATCAAGTATAGACCTGCCTTGTTCAGTCACTTTTAATATCTAAGATCACCATGTATCTTTCCAATCAATATCTTGAAAAATCAATACATTCAAATACACAGGGAAGTAAGCTCTATGGTACATCTTTCTGAAAAGACATTACCATTATTTCTAAAATATACAGATCTGGGATTTGAAGCTGATCTGAAACTGCTGTAGTATAACATTGAGGAGAGAGGCATGACACAGAACTCAAGCAATAATGAGTTTTGTATGTTAAAACAAGTAACTTTAATTGCACCTGGGAAAAAAGTGGAAAAATTAATTTATTAAATCACTATAAAGAACGAAATAAACATTTTTTACATTCTGTCATACTGCACATCAACAGGAATAGTTTAAGGCTCCTTTAAGATATGGATTTTAATAGAAGACTTAACTAAAGAAAGCAATAAGAGTACAGGTGGAGTCAAGAAAGGAGTTCAAAGAATTAGGAACCAGAGAAAGAAGCCCAGGAGAAGGAATGAGGAAAGACCACAAGAGAAGATTCCAGACAACCAGATCAAGTGGAGGATGGGGAAAGAAAGTATGGGCATTTATAGACATGCTCCAGGAATGGGGAGGTAGGGTGCCCCCACCACCATTTTTCAGCATAGGGGATGCTGATACATGTGGCAATGGAGTTTATGGAGTGGGATAATTACCATGGTCTAGTATGCAAAGCTTCCAGCAAGGCTGTTCCTGGTGCAGCTGCAGCTAGTTAGGTGCTGCTCTACTCCACTCACCTCCAGCAAAGGCTCCTTCTGATCCTGCCCTTGCTGTTCCACTCTGGGCAGGTGGGCAGGGAGGAAGCTTCAGCGGGGTGCTTCCTGCCCCAGCATGTGGGGCTCCAGCTCCCAACCACCTTCCACCCACTCCGCCCACCCACTGGTGGCTGCTCATTGTGCCAGGTGGGTGAAGCAAGTGGAAGACAGCTGGGAGCTGAAGCCAGAGCCACACAAGTTGCCTAGCTGAACCTCCCCACCTCCCCCCCCACACACCTTGGAGTGGTGCAGGTATTAAATATTATGAATTATTGAACTATTATTATGAATAATTATCAGCTTTTTTCCATGGTTCTTTTTACTTGATTAAAAACAGTTAAGCTTTTGTATCCCACCCTGCTATCTCAAAACCCTTACATAATGCATCCATGGATTTTGCTTTTCATTGTGATTCTTCGATCATATTAAGCATAGATAATAATATAAATCCTTTCTTGTCAGCTTTCAATTTGCTAAACATTTGGCCAAGCCAATGAACAGATTAAGCTCACTATATAACACCAGATGGCTTCATGGTCTTGTGTCCTCTCCTGGGTATGTCCTGCTGTTATATCTGAGCATCTGCACATATTCACAAGGGATCTGTGTACTTTTAATTCATTCAGCTCGGTCAGTCATCATTAATATTCAGAGGAGGAGGTGTCAGACCAGAGAACTGGTGCTGAATCATGTTAACACATTGGCATGTCAGTCATTAACCCTAGAAACCACCAAAACCAATTTAGAAGAGTAGCTTCTGGACTGAACACATCAAAAACACAATGAGATGTCTTTGTGTAAACCAGTAATAACATATAATATCAGTCATAGTAACAATCAGAATATCTTCATAACCAACAACATATGAAACCATGTGGTTAGTAAGATTAACTCTGAGATGATGTCACTGACCTTAATCAAGTTCGAACTAATTCCACCACAATTGTACACAATTCTCAAAATTAATCTGTATTTACAACACCTTTATTAGGAAATCAGAAAATCAATCAGTGGTGCTTTTAGAAAGCTAGGGTTTTTTGCATTTTATTAAATGAAATTATTTAATCAAATTAAAATGCAGGTAGGGACTTAACTAATATAGTTATTTTGGAGTGGATGGAAACAATGTAATTCCCATTCTATTTGATCTCAGTGCAATTTGTCACTAACTACTTGTAATGGCCTCTTAGTGCACCCTACTGGACTCCCTATAGAATGCTGCCTGCTCTCATGGAGTAGGTTTGATGGAAAACATGGATAAAGTGGCAAAATTCGCATGGGTTGAAGATAAATTGCAGTTATAATAATCACTAACATCTCTTCGTGTGGCATTTTTGATCATTTGAGTCATGTTGAATTTCCAGCTGTTATTTAATTAAAAGTTGGCAACAGCAATTATAGCATCTAGTATCACAGTTCACATCAGCTTATCATCAAGGGAAAAAACTTTCACCTTGACTTAAGTACACAGCTTCTCTTTCTGGACAGCATGTAAGCCTGGCATCATTTGTAATAAAAAAGAACCCAAAGCTTCTCAAACTTTCAGTTCAAATCTGGATCTGAACATGAGAACAACTTCTATCTCAAAACACTGGTTTTAAACACCGGGTATTTTGAGGAAGCTTGGATATGAATTTTGCTCTATTTGTACATAGTATGTGTACCTTACAACATTCAATGACAGCACATATAAAATTTACCTGGGCTACATCCTCAATCAATATGTATCATTTTAAACCAGCTGAGGATCTGGTTCATTTCTCTCCCATAAGTATGAAGAATTTATTTTCTTCTATTATTAAAGAGCATCTGAGATGCATAGTCCCTCATGAATCTCACTCTTATTGAGTGACTTGGGAACCCTTCACATCTAGTTTTATTCTTACCAGATGGCAATTGGTCCATTTGCTTAATTTATCTCGTCACAGAGAGAGGAGGGAAAAATCCTTTCCATTATCCTTAACACATTTTACAACCTTCAGCCTAACTGCCTTCATATAACAGTGTCATGGATGATACAAAACTACAATGAGCTGACTTCTGTAACTATTATTTTATGATCTGTTAAAGAAAGAAATGGTTATATTTAAGATCCTGCAAAACAAAATATATGAAATGGTCCCACAAGTGATGTAGCTGAAAAGCTGAGGTCTTCTCCTAAACTACAGTAGTTAAGAAAGAGTGACAGTGAGCCACAATATACAAACTGTCTTGAGGTACATGAGTGATTGTACTCTTTAGTTAATAGTGTTCAGTGGTGTACTGAGCCTGGTATTCCTTTTACTAAACTGATACAACTCAAGAACAAGAGAAGATGAAAAGTCATCCAGATTAACTGAAGTGATAAATTAAAATAATTGGCTTTCTTGTGTGTGTCATTTTAAATGTTTAACTAGCTAAACACATGACTGTATGCTGGACAACTTTGATTACTATACGGTTCAAATATATGACACCATTTCTGCAAAAAAAGACTATTACAAGAATGGCAATATAAGCATTTAAAAATATCTTTTGAACACTTGTCTGATTTAATATTCAATTTGTTTATTAACAAAAGAAATATTCTATACGGTGGCACCTACATTGTTTTATGAATGGTGTTATTATACCATTTTAAAATAATAAGTTCTGGCATGTATCACACATTTAGGCTGTATGTTTATGGTGAGTATAAAATCTGTGAACTCTAGTCCAAATATACAGCAATATCTGTAGAGCATCCAGAATAACTCAGGGTTAGGGGAATGCAAAGGTGGGTTTTGTGCTCCCACAATAGTATGATTCCTAAGTTATTGGCTGTGCACATACATTTAAAGAATCTAGGAGAATACTCTCAGGTTTGTTTTCCTAGTAGAAAAGCTTACCCAGAGACACCTTAAGAGACATTCAAATGCTGAGCCCTTGAAAAGTGGAGAGCTTGCAGTGCTGGTACTATGCAGCCAGGGGTCCCTTGTGCACACATCTCAGAATGTTCTGCAGGCTCCCTCAGACTGCCTGGAGGCCCATGGTAGCAGTGCATAGGCAAGCCCTGACTGGCTGAATCAGACTGGTCAAAGTTAACCTGCATCTCTCTGTAGCACAATGTGGAGATTGTGTTGAGTGTGTTTTGCTCTCTTCAGAACAACTTAACCCTTGTTGTTCTTGGGTTATTTTTCTCTGTGGCCACTTTTGTTCTGGAAGAAAAATCCTGAACATCTGTACACTTGTGATTTCTACTGGGAGAGCAACGACTGTCCCAGTGGAAATTGAATGTCTTTACATGGCCACTGTGGGCACATCTAGGACCACATTCAAAGGACCATGATAGAAAGCACTGCAGTAAAGCTCAGTGCCTCAACCTGGATGTAATATAGATGTCTTAGCATGGTGCTAGGAACATGCCAATAAACTCACTGTCTCAAGTCCTGATGCACATCCAGTGTGTCCATTTCAGGGTGTAGTACATTGTATCTATTTCCAGGGATAGCATACATAGTGTGAATGTGCTATGCATCACTCCTTAGCATGGTCCTGTGCTTGTGTAGACATACCCTATGTGGCAGCCTGATTTCCTGTCCAAAGCCTGCTCTAAGCTATTAAGTGCTAACTGTTCCAATAAGATGATATTTGCCTTCAAAGTACAGGGTACTGCTTTCTCAGCACCCTAGTAAAAGTCAACCCTAAACACAGAACCTAAGCCTAAGTCCTACTTCATGTTGATTTCAGCCTGTCATCATTCATTGCCAGCTGAAAGCACTGAAGCCTGTATGAAGTCCATGCAAAACCTATCTTTGCATATGTATTCCATGTAAATAAATTATATATATCTCAGGATTCATAATAATGTATATTCATATGTCAAAATGTATCATAGACAGAGTATTAAGAAGGAAGGGCAGTCTATTGATTAAAAGCTAGCCTGGGACTCAGAAGTGTAAAGCTCAATTTCCTGGTTGACTTCAGGCAAGTCACTCATTCTCTTTGTGCCTCAGTTGCTTTTCTATAGACTGAGAATAATAATACTTCCTTACCAAACAGAATTTTTGTGAGGTGTTCAGATGTGATAGTGATAAGGGTCATTTGAGAACTATAGGAAAATCAGGCTATGAAATATTTGTCAGTGAAGAATATTATATACTGTAGAATATATTTGTTTATAAAGGTGAATAAAGTTAGGGAATCTTTACAAGACCTTTATTCTGGCAACAGTTTTCTCCTTCCCTGTTTATATGAGTGATTTTGTCCTGATGTTCTATAAAAGGCTATTAGTTCTTTTAGTAAATCATTCCCATAGGTTGCATTTTCATAATTCATTTTATGAATTCAGAGACAAATGATTTGAGAAGGCTGTCTGCTTTCATTTACATTATTTTCAATGTGCCTTATGCTCTGACATATATTATGTCTAGCAGCTGCTTAATCCAATGAGCAAATTATCTCTGTCATTTTAAAGGGTGACGAGAACTCCGTTTATTATGAAGCATTCTATCTGCTAGTAGACAAAAAAGTGATGTACACACAATGCAGAGTGATAAGTATGCAACATTGTTCACTAAGTTTTTCTTGTCGATAAGAAACTGTATATATAAAAACAGACATACCAGAAAAATCCAGACTGCCAGAGCTTTCAAGTCACATGTTAAACCACAGAACATTATCTAAAGAAAACAAAGGCAAAAGTTTGATGTCATTATGCAGTATCTACATGACCTAAGCAATGTTTTTTAAATTAATGAGCAGTTGTAACTCGGCATAAGTTCTAAATATACCTGGCCTTCTCTGGGCAAAGAAGAAATACCAATCAATGAAATTTTAGAAGATTTTAAAAACACAGTAATGTGTAGTAAACATTTTAAAGTAAATGTCAATACAGAACAACTAAGAACCCACATATCTCAAAATTATTAAAAATAAATTTAGAAATGTATCATTTTGTTAGACATAGATTGTGGGGGCCAACCTTTGTGGCAGGCATGCCACATATTACCCTCACACTCTACCTGAGTGCTACTCTGATCCATTTCTCTTAACCAACCTGCTCTCAGCTTTCTGCCCCAGCCCTGTGCTCCCTGCCTGGTCTGTGGCCCTGTGCCCCATTTGCCACTGTGCTGCCTGCCTCCTCCTCAGTCTGCCATGTGGCGCACAGTCTATCCATGCCACTTGTGGCACCTATGGTCAACCCCGGATTAAATAATAGCTATGGCTGCTAGAAATACCTTGTTTCATTTCACCCTTGGAAAAAACTGGGATTTTTAACTGCTGATTAATGACCTACTTACACAGTGATCCACATCTTTATAATACTGTGGACTACCATTTATCGCTGTACTGCAGAATGGGCATGCTGAGATTAAAAAAGAGAGAGAGCTTCAAATGGTTCAAAACACAGCATTCTGCCACTTTTACGGAAGAGCCAGACAGACTATTCCACCAGGAATTTTAACAGGGACCCTCTAACCCTTTTGTGGAGTAGAGGGTAGATATAAGCTGCAGGCTGGAGGGCCCATAAGCTGCAGACAGAAGCAGCAAAAGCTACAAGTCTATCAATGCAATAGGGGATGCATTAAGACAGGGGAGTTTGGTAAATGACAATGGAAACGCTTCTTTAAGGCAAAGAATGCTGTGGGCAGAAGGGGTGGAGCCAAGGAACCTATAAACGGGGCTCCAGAGGAGAATCCTGCAGTCTGGCCTATGTAGGAGGGGGCTGAAAACAAACTCCTTGAAGAACTGCAAAATCAGTGACTAGGGAGCCTGGGGAGTGCTTTGGGGAGAGATCACCCTAGATTAAATTAAGTTTTGGTTATATTTGTTACTGATTTGAGGGGAAAGACACTGAAATGCATGGAGCAGCTCGAAGGGGTGACAGGAGGATGCTACAAAGAGCACAAGAGGGCAAGTACACTGCCTGTTGCTATTTGCAAAGTTGTAGGCTACTGAGCCCTATAGGGAGCTGGGTGGGAGCTCCCATCTCTGCAAGTAAATTGGAGACAGTAAACCCATGGTAGACTCATTGTGAAGCCCTGGAGAGACAGCTCATAACTCAGACTGGGTCAGAATAAGGAAACTGTGATGAGTAGGGTGGAGAAAGGCACCAGAGGTGTCACTCCAGCTATCTGAGGGCTGCATCCCAAATTGATAGTTAAGGCAAAAGGTAAGAGCATGAAAGTTTACTGAAGATGTCTGAGCAGATATCAACTGTTAGGAGCATGAGCAATCAGGGAAAGTCAGCAGGTTAATCTGGTAAAATTTAGAACCAGGGAGCCAGGAGTCAAAGCCAGGACTGTGGTACTCAAGGAGTCAAGACTGGATTTATAGGTAAGCTGGGGGCCTAAGCCAAAGTCAGGGTAAGCCAAAAATCATAACCAAGTCAAGGCAAGCCAGGAGTCTATGTCAGAGTTTCAGGTAGGCAAAGTCAAGAAACCACAGAAGGATCAGGAACAAGCACAGAGTTTTTGTCCAGACATGCTATGCTGTCTGGGGCCTGCTTTTAAAGGCTGAAGCAGGTGAGGCCTGTTTCCTAAAGCCTCAGGAGATCGGTTGCCCTGATCTCTCATTAAGGATGTCCTGGACTCAGGGCATTGATTTGAGTTCATTATATAACTAGCCATCAGAGGACACTAGTGCTGCAATAGAAGTGAGGCCTGATACAGACATTTAAGTGGCCTTGGGTGCCTAAGTGCAATCATATTTCAGCCTATTCAAGTCCTGAAAATCCATTAATGCATCTACTTGTGTAGCACACCACTATTTCAGCCTTAAAAGGATGAAATATATCACACTGAGCCACTAAAGTCTACTTGGTGCCTAACAGGTGGAGCAGAAGCTGGGTGCAAAAGCATTACACTGCCTCTAAAGTCTACTTGGTGCCTAACTGGTGGAGCAGAGATTGGCTGCAAAAGCATTACACTGCCAAGTGGTCCTTCTTGGCTTTGGGTCAAAATGCCTAAAAACACCTTTTACTGAAAAAAAAACAAAAACCACAAGGCCATTATTGAAAATTCAGTTCCACAAAAACATTTTTCTTCTATATGGCAAGAGAGATTATCAGAATTTTTCAAATAACTAGCTCCAGAGTAGTGATTCATTAAGAAGTACCAGAAATTGTATAATGAAAACCTGAGATGCTACTGGCAAAGAAATGGCACCAATTTCTAGATTCATAGATAGATTGCATGGCTGGAAGGGACCTTGGAAGATCATCAGATCTATCCCCCCTGCACCAGGCAGGAAAGACAACTGGGGTCAGGTGACACCAACAAGGTGACCATCCAGTCTCCTCTTAAAGATTTCCAGGGTAGGTGATTGCACCGCCTCTGGAGGGAGTTTATTATACCCCCTGACTGTAAAGAAGTTTTTCCTAGTGTTGAGCCTGAAACATTCTTCCAGGAGTTTGTGGCCATTACTCCTGGTTTACCCCAAGGGTGCCCTGATGAAGTTGTTCACCAAGCCCTTGATGTACTTACACCCCTAGCGTAGTGGTAAGCTGCTACTAAGTCCCCTCTCAGCCTTCTCTTTTTCAAGCTGAAGAGTCCCAGGTCCGTCAGCCTTTCCTCAGGTTATGGTTTGCTGTGCAAGTCTCTGATCATACAGGTGGCCCTTCTCCGGACTCTCTCAAGCTTTACCATGTCCTTGTTAAAGTGTGGCTCCCAGAACTGGACACAGTACTCCACCTGGGGTGGCACCAATGCTGAGTACAATGAAAGAATCACCTCCTTGGTTTTGCTGGAGATGCATTGATTGATGCATGCCAAAGTATTATTAGCCCTGCTGGCTACAGCATCACACTGCTGTCTCATATTCATACTGTTGCCTATTATTACCCCCAGGTCCCTTTCATTTGTGGTGCTGGTCAGTTTAGCGCTGCCACGCCTGTAGGTGTGTAGGGGGTGGTTCATCCCCTGTTGGACCACTTTTCTTTTCTCAGTGTTGAACTTCACCTGGTTCCAATTGGCCTGACCTGCTAGCCTGTCTAGGTCCACCTGTATCTGTAGCCTATCTTCAAGTGTGACCACGCTTCCCCATAACTTGGTGTTGTCCACAAACTTGGCCAGTGAGCTCTTCACCCCTATGTCCAAATCATTGATAAAGTTTTTGAAAAGTACTGCACCGAGCACTGACCCCTGTGGGACACTGCTGGCCAATTTAGAATATGATCTATAGTTTCCAACTGGCATCCAGTCGTATTGTGTATTGCCTTTTATCATCCAGGAATGTACAATGTGACCCCATTTGATTATAGCATCATGAAATACTGCATAACAGACTATTGTTTTTTGGAGAAGGGTCAGGTCTGGAAGTTCTTCTGTGGAGTTAGTAATCAGAAGTATGCCTGAGGATTGAATGAAGACACTGAGAGCTACAATCACATCCCAAAATGGCTTGTGAGATTTCAGGTGTATGCGTGCATGTGTGTATGTATGTACACAGATTTTAGGTAAGGCATGGGGGTCAGAACAGGAAATCACTGAATGGAGTCAGATTTTAAGTATTCCAATTATGATTATCCTCACAGCATTTGGCTGCACTTCCAGAGATTTGTACCACCTGCTGCCTACTCAGGCAGGTCCACAGCATACAGTGATTGAATACAGGAACACTGAAACAGTGGAACTCTCTGTCTTAAGGGTTAAACTCACTAGAATAGGAGACAAAGCTTTCTCAACAACCGCTACAAGACCATGGAGTTCTCTTCTACAAGAGGTGAAAATTACTATAAACTTCACTGCCTTCAGAACTAAGGATTACGTTTACAACCACCCTATTCTATCCATTTATGGATTTAGGGGCCTAGATCATATTCCACCCCGTCCAAATCCCTGAAAATCCATTAATGAGACTACTTTTTTAATATGTCAGCTGATCTTTAAAATGGAGTCACAAAAATGTGAGGAGAAGGACTCACCCAGCTTTTGTATAAAAAAATTTTTAGGGACTCAAGCAAGGTGGAATACAATTACACTTGGGCTTCTAAGTCCCCTTATGAATCTAATAGGTGGAACAGAATATGGCTTTAGGTGTCTACATTCCTCTTTAGGCACTTAGGCTATAAGCAGAAGTTGCTAAATGAAGCGGATCAGTTGTGCTGACGCAGATGAATGGCTTCACTGGGTGAAACAGACATCACTCATTTTCTCACAGGGGGCCAATCCTGTGGGACAACACTCAGGGTGCACCCCTGCACATGGGGGAACCTTGGGTTTCCCCACCTTCAGAGGTATGCCTGGGGAATCTGGGTGTGTGCCTCAGCAAGCAGGGAACCCTGGCATTTCCCTGCTTGAAGAGACATGCCCTGAATAGGATTCCCCTGGAAGGCCTCTACAAGTAGGGAAACGTAGGGCTGCCCACTAGCAAAGGCATGCCGAGCAGTTTTGACTGGGGTGCAGCTCTGCAAATGTGGAAACCTGGGCAGGTGGTCCCGGGGCTTCAAGGGCCCATTCCTGCATGCCCTGGGAATTCCCTAGGGAATTACTGGGTACACAGGATCAGTCCCTGAACCCCAGGAGCACCTGTCCATGGCTACTGGAGAACATGGACAACTCTGGTCTGCCCATGCTCTCCTGCCCTAAAACAGATGTCTGCCATAAGATAATAGCACAAATTAATACAACCTTTTGTCACGGCCAGAAAATTGTGTATCTGGGGTGTGACAAAGGACATGGACATACATTTGCTTTCACTTTGTGCCATAACAATTTTATGGTGACACAGAGGCACTGTCTGTTTGCATCCTTAAATCCAATGTTTTGGTACCCCTCGCATTCAAAAAATATTGTCTTAACTCTGAAATGCCTAAACTCCCTCAGCATGTAAGTTTCCAATGGCAAAATCCTGTGGTTAATTACAGTTCTGATGCTACAAATTCACATAGCTGCCCATTTTCTGATAACACCAAGCTATTTGACTCCTATTTCAGTCCTAAGCCTCATTAGTTTCACAGCATAGGTTTTTACGTTATAGAGGATTTATACATATACATTTTTGTGCCCAGATGCACTGGAGATCTGGCACATTGGAGTTGATTAATTGAGTCTGCTCCACATGATAGCTGATGTGTAGAGCTGTGTTGCTTGCAGTTGTAAAACAGACGAAATGTGCATCAGCCCAGAGAAAATAGTGGCAGTAGTGCACTTTTGAACTAAAACACCTTCTCTGTGTTTTAGTTCAAAAATGCACTACTGCCATTTTCTATACACTGATGTGCATTTTGCTGCTTATACAACTGCAAGCAATGTAGTGCTGGGCACTTTTCAAAGTGGCCAGCACTGTGGCGCTTACATGTGTAAAAATGCCCAGAGTGCTTACACAGGTAGATATGCTTAAGAGTATGGACTTGTGATACATTTACTACAGCAAAACTCATCTAAGAGTTTATTTCATAGTAAGTAGTACACGTGCAACCACAACTCCCAAGCTAGCTGCTCATAGTTGTTGCTATTATAATACGTGGACACTGCATGACAGACTAGCCTGCATCCACTCCGGCAGGGGCAATGTGTAGGGGGTGCATGTGGGTGCACGTGCACACCCTGAGTATGGTAGTGCATTCCTTAGAAAAAGGTTCTGCTGACACGTGCCACCCCCACCTCCCCAAATGCCAACACCACCAGTGATGTCTGTGGGCGGTCAGCGATACCCGCTGGCTGCTGCCAGTGCTGTCAGCAGCGTCTGTGGGTGGTCGCCAAACCCTGGTCAGCATTTGTCACCCCTGCCCCCCCCCACAGTGCTGGCAGCTCCCACTTACTGCTGCCATACTCCCACTACCACCATGTCCCCGCAGCCACCAGAGGCACGCGTCGTTCATGCACTCCAGAATGAGGTTAATTAAGGGAATAGACATATGGCAGGTTCCCATGTAAGAGTGAAGTTACACATCACATTTCTCAGACTGTACTCAATCTTTGGAATGCTAAGTGCTGTTCAAGTAAAGACACGCTGTGAGCAGTCACATATCAAGTGTTAATGCTGTTTCTTGCCTGCACAACTCTGACTTGCCAGCCAAGGGCTGGCCAAGGGCTGGCAGGCAGGAGCATAACTAGGATCCAGTATACCTGGGCTGTATCTCTTCTCTGGAGGTAGAGCTGAGAGCAGTTCATCCTGGGATGCCAGAGTACTGCAAAGTGCTCATTTTATTTCCAGCCTGAAGTTTACCCTAACATGAGCTAAGCAGCCTGGCCCAGACTGAACCCTCACCTGAAGCAGTGTAACTTTGAGATGCTCAGAGGGCACTTTGCTCAAGTTAACAAGCTTTAATGTGAGAATGCTCATGTTTTAAGTGCCCTTAGTATGATCTAAGTGTAATGTGTAATTTCATGCCAAGTAACCTTCCAACAAGTTACTACACATTTTTTAAAGGGCTATCTTTACATGTCATTTGAATGATTTACTACATCATAAGACAGTGTTGTGCATTAGCTCCACTTTTACTACAAAATCAATTTGTCATGCAGTAAATGTCATGAGTCCACACTCTGGCCATGCATGTCTAGATGAACACAGCCATGTGGTGGTGCTGCAGACTTGTCCCCTGTGCTTTATCTTACAGTACAGAGTAGGGGGAGGTGACCCCAGGAGATCCTAGGGTCAAAAAAAACAACACAGAAAAAAGTGGGGTGGCACATGTGGAGGCAGTGCACTGCTGGCCAGGCTCCCAGCTATAGGAGCAACATGGCTGCAACTCCCCAAGGTCCCAGGACCCCAGGTGAGGCAGTTGCTGGCCCCAGCCTCCCCTACCCCACCTGGGGTAACCTGCTACGTGCCAGAGGGTGTGTGGCACGGGCATTCCCCAGGGACAAGTGGCAGCAGCACAAGGTATCCCACTGCTGCTTGTCACCAGAGAAACAAATGTCTGATCTCATGTGGGTGCAGCCTCTCTGGGCTTCTCATATATCAGGGCTGTCCAATTTCTAAGCAGCCAGGGGATACACCCCCCCACAGATAATATCAACGGAGCCCACGCACCATGCAGGCCGCAATAATGCAAGCCATAGGTGTCCTGTCCCCTGTTACTGCACCGCACCTGTGAGCAACCTCCTTCCATACTCCACCACATACATGGGAACCCCCACCACCACTACCACTGTAACCTGTGTGTAGGCACTGACTGCTCCTTGGTTTTTGCAAAGGCATAGATAGATACCTGCAATAAAAAGAGTTCAGATGTACGTATCCCACTAGGCAATAGGCACCTCCCTGAAGTTCAAAGTAAGGTGTCAAAATCACTTAAAGGGGTTAAGGCTTATGCTCTCCCTGTCATTTTCTACTAGCTAGTTTAGGCAGCTCCCAGCTCTGCCTACTGGCTCTTGAAAAGTCTGTGTTTAGGCCCCTTGTCCCATGATTTGTATGGCAGAGTTTAAGTGCCCAGTTCCACATTGTGAATTCCACTAGGTGGCAGGGAGCCTGCAAGTTGCAATGTTCAGCTCTGTGTGACACCTGTCTTTAGCCCAGCCATCCCAACAGAACAAGAAGGGAAAAAATACGTAAGAGGAAGAAGAGTAGTTTACATACACACATACATCTACTGAATTAACTCTTTCTTGTTTTTATTCAGTTCCAGAGCTATTAATTCTAGGATATTCTGCACATCCTTTCACAACATGTGGTGAAGTGAACCTGGACTCACACAAGTTTGTGCTCTGTATACATATCTTGCTCAGTAGTCTGTAAAGGTGTATATCTACACTAACAGACTAACACAGCTAACCATGTCTCTCTGCTGAAGGATAAGAATAGACAGACAGACATAAAACAGCTGTAAAATAAGGTTTAGAAATAACTTGGAAGGAAAAAAAAAAGAACCTCTCTAATTCTAAGGCCCAGAAAGGTGAATTGTAGATTTTCACAACTGAATCCATCTCCTTCAATCATTGAGTTCACTGAAACTTAAGCCAAAAAAAAAAAA
>JAGPOW010003642.1:95262296-95298960 GCA_030014935.1 Caiman crocodilus | reverse complement strand
AAAAAAAAAAAATCAAGTCCAGGTTGAAGTTTCTAGCCATGTACAACAGTGAATTCCCAGAGATGTTGGGTGGGGTTTGTTGTTGTAGCTGTTGGTTGTTTATTGTTGGTTGTGGCTATCATAGTCGTTGTTTTAAACAGAGTATTTTGCTGCCATATGCACAGTGCATTCTATTCACTGTTAAAACCTGATTTTTGCTTTAATATCCCAATGTCTTTCATGTGCAGCTTTGAAATAAGGATGGGAAAATGTTGTTTCACAAGAAACACGATGAAATGATAGGCAATAGTAGTAGCATCTGTAGTTTACTTACAGCTTCTGCTAACATGATACAGTAGAATTATACAGGACCACGAGTGGCACGTACCCTTGGTGGCTGGGGGGGCACAGCTGCACCGGTGGCTGCAGAAGCACGGTGGCGGCGGGAGTGTGGCAGCAGTGGTAGCTCCCGCAGACACTGTCAGCACTGTCAACTGGGAGGGGGGAGTGGCGAGTGCCAGCCATCAGTCGGGGACCACCCAAAGGTGCTGCCAGCAGCATCAGTGGCAGCCAGGGAGGATCACGGACTGCCTGCAGATGCGGTAGTGGGATGGCTACACTATCAGCGGTGCCTTTTTGGAGGGGGCGTGCTGCCATGCGCAGGGGATGCACATGCACCTGTGTGCACCCCCTATGTATCACGCCTGTACAGGACCATTAGCAATAATATTAGCTATGGTATCATAATGAAAGTACATAACGTGTGGCTATTACATGGTTCTGAGCACTTAGAAGAGGTCAAGTGTTGTGAGAGAGAGTGCAAGAGTTGGTGTGGCTAGTGTGTGGCTCTGAGCAAGTGGAAAGTCAGATGTGCGTTGTGTGTGAAAGAGAGAAAGATGGTGTGACTACTTTGTGGGTCTGAACACTTAAGACGTGTGAGAGAAGAGAAACATGGACGGCTGCCGTGGTTACTGTGCAGGTGTGAGCACTAACAAGCGAAGTGGGGGAGGTGCGTGCGTCAGAGGCAGGCGGGGCTAAAGCCCGGCCCCAGTGCCCAGCAGTGGGGGCGGAGTTAACTCCTGGAGGCCGCGCAGGAAGCCCTTTGTGACGCGAGCCGCGGTCACTGAGGCGGGGCTGGGGGCGGGGCGAGGAGCCGGGCGGGGCAGCTTCCCGAGCGGGGCTATGGCGTTGGCGTTGGCGGCGGCGGGTGGGGAGGGCCAGGGCCGGGCGCGGGCGGGGGGCCGCGCTGTTGCTTCGCCCTGCAGCTCCGCGGGCGCCGGGGCGTGGGGCGGCGGGCGTTGGCGGGGCGGCCCCGGCCTGAGTGACCTGCTGCGGCCGCACGGCGAGGAGGACGAGGACCAGGAGGAGGACGAGGAGGAGGAGGGCGACGAGGCGCTGGCCCAGGAGCAGCGGGAGCTGCGCGAGAGGCGGCTGCGGGCCTGGGCCCGGGCCACGGCGGCCGAGAGGCGGCGGGAGCGGCTGGAGCAGGAGCAGCAGCAGCAGCGCCTGAGCGAGAGCCTGGCCCAGTGGCCGAACGAGCATGGCCAGCGGCACAGGGAGCCCGGGCTGCGGAGGCAGAGGCTGGCCCAGGAGCAGGAGGCCGGGCGGCGGGACACACTGGATAGGGCCAAGCGCCTGGCCCAGCCCAAGAAGCGCCAGGTGGACAAGAAGCGCCTGGGCGAGAGGGAGGCCCGCGAGCCCAGTGGCCCCCGGCTGCAGGACAGGATGGCCCGGGCCCTGGAGAAGAAGCTGCTGAAGGACGCAGAGCGGAGCCGGCGCGCCCCGGCCCTGCACCGGTGCCACGAGCAGGTGGACCACCAGGTCCAAGCCGAGGAGCTCTACCGGAGGCTGGCAATCGAGCAGCGCCTGCAGCGGTCACAAGAAATCCTCGACCAGCTCATGGAGGAGAGGAATGAAGAACTGAAGGGGAAGTCCCTTGGGGAGGAGGAGCAGGGTCCGGCAGCCCAGCTGAGGGCCAAGGAGACAGAGGAAGAGAAGAAGCGTCGGAAGAGCATGCTGCTGAAGATTGCAGAAATGAAGATCCAGCAAGCGCGAGACATGCTTGCCCAGAACGCAGAGCACAAGGCCCAACGCAGTAAGGAGGTGAACGGCGTAAAAGAGAGGGGTCACCGTTTCCAGAGGTGCAGGCTTGACGAGGAGGACAATAGTTACCCGCGGGACACGCAAGAAACAATCAGAAGGAAAGATCAGAAGAGCAGAAGAATGTCAAGGGACAAGGAAGCCACTCTGGAGGAAGCGAGAAAAAGAGCTGGAGCATCTTACGGCCTGTGAAAAAAAAATGCAAGAACTGAGTCATAGCCATTCATTTGGCTAGGCTGCTTTGGGAACCACAGGGCAAGGATGGTTCTTAAAGGAATCTAGTAAGACTTAAAAGATAAAATTGCAACCCTTATTGTGCCAGAAGTATGGTTTGCATTTCATTCATTTGGCAACTTGGCTAATTTGCTCTGCATTCTCTTGTTCTGAAATGGTTTCCCCCTTAACCAAGATATGTTTCAGGTGTGCTGATCACTTTTACTAGGTTTATAGCCCTAAAGGTTTCACGGAAGCTATTAGAAGGTATATATATTTTTGGCATTTCTAAACTCTACACTGAACATAGTGTGCCCATACTACACTAGGGAATTTGAAGGAAGCTGCATTTCCAGCAAAAGAAACAAACCAGTAGAAAGCACAAATCATATTTCATTGCAATACCTAATGAGATTATGTGGATGGACAGTTACATTTTCTTAGAGCTGCTTCTCCTTTGGAAGGGCTCAAGTTCCTGTTCTGAAAGGGCTCCAAGCCTTTGTGGGTCCTTATACCTTACAAATTCTGCATAAAACACCTGGTTCCATTTTTATTTCTTTTGCATTCAGAAATTTAGTAGTGAAACATTTTAATGGCTGAATATAAACCTAACAAATATAAATAGATTTGTGCAAACATTGTTATCCCACTGAAGATATGGTACAGCTACTGGATGCAGGTATTTCTTGACTAATAGTGCTTGAATCCAAAATAAGTCATTTCACTTGAATACAAGTAATATTTAAGCCTCATTACTATAAGCCTCATTACTATGAAATATAGCCCTTATAATTGGGGATCTTCATAAATTGCACTGGAAGTGCGCCCACATAGCATCACTTGCCCTACACTACACTCCTGATCGGTATCAGCACCCTACCAGCTAGACTATTTGCCACTGATTGCTGGGGAAGCAAAAAACACTGCATATTTAAAACCTCCAATTCAGAATGCGGAGGGGATGGGGCAATTGGCAAAATGAAAAAAACATTAAAGAAGCTGCTGTGGGGGGGTGCTTTCAGCACAATTTATAGAGATTCCCTACTTTTAATAAAAGAGGAAAGGATAACACTTTAATTTCTATAGGGGGTTCCAGATACGGATTAGCGGTGTAATGTGACCCTTACCAAATAAAGGTACATACTTTTAATGATGAACATGCATACATCCATCTGATGAAGTAGGCTGTTGCCTATGAAAGCTCATGCCTCTGAAGCAGTTAGTGGCTAAGGTGGTTCTCAACCAGTATGCTGCAGTACTTTGGGGTACCATGAGATTCTTTGAAAGGTGTCACAAGATACTGTACAATATTAGGTTTGCAACCACTTTACACATGATTCACAAGAAAAACCCAAGGTTGTGTTCACATATGGTACAGGCATTTGGTTTCCCGGGGACACCCATGCCATGTGCACTCTGATGCATGTCAAGTTACCCCAGAGTGGTAGGGGAGGCTGGGGCCAGCAATGGGCTGGCCCCAGAAGCCTTACCTGGGGGCCACCTGGGGCTGCAGCAGCAGTAATTCTGTGCAGAGCCTGGCCGGCAGCCTCAGTACAGCTCTGGGCAGTGCAGTTCCACTTTTTGAGAGGCACACGCTGCCCCCTCATGCACTGCTCTGCTTTTTTTCTCCGGGGGTTTTGTTGACCCGGGGTGAAACCCTCTGTGCTGTTCCCTTGGAGTGCAGAGAACAACTGAACATGTAGTATGGGGTTGTGACATGACATATCACATGGCTGCACTCATCTGGAGAGAACCACTGCACTAAGGCACTACCCTGTCCTACCTTGTGCCTGACTTCAGACAGGCAACCCCCTCAGAGTGCTCTTAATTGGTTCCTGAAAAACAAGCATTAAGCAAAACCGAAGGTATTTGATGACCCAAGATGGCGACCACAATTATTTTTAATGACAAAACACAGCAGCCCGGAGCGTTATAATGAAACTCGCTGAGCATTAAGTGAAATCAGGTATCAATTTCAAATGTGCGCTGTAGTGAAATAGCGCTAAGTGAAACAGCGTTAAGCAGGGGTTGCTTGTATTGCTAACCACCTCTGTGCATATTCATATTGAAAGATAGCTTACATGCTCACCCCACTTGGCCCAAACAGGTTCTGGTTGGTTGTTTTCTCAAGACTAAGATATGGTGGGTTTTTTATTTCTAATTAAAGTTAGTGTCATAGAAATTCAGAGAATGTTTTACATTGATCTTCTGGTTCAGGTTACCTGAACCTGACAATCTAAAATACATCACTTTTTACTGTAGTATTGCTTGTGGGTGTTGAAATGATATATTTTTATGGGGGATTTAGAAAATCAGAATAATAGATTTATGGAGCAATATCTTGCATCAGGCAGGTATTTAAAAGGTTGTGCCTTAAGTATAAGCTCAAATATGCTAGTTTGGCTCAGGAAAATCTTACATTTATTAAATATTTAGTAAACCAGTTGACCAGAATGAATCTTACAGAAAATGTAGGCATTGATCTTGATACTTCTGGATATCCTTTTACTGAACTGTGCTGTTCATCAGGTTGTAAACTGGTATTTTAAAATGTTGCTAAACAGCAGGAATGAAATCCTGATTCAAAGGACACAGTGGGAATGTTATTGATTTCCAGGTGGCTTGGACTTCACTGCAACTATATTACTGTTAAATATTTTTCTTCATATATTCATCAGTAACATTTGAAAAATACCTCATAACCACAGGTGAAAGATGGCGGGGGGGAAAGAGGTTTATCTCTGATATAAGCCATATATATGAAGTCCAGTTAAGGCAGTGGTGATGACTGACAGTAGGTAACTCAGGAATATATTTTTTTCAGATGCAACGTGCTTGTATACAATTCTCTTAACATTTTCAAATAAACAAATCAAATTAAGTCCAGTAGGGTTTTTTTGTTTGTTTGTTTTTTGGCAGGGGAAAGGGAAAGAAGTGGGGAGGCTATATTTATTATTCTACCATATTTGCTTTACTTCACTCTACAGTGCTTTCTTTCATGAATAAGTCATTGTTAATAATTGCCATGGTTAAGTCATTGGTAGTCTACTTTTGTTGCCAATCTATTGTACATGAGGGGAAAACATTTAAAATAATCCAAATAATATTTTTTAATTTCATTCTAGCAATATTTGAAGTTATAGACTCAGAAATACTATATATTTAATATGTGAAAATCATTCCTATGTTATATAATTAACAGATTATGCAATCAAATAAAATAAGCATACTGTATCAGAATCAGATTTTAAATGAAACTACTAATGTAAAATACATCATTCTAAAATAAAGAGTAATAAAATGTATTTTTACATCTCTAGAAAATCAAGTGAATCATTTTATTTGCTATCTGTATTTCAAGGATACTTCTGAAGTCTGACATGGAATTGTTGGAATGTCGTTATCTTTGCATTGTTGGAATGTCAAGTTATCTTTGTATTAGGGTTGAATTAAAATCACTGAAATTCCCTTAACCTTCTTATAAAATTCCCTGCAGAATTATCTTATTTTATAAGTTATAACAGTGAAGTTTTATAAACAGTTATAAAAATTAGTATTTTATAAATTACTTGGGTAGTGATTTGTATATATAACAGGGAATTATTTCAGCAGGAAGCAGGAAGCAGAGCAGATAAGGGGAAGGAGATTAGAGTGCACTCTGAGACAATGTGAGGCTACTTAGTGGCACACCTGCCAAAAAGGTTGGCTCCCGCTACCCTAAAGGGAATGTTAGTCTTATAGCCCAATTATACATATAATTACAATGCTCAGTGTGTAGGTTTGCTTGTCTTTCTGTTTATACAACATGTAACATAGATTTTAGGTCAGCGTTGTAATACTAACATATAAGTCCTTCCCCAAATTGTACCAGAACTAGACAAACTAAATATAAGACAGTAGCAAAATTAGTGGACTGGGTAGTATACTGGCATTATTAGGACTTCCTAATAATTAGGATCTCCCCAAATCTTCCCCTCTCCCCAAACTTATAAATTCCTTAATCCCTTTCTCAGCCCCATTAATAATGTTTTCCATTCCCATCTGGCTCTTTAGTGCACCTCTGATCATGGAATTATCTGCGGAGCTTTTTCAAGGCAACAGTTTCTGCTCCAGAGCTTCCCCAATCCTTGGCTGGGAGCTGTCCAACATGTGTTCCACAAAAGCCCTTAGCTTCTTTCTGGCTTGAGTCTGAATAATTTGTTTTCTCTTACCTATTTCTTCTATATTTGTAAAGATGGGTGGAGAAAAAAGTAGACAGCTCCAGCCTTTAAAGGGATTTAAAGCACTGAGGTCCCTTACTGTCAGGTCAGGGTTAGGAATTTCTGTCACAATGATAATCGTTTCATTTGATTTTTTTAAGAGACCACATAAAACTTCCTTTGTTCAGACTGCAATCAGAAAGTCAAATAATAGTTTATTTTGCCAAAATTAATGCTGCCAAAATAAATAGACTACAATTAGAAAACATTCTGGCGCCAACATTCAGTTGGATCTGAGATGTGAACTGATCTTTTAATACTATGTTCAAACTTACTAGTGCAAACATACCTGCTCCTGCTAGGGCTAAGCAGTTTCATTTACAAAACACGCTTACATGCCATTTGAAACAGCATATCCAGCAATGCCCCTTTGCCTACCTTTTTCTGTACGTGCCTTTTCTTTGGTTGGTGGCATCTTTATGCCTGTTAGGGTAGAAGCTATAATGATCGCATATTCATGTTTCTTAATGTTTCTTACATTTAACGCAAATGAAAAAGTTACACCCCACAGTTTCAACAAGGCTTACCTCAACAGATAACATATTATTCCCAGTTTGGCAAAACCCGCCAAGGGTTGTGATTCATTACACATCAATGAGAACACGTTCTTATTTTACCTGGGCACAGAATCCATCAGTTGTGTGACTTCAAAGTGATCTAGTGGTATAAAAATGGCCCATTATAGCCATGTGCAACGATTCCATCTCTTAAACTATTTTACATAAATACTGGGAAAGAAAACGAAGAGTGCTTATGTCAACGGTTATTACTAAGATAAGTTAAATATCAAAAAACATACAGAAAATGACAGTGCAACTCTACGTTTAGTATTGTTTAACCATTTCATCCTCAGGATGCTTTGGTGCTAATTTAAGTAGTGGTTTCATTGTCCTGTAGAAGAACACTGGCTTTTCTTAATGACCTTAACTGAAATGATTCAACCATGAACAGACTTTGTAGGTATGAATGAATGGCCAAAGTGCAGATGCTTTCCATACCTAGGCTATTCAGTACTCAACTGGTAAAAGACAAAGTTAAATAATTTGAGGACAGAAACAGTAAGCAACAGCAGCCTTATTGAAAGACTACAATAATAAGATTAGATCTAGGTTCTAAATAAGACAGAGACTGTCCATGCAATACCATTTTTGCTTATTTTTTTACCCAGTATTAGTTTAATGCTTAGTCTCAGGCAAGTCGTGGCTATGATGATTCCATTCATATCGAACTAAGGGTAATGCTAAATATGTAAGATCTAGTGGGAGTCATGCTCTCTAAAACAAGAGAATAAAAATGAGAAGGCCTGACACAGAAATCCCAAATAGAATATGGAAAGGCCTTTGGAGGATTACAGTGACAGAAATATTTCACTAGATTAACATAGTTGAGAGAATAAGACCACACTGAAAATTGGGAGAACCACCTTCCTAGTTGGAAAAGCATATGAAGTAATTGATCAGATATTTTTTCTAATCAGTTTGTGGACCTGATCCAGAACAAATGTATCAGCATAGATTCACCAAGGACAAGTCATGCTTGACCAACCTGATTGACTTATATGATGAGATGATATACCTTGACTTTAGCAAGGCTTTTGATACTGTCTCCTACAGCATTCTCACAGGCAAGCTAAGGAAGTACAGGTTGGATGAATGGGCTATAGAGTGGACAGAAAACTTTCTGGGCTCAGAGGGTAGTAGTCAATGGCTCAGTAATACTAGTTGGCAGCTTGCATCAAGTGGAGTGCCCCAAGGGTTGGTCCTGAGGCCTATTTTGCTCAATATTTTCATCAATGATCTGGAAGATGGGCTAAAGTGCACCCTTAGCAAGTTTGCAGATGACACCAGGCTGGAGGGAGTAGTAGATATGCTGGAGAGTTCAGAGACCTTGATACATTGGAGGATTGGAGCAAAAGAAATCTGAGGTTCAATAAGAAGAAGTGCAAAGTCCTGCCCTTAGGACAGAACAATCCCATGCACCAGTACAGGCTGAGGAGTGACTATCTAAGCAGCAGCTCTGCAGAAAAGGACTTAGGGATTACAGTGGGACAGTAAACTGAATATAAGCCAACATTGTGTCCTGGTTTCCATGAAGGCTAACTGCATATTGGGCTGCATTAGTAGGAGCATTGCCAGCAGATCAAGGGAGGTGATTATTCCCCTCTATTTGGCACTGGTGAGGTCACATCTGGAGTACTGTGTCCAGTTTTGGGCCCCCCATTACAGAAAGGATGTGGAGAAATTGGAGGGAGTCCAGTGGAGGGCAACGATAATGGTAATGAGGCTGGGGGACATGACTTATGAGGAAAGACTGAAGGGACTGGGTTTATTTAGTCTAGAGAGGAGAAAACTGAGAGGGGATTTAATAGCAGCCTTCAACTGTCTGAAGGAAAGAGGATGGAGCTAGGCTGTTCTCAGTGGGGGCAGATGACAGAACAAAGGAGCAAGGGTCTCAAGTTGGAGCAGAGGAAGTGTAGGTTAGATATTATGAAAAACTCTCACACTAGGAGGGTAGTAAAACACTAGAAAAGGCTATCCAGAGAGGTTGTGGAGTCTCTCCCCTTGGAGGTTCTTAAGACCCGGCCAGACAAAGCCCTGGCTGGGATGATCTAGTTGGGTATGGTCCTGCTTTGAGCAGGGGGTTGGGCAAGATGACCTCCTGAAGTCCCTTCCAACTGTGATTTTCTATAATTCTGCAAGTCTAAATGCTTATTTTCATAGAAGACCTATTTGAATATACTCTATAAGTAAGCTGTGCCTACTGCATATAAAAAACAAGGTTTAAACTGGCCTCAAAAATGTTTTACTGCTATATATATATATTAGGTATATCATTGCAATCCTACTTTCAATGGCCTCTGTTCTTTCCAGGAGTTCATACTGTATTCATAACCAAAGAATATGAATGCCTTCCAGTAGCATGTTAAACAAGATGACTAATATCCAGCAGACAAGATTTGGTGTCTCATCCTCTTTTAGCAGAGGTAATTGTATATTCAGAAGAGTGGGGGTTTTAGTAAAATGTTTTGTGTACTTTTTTTGTTTTTGATTTTATGCATGTGTTGCTACATGTTTATACAACATTTTAAGAGAGGCACATGGTGCTATAGGTCGAGGTTTGTGATAGACCCTAGTTCCTGTGGCAGTTCATTCCTGCAGCAACAGTCTTTCCCTTTACAGTTCAAAGATTCACTGGGCTGAAGAGGCAAATTTGTTAACCACAGTCATTATCCTAGAGACTATTTTAGATGCCCTAGAGCTTCAGTGCAAAAATCAAAGACTATCCATTTAACTTCATAGTCTACTGAAGCGGTTCTCAACCAGGCTGCTATGGCACACTGTGATGCCTTGAGATCCTTTCAAGAGTGCCATGGGGTACTATACAATATTATCACTGTTAGGTATGCTAACATGATGCACAAGATACATCCAGAGATTTCAAACAGAAATCTGTTGCTAAAATCATTCTAACGCTTTGTGTGGTGTTTCTGAATTCTTTGCAACAGAACTGCTCTATTATTTTTCTGTAATCAAAAACTGAGTGAAAGCTAAGAGCTGAAAGAACCACCCAGATACCACATGAAGAATTGATGCAGTACAGGAAAAAAAACCCCATGAATCACACACCACTGGTTATAACATATCACCCCTCCCTTGAACCCATACAGAAAATTGTCAAGCAATTGCAACACATACTAGAAGGAGACCCTATTCTTAAAGCAAACTTCCCAGAACCACCCATCCTAGCCTTTAAACAAGCACCAAACCTCACTAACCTCATCACCACAAAAAAATTCCTATGGCCCAGAACACACTGAATGGATACAGACCATGCCATGATAAGAAATGCAAAACCTGCCAACACATCACCACCCCCACAATTACTACACCCCACAACAGAGCCATCAGCATTCCTGGTTCTTACAGCTGCACCTCCAAAAATGTAATACATCTCATCCAATGCACAAAATGCCCTGATGGAAAATACGTAGGAGAGACCAAACAACAACTGTGTACCAGAATGAACGCATGCTGGAAATCTATCAAAGACAAGAATACCTAATTACCGGTGGGGACATATTTCTCACAAGAAAACCACTCTGTCTCCAATCTCTCAGTTCTAATCCTCAAAGAGAACTTACAAAACATTTTTCTTAGATGAGCCTATGAACTGCACTTCATCAACCTCCTGGATACAAAAAATCATGGACTAAATATAGACATTGGATTTATGACACATAACCTGCCTGACATCTGACTCCCCAGGTCTCTCTCCACTGTTTAACTGCTACTTTCATCCTGCTTCCACCCCAACCCAGCCTGTCTCTTACCCACTGACTCCTCAATTTACATCTTCACTGACTGGCTTGCATGCTGACTAATCTCTGGCTTCTTTACTATTCATTCCATCCAGGAAGAGCACACACCAACTGCAGAGACTTCCTCAGCCTGACAAAGGGTTTTTAAACCTGAAAGCTTGCTAAGAACATTTTTTCCAACTATTTAAGTTGGTCTAATAAAAGATATCAGATTCACCCAAAGAACCTTGTCTGCCTATAAATATTATATGTGCATGGGGCTAGATTCAACTTGCCTCAGTAGGTAAATTACTGAGAGTTACCAAGGAGTTGGAGGCCTAAGTCCTAAGGACTGGTTCGAATTGGCCTGACACCACAATATAAAAGTCATTAATTACATCCTTAAATTAGTTATGCATCTTTACATTGGAATTTGGCATCTCCACTCAGACTTACACACATTTGGAACTAATCAAGAGCAGATACTTACACACCTCACTTCCATTTAAGTCCCCTCATGATTCAAATGGCTGATTGAAAGGTCACAAATTTTGTGTACAGCCCTGGAGCGGCCCCAGCCATTAGGCAGACCAAAACAATGTCTAACTTACAGACAGCACTGAATTCAACTCAGAACCAGCAGGTATGAAATATATATCTGCTGTTGGAGTTATTCTACAGCTATTGTCTTCTTTACGTCTTCCTAGATTGGTTTACATCTGGTCATCTTTGCACTGCAGGTTGGGACATAGAGCCTTTATTCAAGTACTATGTTGTATGCAACTCTTTCCCTGAATTTCAGCTTCATGCAGTGGTAATAGTAACAGCAGTAGTAGTTTCCAAGAATCTTCTAATACAGGGATTCCCAAACTGTGTTACACATACCCCTGAGGTGTACACAAGACATATCTGGGGTATACGCAAGAGAAATTGTGTAATGATGGATTTAATTTTCATTATAATAGCAATTGGCATTTAAAGGGTTAAAATATGCTGGTAGCTGTACATGGGCAGCTGGTAAATCTGGAAGAGGGTACACAATAAGAAAATGTTTAGGAATCTCTGTTCTAATAGATATAATAGAACTTACCTACATTTCTCCACATCCTGCCATCTCCAACAACAACAATAATAATGAACACCTCCTTCCTTTGTTTATAAGTTGTCAGACAGCAAACTTATCAGGACATAGGTTTACCTTTTTATCTGCAAAGAACTGCTATAAAATAATGAATCAAAAGGAATCAAGTCTTTCAGAAATCCCTGGAGTCTAGTGAGTTTTATTTTGATTTTTTTTTCATTTTTATCACTCAAGTGTTTCCTTGAAAAACTTTGCCAATACAGACACCACAAAATAAAAAGGTCCATTCTCTTGATATCAGTGTTGTAGGTTTTTTCTCTCCAGCTTAATTAAAGGTTTTCTATATTTCCAAAGCTAATTAATTGAAATTTGGTTGGAAAATGTCTACAGTAATATTTTATTTTGAGGCCTTACATCACAATTTTGTATTCTTAAAGACAGAATAATTTAACTCCATGGGAAGGCATTGGAAAGGCATTTCCAACCTAGAACATGGGAGGGCACTAAAGAGTTATACATTGATCTGTCATATCGGAAGTTTTCCCCAGAATGTAAAAATGGTACTAAAATTGATATTTCATATTCATCACTTATACATTTATTTTGATTATATTTTCTCCTGATATTAAACTGAAAAAGAGACCTCAAGGAAGAACCTATCTTGGATGTTTGAACTGGTTGCCTAGTCTCTGGGGGGGAAAAAACCCTGTAAAACCTTGCTTTGCTTTTGGATTTAATTGTGTATCAACCAAGTAAAGAAAAATATCTCTCTGTCAAAAGTTAACTAATAGTAGGCCAAAAAGAAATACAGAAACACAGAAGGAGCCTGAAGGCACGCTGTTTAAATTATACTACTTTTTAGAGCGAGTAATTCAGTAGAAGTAATTTATAATGTGGAAATAGAATGTTTTTAAAAATATAAATATAATCCTTTATGGACGTATTTATTTATTTTTGTAGAACTGAACTGAAACTATTAAAGAATTGAAACATTTAGGTAACAGATTACAAATCTCATTGCACTTCCAAAGGGAGGAGGGAGGCATGGACTACTGCCAGGTTATTAGCAAATTCACAATACTTCCTTAATTCCCAGAGAACCAGAACTTGGCTCCTTTTGGAAGGCAACAATCCCTCTTCATGTGTAAATGGTACTGGTTTTGTTGACAGAAATGAACAATGTGCATCCATTTACATAATTAATGATGAGTAAGCTCTGCGTTCTTAAAATGCTAAGACAATTCTTTTCATTTTCTGCCTGTGAGAGGTGCACAGTTACATTTTAGGAGACAATAACTCACATTCTTTGTAAAAGCACATGTGAATATTGGCTCTGCATTAAGTGTAGCTGGAGATTTTAACGGGCTAGATCATTTTTTAACTAATTGTAATTTTTTTAATTGTATATGCTAAAATCAAGTCATAGGCCCTAGAGACAAATCTGAACACTATGAGGGCCAGGAAGTATTCCTTTTTCTCTACTTTTATCTGAAAAAAATCATGTTATTAGATAAAGCACCTTTATTGGAAAATACAGGAGTTTAAAAATGGCCATTTTAACAGTGATGGTGCCAGACCCAGGGTCTGCCTTGTCCCTATGGAGACCCTTTTGGAACATCCTCCACTACATTATTCAATTGTGTAGTCAAAGAGGAGAAGAAAGAAGTAAGAGTGTTACATAATCACAGAGAAACTACGAGCTGAGAGATGATTAGTCATGTTAGTCTGAAGGTAGGCAAAAGATAGGGCAGGGTGGCACCATACAGACTACCTGGTTCAAAAAGGCATGAGCTTCTCTCTGAACAAGTTAGTCTCTGTGGGAGAATATGAGTCACTAATATGATGTAAGTGTGAAAACAGGCAAATGTGAACTTAGGATACATTATTTGAGGTATATCCAGTAGAGACAGGGCCAACCCTAGCAGGGTGTAGGGCCCAGGTCAAATCAAAGGCAGGGCATGGACTTGGGTCTCCCCCACACCTGTGGGTGGGGGTCTCCAAGTTTCTTCTGCAGTGCAGGGCACAGCTACTAGCACCAGGCAGGCCCCACAGGAGAGGCTCTGCGGTGCCCCCCAAAGCGCGGGGCCTGGGGCAGTAGCCCTGATTTACCGTATCTTAAGAACAGCCCTGAGTAGAGATATGGAATTATTAAAAGACACATGTGATAGCTCAACTGGACTACAATATGCAACTCCATGTTCAGGGCAGATTTCTTCAAACTGCAAAAAAGAGCTGTGCGGGGGACTGGAGAGTCTAAAGTAGAAAGCGAGAAGAATGATGAGGAGAAACTAAAAGGTTTCATCTTTAACTTAGCAAAATGAAGGCTGAGATAGGATATGATTGCTCTCTATTACTGTTATGGCAGTAAGCACCATACAGAGAAAATAGTTATTTAAGCTAAGGGAACAGGCTGGCATAAGAACAAGTTGTTAGAAAGTGGCCATGGATGAATTTAGGCTGGGAATCAGACAAAGGTGTCTAACCATCAGTTCATTTTGGTGCTCAAACAGCCTTCCAGTGAGCTGCTTTTACCATGAAGTTTGATATATTGAAAAAAGGAATTATGCATTTATCTGTGGCAGAGATGACTGAACTTGGGGTCTCTTTCATTTCTATGCCCTAATGCAGTGATTCCTGCAAGGCCATGCCACAGCACACTAGTGTACCACAAGAGTAGTGAAAGGATACCATGAAAAATGATTTGGTTGAGCCCCTGGATAGGCCAGTTGCATGCAATAGAATCAAGCCCCAGCTTATCTGGCAGATCCAACTCTACATATGATGGGATGAGGCCCACAGACCAGATACAAGCTGCAGGCTGGTGAGTGAAGCATGCCACCAATTTTAATACAGAAAAAAAAATTGTCCCAGGAATCAAGTTTGAGAAGCATTGCCCTAATGTTTCTAGTCCATGGGAGACCAGATACCTTGTTTGAGTAAACAGAGGATTCAGGTAATCCTTTCAGTGAACAGTAAGAAGCAGCAATTACTTTCAAGTAAATATACACACAGCATTCCAAAGGCTTGATGAGCAGCTGTATGAGATATTCACTAGATCTGTGTGAAATTTCAGCAGGTGTTTTGTTTCAAAGCTGTTAAAATGCATTTCGAGCTTGAAATAGCGAAATCTAAATGAAGTCAAAGGCTTCAAAATAGCTTTGAAATGAAATGAGAGCACTTGAAATGTTTTAGAAGTTTTGAAATCTTTCAAGTTTTGAAGCTGGGCTTGCTTGCAGCCCAACAGAAACTAAGGAGAGGGAGGGGGAAGGACTGCTCTGATATTGACATATGGCTGGCCTGTGACTGTGATCCTTCCCTTAGGTCCCTTCCAATCCCAGTGCTCAGAGGGAGGGAAGGGAAATCAGCATAAAGCAGCACACGCCATGAGTTTTGCTTGTCAGCACCTTGAGGTGCAGTTTCCCAGAAACCCCTGTGCCTAGCTCCTTGAAAGTTGGCAGGATTCATGGCCTCAGCAGGGGCTAACATCCCTGCTGTTTTCATTGTCTTTGATATGCCACAGCAAGCCCACTGGGCAACTTTTGTTAATCTAACAGGCTAAGAAACTCAAGGGAATCCACCCCTACACCCGCCCCAGAACGATGTGTAGGGAAGACTAGGGACTCCAATGGGACACTTAACATGCCTGTACACCAATGACAGGAGCTTGGGAAATAAACAGGAGGAACTGGTCCTCCTGCTAAACAAGAATGACTATGATCTCATAGGGATAACAGAGACCTGGTGGGACTCCAGCTATGACTGGGCCACAGGTATAGATGGCTATACCTTGTACAGGAGAGATTGTATAGACAAAAAGGGTGGGGGTGTAGCTGTCTATGTCAAGGAAAGCTACACATCCCTGAAAAGCAACATTGGCATCCAGAGTGGATGACTGGAGACCGTCTAGGTTAAAATCCGTGATAAATATGGCACAAGGGACACAATGGTAGGAGTCAACTGCGGACTTCCTAATCAGGATCAAGAGCTCAACCAGAAATTCACCAAGGAATTGGCTAAGGCTGCACACTCCTGGTGCATGGTTATCATCTGAGACTTCAACTACCTAGATATTTTGTGGGAAGAGCACTCGGCTAAATCTGAACGGTCACAGAGCTTCCTCACATACATGGATGAGCTCTATCTGACTCAAGAGGTCTACAGGCTGACAAGAGGTGAAGTGCTGCTCGACCTGGTACTGGCAAAGGGGGATGATCTAATCAGCAACCTAATGATCAAAGGGAAGCTGGGAGACAGTGACCATGAGCTGATTACTTTCACTATCCACCATAAAGCTGGCAAGTCAGTAAGCAATGCAAAAGTCCTCAACATCAGGAAAGCTGACTTTGACAAGCTCAGGAGGCTTCTTGGCAAGGCCCTAAGGGACCACGACTTGAAAGGGAGGGGAATTCAGGTTAGTGGTTGCTACTTAAGCAAGTGACCCTGAAAGCACAAACAATATCTATCCCATCTTGGAGGAAAGGTAGCAAAAGGGCACAGCAGCCCCCTTGGCTTTGCAGGGAACTTGTGGACCTCCTTTGTCTAAAAAGAAAGACCTATAAAGGATAGAAGATTGGAATCACCTCGAAGGAGGAGTATTCTGCACTGGTCTGGACCTGTAAGGAGCAAACCAGGAAAGCCAAGGCTGTGACTGAACTCCAACTGGCTCCACATATCAAAGACAATAAAAAGTCCTTTTTTAGATATGTGGGGAGCCAGAGGAAAAACAAGGGTAACATTGGACCCCTGCTAAACCAAAAGGGACTACTGATAACTGACGCCCAACAAAAAGCCAACTTGCTTATTGGGTATTTTGCATCAGTTTTTCACTAGGTCCAAAGAGCAGCCCTGCTCAATGCAGTACAGCATGGACAGGGCAAGGGAGAATTATCAATGTAGACCATGTGAAGGAACACCTTGAGAAGCTGAACGTCTTCAAGTCAGTCCTTAAGGGTACTTAAGGAGCTGGCAGGCATCATAGCTCAGCCACTGACACAGATCTTCAAGAACTCGTGGCACTCAGATAAAGTGCCTGAACATTGGAAGAAGACCTCCCACTGTACTCAGCCTTGGTGAGGTTGCAGGTGGAGTACTGCATCCAATTCTGGGCTCCACAATTTAAAAAGGATATGGAGAAGCTTGAGAGAGTCTACAGGAGAGCCACCTGCATGATCCAAGGGCAGGAGAACAGGCCTTATGATGAGAAGCTGAGAGCTATGGGACTCTTCAGCCTAGAAAAGTGCAGCCTCAGGGGGGACTTGGTGGCTGTCTGTAAGTAAATAAAGGGCGTACATCAGGATCTGGGGGAATGCCTGTTCAACAGAATGCCGCAAGGGATGACAAGGTCAAATAGTCACAAACTCCTCCAAGACCGTTTTAGGCTGGACATAAAGAAAAACTTTTTTGTTATTTGAGCCCCCTAAGGCCTGAAATAGACTGCTTCCAGAAGTGGTGCAAACACCTACTCCAGACTCTTTTAAGAAACATTTGGATGTTCATCTTGCAGGGATCCTTTGACCCCAGCTGACTTCCTGCCCCTGGGACAGGGGGCTGGACTTGATGATCTTCCAAGGTCCCTTCTAGCCTTAATGTCTATGAAATCTATGAATCAGGAAAGAAATGACAAAGTTATAGGCATTTTCGTGATTCCCCATTATAGCCTATGGGTGAAATGTGAAAATGCATCAAAACAGCAAAACACTTTCAACTAAATGAAACAGAACAGTGCTTCGAAACAGTGAAAAAAAAGTGTCCCTTCGAAACAGTGAAATGGAAGTCGAAATGAAGTGGTGCTATTTTGCACAGCCTAATATTCACTCAAATTTACTAAAACTGTCTGAAGTTTTAGGTATGTGTATTCTGCTTCCCTAAACATCCCCAGGGTCCTGCTCCCAAACACAGTTTGCCCACTCATTCTTCCTTCACATGCACCAAAATGGGAAAAGAGGCAGAATGCACCTTGACTGCTTGTTCATCTGTTTCTAGAGTGCTCAAGGACTGTAGCCAGGAGAACCTTCAAGGTGGCTTCACTACTTCCCACGCACACCCTTATGGCAAATGCTGCTTCCGTCACCACCAAATTTATTGTGTCTGTCAGTGGTGACAGGTCTTGGCAGTGAGTGGCAAGGGTCAGCAGCAGTGGCATTTGCATTAGGGGGCATGAGAGCAATTGTCAGTACAGAACAGAAAGCTGGGACAGCAGCAGGCAACTTTGAGCAACAGTGACAATGTCTGGATCACAAGCAGTGGACCCAGACACCTTATTTCAGTCTCCAACCTCTCAGAAGCTACCAACTCCTGCACTAGATGACTAGACCAGAAATTGCCTTTGCACAGAGGCACTTTCATAAAGGAGCAGGTGATGGACAAGGGGTATGTTTACACGTGCACATTTACTATGCAGTAACAGAAATTGCAGTGCAGTATGAATGTATGTCTACACGTGCATGCCCATACTGCACAGTAAATATGGTGACTTACTTATCTGCATCATGCAGGTATCAAATTTACACCCAATTAGTTACTATGCAGTAACACACGTGTAGATGCCTTACCGTGCAGTAACATTTGTGTGTGTGAACTGACTTGGGACTAACTGTTGTCCCAAGTCAGTTCACGCACAGCGTTTATGCACTTTAACACCTGCATGTGTAGATGCCGGCCTATTTCTGTGTACTGCGCAGTAATTTACTGCACAGTAAATTTAAGCCAGCATACATGCACATGTAGATACACCCAAGGGAACCAGCAGTGGATTGTTCAGAATGGCATGTGGTGCAATAATGAAGAAAAATGAGCCTAGTGGAGATAAGGTGAACTGAACTGAAGTTCACTGAAGTTCAGTGAAGTGAACTGAAGTCAGGAAGAGTAAGTAGCAGTGTAGCATGCACTGGGATTAGGATGACTAGAAACAGGCACGGACTAGATTGCTTTAGACTGGAACCATAAAGCTGAGGAACAAAAAATTCTGATTTATACTTGCTCTTGCCTGATTTCCTGGACCTGGGAGACAGGGGGGAGGTGGGGTGGGAGGGAGGAGTAGTTTGCAGGCAGCTGGGGGGAGTTGGGGTTGAGTGTGGCTGCCTCCCAAGATGAACACAAATAGGACCCATATTTCAAATTGCTTGACCTCCCCTCCAGGCACCTCAGTAATATGCCTGGGGATAGCCATCTCATGCAAAATGTCCAGATAGTCAGTCACATGCATGTGGCTATGCATCCAGAGACAGAGTACCTCTAGATGTGCAAATACCAAAAATGCACTGTATACGTCCAAAAAAGCCACTTAGGTGAGCAGGAAAAAAAAATATGTCAAGGCCTAGGACTAAGCAGGCCAGCTATTACAATGCTTACACAATGCTCTGTGCAGCACAATTAGTTATTGCATGGACAAAGCACCCATGAGGAACTGTCCAGACATGACCAGATACCCCCTTTCCAACCTCCAGCCTCTGCTCAACTCTTTCCCTAGAGGTGCAAACCTGACTCCAACTATGTCCCCTGCAAACATCTGCCTGCACACTGGAACTGACCACGGTCTTTCCAGGGGGGAAACAGGTTGAAGTGGATGGTGGGGGGGGGTCTGCAAACCCTCCGAAAGGTGGTGCATGCAGAATTTTTGTAAAGCAAGCATTGCATTGCAAACAAAACCTTGGGGAAAAAAAAGAACTTCTTTGCATCACACCTCCCATAACAGTACATCCTACCTCCAAAGAAGCTGTTTTGAAGCTACCACAGCAGGCATTAACCCCAACTCCCCACCCCCCTCCGCGACCATATCATATGCATTATAATGTATTTTAAAGACTTAATAAATTGTCTTTAAAGACTTGCTAAAGACTAAAGGCCCCGAGTGGGGTTGTTTAATCTTTCTTACAAGACATAATCTGGCTGGACCGCACCCTAGCTAGCACTTAACAAGTGCTAGCAACTCATCACCCTGCAACTCTTTGTAAAGCTTTTGAGTAACGCCATGACTAAACCCTCCCCAGGCACAGCCTGGCCATCACTGAGGTGGGTGTGGTCTCTGAAAACAAGCCCAACCATCCCAAAGAAAAAATGAAACATCTATTATATAGAACAAAAAACTTTACTGAAAATGAAAATGAATAGCAAAAATAACAATGTACAAACTGACAATATAAAAATAAAATACAAAATAAATGCAAAATGTAATAAAAATAAAAATGTCAAAAAAGGTTATTTTTCAGAATCTTGAAGGAGAGTCCTCAGTGGCCGATGGGCTCATCTCCAGTGAGTTCTGCCTGTGAAAATTTTCTGTGAGGAGGGAGGAAAAAAGAAGAGGAAGAGGAGCGGGGCTTGGTGCACATTAAAAAAACCCAGACTTTTGCCAAACCACAACATCCCCCCACACACATACAGGGTCGGTGGGGCATATTACCTAAATATCACCCAGGATGCTGCATACCCTGTCAAGTCTGGCAGGCAGCATCTGGCTGCTGCCCATAAACTTGTGGCTCTGGAATGGAATGTGGTGCAAGTTCAGGTTGCAATATTCCAGGAAGTCATGTAACTACTCACTCCATCCAAAGTTTCAAATCAAACTACTTGCAGAAAACTTACCATTCCGCTGATACTGTCAGAGCTGTCAGGAGCCCTGGCCACTGCACTGGCAGCTGACACAGTGTGAAGGGGTTGCAGCAGGTGGAGGGTACCAGGGGGCCAGGGCTGGAGCACAGGAGGGTACACGGACAGGGGAGAGGACATAGATAATAGGTAGGGGGGACAATTAAGAGAGGATAGAAAATTATATTTCTTTCCCCCATTATTTTAAAGTAATAAAAAGGGCAAACAAACAACAAGACATGTCCTGAAACAACCTAACTGTGGAGGAGGGAGGGGTGAGGAGTGCGGAGTGAAAGAGGGTTAAAAAGAACACACAGCACCACCTAAAAGCTCGAGGCTGGAACGCAGCTGCCCCTTGTGGCGAAGGGAATTAATTACACGTCTTTGGCGTTTCTGGCTATTTACAGGAACAAAATCTACATTTGGAGCAGCATAACATGAAAGCGACACAATTTAAAACATTTCTGAGTAGTGTTAGATTAAGGTGCTAAATGGACTTTAAAGTGGCAGGAAATCCTGGCTTGTGCAAACACAAATGCAGTTGCATCAACATAAACAGGAAATTTTGTTTTGTCTACACATGCCTACACACTCTGAGAAGAGTCCAGCCATCCCACAATGCAGCAGTGTTCCTACGGGGTACTATGAGTACAGCACCCCATGCTTTTTTCTCTACATTGATTGTGTTGACAGAGACTCCTAGCTGGAATATATATTTCTGTCCTGAAATTCAAAACCTACCTGGGAGTGGCTTAACAGTAGCTATAGTTAGATGACTAATTGTTTCTCCTTCCCTGATCATGGTCTCCTATAACAGCTGTTTCACCAAAACAGTGAAAACTTTCAGTCAATAGAGTATAGTAGAAACACTCTGAGCACTTTGAGACTTATAAGGTTTACTACTTTCAAAAATAAGTGAAAACTCTTCTTTTTTCCTTGGGTTTACCTTAATATATTTTACACAACTGAAAAAAACACCCCAAAAAGCTATATAGTTTATAACCATAAGGAGTTCCTGTTATTTTGAATTTCAAAAGTTTGTGCAGAAAAAATAGGTGTAACTTCCTTTTCAAGTATTATCAGAAGCTTGGAATGATAAAAGTGAAGCAGGTTTTTATTCAGCTTGAATCTCTGTGGGAAATAGAAAACTGATATCAGTGGTATATTAAAACAGCTGATAAGCTAGTTTAAAAATGAACCTTTTATAGTATTCATATTCACTATATTCACTGCAGTACAATACATAAGAACATTTTCTCACATGAATTCTTACACTGTTGCTACAACAAAAACAAACAAAAATGTGGGCTGCTTGATACCAACAGTCAATCTCAATGGGTTCTGCTGATAACTGTCAGGTTGTAGGTTACTTCCTTCCCTTCCTTCCCTGCCTCATTTCACTTCTTCCTCTGGATTCTACACTCTGCTTTTGTGAGTTCTGAATTAGACTTTTTTTTTGTTCTCTTCATTACCATGCAGACAATATTCAGCTGTTCTCAAGGAAGGCCTGGGATCTATGCTCTTTTCCCAGGCTTTCTTCTTTTCCATTAAGGGAAGAAAAACAACGAGGAGACTGTTTGGTGCTGTCTGGCTTAGCCATCGTCTGATGGTGATGTAATGGACAAGGGCCACAGTGACTGGCTGCAGCCAAACTGGTCATGTTCTGTCCACACATGGAATAGCAATCGGCTTACAACTAAATCACATCTGAACCCAAGCTGTCCTCACAAAGACAGCTAAAGGAAAAGCATTCACAGGCTAACAAAGCATCAGTGAAGCATGAAACTAAGGGGAATCTTGCTGTCAGCAAAGAAATTGTTTCTAGCTTTTATACTAATATCTACTTGGAGATTGTATGGATCCTGGAGTACGTTCAGGATAGGATTCCTGAGTTTACTGTTTGAAAGAAACAGCCTTTTTTTACTGGGGGGGTGATGTGGGAAGAAAGCCTAAATGGGTAAGAAAAAACCTAAGCTATAACTGTGTTTATTGTAACATAGAAAACCAAATCTCATATGGCATAAATCAGTGTAGCTTGACTGACTTCAGTAGTGGTATTTAGTGAAGTAGTATTTACTTATTTCACCTCACAAATGAGCCCCACTCTGTCTGATTGCCAAGGATTCTACTTAACTCCCAAACTGTTAAATAAATCCACACAATTAATAAATTTAGATGTTCACCTAGACAGGACTCCCAAGATTTTTCAAATATAATTTCTAACTTTTTAAGACTCTAAAAGAAGTTCTAGGTAGAAGTACAATACTAAAAAATGCACCCTTAGCTAAATGATTGTTATACAGTCTGTGTTTTAATAATTGGCTTATAGCCCTTTTTAATCAGCATTTTTGAACTGTAACTTTGTTTTAAAGATAAATATAATGATTTACAAGATACCAAAGCACACATATTCTTTCTTCTGATACCATTTCTTCACTAAGCTGGTAACTTTTCATAATGGGATATTAGTTATAGTTTTGAAAAGTATTTACATTTTCATAAATGGAGGTAAAAATTGAGCATGGGAAGACATCTTTCTATGTCTATATAGAATTTTGATAGAGGTTCCAGGGGGGAAAGGCCTTATTAAACAATGAAACCCCCTCAAAGCAAAAGATAGTAAGTACAAATTTTTTGACCATTCTCTCAGGAGTTGTACTGATTAAATACTTTGCCTCTGCCTTCCAGAATTTTAAAAACTGGCTTCATTTGTGATGCATCTAAAGTTAAATGCTTATGGATCAAAATAGTCATAATTGCAGCTCCTGAACAGGCCTGTTGGACATGACATATCAACTGAAACTCTGCAGTTAATTTCTATAGAGGCAAGAGACTGAGACCATCAAATTTCTATTTCCATAAAAGGTTACCAGACTTTAATCCGAAGAAGGGGACTTACACAGAATAGTACTTGTGACACTTTGCTCCTTAATGCTGGAATTTTAGCAGGTATGGTTAATATTTGCATACTATTTTATGCATCATTTTTGTCTTGAAAAATAGATATTTGGCAAAATGCAGTTTAATCCGTTTAGGTTTCTGAGTCACAAATATGCCCATATTGAAGCTTATTGTATTTAAACATAATCACATTAAAAGACCAAAATTAATTAATGAATTGCTCATTAGAGCAGAATAAGCTAGGTACAAGCATTTAAAAAGCCCAAGGTGGAACTGATCTAAGTTGCATAGTTTTCTTGAAGTGGTGTAGTTTAAATCAGTAAGCAAACAGAATGCAAATTAACCCTTTCGTGGTGGGGAGGCACAAATCTCAGACCAGTTTCCACCATTTTTAAACCAGTCTGTGTGTGCCAAACTTCCGTTCTGTTACAGGTATAGACTGGTTTCCAATCACTTATACCAGTAAAAGTGTAATGTCTGTAGCTGGCCAATAAGTATCTATCTACCTGGCCTGGATTTTTTCATTCCAGTTAAAAAGGTAATAAAAATATAAATAGCCGGTAAAATAAAGGCAGAGCATACTATGGAGAATCATAATTATAGCCTCTACCACAAATACTAATAAAAACAACTTTCCAAAAAGTCCTCAGAGTTCTGTCAGACCTGAGGTAGATTTCTGAAATTCTCTGTCTCCCATTGCTCAGGTAAAGTTCATTGCTTACATTTCAATGGCACTAATTTGGATTCCAAAATATAAAGAAATAAGAACGTTTCCATTGCGGGTGTCAGGAGGAACCTCTTTATCCCCTGCCACTTACCACAAGGTATCTTACTTTCAGAATTTAGCATTTGAAGGCTGGTTTGGGGGGTTTTCTAACGATCAAGACAGAACCACAGACTTTCTATTCACGTACATATAAAACATTTTCGGGGTCAGAATTTACTCAAGTAAATAATAGGTCTTCTTTCTTGTCTATAAACAATAACTCTCTCCTGAATGGTTACCATCACCACTTTTCCTCCTCCTTATGTCTCTCCAACCTAAACATCCATAACACCACAGTCCTCTCTTGTATGAGTTAGCAGAGTTTAGATGATCTTCAGTTTCTGTCAGCAGTAGGTTAAATCAGGATCCGTGCAGCTCTAGTATCTGGGTCAGGGATTTGGACAGTGGCTCTACGGATGTAAGAGCAAAACATTGGCCTCTAATATAAGACTAGCAGCTCACCCTGCTTGACCATGTTACTAAGCTAATAGATCTATAGTCACACAGGAACGACGTCCACAAAGGGGTAAAGAGAGACAGTTGAGTAGAAGAATCCATTTAGGGAACCCAAAGTTCCTTGAAGGTTCTGTAATTTTAGTGGATAAGGACCCCATGTATTCTTAAATTGCACACATCACCTCTTGGTCCAAGGGAGGTTCTTTATTTTAAAAAAATGCCCTTTTCAGGCTTCATTGTCAAAGGATTCAATATGCTCAAAACACTGGATATACATTATGTCTGGTAGATTTCTATTTGGAGCAAACTAAAAGCCCAGACACATCCTTTGGGGTTCATCTATCTTTATATAAGCACATCATACATAAACACAGACATATACCTCCAACACCTCTACACACACTCTCACATCTCTCAATACCCTGATATGGCTTAACATGGAAAACAGGCTGGGAAGATTTCCAAAACAAGGATAGTAGCAACAACAGCAAAAACAAGCTTGAAGTTAGAGCTGGTTGGAAAAGGGAAAACATTTCCCACAAAAAGAGAGTAAAGGAGAACAAAAAAAGCTTGCTAATTAACTTTTCTTCCCATCTACAGACCCTTTTTTGTTATATTTTACTGCCTGTCATCCCAGACCTGTCCCCTTTTCTTTCCAAGGCACCCTTCAAATTTATGGCTGAATGTGTTAACATTCAAATCACTGCAGCTGGCAACCAAAGGTTACAACTAACTTGAGTGTCTACTTGAAGCCCTTTGCTTTTCAGGGTCCTATGCAGGCTTGGCAAAGATGTGACTGACCTGATTTTACCTCATTGACTGCAAGGCAGAAGGGAAAACAATTCAGCTTGTAACCTTCCCCTTCAGCAGTGAGGTCTGAAAACTCATTCCCCATGCTAAACTTCATCTAGGTAGAGTTTGAAGCTTTGCCCTTGCTTTGGGCACTGCCCATTACAAAGTATCCTTTGCTGCACCATCACCACAGCCCAAAATGTACTTTGTGCAGGTTATTGTATTTGCCTTCTCTGCCTTCTCTGCAGTAAATTGCACTTCAGACCATGACTCCAATAATTGATTTCAATGAACCTTTAGATACAGGTGAAAAAGTCTTGACATTTAAGCACCAAATAAACTAAAAGGACTGAAGAAAAGAAAAAGAGTGCATGAAATGAGCAGTAAACATCTACTGAAAAGAACACAGTAGGACCTGTAAGGCTGCCAGGTGTCCTTTTCTAAGTATATTCTTTAGGTATAAAGCAGTTGCAACAAAATTTCACAGGGAAAAAGCACATTTTTTGGCTCCCCATAATGGCTAAACAGTGGCCAAAAGCAACAAGAGATGATGCAAATCTTTGGTTGTATTAATATAATAAAGATCTAAACAGCATATGCAACTGCACCTGAAGCCTCTTTTCTGCTCATAAAGTGTTTAAACAATGTAAAAAATATACAGCCACATGTCCCTTCAGAGAGAACACAGACATTATGTTGTGTTTTGTTCCATTTTGTTTTGTTCAATAAAAACAGAGAAATGCTTTTTTTTCAGTTTGCTTTTTAGAAAGTTGGCTTCTTTTTGCATTTTATATACACAAAAATGGAAATCACTAGCTCCTGAGGAGAAATATTCATACTTTAGAAAGGGCAGCATTAAGATGCTTTTCATTCTGACTTGAGATTTTTGGTTTCAAACGTGTTTTGTCTGTATGGATCTATGCTCTCACATGGAGCTAATGTGCAAGAAAAAATAGTTCTTTAAAGAAGAACTATTTTAGAAGGGATGATCAATCATTCCAGTATGTGACTGGTTTGTAAAGAGAGCAAAGGAGAGGTCATGCACAAAACAGGTTGTATTTCAAGACTTGTAACAAACTGAGAGGGGGTTGTGGGAAAGTAGTTACATTTATGCAGAACCTGAACTTAGTGATATGGAGCAAATAAGTGCTCCCTATGCCTGCCGCGTCTTCTTGCTGAGACCTATCACCTACAAAATAAATCCTATAATGAAAGCTGATTACCTCACAACATACCCCTAAAAAGGGACTGATCCCTCTAAGAGCTCTTCCTTACAAAAGTACCATGGGGTTACTCTAGTTCAGGCAGCCTCATTAAAAGCAATGCTAAACATGTAGAGAATGAATGGAAATTTTTTTTAAAAGCACAGTAGATGGCTATTACACATAATCCATTTGTTACTATGCTTTTAGCAAATAAAGGGCTGTTCATAGAATTGATTTCTGACAACAATGACATAATCTGTTTATACAATATTGTGCAATTTATGATAAAATGAATGGGCTGCCCTCTTCATAATCCAGCAGAATTTACTGGGAAGAGAGTAAGAGTAAAAAGTTAGAATGGCAGTAGAGTTTGTCAGGACTAGTGCCATACATCTGGCAGCTCTCTTTTTTCAAAGATTTAAAGTGAGGTTCCCATGATTGTGTACATGGTTCTCCATATAACTTCAAAAGTTCTGGCATTCTTTAAAGTTGTTGAAGTGTATTGTATTATTCTCCTATTTAAATCAGTTGGCAAAAATTAGCTTATAATAATTGTCTGTGCATGTAATAGTCTTTAGATAATGGATTTTAAAATAGTCTAAAACAAAAACATTCTGAAAACACTGTTTAATAGTAGTGGGGGTGTAGCAAAACTTGCAGTTTGTTTTTTTGTTTTTCTTTTGAAATGCATTCCCTCCCTTCCCCAGACATTTCTGACTCCCCTTCCCTATTCCCTATAGATAAGTATAAGTAAGCTAAGATGTAGGATAAGCTTTAACATTTTATTTCAGGTAGTAAGTTTTATTTCTCTCCCCCCTGCAAATATTTCTCTCCTCTCTGCCCTGCTATTTTGATATAGATATCTACTGTTTTATAAGTGATAATTATTATGTTTGTATTGATTTTTTTACTGCTTTTATATTGTGCGATTACTGTTTTAGGCCTATATATATGTTAGCATAAGTCATTTCAAGTTTCCATCTTGTAATGTCAACCCTCCATCCTATCCCCATGCCCAGTTGTGTAACCCATGGCTCACACATACCCCTCCTATGTAACTTGGCTCCTGAATGAATGGGGATGAATGAGGGCGCTTGAGAGACAATGGCAGTAGGCCTAAAAATAGCTCCCTCTGAATGACTGAACTATCAACACCAGTACCTGGACCAACGATCCAGCCCTTGGATCCACCCTCAGCGTTCAAAAAACAAAAGATGAGGCAACCCACCATTGTGCCAGGCTGCACATGCTCAGTAAGAACACCTGGAGCCCTCTGGGACAGGACTGACATTGCCTGAATAGGCCCTCCCCATAGAAGATCAGAGGTAGTCTGCCCCATAAAAGGGGTAGTGAAGATTGACTCCTTAGGATGCCCTCTCCATCTGGACCAGCACCATGCTATGCTACCTATCCATCCAGAGGCCCTGCCAGCAACCCCACTCTGGACAACATCTACTGGACCAAGACCCCTTTCCAGCCTGGAGAAGTAGCTATCACCCCTGACCCCCTCTTCAACCAAGGACTTAGACTCTGCTTCTCTTCCCTACCTGGACTCCAACCCTTTCTCCTGCTGCCACTGCATGTGTGTGTGTGTGTGTGTGTATACCAATAACTTCATGGGGCTGTGTAGCGTGTTATTTGTTATTTGGACCCCTGAGTTGGGTTTTGTTTCACTATGGTTCAGCTCTGGTCCAATCTCTGCTCCTCGCCCCTCTAACTTCTGTCTCATTTCTCCTTCTCCTGCTTCTGGCTCACTGCCACCTCCAACACCTGTCCTGAGCTCCACTCTGCCTCCACCCCCCCATTTCTTTGCCACTATCTTATCCCCACTGCCTTTTCCTTTTCCCCTGAGCAAACAGGTTTCTGCCTCAGTTTCTTCCCTGGCTGTCTCCTCCTTGCCACCACTTATCTGCCCCCCACCAATATCTCAGCTGTCTGCCTCAGTTTCCAGCCCAAATCTACCTTAAGTAAACCCAAGCCTCGGTTCCTCAGCCAGCTTCTCTATAGTCCACTGATTCTAATCCCAGTTCTGGCAACTTTCACTCCCTACACTTTAACTCTCTCTCTCACCTGAATCTTCCCCAAGTATCCCAGGTACCCCAAGCACACACATACACACTGTACCATCCAAGCTAGGAACTTACCTGTGGTGTAAGTGTAGGTGGGTTGTATGTGTGTGAACTGGTAAGTGGGTGTGTGTATATATATATGTCATTGTGTGCATGATATATGAATTAGTGATCTGTGTATGTGTACTAAGTGTGCAGGTATGGACCATTGATTATTGTCTAACTTTGGGATGTATAGTGTATGTGCTTGAATTGGTGATAGGTATGCATGTGCGTAGGCTTGTTTGGATGTATATGTGCCTGAGTTGGTAGTGTGTGTGTGTGTGTGTGCGCGCGCGCGCGCGCGCATGCACCTAATTGATTTATGTGTTTGTATATGTGCAATTGTGTCACATCCTACTGTCTAACAGCACAATATTGAGATCCTGAGAGTTGGCCTGACCCCACAGGGGAAAAGGGGGAGGTTTTGTCCAAAGCTCAACCCCTCCACCCCAATTACAGGTACAGGAGAGTACAGCAGAGCACATCATAGTATAGCATTATAGCATAGCATAACATAGAAACAGGAGTTACACCGTCAAGGTGCTAGTTTATTTCAGCAGTGAAAATAAAGATAATAAAATAACTGCGTCTTGTCATTTCATGTGGCACATGACATTTTGTTTAGTGTTTGACATCCTCCCTTGCTTCAATAAGAAATGCCTGGGCCCCTGTGCAATATTTAACCTGTACACTGTTCCATCTGTAGAGCCATGATTTCAAATGTGCAGGAGCAGACCCTCAGTGCTTTGCTCTCCTGGAAATGCACCAATTTATATCAGTTGAGGAACTGACATGCAGTTGGTTTCTGTAATGATTATATGTTTGCTATTTGAATGGTTTTCCTGGAAAGCTGTGTTTTTAAGTGTTCATGTGGGTGGAGTTTATTTTGTTTATCTGTGAACAAAGTATAACAGTATATGCAGCTGAGTTCCAAGAAAACCCTATCTATAAGTAATGTTGTAGCATAAAAAGATAAATGTAAACTCTTTTTTTTTTTTTTTTTTTACCTGACTATAGAAAAAGTCTGGGGCTCAATCTCCAGGCTGAACACAAAACAAGAGTTAAAGCTGGATACCCTCAGGGTCTGTACTGTCACTTTATGTTGAAGTGGGTATTTTTCACTGACAAAATATTTTTCGGCTGAGGTCACCTAAGCAAAGAGAATTCAGAGACACTGTATTGTACCACTATATCTGAATATTTCATTTGTAGCAACACAGTAAACTAAATGAGGCACAAAAGTCGTGAATTCCCAAAAAACTGATCTAACTCACCCCCAGCTCAAAGAAAAAGGACAAGACCTTCCCTTTCCTATTGCCAGGCATCTTGGGGGAGGAACAAAACATAAAGAGAAATAGAATGCATTAGGGGTTTCAAAGGGAGATGGAAGCATTTGCAACCAAATTCATGCATTGTAATGAGCAAAATATTTAGTTTGGGCTCACTACAAAACTAGCTGAAATATATTACCATCTGTAATGGTATCAAGACAGCATTAAAGCAGATGTGCGGATTTCTGTGGGAAAACAGCCCTCTTGAAGCATTTAGAAACAACAACATTTAAAACACACACACACACACACATATAGTAAAAGCTGTGTTATCCGGCATTTAAACTAACCAGATACTTTATTAACCAGAATTTCAGCAGTGGGACACACGTGGCATCTCATGGACTTGTTCCATCCCAAGTGCAACACTTTGCACTTGTCCTTACTGAACCTCATGGCTAAGAACAGAAGTTACACATAACCCAGTTTAAGTGTTCAGAAATGGGTTTAAACCTGTAACAGAATAGAAGTTCAGTTCACACAAGCCAGTTTCAAAATGGCTGAAACCAGTTTAAGATAAACCTGGTTGAATGTAGTATCAAACTTAACTGATTTAGTTCAAACTGGTTTATGAAGCTTCTGGTTCAAGTTAAATTAGAGCCCTGCAGCATTCCAGCATTTTGCATCCCTGAGCTGCACTGTGCTGTCTGCTCCAGACAGCAGGGTTAGTCCTGCCCATCTACTCCCTAGCTGAAGCAATGGGGCTGGCTCACTGGCCTCACTGACCCTCACAGGCATACCCTGGCTGGGGTTTGGGGCCAGGGAGAAGGTTAACTTCCCTTCCCCCAAGTATGGAGCTGCCCTGCCCTGCTTGCTTAGTGCTGTCTGTGACTGTGGACTACAAATCCCAGAGACACTTGGAAGAAGGAGGCAGAAGTGATGAGCAACCCTGCAGAGTCCTGCTGATTTAATTCTGGATTGCAAATCCCCGAGACCTTTGGGCAGCAGGAAGAGGAAGCAAAAGCGAACACACAGACCATGCTGGCTACAAGCCAGAGCCATGTTCTAATGCCCCCTGGCTTCTGACTTGAGCCACAGGAATGTGGCTGCATTTGCTGAATCAAAAGTGAATATCTGTTCATCTCTTTATTGATTTAACCTTTGCAGTTTAGCTTAATCTGCAAGGACTGAATCATTTCAGCCTCAGGCTTTTTGACAGTCTGCACTTAGCCTATGAGATTTCTTTTGTTCCAATCCTTCAAATGTTGAAGTGCCCCTGAATCCTAGTCCTACCCTTCAGCATATATATATACTACTCTCCGCAATTTAGTATAAGATGAAAACTTGCTGAGGGTGCACCCCCTCCCACCTTTGAGGTCGTTGATAAAGATATTGAACAAAACTGGACCCAGGACTGACCCCTGGGGCACTCTATTTGATATCAGCTGCCAACTAGACATCAAGCCATTGATCAACACCCTTTGAGCCTGATGATCCAGCCAGTTTTCTCTCCACCTTATAGTCCATTCATCCAACCTGTACTTCCTTAGCTTCCTTGCAAAAATGTTGTGGGAGACTGTATCAAAAGCCTTGCTAAACTCAAGTCTGCTACTCTTCCTGCAACCACAGAGCAAATCATCTCATCATAGAAGACAATCAGGTTGACCAGGCATGACTTGCCTTTGGTGAATCCATGCTGACTGTTCCTAATCACCGTCTTCTCCTCCAAGTGCTTGGAAATGGATTTCTTTGAGAAATCCACACATGACCCGTCAGCAAGCTGACAGGGCTGAAAGCAAACTTGTCTTCCCTGAAGAAACAAGGCTTACGTATGTTAATGTGTTTTCATTTAAGCACCAGTGATTGGTTTTGTATATCATGATAAAAGTGGCAAATATAAATTCATATAAATGTATTAATATAAATATAAAATAAAAATAACTGTCAAGTGCTTATATCTGGTTATGAGTAAATGGAGGCCAGCCTATTTCCACAATGAATTCATACTGGACTTGTCTAAGTACAGAGGTCCACCTTTAGTAGTCAGGTTGTAAGATATGACCTACATATCTTTTTTTCATCTGAAGTATTTATTGTCTGTGAAGTAAATTATGCAAATCAGGGTATCAGGAAAACTAAAATCAAAAAGGCATTAGACTTTCCCCATTACTTCAGACATCTCCTATTTTTTATATGTCTAAAAATGAATCTGAACTTCCTGTCTGTTCCTCCTCAGCCACTGTGTATGTTCGAGAACAAAGACCCCAAGGGTGTGTAGTCTTATTGTAATCTAAAGTCAATTGATGCCTAAAGTCAATAAAACTGCTTAAATGTTTTCCAGGAAAGTTTAACTCTTCCTGTAGTATGGACATGGAAGAGTATTCATTATTATTATTGGAACTGATCCAGTGAAAAAAACCAACAAGTAATATCTTAAATGTGGCAGAGCTGGATGAAAATGGAAAGTCTTATATGAAGCTAGAAAAAGCGGTGAAAGCTTGGGTACAGTTCAGCTAAATTTAAAAGTAGACTGGTAGCGACCATTCAAACAAATAGATGCTCAAATTATGGGATTTGTGTTTTTGGAAAGAACAGCAAAAGAGTCTTAGAGCTTATGTTCACAGCCTGGTGGAACACTGCCCGAACGCATGCCCTAAAGAGCACATTAAATGTGTCCACCCAGTCAGAAAAAAACTCCTTCTCCAACTTCTGTTTCCAGGATTTAAGAGAAAAGGAGACAAAAACTTCTGTGTTCTAATAGTTGGAACCTATGAATTCCAAAAGCTTTATTCTGCAATGTATAATCTGAGTAATACTGCCAGTTTTCCACAGGGATTGCATTGAGGAAAGTGTTCAACACATGCAAATATTTAGCAACAATTTTCAGCTGAAAGCTAAAAGTTCCCAGAAACACATAGGGAAAATATAAGTGATTAATGGTCCTCGACAGAACAAAAAACTACTTAGGCCTGTCACTAGATAGTTGCTATGGTTTCTTGACACCTCTTGGCAGCAATTTGCTAGTTTAGCAGGGGGAAAAAAGAGACCAAAAATACTATAGAAAGCTCCTCCATGGAACACAAGCAATTGTTCAAGCACAATCCTGTGCCTGTCTGAAATATCAAGCTTTGAATTAATACTTTCAATTAATTTCTTAAAACAAAGCATAGACTTTGTTAAGAACATACCAGCAACTTGAAACGTATCTTGTTAGTGAGCCACAAAATCTGTTGGAAACAGAAAGTTAAAAAAAAAAACATTCTTTTTCTGTGAGAACGGGTTAACAAACTCTTTGCAGCTCATCGTTTATTCAGATGACGTTAGGTGAAATGCATTCTAGACCACAGTGGATCACAGGGCTAACTCAGTCTTATAATGGCAAGATCTTTTTTCTGGAAGTTTTGAAGTTCCAATGGATAGAAAAATATTTTAAATGGATAACTTTTGTGGATATGAAGCATTTTAGTGTGCAAGGGAAGGCACTTCAGAAATCGTTTAATGAAGTAATAGGCCAGAGATGAAATTTTCAGAAGTCCCTGAGGATGAGAAACTCCTCCTCTGCTTCCTTTACTCTGTGTAAAGGGACTAGAGTGGCACAAAAGGGCTCTAAAATCCCACATCAACACAGAAGAGGATTCCTTCTAAATGGAAATTGAGGTAGATTACTATATGCTATCCTCCCCGCTCCTTTACATAGGGGTCATATAAGAACAGGAAACAGGGTGGAAAGATTATACTAGGCCCCCTCTACACATTACATATATCACACAATTTGGGAATTAATTGCATAATTAATTTAGACTGGCTGCAAATTAACTAGCACTTTTAAAAGTTCCACCCAGCTAGAAGATTAGAGCTGCAAAACATGTACTAATTTTATGACTGGTTTCTATCCAGCTTTAATTTGCATGTGTAGCATAGCTATACCCCTGCAGCTAGGATCCCTGTCAGCCAGCAGGGCTCCCAGATATGGAGGTACACTAGGCACTATAATGGTCTGGGGTCCCACAGCTGACGGTAATCCCAGCTACGGCAGTGTCCCACAGGCTGTCAGCTGCCAAGACTGACACATCCATGGCACATCCATGGCAGCAGGTAGTACACAGACATAGATGGGAGGCCGAGCAGCTAAGAAGTCTTCCATTTGTGCGCTGGGAGCCAGTGCAGGAAGAATCCGGCATCATGATCATGGGCTCCCCCTACATTGGCAAAAAGGTGTGACAGGATCTGATGCTGGATCCCACAATCACACCTCCTACCATGCATGTGTGGCATGGCAGGAGGTGTAATTGTGTGGATTGCACATTAGATCCTGTTATGCCTTTACCTGAACATCTAGAGGAGACTCTGAGGTGGGGTCTCTTCACATAATGCTATATTCTAGAAAGAGCTGCTACATATAAGGTAGCTCAGAAAACATTGCCATCACCCAAAAAGCCTTCTCTCTTCTCCCAAGTGTAGCTAAATTGCTTTGGAGCAGCCCAGAATCAGGAAAGTATAAGGGCTGTACATCCACAAGAATCTTTTCCTTAAGGACACAGATCCTATTGACTGGTAATTGGACTCAGCTCCTAAATTACTTGGGGGCTTTTGAAAATCCCAAGCCTGATTCTCAGCTAGGTGAATTTGGCATAACAGTTTGAAACACCTTAGCATCTGGCCCATAAGCAGAGGTGACACAAAAGTTATAGGGTCCAACAAAATTTATGCTGAGTACAATGTATACTTACATAGGGCAGACCTAATGACAGATTTTACTGTGTTTCAATAAACCTGGATAGGAATTTTTCAGGGGGGGGTGGACAGAGGAGGGGGATATCATTGGATTTTTTGGCTGAAAATTGCCAACTTTTGAAAAAGAAAAGTTTCTCAGGTGGAAGCCTGCATTTTGGTCATAGCAAGAGTGAGTAAGCAACACACACACACACACACACACACCCCTGTACACACATGCTAACAGCCCGTTGCTAAGAGAAGTGAGGTCTCTGCTCACCCAGTCTCTGCTCCTCTACATTGCAGATCAGAGCCCTGCCCATCAGGCCATTGGTTCTTTTTGAGCAAGTCAATTCTGGAATCTGCAAAGCAAGTCCTGGTTTTATCCAATGAAGAGCAACAAGACATTTTTTATTTTGAAATTTTTGCACAACAGAAAAAAAAATTACTTCAGACTAAAGGCAGCTAATTGCTTCTGTCTGCTCACTGATGGCACCACGCTTAGCTAAATGAAATTGACTGCAATCAACCTACCCAGGAAACCTGCTCAGGTATCTTCTTTCTGAACAGGTGCAAACAAATGAATATCAAACCAAAGAGACTCCAGGTGACTAATCCAGTCCATTCTGCATACCACAAAGCTTATTCAGGCAAGATGTGCTCTGCTCTCTCACCAAAATTGAGGAACTCCCTTGTCAATGTCCTATGTATCAAACAGGCAGAGATCAGTGATAGGCTGACAGACAGAATAGAGCCACCCAGACAGCCACACACAAGGAGATATCTACATCCAGCCACCTATCACAAGCAGCTTCACTCCTTGAAGAAGGAAGCAAAACTTTCCAAACTTGTACACTGTAGCAACAATCCTACTATCAATAGTATTATCATCAGTCTATCCAACCACTCTCCGCCCACCTGAGATATCTGTACTAACCTGTGGACTTTCTTTCTGCTCTCCTACACAACTCATTATGGTGTGGCTCTGTAGAGACTGAGGCTTTTTTTTTCTGTTGCCTAAGACTGAGGGAATATTTCCATGACAAAGGAGCTATGCAATGATCAACCTGACATAGACATGCATAGCACAAGAAGGCTAGCTCCTGCACTCCACATAAGGGCCATAGCCCCACTCTGAGCCTATGTGCAAATTGTTCCACCCCTGTGCCCAATTTAAGATTGCAAAAAACCCCCCAGCATTTAAATTACAACCTCAGTCCTGAAGAACAGAGAGCCATGCTCAGCCTTAAAACAACCCAGAAATTCATACAACACGCTGATGGAGAGGAGGAGGGGGAAGGGGTGCCAGACAGTGTTGTCATGGGTAAAATAGTGTGCATATAGGAAACCAAGAGAAAACTTTCTGACACAGTGTTTTACAGATTCCTGGCAGAGGACCCCATGGCACAAATCCAGGAGTAACTGGATAACCTCTTACAGGATCTATCTTAGGAAACACAGGAGAGGATTACTGCTTCCACCTCTCAGGAGTTCAGTCCAGGCAACTCTTATTTATTACCCAAGATCCACAAATCTGGCAACCAAAGATGCCTCATTGTCTATGGCACTGGCAACATTACAAAGGGTTTTTCTGGCTAAGTTGACTCTATCCTGTTCCTATATGACACTGGAGCTGCCAGCTATTTTAGATACACCACAGTATTCTTAAAAAAAGACCTCTATTGACAAGCTTCCAGTTAACACCATATTAAGCTGCCACAGATGTTGCATCTCTGCACACCAACATCCCCTATGAAAATGGAGTACAAGCAGTAAAGAACATTATACCTGGTGAAAAAAAATTGCTTCTTTTTCTATAGTAATAAAACCAGCAGATGAAGGAGGAGCCATAGTCATCCTAAACCGTGAGGATTACATAAAGGAAGCCAAGAGACAGCTCTCTGACACCACCTACTACAAAGAACTACAAGAAGATC
>JAGPOW010003642.1:95194534-95262196 GCA_030014935.1 Caiman crocodilus | reverse complement strand
TCAGCATCCCAGGATCTTACAGCTGCACCTCCAGAAATGTAATATACCTCATCCAATGCACCAAATGCCCTGATGGAAAATATGTAGGAGAGACCAAACCACAACTGTGCACCAGAATGAACATGCACCGGAAATCCATCAAAGACAGAAACACCCAATTACCTGTGGGGGCACATTTCTCACAGGAGGGCCACTCCAATCTCTCAGTCCTGATCCTCACGGGAAACTTACACAACACTTCCCAACACCAACTGCTGCAGCTTCCTTAGCCTGACGAAGGGTTTTTGAACCCGAAAGCTTGCTTAATAACTATTCTCCAACTATTTGGGTTGGTCTAATAAAAAATATCAAATTCACCCAAGGAACTTTGGCTACCTATGTCCTTAGACCAACACAGCTACAACCTAAACCCCTGCTTCTTTTTCTATTACACTTTCCCATTTTGTCCTTGCATACAACTGTTTCAGGTGTGGGAATTCCCTATACCTACAAAAAAATGACACTTCTATGGACTCATATATGACCTCCCCATATGCCAACATATTTATGACAAACCTTGAAGTAAGGCCACTTCCTCCACAGTAGTCCTTTTATCCTTCTTATCTAACTAAGGTTCATCAATGACCTTCATTGTAAGGATATGTGGGAAGAAATCTTTAGAAAAAATTCACCAGGACTTCAGCAACTTCCATCCCTCCAACAAACTGACTCCAGAATACTCTACCCAGCAAATTCATTTCCTAGGTACTATAATGAAGGTTTGTAGTGGCCACATTGCCATCACATTGTATTGGAAACTAACCAATCTTCACAGCTACCTTCATGCCACCAGTGCTATGATTCTTTTTAATCATACCACTACATCCACTGCCTACAGCTAAGTTCTATGTTAAAACTGGATCTGCTCTGATCCCACCAACTGAGATGCACACCTGTAAAACTGTAGCCGCTCAAATCATCAAAGCCAGACTCAAAAGTTGTTCTGACCTGCTATAAAACCAACCCTGGGACAAGAACAACAGAGCACCTCTGATTGTCATCTACAGCCCCCAGCTTGAACACCTGAGTCACATCATTAATGACCTCCAAACTCCTGCAAAAGGATGACCATCTCAAGGTAAGGTAGTCATGGTGGGGATGAACTTGTCGTGGCTTACAATCAGTCCCCCAACCTCAAACAGCATCTCTCAAGCAAAAGGATACCTAACGCCCAGTCTCTCTGAGATGCCAGGCCTTGCATTCTATCCCCCAACATCAATACAGAGCACATCACCAGTGGACCAAATAATACAGCTTATGACATCCGAGGTTCATTCGCTTGCAACTCTACCAATGTCAGATAAACCATCATCTGCTTGCAGTGCCCCTCTGCTGGCTACATCGGACAGATGGAGTTATCCCTATGTGAAAGTACGAATGAATATCAATCCAGTATCAGCTGCAGAAAGAAATGCAGGCTGGTGGCAGAACACTTTAACCTTCATGGACACTCCATCACTAAACTGAAGGTGGCTGTGTTTAGGCAGAAAACCTTTTAAAAATTATTTGAACAGGAAATTGTTGAACAAGAAACCATCTGCAGACAGGACTGTGTTAAGTATGGGGACTATGAATTCTTATCTCACTACCTGGATTAGCTTTTGTGACTCCTTTGTTACCAGAGGCTTGTTGCTTACTTGTACACCATCTCTCAAAGGAGAATGTCATCTCAATATACCATGAGTCTCATGCAGTGATGCAGGACTCAAAGAGCAAGTGTTCTTATTACCAAGACTCTGGAATCTCAAATGATTTTATAAGCAGTTTTAAATCAGAAAACTGAACATACAGTGTATAAAAAAGGTCCGGTTTCCACAGATTCCTAATATAGAAGTGATTCAGTTTGACCAGTTATCATCACTGCTTTCAGAACATATGCACATTGGACCCTCTTTCCAGCTGGAACTGCTGTACCAAAAGGCAGAAAATAGGGCAGGGCCACAGCTCAGTAACATGCCACACCTCAATTTATTACATAACAGTTATGCATCACAAAAGTTGCAGCTTGGCTGTGGATTTGTCATTTTTATTGCATAATACATTTTTTGAATGTCTGGGTTAGTTGCTATCTACCCTTGGAGGCACATACATTGAGAATCAATGCAGTTTGCCCCCTTATGAAAAATCCTAAAGCGATGCTGGATTCTCTCTTCAAAATTAAAGAAGAATTGGACTTGACAGCAGAAACCTAAACTAATGTTTAAGGTCTCATTGAGTGGATTCAATCCTTTGAGTTCATCCTTCTGACTACAGTGTGGTACAAGATATTGTAGTCCATCAATATCCAAAGCAAGCTTGCCCAAGGATCCAAACTTACCATAGAAGAAGGGGTGCAACATGTCAAGAGCCTCCTGGAAGAAATTCAACGGTTGAATGATTCCTGGCCAAGTCTTTTCATGGAAGCTAAGGTCATCATGGAGAGGCTAGGTATCACCATTGAATTCAAGAGAACACACAGAAGAATCCAAAGAATGAAGCATTTCCATGATAAGCCAGCCAATACAGAACACACAATCTCTTCCCCTGAAGATAAATTCAGGGTTGAAGTGTTCATCACAGCCATGGATATGCTCCTCTCAGATCTCTGAAGCCTAGCTGAGACCATGCGGAAACTCTCAAGCTTTGTTCTCATCCATACTTGACCCATCTGTTGCAGAGGATGAAGAAATTGTGAAGTTTGGAGTCTGTCCACTGCTTACCCACAAGATGTGAACAAGGATGAGTTGTGAGAAGAACTTTGCCCGTTTTACAAAAATCAGGAAAGACTCAAATTTGTGTACCTCTGAAGGAGCCATGGGCACTGCACTTCAGCTTCTCAACTGGATTTATGGCAAAGGCGTAGAATTTGTGTTCCCTCAGATATGGATTTGCTTGAGAATGCTTATCGCCTTGCCAGTCTCTGTTGTATCCAGGGAATGCACTTTTAGTAAGTTTAGGATTATTTAGCACTACCTGCATTCAGCAACTGGGGAGGATAGGTTGAACCATTTGATCATGCTCTCAGTGGAGAATGCACTTGCAAAGAAAATAAATTATGATGACGTACTTGATGACTTCGCATTCATGAAGGCAAGAAAGAAATACTTCACTTAAACTTTCCTCTTCTTATTTTGTTCTTAAGTCCCTAACTTTGTAGCATAAATTTAATAAATGTTTCACTTGCAAACTGTTAATGTTATTTTGCTTTAGTAACCTGTCTCCATTGTATATTCTCTCTGTCTAACTGCCCTTGCCATGGGAACAAGCGGGGAAAGTCTCTGTTTGTTTCCACTTCCCAGGGCAAGGGAAGGAGGAGCCACATGTGATAATTCTCACATGTGATACATGCGTGCAAGAATTCTTGCACATGGTCCCCCAGCTTTGTACATACACACATGGGTCCTTGTAGGAGGCAGTGGTGTGACCCCCAACATCACACGTGCCCCAGGCCCCAGGAACCCTCCGGGCAGCCCTGGGAGTTAAGCATCTAGGTAAATAAAGCCTTCTCAAAAAAATCAGAAAGGTTTCCTACCCCACTACACCCAGTACCAAAGGCATTCACCTGGGTCACTGCTCAAATTTCCACTGTTAGCTTGGAGACCTGAACACAGTTGTTTTTCACATCATAGGATTATGTCCTAGCCACAAGGCTGTTGACTATTCAGTGCTAGGACACTCCCTCTGCTTTCATCCTTTTCCAAACACAAGAAAACCAGACCTAGGCATTTAACTTTAGGGGAAGAATCAAAACTAAGAAACCTGAGTGGAGGAAGATGCCTCTGTGACTACCTGTGGGAAAGTCACCTACTTAAACACCTATAGTGGCTAAAATTTAAAACTTTTAGAATTGAAGGCTTATTTAGTGCATATCGCTTATTATTCAATATATTCAATACAAGTGTGGCTAACTAGTACGCTAGAAAGCAAAATCAGTCTCTCATGGTCTTATCAGGGAGCAGCTCTGTAACAAGGCAGTTCTCACATGTTCCAGAGATAGAGATATTTTTCTTTTGGGAGTACAGTGTGTCTAATGAGCCTTGAGAAGAGAAGCAGCTCCATCTCCCATGTAGCCAAAAGATAAGAGCACAGCTGCAGGGATTAACCTGTCCTGGTACCTAGAAGTCCCAATTAGGAATGCAAAGTTTCCAACAACATGATAATGCTTGCCAGACACCTGGCACAGGAAACACACGTGAACAGATCCTCCATTTGGCTCGACAAGGTATGTCAGACTAGACCACTAATGCATGAGCACCAGCTAGGTACACAATAAATGGACTAAAGGTATAACAGTGGAGAGGAACAAAGAGAGGTGTGTGTTCATCACTCAGCAGCTTCCTCCAGGTGAGAGCACCACAAACTGAAGCAAAAGACCTTTGTTTATATTTCTAAGATTTGGTTCTACAAAACTATAAAGATCCTTTTAAATCCACTTGGTGGTGTAATTTGTCTTTTCCTGTCAAATGTGTCTTTTAAAAATATTCCTCAAAATCATTCTCTAAATATAGCTGGGATCAAGAAATTTCATGAAGCATGAAACAAGCTCTGTATCTAAAATACTGTGGTCTTACAGCAGAATATACTGTTGCTACTTCAATAATGTAATGAGTCCTCAGTGATGTAAGGATTAATTAAAATAGTTACTCACCAGTAAAGGATGTCGGTCTACCAGAATTACCTTACATCTAGCGAGGCCAGATACAAAATAAAGTCCTAAGTGCCTAGAAAAAATTCCAGCTTAGCTGCTACCTAACCTTGGAGGGACCTACAGTGTTTATTTATTTCACCCAATGACAGAGCAGAGACCAGAAACCTGAACTCCTCCCGCTTCCAGGTCGAGCTAGTAGATCAGGAAGTCATGCTGCCTGTTTATTACCTTGTTCCCTTAGGTCGAGGAAGGAATCTAATCAAGGCCATACTCTTCCTGGGAAAATATTCTAACTACTGCTATTTTATTATAATAATAATAATAGCAGTAGCAATAAACACCAAAGACAAGAATGAGTCTTGCTCAATGACCTAAAAGGATTAAGGGGCCTACCTTCAGGAGAGGGTTGCAGGGTATGGATCCTGAGTGTATGGCGTTGGTGTCTTGCAGCCCTGATTCAGGCCTCCAGGGGTGGAATTTAAAATTTATCCCTGCATTCAGCAGTAATGAATTGGCTAGCTATAGCCAGTGCATGCTGTGTTACTTCAAGTACTTCCCACGTTCACCTTAGTTCTCATTCCAAGACACCTTACTCTCTCCGTGCACCTAAAACAGACCTCTGAGCTCCACCTCAATGCCAGGGACCTAAAAGATAGTCACGGTGAATTACCTTTCAGGCACCCAAATCTTTTATTGAATCAAGCTTTACAGACCCATTTCTAGGAACGTAGGACAGAGAGAGGCTTCCTGGGCCATCAAGTCCAGTCCCACACATTTGCAGGCACTCATTAGCCAAGGAATCCCTCCGATCACCACTTCAAGCCGTCATCAAAAACTACAAGAAGTGCAATCCAAAGCCCAAAAGAAGCCTTATAACATGACATATGTAAAAGCAGAAAAGAGGTCAGTGCCAAAACCCTGCCACTGCAATGACAGGGATGCAGTTGCTTTATGTACATGCTCAGAAGATTCTAGGAAAATATTGATGTCCCGTGCTACTCAGGAAAGCAATGCCCCCACTCTCCAAACAACTTTCACATTACCTTCATTCTCAACCTGAGACTACAAATATGTAACTAAACATCACACACACTACCTGGTTTGCCAAAACTCTGTTTTATCACACTAGCTCTTCAATAAACTTATCTAGTTCAGTCTTAGAGATGCAAGTTGTTTGCCACCCCCCCACTTCATTTGGAAGATCATTCCAAACTTCACTTCTCTGATAGGAAATCAGAAGACAATTTCTACCTATCTAAATGTACTGATAGTCAATCTGTAGTCCTTTGACTTGTGCCGGTGTTGTTTTTCAACCTAAAAATCTCCACCCTCCCTTTTATTTGTCCAATGTACGTACTTGGGAAGTAATCATCTCCCCTCTCAAGTCTCAGTTTTGTTAAAAAAAAACAAACTTGTTTAAACTCCTTTCATAAGAAAACTCTCCATGCTGTTAAATATCTTAATGACCTTTTTTTGAACTCATTCCAATTTAAGTTAATCTTTTCTGAACATGGATGAGCCAAACTGCATGCAGTAATGTAAAGGAGTGTCTTGAACAATAGAGGCAAGTTTCTCCTTGTCTCTGCTGCATATATCCCTTCTCATACACTCTAAAACTGCTTTAGCCTTTTTCACAGCTGCATTGTACTAGTGGCTCATGGTCATCTTTTCATTAACCAATGTACCCACATCTCTATTCCTCAGGTGCCTCCAGTCAATGTACCATTTTCCCTTAGCTGAAGTCCTTGATGTTGGTTCTTAAGCAGATGACTTTGCACCTAATACTGTTAAATGTAATTCTATTTCTTATCTTCTATTCCACCAGATTATCTAAATCTTCCTGTCTTCTGCATTGGCAACACCCCACAGCTTAGTATCATCCACAAATTTCACGAAGGTGCTCCTAACTCCAGGATTAAGGTCTCTTATAAAAATATGAAGCAAGATGGGTCCCATGACCAGTCCCCAGAGAACACCACTGATAGATGTTCTTCTGTCAGATAATTCTCTTTCAAAATCATCAACATCCTATTCAACATCCTAATTCTAGACAGAATTTTGGTGAGTCACAAACCAAACTGATGCAGTGGCTGCAAGAATTTAACATTAGGCAATTCTACGTTGTCCAGAAAATTTACATAGGTGCTTTGACTTGAGCAAATGCTAGTTGGTTAGAAGCCAGAGTGTGCTAGAGCAGCCCTTCTTTCCCTTGTAGAGCACTGAGCTAAGGGAGGGAGTGGCCAAGCCCTGGCAGGACACACTGATTATCTTAGCGAGGAATTGATAAGTGTTTATCACCCCATTAAGAATATAACAAAGGAACACTACCAGCTACCGGTTGATTCTACCATTGTCCCATCTGCCACAGCATGGACAGTAGGCAGCATGTGGTCTGCTTAGCTTATACACAGGCACCTCTCAGGAAGGCAGAGGGAAGTAGGGAATTCCTGCTTAGCAAGGAGTGGTGAAGTGGTGGTGCGGGGGAGCATCCTGCAGTCTCTGCCAAGCTGCAGCTAGGAAGCAGAGGGGAGGGACCAACTCTGCTATGGAGCACAGAACCCCGCCCAGCCCAGAGAGCAAGCTGGAACACTAGGGGTTTAACTTAAACCAGCAAGGGGTCTGGGACAGATATTGCATAAACCAGTTTGACCCAAATCTGATACTACATTCAATCACGTTTATCTCAAACCAGTTTCAGTCATTTTCAAACTGGTTTATGTGCACTAAATATCTGTTCTGTTCCAGGTTTAAACCAATTTCTGATCATTTAAACTGGTTTGTGTGTAATGTCTGTCCCTAGCCCCCTTCTTCACCCCCACCCTGACTCTCCAGCCTCAATTACCTTAATCCCATTAGTATTAGCATTAGCTGTTGTGATCCAAAACGGTTCTGGGAGGCAGCAAAACAAAAGGCTCCAGCTCCTTAGGAAAGGTAACAGTATGGCTAACAACTATTTGATTAGCTGAAAGAGGAGTCCTGGCAGCAGGACCAGAACCCTAGAGAAGCGCGCTCATCCCATTAACAGACCACAGGCATGCTTCATAAATCTTGCCCTGTTGGATATCCAGTGATTTCTTGTTCCATAATTTAATGTGCAAGTTGTTTTTTAAAGTTTTTATTATCCAACAGCTACTCTGAAGGCAACAATGAACTGTCCAGGGAGGTTAATGTGTTCTGCCCAGGTGTCTTTCTGGAGTTGATATCAAATCAATGTTCACTCCTTCCTTCCCATGGGGTAGCCCCATCTGTCCAATGTAGCCAGCAGAGGGGCTCTATAAGCAGGTGATGGCATATACGACATTGGTGGAGGAGCAGGTGAATGAATCTTGGATGTTGTAAACCATGCCATTTGGTCCAGTGATTACATGGTCTGTGTTGATGAGGAAGTACAGCTAGCATTTAGGTTCTCAGCAAGATCTGGTGCCCCGGGAAGACTAGGAGTTAGATACTCTGGTGCTGGAGACTGGAGGCAGGGAGGGGGTAGGTGGCAGTAAGCCACGATAGGTTTGAACCTAAAAACAGTTTATGTTTTGGGCTTTTTTTCAGGATCCAGGCAGATAAGAGCAGGTTTGCATTAATAAGTCTATTTTATCAGGTTTAGGGGGTTGTGAGTATTGTTTAAAACCTTGGCTCAGAAACCACAAAATAGCAGGAGAAAAGAATGAGTGAGACAAGAGAATTACAATTCTTACCAAGTGTTTTTGGATTACATGGAATTGGTATGGGATACCTAGGGAAAAACAAAGATAAATCTCACATGCACCTGGACACCATCTGCCCATGTCATTTCTGCTTGCAATCTTAACTACTTTGAGGTAAGATCATTCACATCTATTTCCAATCATCAAAACTAGAATAAATCTAGGAAGTGACCAATTAAACCAGTGTTCACACCAGCATCAACTCCCGTGTCTTGCCACCTAAACATCATGATGTCCCAATATACACAGACCGAACAGGTCTACAACTAACTCACTCTCTTTGCTTTATTCATATATCCTAACATATCTATAATTACCTGCAGTGGATCAGTCTGATAGTTAACCATGTAATGATGTTGTATTTGCCTTAGAATACAGTCAGACAATATTTAATTTGTTCCACTTCAGAAGGAAAAAAACAATAAATCTGACAAAATACGGAAAATTTCAGGAGGTATACTTCATGAATGACAATGATTACATGATATGCTACTACATGTACATCTGCGTTTTATGCACATATACAGAAACTAAAACTTTAGTAATGCTGGATTAAGCCTGCATACTCCAAATAGAAAAGAATTAAGAAATACCAATAACTGATTTATCACAGTAATAGTATTTTAGCCATCTTGCTGCCACTAAAAATGACAACAGGAAAATGAAATACAAATTACTTTGCTTCAATAAGGGAAACTACATTTTCTTATTTTATTTTAAAACATCTCTTTGATGTTGCATCAATGCCATTTCTAGGGTTTTTATAAACATAGACACTGTAAGGTAAAAAAAAAAAAAAAAAAAAAAAGTCCACTCCTAGTTTGTACTTCCTGGGGACTCCACTGGCATTTTTGCTAATATATTAGTTTTATACTTCAAAGTGAAATTAATATATCTCAGCTGCAAAGACTATACATGTCAAACAAATAACAGTGTGATGTATACAAGATACACAGCAGTACATGTGATAAATCAATCACACTGCATTTTAGCATGGAAAAACCCAGCTCTGGAAGTATGAGTCAATGTACAATCTAATGATGGAATACATTATAAACACTCATAAGAGTAAAGTTGGAAAAGATGGAAATATGTTGACTAGGCATGAATGGAGTTGTTTACATTAGAACAGATAAAGAAAGCCAAAGATATTTCTTTTTAAAGATTTTATTGCCAAATCGGAGCATGTATTTGCACCATCGTGTAGTACATAATCTAAAATATGTGGGATTCAATATTCAATTACATTCTCAAATATTCATAAAATGGAAATATTTATATCTGAAAGCAAACAAAAATCAAGTATTCATCACTTGCAGACTTTACATACCACAGAATTGACCAACATGTTTATGACGATATATATATATATTTAAATATCTACACATTTCTTAACACATTTCATCTTTGGGTTGAGACAAAACATAAGAAGTTCTTCAGTAACTGAATGTGTATCAAACTTGTGACTTCATGAAAAACAATAAATTAATAATAGGGTTAGCCTTGTGACCATCACTATTCGGTTTTGGCTAGCCAACTAAAATTAATATATTGGGCAGAGTTCCTAAACTGTGGTTCTGGGTTTAGTATGAAATGGATAATAGCTGCTTCCTATTTTCCTTTACTGAAATACATTACAAGACATTTAAAATACTTTCTTAATATTACTTTTTGTTTAAAGAACTCCTAAATTTGAACTAGAGATGATATTTAAATCATAAACAGGGGAAGAAGGGGTCTGTACTATCACAAAGAGAAGGGAAGCTGGTCCATGAGACAAACTGTATATTATGATTTAGTCTGCACTGTGAAAAAAAAAAATCAAGAGCTCTTATCATAAACTGTGTTTGCCTGCATTATACAGACACATATGCATATTTCTTAATTTATTTAACTTATTTAAGTGCAGTCAGAAAATTTTGGCCCACATTTTTATAAAGAACTAAAAATATATAGGAGGCTTACTGTTCCCCTGCAATTCAGAAAGGATTTCCACAGGCTCCCATTTCAGCGTGAACAGTGGAAGAGATTCCTTAAAATGCAGGTTTTACATCAACATCAGTATTGATTGCATTTTATTTCATCACCACAGTGCAGTCTGCCTAATACAATCTACATAGGAAGAGTGATCCAAATACTGGATTGCACATATATGGCTGGTCTTGCAGTCCTTGTTGCAGACAACACTTTTGTTATAGCTCACAAAGAAGTGTGTATAATATTGCTGGAATTGTTTGCTGTGAGGCACAGAGAATTGCTTTGCCATTCTATATAAGCTTTCTGGCTTCAAGTCTTCAATACCATAAGCTTTGGTCAGGATGTATTCTAATTTCCAGTTTGATTCATTTCTCTTGTTGGCATCTCTAAGGTCCATGTAAAACTGCCAAATATCCTAGGTTTGAACAAAAGGGGAGGGAAGGGAAGGTGGAGGGCAGAGCTATATTACTTTCTTTCCTGCTTCATTAAATTTCTAGAGTGATGTATTGATTAGGAAGCTGTCACTACTTGTTATTCACAATTCAATAGAAGGTCATGTCCTACCCCAAGACTTGGGCTCATACCCAAAGCCTGCACTTGTAGTACAGGACTGGTAGGGGGGAGGGGAGGCAAAGAGAAGAGGAAGGAGACAAAAGGGAATAGCTGCACTGTTAGAGGTGATTTCTGTCAAGTAAGACAGTAAACCAAAGTCTCTTCTGGTAAATTCTCTTGTGTATTGGGGGGAAGGTGAGGGGGCTTAAGAGAGAGTAAGAGCTTATATTTTCACATAAGAAATGGGCAAAACTCAACTTGAGGTAAAAACTTAAACTTTTGGAGTGAAGTCTTGGTTCCCCTGAAGTCAACAGGAGTTTTGCCACTGATTTCAGTGAAGCCAGGATTTCACCCTGGAGTCTGTGGAGACTCTCTTCTTCCATCACTCTGCACAGTGTTGGACTAAACACACACAATATACTTTCTCTATCTCCAAAGGTCAGATGTGTAGATACATCCATCTATAATTTTGCCTGCCTCTCTTCATTGCTGCACAGCACACTATGAAAACAGTGTGAGGATATTACCCACAAGGCTTTTTTTCCCCCTCATAGATTTCATGATTTGGTCAGCAAAAGGAAAGTTAGGGGTAGATCCTTCAGACCCAAGAGTAAGTACTGTTTTCCATTGTTCCGATTTATCCTTCCTTTTCTTACACTTCTACACCCACCTGCTGTAAAGGCAGATCCAGCATCAGCCATGCAGCAGGACACCCAATATAAAATGGCCTGAACTGCAGCAGCCATAATTTTCTGTTTAAATACTTAACACTAAAAAACCCTTTTAAATCACTTACCAACAAGTTGTAATTAAAAGGATCATACTGATAGAGCCTGACACCAGGATTGTTGGACAACTTCTGAAAACGACTTTTCACTGGAGTCACAGCAGGTGCCACAAACAAAGAGTTTATAGGCTTTGCTGGCAAAGAGAGAAATAAACAATTTCCTTTGATTAGATGTTTTTCAGAACACTGTATTTCTGTTAAAAGCCAACAAGGTAAGAACTGGGGCACTTGGCTTAACTACATTATCACTTTTGCACAAGGGGATCTATATCAGGGAAAGCACTAAGTCCTGGCAAGTCCCATCAGTGCAAACTCCACTGTACATCAGTGTAATACATCTACACAGGAAGCTTGCAGCCATTTAGCTGCACTGATGCAAAACTTCTGATTGCAACAAAGTCCTTAATATCCAATACTTCCTTGCTGTAAGCTATACTGAAGAAATCAGATTCAGAAGTCTGTGTTGTCATCTCTAAGTGACATGTCATATGCTTTATGTGTTTTTGCATTATCAGAAATGTCAGGGATAATTACTGATATACCTTAAAGCTTCATGTAACTACATTTACCTATCTTCTGGTCTTTGACACAATTTAAGACAACGAAAAGCTTTAAGAAGATAGAATACCCACCCATGAGTACTTAAGGGCTCTTTATGAAAATATAACTATTCCTTTACTCTGCCAACATCACAGTACAGAATTAAAAAACCTGAATTCCACCAGTAAGCTGACGCTCTGAAAGCTGGTGAACAATTCTGGAAATCCAACAAACTCTTCTGGAGGACATAAAATGGGCTCTGTATCTCATTGTATGTGTTCTGGTTACAAATTTAACTGTCTCTTGATTCAGCAAAGTTTTGTCAATAAAAGAAATCAGAGTTTAAAAGTGTATTGAAAACATAAAAGACAGAGATAGCTAGATAAGAAAGGTTTGATTTGTGCCAGAGACACAGATTTGGAAGCTGAGTTAATTGTGCAATGCAAGCAGCAAAACCAGTCTGCCCTTCCCAATGAAGTTCGTGCAAAAGTTTCAGCCACGGAATTGAGCAAAGTCCTAATAGCCATCTTACAAAATCCTTGGAGGAAGTTTCCCCATTTAGAGGGGGTTGCAGTTCCTTCTTCTTGGGGGCCAATTCCACATAACTGCCATGAACAGAGGCACTGCAGTGAGCCATGGCACTGGATTCTGGCATAGACAGCGTGACTTCTATTAGTAACATTTAGTATGTCTATTTAAGCAGGTATTTCTAGTAGTAGCAATATTTCATTTAGCCATTCTCACCCTTATAAATGAAATATTTCTTAGTGCAAAGCAAAACCTTCAAACTTGGGCAATTTTCTCTGAAGGGAGATTATGGGATCTAAGAGATGCAGCAAGCAGAGATTTTCTTCCCTTTACCTTCTGCTCCCTCATCTTAATTAACTTTGAAGCTGCAGGGAACCCAACAGAGAGGCACAGTAATGATGCAGGAAACACGAAAAAACAGAGCATGTCTCCTTGTCCTGAGAACATTCCCCTTGACACATTACACAATAGGAACCGGCCTGGGTTATTTGCCCATGTCACTGAAAGAGTGGAGAGGAAAGACTAGAAATCCTTGCCTAAAGAATTACTAACGTTCATTAAAAATATGACACTCAGAAAGTCTCTCCTCATTGCAGAGGACAAGTATAATATGGACTGAAATTCTTAAAAAATACAATGCAATACATAGATCTCAGTAGAGGAAGCGTGGGAGAAAACTGCTCAGACAGCAATGTAATAAGTATTCAGTGAACTTGAAAAAAATACACACATTTCACACCCATTCCTTTTTAAAAATAATTCATAGTAGGGTCTGACCATATCAAACCTCCAAGAAAATATTATTTTGTCTGAGACCATAAGGAACAAAAGTAAAAAAGAACTATTACCTTTCTCATCAAGAAGGATCATGATACTATCTCTGTGAGTATGTCCAAAAAACTGTCCAGCAATAATAGCACTGTACTTTCGAAAAATCTTTATCAATCTCTCATTGTAACATCTTCTTATAGCAGTAGCATACCTTGCGTAAGGCAAATATCCTACTGGCACATGTCCAATTATATATACCTATAGATGAGATATATTTGGCACAATTAGCATTTTCATATATAACAGACATATTTATCTGCAGCCTAAAATTAACAGTTTTCTAATGATACTGCCTTTGAAATGCCATTCTGAAAGATCTAAGTTAGGGGTTTGTTTTCTTTTTTACACCAATAGTATTTAAGTTACTGTGAATAAAAATGCCTGACTTTTTGGTTGGAAGGCTAGTAATTACAGCTTTGATCATCCCAAAGTTATTCAAGACAGACTTAATTGAACTTTTAGGCTGGAAAAAAAATTGGGGGCCTAAATTCTAAAATTTCCATTCAGGAAAAGTGGTTGAGTAAAGAACCCCTCCTCAGAATACTCTGCTGCCTGGGATTAGGACACTCATTCAGGAAGACGGAGCATATTTCAAATCCTTACCTAAATTCAGGCAGAACCGGAGACTGATCCCGAGTCTCCAACGTCAAGTATATTTTACAAAATATAAAATGTAAAATATACGTCCAACGTATATTTTAGCCTAGCCATTTTGGACACCACTACTGCTGTTTTTTGTTTATACAGGGAACAAACAAAATATGTGCATATTTATACTATTAGTGCATGTGTACTATTGATGCTATAAAGTCCTACAGGTACTTCCTGTTGGAAGCAAATTTGCTCCCAGCAGGAGCAGCCCAGTACAGGGCTGCTCCTGCCCCCTGCAGCAGCCAGGGGGAGCTCCAGGCTCCCCTAGGGTGCTTGCCCAGGGGCTGGCAGAGAAAACAGGAGCTGGTCCTGCTGCTCACGAGGCCAGGAGTGCTCTGCCAGCTGCAGTGGCATCTGTATCTTGGCCCCATGCACATCGGGACCCCTTCTTGATGTGCCTGGGGCTGGGAGATATCTGCCACTGCAGAGCACTCCCAACCCCAGCTCCCCTCCCCTGCTCAGCAAGTTTCCCTACACAGCTGGGGGGTGGCCAGGAGCTGTCCAGCTTCTGGTAGTAAACTAACTGTGCAGTAGATACTACACAGTAATGGATGTGTAGATGCTGACTGGGAGCATATATGCTCCCAGTCAGCCCCAACACCAGGGGGCCACAGGGGAAGCAGAGAGCTCCCCAGTCCTGGTGCAACTTGTCTCCTGGCTCGTGTGGAAAGCTAGAATCTGAGCAGTGCTAGGATAGGGAGCAGAGAGCTACCCCATCCCAGTGCTGCTTGGATGCTGGCTCTAGGAGCAAATTTGCTCCCAGTCATTTACAGGTAGTAGCTAACTGCACAGTAGACTAATTTACTGTGCAGTAAATAGTGCACAGAATAGATGGCGATGCTTTACTGTGCAGTAGATTAGACCACTGTGCAGTAAAGCATCTTATGTAGACACACCCACAATGTACTTAAATAATCACTGCAATGAGTTTTCATTTCAGCAAGAAAAAAATAAAAATCTTAAAGAGCTTAAATCTGAACAATTGTATTTAACATTTGAGCTTGTCAATCCTGAAACAAAAATCAGTTATGAAGACAGCTAAGATTTTATAACCTTAATCAGAAAATTAGGTTTAGCGGGTAACACTATTACAAAATAAGTGAGTAGCAAATGCTGTCAGTAAGTTTGCCTATGTTTCCTTTCTTAGCTGTAGTTTTCAATATCCAGAATTTTCTGAAATTTGTCTTCCAGGCTGAAATGTTATAGACTTGGTCTCTGGCCAAGTGTCTGTTTTTATAAATTTTGAGTAAAAAAGGAAAAAGAGTTTATTCGCCTGGAAGAAAAGGCAAGTGAACAAAGTATAGCTGCTGAATTATTTTATGCAATCCTAACAGGCTTTTCTTGAACAGTTTCAGGCTATAAGAAAAATGAGGAGTTTTAACTGGATGATTTGAGAAATGTGTAAAATCATATAATTAAATTATAGAGAATGAGGTACCTTGAGGTACACATTAGGCAAAAGTAAAATTAAGGCTGCTTACAAACATTGAAAAAAACAGAATGTGCTTTACCGGAAGAAGCTGTGCATTAGTTTGACCTGGCTTCACAGCATCTCTATAAAACAGGCACTTCAGCAAGGCTTTTTGGCACTTTTATCAAAAGATGATTCAATCAGATATTAGATAAAAGCACCAAAAAACCTCACTGAAGTGCCCGATATATAAAGACATTGGATGAACCAGGTCCAACTAACACAATGCTTCTTCTAGGCATGTGCTGGGCTTTGCCCAGAGTTTTAAGTAAAGCATTCTTTTGTTTTTTTCTTAACATCTGTAAACAGCCCCTGTGGCCAACTTTAATATGCCCAATTCCTGACTTCTCATGTTTAACAGCCCGAAGATACTTCATTTCTTGAAAGAAATAAAGATCAGGTTTGAGAAAGGAGGTACTATTTTCTTGTATATTATGTGCTAACAAGAAATGATTTAACACTTAAACTGCATATAAAAATACAAACAGGTCCCAGTTCACTGGCACAATGCTAGAAATGCAACTATTCTTTTTTTTTTTTTTTTTTTTTAATAGTACAGGTATTTTCTTAACCAAGACCAGGTTTTACAGTCAATTCCTTTTTTGGATTTCTTCAACAGTGAAAATAATATAGCAACCCTGATAAATTAGGCTGGATTCTGATGTCACCTGCACCAGCACAGATCACCAGCAGGCCCACTGAAGTCAGAGGTATAATGGTATTAAACCTGCATAGGTCTGATCAAAATCAGGTCACTTGTTCCTTTACAGTTACTTTGTAGGAACTATATCTTGCATATGTGTAAAGCAGAAAATCTGTTTTGAAGCTCCTTCCCTCTTGCTCAACTGAAAATTCTGGTAGAATAAGTCTAAAATCTTATTCATGTCATCTTCTTTTCCAATTACTAGCTTTTATTATTTTCCAATTTACACAGTTGCAATGGGCACTACTGTTTTAAAATGTGGTTAGTTAATTGCTTTCAGTATTTAGCCCCTACCTTTTCCTTCTTTTGCAGAGAGATTTCTAGTACACTTTCCAGCCATGCTAACTGCTCAGCTGGGTCAGTTAGATTCAGGGTCACAATGTCTGGGCTGTAATAGAGGTTTGTATTCAAACTGATTATCCGGAGTGGTTGAGAGCTCATGTTGGAATGAAATAGTTGTGTGTAGAAGCCGCCTGTGGAAACAAGATCAACATGAGTGACAGGTGGAAAGATTTCAAGGTGTAGTAAGTCTTCTTCTTTCTATCAGCCAGATTCTGATATGCTTGCTTAGGTAGGTAGCATCTTCTCACAAAATCCCTTTATTTCACTATATTCAGTATCATCCATGTAGAAAAGCAACACAGGACATTTTACTTTTTGCCCCATGGTTTAATTTGGAACTTGCAAGTGCAGTTTGTATAAAGATGTGCCTTTTACTATTTTTTTTCCAGAAAGAGACCCAATCAGCAGAAAATATCCTGGATTTTATCCAGCTAGACTCTTTAAAAAGAAGTTTATGCTGCACAATAGGCACACAATAATCCAACAGTCCTCCCTAGCCCTCTTTATTGCTTATACATTACATGTATAAGAACACTATCCTCATCTACCATAAATTACATGTTAAAAATTAACATTAACAGTGCTATGACAATCCACTCCAGGTGAGGGTTAATCCCTCCATAATTTATTTTTCCACTGGAACGTCTCTTCCCCTTTTAGCCATATATTCTTCTTACCTAATCGCTTATTTATTGAACAACCCCAAAGAGTCCAATTCAAATTAAATATTCAAACTCTCAATATTCGAGTTGGTTGGAAAATGCACTGAATTCAACAACCCTGGTTTACAAAAACCTGTTAGTGCACCAGTTTATACCCAATGAGCTGAATTAGAGGCATGCATGAGGGGCCCGATCCTATTCTATCTATTAGGTACCTAAGTGTGATCCTATTTCATCCTGTTCAAGTCCCTGGAAAACTATTAATGCATCTACTTACATAAGGAAATTTCAGCAGTTGGTGTGTGCTCTTCCTGGATGGAATGAAAAGTAAAGAAGCCAGAGGTTGGATTGGTATGCATACAAGATAGGCAGTCAGTGAAAATGTGGCTTCTTTACTTTTCATTCCATCCAGGAAGAGTGCTTACCAACTGCTGAAACTTCGTTAGCCTGACAAAGGATTTTTGAACCCAAAGTCTTGCTTAATAATTGTTTTCCAACTATTTGAATTGGTCTAATAAAAGATATCAGATTCACCCAAAGAACCTTGCCTGCCTATGTCCTTAGACCAACATGGCTACAACCTACACCCCTGTCTACTTACATAACATGCTCTCATCTTAGCTTTAAGTACAGTGAGATGAAAGAAAACTCATCCACCTTCTCTATTAAGAGTTTCTCAGGGACTTGAGAACTGCGAACTGCACTTAGGCAGAACAGGATCTGGCCCTATGTGTGTTAATTAAATGTATACATTTCAGTGATTATTCACTCCCTACTCAACTGGTTAGTTTACAAATGTGCCACCTGATCTTTTAACATCATTTTCTTAATTTTGTGTACCATATTTATTCAAGTTCAAGACAAAGTTTTTTCCCCATTCAACATGGTAAAAAAGCCCCTCATCTTGGATTTGAATACAAAGAGGAGTGAAAGGCAGATGGGTGCTACATCTCTGATTTCCTGGACTCCTGCACCCAGCTGCTTCCTCACTTCTGCAGCTTCTGGTCCCTCACCTCTCCTATGACCTCACTACCAGGCTCAGGCACAGCTCTAGCTGCAGCTCATTCCCTTCCGAAGACAGAGCACATACAAGCTCTGTCACATCTGGCCAACCAACAGTAGCGCAGCTTCAACCCCAGGATGCTGATGTGCGACTAGGTAGGTGCTGGAATTTGCACATATTCAGTGACAGGGAGGGAATGGAGTGCAAGCTGCGCCTGACAGTGACCTGAGGGAAGGAGGAAAAGGCAGAGCTGCAGATGGGATGGGGCAGAGGCTGCAGGAAACACATCAGGGCAGAAGCTGCAGGAAGTGGTAGAGCCCGTGGGAGCAGGGGAGCAGAGGCAGCAGGAGGTGCAGGCTGCTGGGGAGACAAGTGCTAGGGCTCACCTGCCCTGGATGCTGTTTACCCCATTGCAGCAGCTGGGGGGACAAATTTAAGATGACCCTCCAATAATTAGATTCTATAAATGGAAAAATAGTAACAAATTTATAAATTTCCCACGTATAGAATCTAGTTACTGGGGGAGACAGCCATCTTAAATTCAGAGTCACCTTGGCTTTGAGTAAATACTGTAATCTCAAACCCATATAAACAATTATTCTTCAAATTTTCTTTTAACATAAATTAACCGTTTCCTAAAAAAGTATTTATTTTAGATTGTGAGCTCTTTAAGGCAGGGACTTTAAGTCCCTTTAGTTTTGCATAAAGTCTAATGTAGTTGCTACAAGAAAGCAATCATGATTATTACATCCACAGAAGAATGAACTGTAGTTCATCCTTCAAGATGTAGTAAGGGTACAACGGAACAGACAAGTCCCTAACCTCTAGAGGAATTGGATGAGAACTAGTGCACTAATTCATCCTATGTAATTTAGCTAAGTAAAAAGAACTAACTACAGAAATGTTAATCCCCTCTAGCTTGACAATAGGTTTATACTAGATTTTACCTTTCTGAAAGGTGCTGATGGCTTCCTCAGTTAGCCATGGTTTCCAGAAGTTTGCTACAGCATTGTACACTTCGCTGGCAGCTGGAGGCAGCTGATCCTGTCAAAAAACAAACCTACCTAATTCCTACCCCACAGATTCAGAGGTTTTAATGATAAAAAAACCTGTTAGATCATACAGTGTGACTTACTCTATTAAGGAAGTCACAAAATTTCATCCAGACAGTTCTATATGGAGATGACAAAGGGACTAGAGGAGAAAAGATCTAAGGTACACTTCTAACAGTAAAGTACCACTGACCAAACAGATCTCTGAGAATAAATCAGGATTAAATACCTGAATCTCTGTCAGAACTCAATATAATGAAAGATTTTCTGTGGCTTCTGACACATGAGTACCATAAAACAATGAAGAGCTTGGAAGCTTTTTGTTCTGTGGGAAGAAATAAAAAAGAAGGTTTCAAAATGCTTTTATGCAGATGAAAGCAAGATCTCTGTGACTTGGGGCAAGGATTTGGACCTGTGTCCCACATCCTTACACGTGCTGGATTCATGTCCCACATATGACGGAAAGCAGCAAAATAAAGACAACAGACTTTAGACAAGCAGACTTAACAAACTTGGGGAACTGGTGGGAGGGATTCCCTTGGAAGAAAGTATGAAAAGAAGTGCAGGAGAGCTGGCTGTACTTTAAGGAGGCTGTATTAAAGGTGAAAGAGCAAACTATCCCAATGCAATGAGAGAATGGGAAGTGCAACAAGAGACCAGTCTGGCTAGACACAGATCTCCTCAATGAAATGAAATTAAAAAAAAAAAATCCTACAAAAAGTGGAAACTTGGTCATAGTACTAGGGAATAGTATGAAAGTATTGTATAGACATGTCAGGAGAAAACTGGAAAGACTGAGGAACAATCTGAGAGACATAACAAGCAAATCAAGTGATTCTACAACTATAAGGGAAGTAAGAGGAAAACCAAAGAAAGTTTAGGGCCTTTGCTTAATGTAAAAGGCAACCTAGTTACAAATGATACAGAGAAAGCTGAAGTATTTAATGCTTTTTTTTTTTACTTCAGCTGAATGAAGTCATCAACCAGAACCATGGGTGCAATTACAGCCAAGATAGCGGAGGAAACAAACATCCTACACTAGTGGAAGAACCGGTTAGGGATTACCTAGAGAAGTAATTCCCACTGGGTTAAGAAATACTTAGATTTCTTCAAGTTAACAGGGGTAGGCGGGACATGTGGCAGAAATGCCACTGTCAGTGCCCCTCTCCAGAAACCTCTCCCTGTGCCAGCCTGAGAGGCTGCTGGTGAATCCCTCAGGGCGGGGATCTCCCTCCCTGTCTGCATGACAAAAGCCTGGGCCTGGGAGACGGATGCTCTGGTACCTGGGCAGGGGAAAAGACCCGGCCGTGCACAGGGACCCAGGTAGCCAGGGATGCTTGGGAAATGGGTCGGCTTGTGACCAGTTTTGGCAGCTTCGATTGGACCGGGCTGCTGAGGTCAGATAGGGGATAAAAGGCCCCAATCCAAGAAGAATGGCAGCCATTAGCCATGCGGTCATCCAGGTGAACCTGAACCCAGCTCTCTCTGCATGATCTAAGAGTAATCTGCCTCCAGAGGGGAACCTCGACTACCTCTGGGTGATGAGAGTGAGTAAGCTACTTGAGATCCGATTAGTTATTTAGAATACAGTATTTCAGATGCGTGTTTAAATGGCTACCTCAGCCACCCTGGTTTGCTCTGTGGGATTCCTTTGATATTCCTCTATTATTTCTATGATATTGCTTTACCATTTACCCTGTTTCTGCCCTACCCCTGTAATCAATAAAGTTCTCCTTTGTGACCGGTGTGGGAGACTTATTGAGGGGTGGGTCTAAATTATACCAAGGAGGCCCCTTAGGTCTGCGGACTAAGGGAGACTTCCCTGATCAGCCCCTGACTTGGGGAAAGTAGCCCAAGTGCCTGTATTGGGTCTAGGACCCAGTGGCTGATCAGGCCTGTGTTTTCCAAGGTGCGCAAAGCCAGAAGTAAGTCCAGAGCCTTGGATGGTGGCAGCAGGAACCCCAGGCTAGCGGGTGTGCTCCAGGGAAGGGGTCGGCCGGACGGAGGCACCCCAAGGGAGGCACTCAGAGCCTGGAAGGTGGTCGGGTGCAGGGAGGTGGGCGGCTCAACGTGGAAGCGCCCCCTACTGACCCGCCACAGGACATTCCCTAAGGTACTGAAGGAATTGGCTAAGGAATTACTGAGCCATTAGCTATCCTCCCTGAGAAACTGTGAAAGTCAGGTAAGGTCCTGGATGATTGGAAAAGGGCAAATTTAGTGCCCATCTCTAAGAAAGGGAAGAAAGAGGATCCACAGAATTATAGACCAGTCGATCTGACCTCAATATCTGGAATACCTCATGCCTGAAAAACCTGATCACCTTCCATAATAAAGTGACAGGCTCTGTGTATGAGCAGAGAGCAGAGGATATGATACACCTGGATTTTAGCAAGGCTTCTGATATTCATCAGTAAACTTTAGTTTGTACAGGTGAGACAAAAGTACTGTAAAGTGGATACATCACTGGTTGGATCATCAATGAGTAGTCATCAGTGGCTCTGTGCCTAATTGCAAGGAGGTATCAAGTGAGGTTTCTCAGGGCCCAATACTAACATATTCATTAATGATCTGAATGATGAGATTGAGTGCACACTTAGCAAATTTGTGGATAACACAAAATTGGATGGAGGTATAGACACGCTAAAGGATCCAGAATGACCTGGATAAATTGAAGAAATGGTCCAAAATCCATCAGGTGAAATTCAGCAATGACAAGTACAAAGTCCTGCATTTGGCATGGAATAGCTACATGCACAAATATATACACGTACTGGGGAATGATTGGCTAGGCTGTAGTACTACAGAGAAAAACCTAGGGTGTGTATTTGATCAGAAGCTAAGTATGAGCTAACACCATGCTCTCGTTGTCAAAAAAGCCAACAGTATACTCAGCTATATTAATAGGAAAGCTTCTTACAAATCAAGGGAAGTGATCTTTCCACTCTCTTTGGAACTGGAGAGGCCTCATTTGGAGTACTGTGTCCAGGCTGGCACCCCACACTTTGAGAAAGATGTGGACGGATTTGGAAAATTATGACAGAACACAGTGAAAACTATTAGAGGCCTGAGAAACATGACTTATGAGGAAAGGCTGAAAGAACTAGGGTTACTTAGTCAGAAGGGGAGAAGACCAAGGGAGAGATTTGATAACAGTCTTCAAATACCTGAAAGGTGTTTATAAAGAGGATGGAGATAGTCTTTTTTTCTATAGCTTTAGGGGACAGGAATAGGAGCAATGTCCACAAGCTGAAGCAGAGGAAATTTAGTGATTAGGAAAAAACTTTGTTAGGTGGCTATTGGAACAGGCTACCTAGAGTGGGGTAGACAGACTCTTCATGGGGATGATTTAGTTAGGGATGTCCTGTCTTAAGCAGATGGCTGAACTAGATGATCTCATGGGGTACCTTCCAGAGCTATTTTTCTATGATCCTCATTGAGAAATCTGACTACCTTGTGATTGAGAGTTGGGAATCTCTCTCGCAAAATTCAATTCTGGACTTGAGAAAATCCATTGGCCAAAACCAGGGAATTTCTACAAAATATTTTTTAGTGATGATGTAGAATTTTTTGACAGAGAAAAGTTTTGCTGAAACTATGACTAGCGCTAATCAAAGATTCATAGAAAAACAGCTGGAAGGAACTTCAGGAGGTCATCTACTCCAACCATATGCTCAAGTAATAAGGAATATTGTACTTTAAAACAGACCTGGGCAATGCCTGTGCACTTCAGCATACTTTAATAGGCATTAGACTTCCACGTGATGCCACTCAGAGATCTTGCAGGCTTAAGTATCGAAATCTGTATAGCTGCACTCCAACCATGCTAATGTAAACTTGCTTTTCAACAGGGCTAATTCACCCAGGAAGAGCACTGCCCTAATATGACAATACCACTTTTACTCAACTGTTGTGTAATGACAGAAGGTCGGACATCAGTTTGGTCAGTGGTACTTTGGTGGTTAAAAGGGTGCCACAGAACTTTTCTGTCCCCATTTTCACATCCATATAGAATTGACTGGATGAAATTCTGTAAGATGGTTAATGAAAGCTAGCTATACAGGGAGTCTATAAATGCACTACCTTTTATGATACAGACAAACCATTTAAATCTCAAGTAGAGCACTCAAAATCAGTCTACAGTATTTGTTGCCTACACCACCAAGCTTGTTGTAAGAATTTCCAGATTTCTTCCAGATAAGAGACTGCAGTGAATTCAAGGAGGTTTGGACTTGGCACCCACATGCAGCATAATATTCTATGTGTATTCAGATTAGACAATAGTTAGCTAGACTGTCCGGTTGGGGCCAGTTATCTGAAAGAATCTGATTGTGCAGGAACGTCACGGTCATAACATTATTCAAAATACAAACAACACGGGATTAACCTGGATAATACTGTCAAGCGGCCGCATTACAAGAAAACAACCAAAGATCATTATATTGCTGTAATCAGTAAACTGGAGTCAAACACAACACAACACAGTTCTCAGTGTAGGATTACATATACATCTCGCAGCTCCTTTTGGACTCCTCAAAAGAAACCCTTGTGCTGTGCCACATCATTGTCAGTTTGTGGTGTGCACTGCCAAGTAGCAAGCATACGCCTACTGAAAACAGCAAAACAACCTGCAATCAGTAACCTCCCCCATGTGTTCTCTGACATGATTTTCAAAATATGGAAGAAAAGAATATCAATTACATACATCAGTGAAGTTTGATATTTCAAAACAAAATGTCAGATACTTGTATATATATATCTTTAAGCACTGAGCTGAGAGAAATAAACACGATTCTCCTATAGATATCCTGCTCAGAAGCAGTGTGTGCTATTTATCTGTTACAACCAATGAGCTTTTAATTTTATATAGTTTTATTTAAAAATTGATATTCACCAGAGAATGTCTATTTCAAAATGCTAAAGTCTGCTTTGCATATGAGAACCCTGTATGCAGCTATCTTCCTCCGTTACCAAGGAGATCACTGCATGCCAGTAGTTATTCTCACTAATAACCTGTTTTAAATCTGAACTGGATTTCACAAAAGTGAATAAGGATAAAAAGTATGTGCTGTTTCTGCTGGTGTGTGATCTTAGCCAGGCTGGTTTCCCTGTTAAGTTTAACCACCTAGAGAGTGTCATACTTGAGTAAAAGACTTTTTTTAGGCTATGGAAGGGTTTTACTGCATCCTCACTATAAGATTCAAACATAAGATACTTCCTGACCTGCAACAATGAGACCTACCTCCAACAATGGGACCTGTTGGTGGAATTTGTCCCTTCCTCCTATGAACTGCTAGATTAACTTTGGAATACATTCCATGGCTATATGCAGTTGCTACAGTAGTGTTTGTATATATGACAAAAACCACCAATAACTCAATGTGAAAGCAAGACATGCATTATCCTGGGCTGGAATCACCTGCATGTTCAATAACTTGTTGAGATACCTGCAACTGTGTTGCAAGAGGCCAGAAACTACTCATGCATTTTTATATTTCATTGCTAAAACCTTGGAGTTTTCTGTTTTCAATTGTTTTTACTTTTTGTTACAATTAGGGAACAAAAGAAACTAATTAGAAGAAAAAAGTGTAGGCCAGAACTAAAGTCCAGTGAAGACAGTGGCTTTGAATCTTACTGGTACATTGACAGACCCATTAAGGATGGCATTTGCATAGACTTCAAATACTGTATACGTTTGTGTGATTTTACCCTGCATGGAAAATGAAACTCATATCAAGTATGACTGATAAATAAGATGTTTATGGATTTCAAGGAAAGAGTAAGTTTGTAGCTATTACAACAATAGAAAGATTTGATCTGACTGCTGTTAGTTTGGGTAATTTCACAAGCTGATAAAGCTGAACTTCAGCCTACTGTATTGTAAAAGTATTTGCAATTCTGGCTGTAAACTGGAAAATTATGGAATACTGTATTTGTTATAAACAGCATGTGCAAACTTCATTTTTATTGCAGGCTTACAGTTGCTTCAGTGGTACTTTCTTCTGTTGGCTTATGTGCATAATCATTCTGGTAAAGAAACAAACTGGTTCATATTTCTGAAACTCATTTTACCTGTGGCCAGTAGTCGTGATTACCCAGTGCAGGAAAAACTTGGAGATCTGGAAAGAAACTACGAAGGGTGGAACTCATATTGCCAATAATATTAATGACAGTCTCTGTGGAGAGTTCTTTCACAGGAACATGAGGAGGGCTATCCCTAAAACAGAGAGGAATTTATGAATATCCAAGTACAGTAGTGCAAAACTGTGAAAGACTGTTCATTAGCTGTTCTACTCTGCTTTACTCAACTCTGCCAATGCATCCAGATACTAACCTGCAATATTACTACAGAACTTTCAGCCATGGCACTGCTTGCTAGGCTCCCTGCCAAGTCCCCTCCTATGATATAAACATTTATTTCTTGTAAGATTTCTCCTAATCAAACCAATCCATTCTCCATATTTTGTATTATTCTTCATTCTGGATATTATAGCTTCCCTGTCAACTGCTTTTTAAATTCTTTCTTTCACATCCAACAATATTCTGATGAAAATGTAGTATATTGAGTTAATTTTGCCTGGTCTTTTTATATATACTTTCCTTAACATGCTTTCCCCAAGATAATAAAATGCAAAATTTATATAGCACCATTTTAGGTAGACCTGAAATTGACAGACTAGCTTTCACAAACAGTTACTCAGACATACGTTACTGAAAAAAGGCATCCACTAATTTATATTGGAAAACAAATGACAGATGAGTAAGATTTTGCAGACAAGTGGGATTTGGTTATGATAACAGATAAAACAATTGGGGTTCCATCTAGCAATTTATATAGCCTTCATCACCACGCAGTAAAAATACTTCACAAACACTACAAGATTTATTTTCACAACATTCATATGATATATATATAAATATCATGATCTCCACTGGCTAACAGAGGTACAGATGAGATAGATGTCTTGCCCAGAATTAGAACAAAACCTGAACCCTGATATTCTGCATTCCAGTCTGATGTCTCAACTACATGAGCTGACTTCCTTGACAATACGTGGGTAGGTCTGAATTATGTCCCAACAAAAAGACAGCATCAACTGCATCATAGTGCTAAATTATCAATTCAGTACTGGCTCAAAGACAACAGTAACACCATATGAATTGTTGGCACCTTTTTTTATCTTGAAAGTTTCCTATCTCAGCAGGATCCAAACCAGCCTGAAATAGTGTGATTGCAAGCAATGTGTTCTGCTCAACCCTTAAGTCAAGACATAAGCATGACGTAAACATAATTACTAATAGCTGTCCTATAATTATCATGCATTGCCAAGTCAAAAGGTTCAAATCAAACACTGCATGAAAAACACTGCAGGAAAAAAGGCAGAGCTCTTCAATGAATTCTTTGCTTCAGTATTCCTAAGTACTGTCCAAGACAATTTCCCCAATTTGAACATAGATAGATGTCTGGGAAGCACTAGACTGCCAATGGTTAATGCTGACTTAATTAAGGAGCACTTGGAGGGGCTGGATGGGTACAAGCCAGCAGACCCGAATGACCTCCATCCACAGGTGCTGAAGGAATTGGCCAGTGTCATAGCTAAGCCACTGTCATGGCCATTTGAGCACTCATGGTGCTCCAGCCAGGTCCCTGAGGACTGGGAAATGGTCAATGCGGTGTCCATTTTTAAGAAGGGTAGAAGGGATGAGCCGGGTAACTTTAGGCAAGTCAGTCTTACCTCTATCCTTGGGAAAAGACTGGAAAAAAATCATTAAAGAGCACATTTGTGAAGGCCCAGCAGGGGAATTGATGCTGAAAGGAAACCAGCACAGGTTCGTCACAGATAGATCCTGCCTGACAAACCTTATAGCCTTTTACAACCAGGTAATACACTGCCTTGACACTAGAGCTGAGGCTGATGTCATCTACCTGGACTTTAAGAAGGCCTTTGATACAGTTTTGCATCCTATTCTAATAACGAAGCTAGCAGGCTGTGGAGTGGATGCTTACTCAGTCAGCTGGGTGGCCAACTGGCTTAGAGACCACACTGAGAAAGTGGTGGTAGATGGGTCGTTTTTGACCTGGAAGGAGGTCGGTAGTGGTGTTCCACAGGGTTCAGGCCTTGGACCAGTGTAATTTAATATCTTCATGAGCGATTTGGATGGGGGTGTGGAGAGCACCCTCTCCAAGTTTGCAGACGACACCAAGTTATGGGGCAAAGTTAACACACCGGAGGACAGGAAGCAGATACAGGCTGATCTGGACAGGCTGGAGCAGTGGGCAGAATGAAACAGGATGCAATTCAACAAAGACAAATGCAAGGTATTCCACCTAGGAAGGAGGAATCCCCTGCACACCTATAGGTTGGGGGATGACCTCCACAGCAGCTCAGCAGCTGAAAAGGATCTTGGAGTCATAGTTGACTCCAAGATGAACATGAGCCAGCAGTGTAACGAAGCCATCAACAACGCCAATCGCACCTTATCGTGCATTAGCAGATGCATGACCAACAGATCAAGAGATGTGATGCTCCCCCTCTATGCGGCATTGGTCGGGCTGCAGATGGAGTACTGTGTCCAGTTTTGGGCTCTGCACTTCAAGAAGGATGTGGAGAATCTGGAGAGGGTTCAGAGGGCCACTTGTATGATCAGTGGCCTCCATGCAAGACCCTATGAAGGGAGGTTGAAGGATCTGGTTCTCTTCAGCCTTCACAAGAGACGTCTGAGGGGAGACCTTGTAGCCACCTATAAGTTTATCAAGGAAGGACAACAGAGAATTAGAGATATGTTATTTACCAGGGCACCCCTAGGAGTAACTAGGAATAATGGGTACAAACTAGTGGAGAGTAGATTCAAGTTAGACTTTAGGAAGAAATTTTTCACAGTAAGGGTGGCCAGAATCTGGATCCGGCTGCCAAGAGAGATGGTACTGTCACCTAACTTGGGAATCCTTCAAGAGGAGGCTAGATAGGCACTTGGCTGGGGTCATCTGACCTCGGTCCTTTTCCTGCCTGGGGCAGGGGGTCAGACACTCAGACACTATGATTCTTTGGGGTCCCTTCTGACTCTACAGTCTATGAATTTATGATTTTTTTTTCAGTGGATTAAGACAGTATTCTGCAACAGACATTGATTTCAACTAGCTACACCAGAAAATAAAGGGCAGAGAAGCACTCAGGGCAGAAAAAAATGATGTAAGAAGTCATCACAGTTATAGGGTCAGAAGGCAGCATTTTTTCATCATTGATTTCTTACCCTCTCAGATACCTGGCCTCCCATCTCATAACCTGGGGTAAAATTCTTCAGTTTTTCTACTCTTACACCAAGCTATTGTCTACAGTACTTCATGAACCAAATAGTCTTACCAGCAGGTCCACCTAGGTTCAGGTACCTGTAGTTCTTCCTCTTGGGATTCTGTGACCACTGACATGTATCTAAGTATTGTTTCACAGTAGGAACAAAATATTTAGGGGAAAAAATAATTTAGAACTGTCTCTGTGGCCAGGTACAAACATTACACTTTTACCAGTATAAGTGATTGGAAACCAGTCTATATTCATAACAGAACAGAAGTTCAGCACATAAAACCACCTACCCATAACAGAAAAGAAGTTTGGTTTATAAATGGAAAGATTACTGGTTTAAAAATGGCAGAACCCAATTTCAAATTTGCCCCCACAATGTGTGTTCCGTTTGCTACCAATCGAAACTACGCTGCTTACAGAAAACCACGTAACTTAAATCAATTCTGCCTCAAGCTTTTTGAATGGCTGTACCTAGCCTATGTGTTTATTTTATGTAAAGCCCTACTACCATCTCTGATGGTAAACAGGCCCACTTTCTTCTTAGCTTCAGCAAAAGTCTGTCTCAGATTGGTTCCCCATCTCTTGCAAGTATGTTCCTTTTAAAACCTGCCCCCTTCCTTTAAAAAAAAAATCTCCATAAAATGATCTTCTCCTTTCCTGGCACTGCCTCTTCACAACCCTCACATGTAAGCAGTGAAGGGCCTTATCCTGAGCCATTCTTTTTAATAGATTCATAGAGTTGAAGGCAGTCATGCACATTTACAGGTAATACGAAGTCATGCGTAACACAAAATATTACATTTCACCCGGTTACAATTGTAGAAAGCCCAACAGCTTGTGCTTGACTCAAGCATATCTTCCTGAAAAAATCCAACCTTCATTTGTGGACCTCAAGATGGAGAGTCCATCACCTCCCCGGATATTTGCCAACAGTTAAAAATTTTTATTTTGCTCCTCTTTTACTTCTGCTTTTTTATCCCAAGACTCCACTGTTAAATAACATTAATAACCTCATACAGTAAACATCCCAGTTAACACATCAACATTATTCATGAATTATAGAAAAACTCCAAATTCACCACCAAATTTCTTAGAAGTCTTACCACTTATTAGCAATTCAGATAATGCAATGATCCAAATGGATCATTCAGGAGTATCATTTATAAAGTAGTGGGTGCATCTACACATGCAATCAGAAGCGCATTTATATGTGCGCCCAGCACCACAGCATGTTGAGTTGAGGCAGAGGAGCCCTGGCTGGCAGGGAGTCTGAGGGGTCAGCCTGCCAGCCCAGAGCTGCTCTGCCCTGGCTCAATGTGCTGCAGAGGGACTGGTGAAGGGACAAGGGTACTGCAGCGTGGGGCTAGCTGGCAGCTAGCCAGCTCCACTACATACTTCTGTGATAGAAAATATGTAGGAGAAACCAAACAACAACTGCATACCCGAATTAATGCACACCAACAATCTATCAAAGACAAGAATATCCAGTTTCCTATGGGGACACATTTCTTACAAGAAAACAACGCTCTCTCCAATCTCTCAGTTGTAATCTTCAGAGGTAATTTGCAAAACACCTTTCACAGACAAGCCTATGAACTTCACTTCATCAACCTACTGGGATACAAAAAAATCATGGACTAAATATAGACATTGGATTTATGACCTGCCTAACATCTGGCCCCCCAGGTAATCTTTCTACTATTTACCAGTTATAATCATTCCTCTCCCTCGCCCCTCCCATCTTGTCTCTCACCCACTGACTACCTCCATTTACATTTTCACCACCTGGCTTTCTTGCATACATACTGGCCTCTGGCTTCTTTATCATTCCATGTAGGAAGAGCACAGACCAATTGCAGATACTTCCTCAGCTTGATTAAGGGTATTTGTACCCAAAAGCTTGCAAAGAAGAATTTTTTAAGCATTTGAGTTGTTCTAATAAAAGATATTGGATATACCAAAGAACCTTGTCCACTATAGGATAGTACTTGTCTCAGACAGTACTATCCTATGTAGTGGAGTTAATTAATTTACTACACCCTAATAGAGATGCACGTGTAGATGGTGATGCTTTACTGTGGAAAGAGTTAATCTACTTCACAGTAAAGTGATGCACCCAACAAGCTCAAATTACTGCTGCAAAGAGAAGTACAGATTTGAGCATTGAAAGCAGTAGGCTATGGTCTTTCAACTATGAAAGTAGTTTCAGTTAGTGGGTACTGATTGACTTGATTACTTACCCTGTCCATATCATGAAGGAAGCTGGTTGTTGAGAATCTTTCATGTACTTAAATGCTGATAAAATAAGTTGATAGGGAGAATCGCACAAAAAATCTCCAAAAGGGCCAGGGTTGGAGGCATTTGCCCCTTTGGAAGAAGAACAAACTTTGGTGTGATCATCGGTGAGATGGTAAGTAGGGTCTAAATGCAAGTCAGATACATGCCAGAACTGTCCTGTTTTTAGAAAACAAGCATTAATGAAAACTGTTTTCTGCCACCAAGTTAAGATTCTCCTTACAAGTCGTGTTAAAGCTGACAAGAGTCAACACCAATCACTTTTGCCAAAACTGAGATCTGTTTATCAGCTAAAGCTAGGAAGCTAGTGCTGGCAAGCATCAGTCACTAGTAAACTTTAATCTTTCAAGGTTGGCTTCTTGTTCACCCAAAGCCTGCTGCCAATTTGGCAGTGGCTATGAGAGGGTTAAAGTTTGAGTTCTGAAGCTGGAAGGAGAGAGAGCGTTCAACACAGAGAACTGAATCTACCCTTCCTGCATGGGCCTGGGAACATTCAGCCATGGTGAAACCATGCTGTGGCGGGGAAGACCCTTGAAAAATATTTTTCATTCTGCCTTCCCAAAATAAGCTGCATTTCTTAAGGGTGGGGGGGAGGAAGAGGAATATGTGACATGAAATCCATATCAAGAAACAGCATTTTGGAAAGGATTTCCAGTATCCTTTTCCTCCTCAGCAGCTTTGATACCAGAGAGATTAGACTTCTTGCTAGGGCTCAGAGCCCTCTCTTTTGTATCGGTCTTTCACTAGTAGGTGTCTGCAAGTTTTTAATTATTCAAATATTTAGCACGGTGCAGAGAAAGAACCACAGAAAACTAAAGCATATATCAGACAAGCTGAATTAATTAAAGACCACTCATCTTCAACTTTCATATATAAAAATAGCATTTTTAATTTATAGATGTCAAAGCCTTTTGCAAAGGAAAACAGCATGATCTATTTTACAGATGGAGAAATTGAGGCAAGACAAAATGATTTGTGAAAGGTCAGCCAGTGAGTCAGTGACAGCTGGAAACAGGACCCAAGTCTGACTCTTCAGTGCTCACTTGAACCAAGAATTTATTTCAGGAAGTTAAAAGAAGAAATGAACATTTGAAAAATTTTAATCTTGCAATGTGTGGTCATGATCTGTCTTCTGGATTTGTGTACGTGCATGTCCATGTGTTACAGGGACTAAACACCTTGTGACAACTTTTGAAATATGCATACTCATACATACAACAGGAAGTAAATCAAGTCATGTACAGAAAACTAGAACTTTGCTTTGCCAAGAAAAGAAAAGGCCCTAGTTCAGTGGTTCTCAACCTTTTTAGACTCAAAACACCCTTGGTTAGACACGAGGCACCCCTCAGAAAATGTCAGTTCTTCGTTTTATCTTTTTTTTTTTTTTTACTTTGAAAACATAATACAGCAATTTTCCTGTTAAGGAGAACTCAGGCCACAACAGGGCAGGCTGTTTTTAACAGCTGAATTCCCATTTGAAATCTCTGGGTTTATCTTATGAAGCATGTCTGTACGTCTCGTAGAGCTACTGTTGCTTGGCACCTCATAGCATAACCCCTTGAAAGGATCTCAAGACAGCCTGCAGGGAACCAGTTCCCTGGCTGAGAATCACTGCCCTAGTTAAATGTCTGGTATGGAAGTTGCACACAGTGCGTTAGCAGCCAGCACCCTTCCCAAGCCTCTCACCCTCCAGTCATGCCAGGAAGTGATATTTTTTCCCTTTCTTTTCAGCTATGTAGAAGGTGTTGCCTCAGAGCAGCAAAACACAGGAAAACTGAAGCCAGAGTGCTGATGAAGAAAGCAAAACTGAGGAAGGGAGGCGGAGGACACAGGAAGGAAGTGAGGAGAATATGCCCTCCTCTCACCTGCCCATTGCTGGGAAGCCTGTGGATACTGAGAAAGGGAGTGCTGATAGCAAGGGATAAGGTGGGTAGAGAATAGGGCTGCTTGGCAGCCACATGTAAAAGCCCTGACACACACACAACAGGCAAATGCACATGCACACATAGAGACACAAACACACACAGGCAGACACATGCATACAGAGATGCACACACACAAAGGGACACACAGAGAGACAGGCACAGGTGTGTGCACACACAGGTACAGACAGGCATACACAGGCACACTTGCACAGAGGCAGGCAGATGCACACACAGAGGCAGACATGCACATGCACACAGGCAGCACACTTAAATATGCACACACAGACGCACTCACACACACACACACACACACACACACAGAGGCACCCACAAATCCCTCCACAGAGGCAAACGGGTACACACACAGGCAGGTAGACACACTTGCATATGCACACACTTGCAGATACACATGCACAGAGAGACAGACACACACAGGCAGACACATGCACACACAGGCAGACACACTTGCATATGCACACACACGCACACACAGGGGTGCACACACACATGCATGCACAACCCCCCCAAACACACACACACACACAGAGGCACAGGCAGACACACACTTGCACGCGTGCACGCTGGGCCCCGCCGCCGGCTATGCCAGCATTGCCAGGGGCCAGGTGCGGGCCAGGCGAGGCCCCGTGGCCAGGCGGAGGCAGGAGCAGGAGCAGGAGCAGGAGCAGCGCGGCGCCAGCCCGGGGCGAGCCCCGCCTTCCCTGCCTTGCTGTGCCCCGTCGGGCGGACTCACCACGGGCCGGGGGCAGGCGGGCCGCCCGCGCCGCACCGCACAGCCCGAGCGCCAGCAGCAGGCGCAAGACGGTGCGGCCCCCTCGCAACTCCATGTCCCGCTGCCGCCGCGCCCAGCCCCGTCTGCCCCGGCCAGGCCCGGCCGCGAGCTCATGTGACCGCCCGCCGGGGCCGGGCGTGGGGCAGGCGCTGCCCCGCCGAGGAGCACGGCCCGCCCCGCCCCGCGCCGCGCCGCGCCGCCCGGGACAGCCTCCGCCGCCGCCTCCGCGGGGCCTGGCGGGGGTCGTTGCGCCCTGAGGGGCTCGGCCCCAGCTGATCCCGGTGCAGGTGGGGTGCCGCCCTCCACCCTCACGCAGCACACGCCCGCCACCCAAACCTGCCCGGGAGTGGGGGCGGAGCAGGGCAACTCCTAGGAAAGGTTGCTCATAGCAACAGAGATCCCAAGGCCGGTCTCCCACAACAGAGGGAGGCAAACTCCAATGCATCACACATTTACTCTGCTGTAACCCAAAATGACTGCACCGTGCATGTACACACACATGTATCCGTACCGCACAGTAAATATGGCACCTCACACTGACCCGGGTGTACCTGTATCATGCAGGTATCAATCAAACGTGCACCCGGCTGGTGACACACGTGTAGACACCTTACTGCGCAGTAATGCTGTCCGTGGCCTGACTCAGGACTAACTTTAGTCCCAAGCCGGTCCACACGCAGCATTACTGTGCTTTAACACCTGCGCATGTAGGCACCAGCCCACTTACTGCTCAGTAAGTTACCACACAGTAAATTTAGTGCGCAGTAAAGGCACATGAAGATGCCCCGTGTGTACCTGTTTGACCATGGGGTGAAATCACGTCCTGACCTCAAATATGGCCATGTCTGACCCTGAATGGAGCAGCAAGACTAGCCAGGAGCCTCCAGATTTAAGTCCCAGCAGGAGCACAGGCACATCCCAGCCCCAGCCTTGGGTATACCTAACACCCAGGGCCTCTGAGGAAGACTTAGAAACATCCTGATGTAGGTAGCAGAAAGCAGGGAGAGGGTGAAGGAGGGCAACCAGCAAAGCCAGAAGCACAGGATGTGCCCAGAGTACTGATGAGGGGGTGAAGGGCAGGTGAGTTTGACACTCTGGCCTTAAAAAGGTGGTGAGCTGGGTTAGTGTGGAGTCAGGCAGAAGGTGGGGCAGGGAGGCAGCACAGAGACTCACTGGTTCAGAGGCAAAAGCTTCCTGACCTACTTAGATGCCTGAAATCAGCCGGCACCTAGGGAAGCTCACACCTCTCTGAGCTAGTGAGTTTCTAAGGTGCCTCTGTCTTCTTAGAAAGCCTCAGGTGACTCAGTAGCTGGGAGGTGCTGGAGGGTAGCTCAGGGCAGGACAGTCCATTGAAAAGAAAAAGGCTGAAATTACTTGTCAATTAAATCAGTTAAAAATGAATGAGCTGGCTAAAAAGCCATGAGCCTGATTGTCAGTCTGTTGCTGGCATGAGGCTAAGTGGACAGATAGGGCAAAGCAGTGCCACCCTGTATCTGAGCGACGGTATCACAGCGCCCTGCAGGAAGCTGCCCATCAGGGCTTTGTGACCCATAGACAACCTAGAGTCCCTCTCCTTTTCCCCAGCCACATGCTGCCACTGCATCCCATCAGCCATTGCCTGCCTGAAATGGCTGCTTAACTGGCTGTCACTTCATATTTAATGGTTATAATTTTCTCTAAGATCGTGTGTTTCTCCCTTCCCTCGTCCTGTAAAAAACCCAGTTTTAGCTGAACATGGCTTGTGGAGGGGGGAAGTTTGTTCATTTGAGACCACTGAGTTAAAATTTATTTTCCCAAGTTTTTGTTATGTGCTCAAGCCAGATTTAGAAAATTGGTGATAAACACTTGAACCCAGCTTGAGTTACTGCCATCCATTAATGGATGGTCCCTGCTCAGAGGCACTGACTCAGCCACTGATCTAGTGTGGGGCACCTGGCCTTCTGTTTCCCCATCTGTGGCATAGGGTTAGTGTGATTTTCATTCCTAAAGTGGCTTGAGATCCGCAGATGAAAAAAAACACTATAGCTGGAAAGAAAAACCAACAGCCGTGTGGCAGATGAATGGAATTTGGTTGAGTTCCAGGCACAAACCAATGTCCAAACTCTGTGAACAAACCTATATGGCTCGATCAGCTCCATTACTAGGAATAAAATTATACTTCTGCTTATGGGTATAGTCCTGTATGCTCATGAGCCCTGGTGGGCTGCTGCATCTGAGACCAGTTCCATGGGAGCCAGCAGAAGTGCCCCTTCACATAATGACATATATAGACAGGAATTATCCCCTCCATTCTACCTCTATACCCTATGTTCTCTCCTCTAAATATGCAGTTGATTTCCACCCACTGAATGCAGCATTCCTTTTGTGTTTATTTTTTTCAGATTTTTGCACTGCAAATTGTTAACTACATATGAAATCTACATCTCTCCCCAGTTGCAGGTCCCTTGCCTTAGTCATTTCTCCGTCTTTCTGTTCACCACTCAAAGTAACCCTAAAGGCATTTCACAAACACTACTTCTCATAGCCTTAAGTTCATCCCAACAGTTAGAGTTAATGGTTACCCTTGAGATGGCAAAAGGCTCCTTCAATAAAGTTTTATTGCATGGTTGTTACTTGGAGGACATGTGTGTTTAAGGCATGAAGTACTGAGAGGAGAGGAAATAGTTTATTTTGTTTAAATGTGATTATACCCTATATTAGGAAACTAGAACACAGAAATGATAAAGAGTTCCTTTGTTAAATATCTACCATGCAGACCTCACTTGAACACTAGTCTTTTATATTCATTTTCTCTCTCCCATCCTTACATGTAATAAAGACTGTATTCTTTTACTTGGTGACACTTTAAATCAGTTGTCATGGAAATGAATGCCACTAATAAAGAACCATGGCTTCCTTCCATGGAGATGAAGCAAAAGCATCTGCTCCTGCATCCCTGGGAATGGCATAGCTGGGAAAGGCAATCACGTGATTTGTGGGCGCACACAGGCAGGTGCTATGTACCCCAGACTAAAGAATGACATGCGATTGGCATTTGTACCCTGAGACTGTGATTTAAATAAACCAATACAAGCCCCACTACAGAGAGAAGAAGCCCTTCAAAGCTGCATAAACAGATTAAAGAAGTTGGAATGAACTGAATCCAGTTCCACAAGCTACAAAATAAAGTGCTATGTTTCACTTCTATGGTGGTTTAGGACTATTGTTGTTGTTGCTGTTTAGATTTATATCCCACCCTATTAAAAAATTATCAGAGTGGTTTCTAATGATCCCCATCATTTTTAGAACAAGTCATTTAATTAACATAACTCATTGTAGATTTCCTAGTTCTGCTTCAAGAAACAAATAGAGATAAAGAGCCATTTTGCACTGATGCTTTTTGAGAATGACTAAGATGATGATTTCTGTGTCAAAGGGTAGTATTTTCTTTTGAACTGTGCTGCATATTAAGGCACATAGTACATCCTACAATAAAAGATGGAATTCAAGGGAAGAGCAACCTCCCAGAAGTTCATCTCGTGGAGTTTCTACTATGTGCCTACCAGAGAAAGCAAGGTCTCCTAACTCTGCTGATTCTAGGAAAGGCAAACTCTAGGTACTGCTAAAACTAGCTGCTGCCCTTTCCCTCTTACTTCTCTTTCCCTGAGTCTATGAAGCATTTCTGTCTTAAATTTCTTTTACTGCTCCTTTGCATCCTCATTTCATCCATTAACCACATTAAAAAAAATCAATTAAGTAAGGGTTTGATCCAGTCTGTCCAGTGACTTCAGTGGGCACTTCCACTGATTTTTTTGGGCTCTGCCTTAGGCTGTACATAACAATATTACAAGAAAGAAGGACTGGTATTGGTCAGCGAGGAAGGGCACATTTCTTCTCATTCTCTGCCTACATACCTGGATCTTCATAGAGAGATTCCCACCCTGAGTTTCTCAGGCAAAGATAAATCACTAAAGCGGTGTGAAGTCACAGAACTCATTTCTAGAATGGCCAACGTCAATGTAGCCACCACCATTCAGCATAGCCTACTGCAGTGCTAAAAGCCATATAAAAAATGGGTTTCATATCACCCCCATCCAAAGTACTAAAGCACTAGTCTCATAAATGTAAAGAAAAGTACTAGTTTAAAAACATTTTAATTTCAGTTTGATTTGTATTCCAAAACACATCAAATATTTCATTTTTTGTAAAAAAAGACAGACAAGCATTTCAGAGATTTAATGCAAAATTCACCTGTTGCACTTTACAGAACAAAATGTTGCCAATTCAATGGTATAAAGTTTTTTTGTTAAAGAAGAACAAAACAAATAAACAAACTCCAACCTCTTCATTAACCTTCCATGCCAGCCACGTTCGTTCACCTACATTCATTTGCGGATGGGACTTTCATCCATCCAGCAGATGGAACACCTGGACAGGAAACAGATAGGTTCTATGCTTTCTCATACTGGCGAACAGAAACCACATCACCAAAGGTGAGAGTCTGCAAGTTTAAGAAAAAGTAGACAAGTTAAACACCATGTTTCATAACCATTTTATATATACACTAAGGAATCTGTATAGATTATTCTAGTATATGTCATATATGGAAAAGTAAACAAAACATACGGCAGCCTTAGGGTGGCAGATAGTAATAGTGGAATTTTAAATGTGTGAGAGGCAGAAAACCAAAACTCTCTCATTCCTGTTTTCAGTACAAAGTAACTTATAATATGCAAGGGAACTAAATTAAAGAATAAAGTTGAATTGGTACTTAGAAGTTCCTAACTTTTGCAATACAGGTTGGGCTTTCAATGTCCTTAGAAGGAATAGCTCACACTTCAAAATGTGCAATACAAGAATCAAATGTATTAATTGCATTCATATTTCAATGCACTACTAGTTAGTACGTGTTGGAGCACATGTCAAGGGTATCATATGTTCAAAAAACTGCAGTCAGTTCTTTTATGTAGCTGTAACTGTTGAATATTAGTAATGTCAGTATGTGGAACTCCAAATGTGTGCACGCTTTTGGGATATTCACTTGCCTATCTGGAACGCTCCATGTCCCTATGTTCAAATTTCTTGTAAGATAGTTTTCTGCACATGTAAATATCATTGTTTGCTGAAAAAGTATACCTTTCTCCTTGACTAGCTACAAATCTGATACTTTTAGTTTAAACTATGTGGAATTATTTTCCTACAAAGTCAGCATCTAAACAATTTTAAAATACAGCTTAAACTAAAAGATTGTTTCTCTAATAGCCGGGTAACAAAAATAACATGGCTGAACAGATTTGTTATTAGAAAGTTCCATCTTTGGGCCAAGAATAAACATGAGAAATTTCAGCCCAGAAGCTATATTTTAGAAACTGCTACCAAAGTGCTTTAGGTTCTTAAAAAATATGCACCTTTTCAGTGATAATTTCAGTCTCACTCCATGTTATAATGCTGTTTCCAAAGGGTCTCAGGGAGAAGAAGGGTTAACAATATAAAAGCTTTTTTTCCATATGAAAGTGTTCTCTGGGTCACTATTTTGTAAATAAGGGAGCAAGAATACTCTATTAATCATTAAATGAAAGAAATCTCTTTCTCTCATACAATACCAAAAATACATATTTCACCACAAATATTTTTAAAGTAAACTAGTTAAACATTCAAGCATGAGGCAATTTTATTTTAATGGATGTAAATAATCTAAAATAAATTAATGCATGGTTATTCACGTAACTCATATTTTTGCACTTTGTTTTGCAGTCTATACTTTTTTCATCAGTGCTGTATTTAATGACCTTTCCCTCAAATGTGTGATTGACACTCTGAAGACAAATAAACAGAGCTACTCAAATAATGCTAGAAGTATTTTTTTTTTTGCTTAGACATAGGATGAAAAGCAGAAAATAGGCAAACTTAAATCTCATTCAGCATTTGTTATAATTAGCTTTAGATTTCTTTTACAGTAACGCTAACTCTTCATAATATTTATGAATCTAAACAAGTGGCTTTGTTAGCATGTGCTTAGTATGCACTCATTTATCTTTTTCACTTACCATAACCATTTTGCCATCCTTGATTTCTCTAACAAATTTTGTCTCTTTGCCATCCCATTTCTGCACATGAACTAGTTTGTCTCCGTCCAGGGTCACAACTGACTGTCGGATGTCAAAAGAGACAGAGAAGGATTTATGTAAAAACAGTAGAGAGATCTCTCAGATTGCAGGGAATGTATGCAGTGGCCTCTTTCTTTGAATCTTTGAGGATTCTCCTCAAGAAATATACTCAAGCCAACTATGATAAACTAGTTCTACTCATTTTCATGCTAAATATATTAATCCCTTTTGTTCTAACATGAAAACAGTTTGATTCTTATTTGTACAAACAGATTAAATAAATGTTGTCTTGTGTGTTCCAATGCAATGTAAAAAGACAGTTTTACACTGGTTGTGGCATAACAATTTTTTAAGCCTCAAAAAGTTACATGTAGCATGTGCTTCCTTATTCTCATTCCAGTTGAAAAGGACATCTCCCCTGCCCCTCATAGGCTATGGGGAAAAATATCTTCTCCCAAAGCATCTATGTCTAGAAAGAGCACCAAGCAAAACTCATTCACATTGTAAAGAAGAGAATGGCAGGGAGGCATAGCATACAACTTTAGATAAGAATGTGAATCCAGACGTGTAAGATATGTTTTTACCATTTCTAACACTCCTTTTCAGTGCTACAACCAATGCTCACAAAAGAAGTTATATTAGTGTCTTTCAACCCTGCCACACCAAAACACTTTCAAAAAAATGCTGCGACCTAAAATAATGTTTCACGTACCTTGCAATTTCTGTCATCTGGGGTAGTTTCATCAAACTCCTCTCCAAGTTTGAAGCTGATTTCTGTGTTCTTGAAAGTGCTCTGGGTCCTGATCACTACTTTGTCCCCCTCACTGCTGATTATCACTGTGGGTTTAGTCACGTTTCCCACCTGCCGAGTGGCAAAACCCACTCCTAAGCCATCAATAGAAAATAAAAATCCATCTGATGCTGGTTTCTTTTACAGCCTGTATCACACTCAGAGATAGAGAACCTTTGTCCTTTGAAACCATCATGCTACATCTACCAAAAAGTTAGACATATGCCTTGCTTCTCTGCCAATTATATTTGAATCTATCTAGTTTTCCATAGTCATTTTTTTTCTCTTTCTATACATATTATAATATATGTGTGTGTAATGCTCTCTCCTCCCAACGGACCTAAGTAACATGATACATTGTGATGATCATGAACTTGGGGTTAAGAGTGCAGCATGGCAACTTCTTGTCACTGAATTAGTGACAGTTACTTTTTAGCTTACAGAGATGGCATTCTTTATCATTCCACTATATTGAAAGGGACTTCCTGCTTGATTGCAGCCAACCTTTACCGCCGCATTGGACTAAAGTTTAAAAAATGCATACTCTTTTAGTAGCTTCCCACAGCAGTCTAACTCACACTCAGCATGTAATTTATATCAATTTCAGATTCGTTTTGACTCTGAATGAAACACTGATTGAAATCACAGTATAGCAAAGCAACAAAATCCTTCTTATTCTCCAATGCCATACAGCTTATTTATCACATACAAACAAGATTAATTTTTGGGCTATGGTTCAATTCAGAAATATCTCAGATACCTTAATACTGTGCAAAATCGGAAAGCCACAATCATATTCCAATCTACTTCTGCTGGAAAACATAGTCGAAATGCCACCAACAAATTCAACAGCCCAGTAGATGACTAGCAGCAGCTCCTTTTACCTACCCAAAGCCTTCATGTACTCATCAAAGTTCTGGCTATCAACAAGCTTCCAGGTAGCACAGAATGCCTCAACCATTGTGGCTGCAGGAAGGGTTAAACAGCTCGTGTGAATCTGGCAGGTAAGAGGCTGTATCTAGCCTTATTGGTATTTCACGCTTAGGATATACCCCTGCTCCTTAGCTCCAGCTCACCCGGCTCTTATTGGGAGAAGAGGCAGGCAAAGGCTAAAGACTTGAGTAGCAAATCCCACCCTAGCCTTCTCCTTTCTCCTTTGAAGTTAGGAACGGGGGGGTGGGGCTGGAGGGTTTCAATCTTCACTGTGATTGGATCAGGCCACTGGGTCAGCAGAGCAGAGCTTGTGCCGCCCATCCTTTCCATTAAGCCATGTACTGCTTGAGAGACTGAGTTGTGGGGACAGAAGGGGGAGAACCTAATTCAGATGAGGGCAGGGAGTGCAAAAAAGAGAGAGGGTCTTTCAAGTCCTACTTGAAGACTTGGCAAGGGCAATCTCAGCCTCAAAGAAAGGATGCACAATAAGACATTCATCCTGGTTTCCGTTGCACTCTAAGCTGCTGACAACTAAAAGAAAAGACACTGAGTAAGGAGACTGCAGTCTTATCCTCTCTGTGAAGAAAACCAAGTATTTTCTTTTACACATTAAACCAGCAATGCATAAAGGAGAAGTGTAACGATCATGGCTTCTGCAAGAAATGCTAAAAAGAGAGGGAGAGCATTCCTATATAGCACAGTATTAAACATATCAAATCTGCTTAACAGAAACACTCTAGCAGACAGCCTATTATCCCTATTTAGAGGGGAGACTGCTTAAAAAAGAAAGCAGCTACTGAAAATGAAAAGAAATCCTTTACTGAACAAAAATACAGGAACAATATCTGTTAGTCACTGCTTTCTGTCTTATCTTTCTTTGGCTGTTTTATGTTAATATTAGAATTAAGATTTTCAAACCCATATACAATCTGGTATGGCACAAGTCAGCATCCCCCAGTCTGTCATGTGGAACTTATGGCAGTGGTATCCCAAATAAATAGCAGTTTGCTATCACTGACTGGAAATTACAAAACAGATAGCATTTGGAAACTATGCTAAAAAACTGTTTTTAAAAATATTTCATGTCACACATTTTTTTTCTGGAAGAGGCAGAACGATTTGCTCCTCAAAAAGGTCCTTTGAAAGAAGTTCAAGAAACTAGGTAGTGACCTAGTCTCTTAAATGATATTCAAAGAAAAGCCTGGCTCTGTGGACCAAGATGATGTCAGCTGTTCAAGCAGGCTGAAGATTTGGATGAAATCCAGTGCTTCCTAGGCTTAAATCCTTCAAATTGGTTAGAAAAATAATCAGGGACTAAAAAAATGAACTCCCCTGTAATTAATGGAACAAACATTAGAAGCCATACATACACCTGGTCCATGGGTCCAAGGCTGTACCTTCATAATTTGGGACCAAAGGTACAGACCAGACTGAATTCTCTGTAAACACACTATCTGTAAATGATTGTCATTTGAGTTTCTTTCAGGACCCTGAAATACTGCATATTTTTCAAGTAAAAACATCTTATCTAGTTAACCTCTCTTTGGCTTTCGTTGCTTTTGGCACCTTTAGGCTGCATCTTCATTGCAATTTTCCCTGGCCATTTCCTGGGTTTTCACCCTAATCCCTTTACAATCCACCCACAAAAACCTGTCGCTTGAGCAGGGACATAGATACAGAAAGGGTGAGAGCAAAAATTGGCTTGGTCCACCATTAGCTCAGAAGCCACCAATAGTCTTTCCCCACAGGGCATGCTCCTGTCCACAGGAAGATGTCCCTTCACATGGCACACACCACCCAAAACAGTGTCCTGCTTCTCTTCGGTAGGGACCTTTACATACACAGGATAAATTTTGGCTGAAAATGAGATTTCTAACCAGCAGAGGGCAGCACTTCTAAAACAGCTTTGGAGGAGGATTGCACAATGTGTTTACTTGTGGTAGCAGGGGCTGGAATCAGTGACCCAGGAGCTTTCTTTCCACCTACTCTTCCAAACCCAGCTCATTGGGGCCCTTTATCATTGTTTATAGCAGGCCTGTAAAATGGTGCCATCTTCAAAGAACTTCTGGAAAAAGTACTACTTATCTTTGCATGTGTAGTGTGCAACATGTCCCCATACTCAACAGACATTGGGCAGACCAGTGTCCAACAGAAACCATCTTTGTCACCATCTTGCTCTTGGCCAGCCAAATGCACATTTCTTCCTCATCCTGCAGGTGCTAAATTTGTAACTGAATTTTGTTCCTCCAGATTATTTAGAAGTTACGATGTGGGCCAGGTCACTAGAAGCTAGGTTACACCCCCCAAAGCAACAGTAAGTACTAATACCCATAGATATCCACATCACAAGGAATACATCAAATTCCCTCTTGACCAACCATGTAAATACTGGCCACATCTACACAAGATATTTACCGTGGAGTTGCCTAATTATCTCCACAGTAAACATCTCAATGTCTACACTTGTGGCCCTATTAGACTGCAGGAAACTAATAAACTTTGCAGCAGGTTACTACTTATAAACACAAGTACTATCCTGCTGCAGAGTTTTTTTACTCTGCAGCAAAGCACATGTAGACACCGACCTGGCTAGCCCTAAAATGGAGCACCCGCATGCCCCAGCCAGCCTATCCTCAACACACTGAGCCAGGTTGGAGCACTCAGGCTGGCACACTGACCCCTTCCCCTCCCCGGTCTCTCCGCCAGCTGGGGATGATCCGAATCAAATTAATGTGCTACAGTCCTGGGCATATTTGTAAGCATGGTACCTGGGAGCAATAATCTCCAGTACAATACGCTGCAGAATTTATTGCTTCACCTTAATGTACACATGTACATGTGCCCACTGCTTAACTTCTAAACCATGGATTGGCAACCACCAGCACACATGTGAATTAACGGCATGCGGAGACATTTCTCCTGGCGCTCCAGGAGGCTTGCAAGGGAATTCTTTTAAATTTTTTTTTAAGTTGCTGCTCTAGGCTCCCTGGAGCAGCCACAGGTCCCAGTGCCATAGTAAGCACTGGGGGTGGAATGAGGACAACACAGACTGTCTGTATTCTGCTGTCCCCACCCCCTGTTCCTGGGCTGCACCCTCCAGCAGCCCAGCCTGGTTTCTGGAGGGAGCTAGGGGGGAAGGAGGGGGAAGGGGGGACAGGGATGAGGGTGGGAGTAGGGGTAGGAGTAGGCAGGTGCTGTGCGGGAGGATTCCAGAAGTCTGACAAACCCTGGACCCAGGGCTCAAGCATGGATGTCCTGTCCCACTTGGGTTGGGGCAGCACTGGGGCACCAGGGCCAGGTGCTGGGTGCAGGGTCTGAGTAGTGCAGGGAGAAGCAGGCATGGTGGGAAGTGCCACAGGCAAGCCACCCAGGTGGCCTCTTGGGAAGGTGGGGCTGGGCAGGAAGTGTGGCTACCCCGGGGCTCCATGGACTTGAGCTACAGCAGGCAGGTGGACAGGCAGAGGCACCCAACAGCACCCAAGGCGGGCCCAGCTCATCCCAGACCACAGAGCTCCGTGGGGTTGGGGTACAGCCACCCTACCCAAGGAAGGGATTATGCCTAGCTGGGGCAGGTTGCCAGGCTCAGGGGGGTCCCAGCTCTGGGCTTGGCCTCCCTGTGTGCCAGGCACACTGTAAGCAGGGCAAAATCACCCCACATGCAAGGGCCTGGCTGCAGGAAACCCCCAGGGCCCTGGGAACAGTTGCTGTGGCTGCTTAGGCCTACATGGGCCCCAGCCTTGTCTGTCCACAGCTCCCAGCCAGGGACCAGGGGCCTAGCAGATGCTGAGCAAAGCCTCCGTGCTGGAGGCTACCAGCCAGCTTGGCCCTGAGGGGCTGGAGCAGTGCACACATGCATGCCTCCAGGTGGATGGTGGTGGAAGGGCTGGGGTTGTGCTGCCCCCCACCCCATGCCCTGTGCTGGCAGCAATTGCATGTGCATCTCAGAATACATGATGGAGGAGGGGCTGGGGCTATGGTGTCTCAGGCCCCTCTGCTGCCATCCTTTCTTAGAGGTGCAAACAGCAGCCACTGGCACAAAGCCCAGATGCAGTCTAGAGCCCCTCCTATCTGGGACCACTGCACCTTTGTGGGGTCAGCTGCACAAGGTGAGTGGCAGCTATGTTGGAAGACAGCAAAGTTTTTCCTGAGGATAGAAGTGAGACTAACTGGTCTATAGTTACCCAGATCCTCCTGCCTCTCCTTCTAGAAAATAGGGACCACATTGGCCCTTTTCCAGTCATCTGGGACCTGACCTGATCACCAGGAATGCTCAAACAGCCATGCCAGTGGCTCTGCTGTGACACTGGCCAATTCCTTCAGTACCCTTGGATGAAGATCATCTGGGCCTGCCAACTTAAACTCATCTAGCCCCTCCAAGTGCCTCTTCACTATTATAAGGATCACATTTGTGGGAGTCCAGTGGGAAAAACAATGCTGAAGGGCAACCAGCATGGATTCATAGCAAGTAGATCCTGCCTAACTAACATTGTTTCTTTTTATTACTGGGTCATAAAATGCTTAGATGCAGGAATCAAGGTAGATGTCATCTACTTGGATTTAAAGAAGGTCTTTGATACAGTATCTCATCCTATTCTCAGAGATAAATTGAACAGCTGTGACATAAATGATTACACGGTCAGGTGGGTGGCAAATTGGCTTAAGGGTCACACCCAGAGAGTGGTGGTAGATGGGTCAGTATCAGCCTGGAAAGATGTGGACAGTGGAGTCCCACAAAGCTTGGTCCTTGGACCAATGCTGTTCAATGTCTTCATCAGTGACTTGGATGAAGGCATGAAAAGCACTCTGCCCAAATTCACAGGTGATACCAAATAATGGGGTAAAGTTAACACACTAGAGAGTAGGGAATGAATCCAAGTGGATCTGGACATGTTGGAAAAATGAGTGGAGCAGAATAGGATGTCGTTCAACAGGAACAAGTACAAGGTGCTGCACCTAGGGAGAAGGAATCACCAGCACGCTTACAAGTTAGGGGAGGACCTTCTCAGCTACACAGCAGCAGAAAGGGATCTCAGTGTCATTGTTGTGACACCAAGATGAACATGAGTCATTAATGTGATGAAGTAATCAGTAAAGCTAACCACACCTTATCATGCATTAGCAGGTACATGACAAACAGATCCAGGGAGGTGATATTTCCCCTCTATACAGCACTGGTCAGGCTGCACTGGGAGTACTGCATCCAGTTTTGGGTGCCACACTTCAAGAGGGACATGGACAAGCTCGGGGGGGTTCAGAGGAGGACAACCCATATGGTTAGGGGCCTGCAGGCAGAGCCCTACAAGGAGAGATTGAGGGTCCTGGATCTCTTCAGCCTCTGCAAGAGAAGGCTGAGAGGTGATTTTGTGGCCACCTATAAATTCATCAGGCGGGGCAGCAAGAAATAGGAGATGCTCTGTTTACCACAGCACCCCTTGGAGTAACTAGAAACAATGGCCACAAAATGATGGCGAGCAGACGTAGGTTAGACATCAGGAAGAACTTCTTTACAGTAAGGGTTGCCAGAATATGGAATGGACTTCCAAAGGAGACGGTGCTCTCCCCCACCTTGTGGGTCTTTAAGAGGAGGCTAGAGATACACCTGGCTGTGGTCATCTGACCCTAGCTTCCTGCCTAGGGCAGGGGGGTCAACGATCTGCTAAGGTCCCTTCTCACTCAAACATCGATGAATAAAACACATATTAATGCTGATTAAGTGCAGTTCTCCCCAACTCTGACTCCTTTTCAAGTCATGTTGAGCCACTACTAACTGAACTCACGTCAAGGATAATAAAAAGTACTTTTTTAGATATGTGGGGAGCTAGAGGAAAAGCAAGGGTAACACTGGACCATATGGGTCAACTAACAACCGATGGCTGGGAAAAAGCCAACCTGATTAATGGTCTCTTTTCCAAGATCTTCCCCAGGATAGAGGTCATGCTAATGGGCCAGTAGTTCCCCAGATCTTTTTTCCTCCCTTTCTTGAAGATAGGCACCACATTGGCCTTCTTCCAATCCTTGGGCACTTCACCTGAGCACCACAAGTTCTTGAAGATTTGTGCCAGTGGCTGAGCTATGATGCTTGCCAGCTTCTTAAGTATTCTGAGGTGTAAGCTGTCTGGGCCAGCTGACTTGAAGGTGTCCAGCCTCGCAAGGTATTCGTTCACATGGTCACCATTGATGAAGGGTAACAATTCTCCATCACCCTGGCTGTGCCATACCATATTGAGCAGGGCCATCCCTTGGGGCTGGCGAAAAACAGATGCAAAATACCCATTAAGCAGGTTGGCTTTTTCCCAGGCATCAGTTGTTAGTTGACCCATATGGTCCAGTGTTACCCTTGCTTTTCCTCTGGCGCCCTACATATCTAAAAAAGGACTTTTTATTATCCTTGACATGTGTAGCCAGTTGGAGTTCAGTTACAGGCTTGGCTTTCCTGGTTTGCTCCCTAGAGGTCCAGACCAGTGCAGAGTATTCATCCTTTAAGGGGCCATGACTTGACAAGGAGGAAGAGGAGTCCAAGATGAGTAGTTGCTCCTTAAGGGAATGATTTTGAAAGCACAAGGGATATCATCCCATCTCAGAGGAAAGGTAGCAAAAGGGTGCACCAACCCCCTTGGGTCAGCAGGGGATTCATGGACTTCCTACATCTAAAAAAAGAAAAGAAAAGAAATAATCTGGCACTAAGTGAGAAGATTAGCATTGAAACAATACCAGTCTTTTAAACTATGAATACCTCCAGAGAATTGTTTCATAGTTTCATAGTTTATAGGGATAGAAGGAACCATGGCAGATCTAAAGAGAGAGGCATATAATAGATGGAAGACAGGAAACACCACTAAGGAGGAGTATACTCCACTGGTCCACGCCTGCAGGGGAAAGCCAAGGCTGCAACCAAATTCCCACTGGCTACATGTATCAAGGGCAATAAAAAGTCCAGTTTCAGATGTGTGGGAGTCAGAAGAAAAACAAGGGTAACATTGGAACCCTGCTAAACCAGATGGGTCAACTGACAACCGATGCCCAGCAGAAAGCCAACCTGATTAATGGGCACTTTTTATTGGGTTTTCATCAGCCCAAAAGGACTGTCCTACCTAACATGATGCAGGACGGCAAGGGTGAGGGCAAATTTATACTCAGCATTGCCGGACACCTTCAAGTCAGCTGGTCCTGATAGATTGCACCCCAGAGTACTTAAGGAGTTGTCAGGCATTGTAGCCCAGCCACTGGCAAGGATATTTGAGAACTTGTGGTGCTCAGGTAAAGTATCTAAAGACTAGAAGAAGGCCAATGTGGTGCCTATCTTCAAGCAAGGGAGAAAAGCAAATCCAGGGAACTTGTGGCCAATCAGCTTTACCCCAATCCCTGGAAAGGTTCTGGAAAAAATTATCTAAGAAACCATTCTTGACAAGCTGGCTGATGGCAACATCCTATGGGATAGCCAGCATGGATTTGTTGCAGATAGGTCTTGGGTGAACAATCTCATCTCCTCCTAAGACTAGGTCACATGTCACCTAGACAAGAGAGAAGAGATTGACGTCATATATCTGGACTTTAAAAAAGCCTTTGATCTGGTGTCCCATGATCTCCTCATGGAAAAAATGGCCAACTGCGGCCTTGGCTACATCACAGTCCAATGGCTGTGAAATTGGTTCTGAGGTCAGATCCGGAGGGTGATAGTCGATGGAAGTGAATCATCGTGGTGCTCTGTGACCAGTAGGGTCCCTTAAGGTACCGTCCTTGGACTTTTTCTCTTTAAATTCTTTATTAATGATGTGGACACTGGCGTCAGAAGTGGAGTGGCCAAGTTCACCAATGACACTAAACTTTGGGGTAGAGCTTCCACAGCTGAGGATAGACTGGTGATCCAGGATGACTTGGATAGGCTTAGTAAGTTTGTGGAAAAATCAAATTCAATACGGAAAAATGCAAGGTACTCAACCTCAGGGAAAAAAAACCCACAGAATGTTTATGGGTTTGGCAGTGCTACGCTCTCTAGCACCATGGCTAAAAGGGAGTTGGGGGTCATGACTGACCACAAGATGAACATGAGGCACCAATGCAGTCTCACAGGTGGTAAAGTGAACAAAACTCTGGCTTGTGTCCATAGATGCGTCTCAAGGAACTCTCAGGATGTCATCCTCCCGCTGTACTCAGCCTTGGTGAGGAGTACTTCACCCAACTCTGGGATCCACAATTCAAGAAGGATGTGGAGAAGCTTGAGAGAGTCCAGAGGACAGCAACATGCACGATCAAAGGGCAAGAGAACAGGCCTTACGAAGAGAGGCTGAGAGCCATGGGACTCTTCAGCCTGGAAAAATGCAGACTCAGGGATGACCTGGTGTCAGCCTATAAGTATATAGCTGTTCACCTGTTCACCAGAGCATCCTTAGGGTTGACAAGGTCCAACAGTCACAAACTCCCCCAAGATAGTTTTAGGCTGGTCATAAGGAAAAACTTCTTTATGGTCCGAACCACCAGGGCCTGGAATAGACTCCCTCCAGAGGTTCTGCAAGCACCTACTCTGGACTCTTTCAAGAAACATTTGGATGCTTATCTTGCTGCGATCCTTTGACCCTAACAACAGACTTCCGACCTCTGAGGCAGAGGGCTGGACTCAATGATCTTCTGAGGTCCCTTCCAGCCCTAATGTCTATGAAATCTATGAGAATTCCTGGGTCACAGACCTAGACTATGAAAGTACCTGTAGATTCTCAAAGGAGCCTACAACATGTGCCATGTGCATGAGGGGCTCCATCTGCGGAAAATGTTTTCAAAACAGACTTAGGCACAAAAGCCCAAATAAGCAAAGGTATTTGGGAAAAAATAGATTGATTAAGGTCCCTAAATACCTTTAAGGGCTTGGGCTTTATAAGCCTAAATCTCATTAACAGTCAACAGAATTCAGGCTTCTAAAACACTTGGACACTTTGGCAAGAAGCAAGGATTTTGTTGGTATTATCTTTTATTGGATTAATTCTTTGACAGGCAGCCAGAAGCAGATAAATATACATTTTCTAAATTTTTCAGGGGCCCTGTGGGCCAGACAGAATGGCCTGGCAGGCCGGATCCTGCCTACAGACCGTATATTGCTTGCCCTTAGACTAACTGCATGGTTACAATAATAGACTTATGTAATATTTTAGGTACTATAGACCCTTCCTCAGGTCTCTGAGAAAAAAGCAGATGCACAGCCTGTGCAGAACTCCATTTAAAATTAAAAATAGGATTATTTTTATTTTATGATATTGTTCTATCTGCTATATAGCCCAGCTTGCATCTTCTATATCTTGGATCATTGCAGCTACAACATCACTTCAACATTACCAAAACATTAGGCACTTTTGACATGTTTTCCTTTAATATCTTTGAAAATAATCCAGCCAAACTTTAGCCTTTAATTTATATATTAAAACAAATGACAGATTTTCTCTTGAATTAAGTTCTGTGGAAATATTATATATGATTGAAAATCAGTGGTATCATTTTATTCTTTTCCTGTCAATTGACCAAGACATTTTCAGTACTTTCTGACCCTATCTGAATCCCTGCTGTGAGTCTCAGTGACTTCTATTATGAGCAAGAAAAGTGCATGAATTGATTTTAACAGCTGTTTTGCAAGGTACTCCCACACAATAGAGGACAGAATTGGGTTACCTTAGCGCTGGGTCTTATTTTGTCTCATGCTCTGCTTAGTGCTCTGCTGCAGAAAAATCTTATGAAAAACCAGGCAGCAAAATGTTCTCAGCTGAAATTATTTCAAGTATCTACCAGTTGCCTAAGATATTGGCTGATCCTACTAATAAAGATAAACTATTTCAGTGCTGCTGGTGAGTCATAGAAAATAACTAGGTTTAGCCTGTTGATGTGCTTCTGTTCATTAGAAATCCAAATTTAAATAGACAATAAATGACTTATAGACAAGGTCCCATGTGCTGTGCAATTATGGAGCTGCACAAGTGGCCATGTAATACTTCTGTTTATTAATTCTTTTTTTATTATTAATTTTTATTTTTTGTGCTGCATAAATGCCAGCCAGGTGGTTGCTGGAGAAAGGACTAGAGAGTGGCCAGTGATGTTGAAAAGAATGGGGGCAGTAGGAGGCGAGAAGTGCTTGCCTCAAAGAGCCATGGCAGCACAGTCATGGCTCAAACAAACTTTGGAAGTTTTTCAGGAAAGAAGAGAAATTGGTGCCTACACACCTGAGAAATTTCACCAGAGTAGTGCCAGGACACATTGATTGAGGTAGTGTAAGCTGTCCCTTATCTTTTGTGCTATTGAATCAAGGTCTATAATTCTGGGATCCTACACTCCACAGATGCATAAGGAGAGGAATATCAAGTCAGAGTAGGCAGATGATATTGTCTTTGTATTTGGCACTGGTATGGCAACAGAGCTGCTAAGGTGCCTTGCTACCCCAGTGATTCTCAACCAGAATGCAGGAGTACCCAGAAGGGCTGCAAGATCCTTTAAAGGGTGCCACAGAGTCTGATGAGATAAGCCAAGTGTGTGGATATCATTAAATAATCACAGGCTCAGGCTTAGTCCCTGCCTGGTCCCACCCCTACTGCCTGGCCGTAGGTAAGGAGGTAAGCACTACAATAAATATGTTTTTTAAATGGGGTGCCATTCAATTCACAAAGGTTATGGAAGGGTCTCTCAAATCTAAGGAGTGCCTCAAGTCTAACATGTTTGAGAACCACTATGTCACACCATACAAGGGCATGAGTGTAAAGCCCTCAACAGACTCATTCTGAAGGCAGCTCCCATTCGATCCAGCTGTAAATAGGAATCTGGGTGTTCAGGCTGGGGAGTAAAAAGCAGGCTGTATGATGCTAGCCATATAACTTCATTGCACATTGCTAGCCAAAGAAACTGGTATGTCTTAACCAGGACAGTTCAAGATGCCACTGAGTTTGGAAGGACTTCGAGTTTTTTCCTTTGGAACTGCCATGACTGCTATTGTAATCCAAGTCAAATTCTGGCATTTAGAGAATAGTAATGAGAAAATTAAAAGCATGGAAAATATGTCTTAAAAGGTGCATCTACACACACAAATAAGCACAACCAAATTTAATGTAGATTAAGTGATTTTTGGCAGGTGTCTACACATGCAGGAATTTGGGACTAAAGTCCCAAATCCCTCTAGTCCTGCCATATGCACCTGTGGCCACTCAAGTGAGCTCTATCCTCTGGCCACACGGCTGCCAGCACTTGGCAGCCATGTTGAAGCCATAGCCAGCTGCCAGCACTTGGAGCTGTGAGCCCAGCACAGGGGCAACATGTGGCAGCTTCCTCCTTGATCACCTTCCCTGCAGGGGACCTTTCCATGGAGGTGCCCTGGGACCAGCCCCCCACTATGCTGCTGTTGTGCCCTGAGCATGCCCCTGTGCCATATGCCCCGAACAGTGCATGATGAGTTTTTGTGCAGGAGTGCCCGAACCACTATACTCCGCTGCTGCTGATCCTCCAGGTGCTCCAGGCACACCTGCACTCCTGGTTTGGGACCCTGGCTATGACAGCACAGGAGAAAAGCCCAGGCTGCTCTGCATCCTCTGCCACCACCTGAAGGGCTACCTGTGGCAGCACTACACAACCCTGCCCCCCACCACCAAGGACGACATCACCACTGGCATTGACACCTTTCTTGGCTTGTAAGTAGCCTGAGCCCACCCAGATGCAGGGACATGGGCTTCTCAGTAAAGTTTTGAACTGTGCTTTGCCTGTTTGCTGGGGGTAAGCAACAGCAGGGAGCAGGTGTTGGCCCTGCTGCCAGAGACAGCCAGGTAGGAGCCCTGGTCAAACAGCAGCTCGGAAGAGGGACAAGCCAGGCAGAAACAGCCTGTGGCCTGTTCAGGGGGTACATGAGGCCTGCTGAGCTCCTGTACACAACAGCAGGTTTTTCCAGGCTCCTGGTGTCTGTGCCCCAAGGCACAAAATGGCCGGAGGTTTTTATACCCTGCAGATAGGGACTGCCAGAGAGCAGCCCAACCCTGGAGCAGGAGAGGCGGCCGGCCAGGAGCCCTGGGGCTGGGCTCAGACTGACCCCCTAGTGGCAGGGCAGACCCAGCACTGAAGTTAGTGCTGGGTCCTGTCTACATGTGAGTTAGTGTGCATTAACTAATCGTGCCTAAATTTGATACCTGCATTTGCAAGTATCAAATATAGGCATGACTAGCCATTTTTAATGCACAGTAAGGGTGCACATGTGTAGACATGTGCCCATAATGTGCATTAAATTAGGCTAATGCACATTAACACATCTTGTGTAGATGCACCCAAGGTGAGGGACTCAAGAAGCTCAGTTTGTTTGGCATTTCAAAGAGAAGGTTAAAGTAATGTTTTTGTCACCATCTGTAAATATTGACATGAGAAAGAGAAGTTTGATAACAGAAGGCTCTTTGATCTAGCTGACAAAGGTGAGACAGTGAGAAAATTCACTGGCTGGAAGATGAGACCTAGAGAAATTCCCATTAGACATATGTCCATAGTTTTTAACAGCCAGGGCAATTAACCAAAAGAATGATTTTCCAAGGGTTGATATGTATCTTCAAGGAGAATTTTCAAAAGAGATCTAATTAATCTATCTGACTTGGAGAAAGATTCACTTAGGGATTCACAAGAGATGGTCACCATATTCTCTTCAGACTTAATAAGCTATCAGCGGATGAACACAGATTTAAAAGCATTTCCTTCAGTGTGGTTGTCACAGTTAAAGCTGACTAGTCACATTCATTATATTAGTAAAATTACATGTCTAGTAACATCTTAACAATTTGGAGCTAATAGCACTCATCTCTCACTATAACACCTTAAGAGCATTGGCATTTTTTGACACGTGTACTATGCTTTCCTTGGGCAAGCAGTTTATTCTGGGAGAGACCAGATGTTCTCCAGCACAAGCAACTCCTCTTGCAAGTTTCTTTTTATACTTAGGTCTAAGTATAACAGCTTGAAACTCTGTCTCCCTTTATTTATATATCCTGGCAACCAAACCTGATCCAAAGTCCTTTAAAGGCAATGGGAGTTATTAAACTGACAGCTATAGATTCACACAGTACTTTACATCCCCCTTTTCCTGTTTTAAATGCTCTAATTTGTCTTGCTTTGGAGAACTAATGACTAATTATGAAGTAAAACAGGACAAAAATTTTGTATTCTCCTTTGCCAAAGGTGTATACACTCAGAGATTTAAAGAATTAATTTAGGTCACCTTCCACACTTTGTTATTGGACATAGAGCAGCACACGTAGTGATCTGCTTCAATTTACTGATCATTGTTATTTATGTTGTTATGAAACACGTGGCAGAACACCCTCCTCTGTCTTTTACAAGTGAAGTAGGAAGAAAGTCTCCTTGGAAACGGGCAGTGACCCTTAAGAGCGCTGCTTGGTGTTACATAATGAGATCTTCTTACTCCCCTCTCTCCTTATGTTTTCATTGTCTTCTCATTCTTTCCATTTTCTCTTCTGCCCATCCTTTGTCTTTGTCTTTGTCTCTCCTCCCTTACTTTTTACCCTTTGCCTTCATTCTCATCCATTTTTTGTTTCCATTAATCATTTTCTTTTCTAGCTACTATCACTAGTCCTTAGAGAAGGCGACATGGTCCTCTGGGTGGATTTAGAAAGGTGAGAACTCTCCTCCGATATCTGCACTGCAGTAAACTCAGTCCTACCAATCTGCACCCTCATGCCAGGACTATAATTTCCTTGTTATTTAAACTATCCCTATTTTTTGGCTCTTTCTTTTGCTTTCCACAATCCCAAACAGACAGAGCTCAGGTTACCGGGACTCTTGGCCAAAGAGGGTGAAGCCTCTCCATTTCTTTCTAAAAAAACACAAGTAGTTAGATAATAGATAAGGTGCCCTTAGGTGGCCACCAAGAATTAGCAGCATGGTTTCTACATAAGTTTAATTTTGTTCACACAGAATTGTGCATGTAGGAATTTGGAACTTTTAGCAGTGACCACTGCATTATAGTCAATCAATATTGCCCAGGAATAAAAATCTGATCTTTTTTGAGGATATATAATGTTTCTATGGTTTACAGCAGGACTCTGGTTATTAATAGTGCTCAAGATCCCATCCGGGATGAGCACACTGCCCATCATCTCCCTTCAGCAAGCCCTCCAAATGGGGCTGATAAGTCCTCTGCTACACCACATCAAAAAAACCCATAATTTGTGTCCACATGAAAACATATTTTCCTGGAAACAAGAGAACAGCAAGTTCCAGACTGACCTCTTCAGTTAACTGGTATTTTTAATTTCATGCCTTTTACAGCTCTTGTTATTGATCAAGACTTCCTACCCAAGTTGGGAAGAGAAGCCAGGTCTCTGAAAGAGCAGGACCTCCGTCTCTGAGCTACCTTATAGCACAGAAAGGATCACCAAATCAACAGGCTTAACTAGGCTTTATGTAAAATGGGAAGTAGGGGGTGATTACTTATGCAGCTTCCTGTTTCAGCATGTAATGTAGCCTCCTGGGTGTGTGGAGGTTCATAGCTGACAACTGTTATAGTTAGTCTTTTAGTTCAGATGACTGAAGTAGTCTAGGCTGTAGGACCAAATGCCCAGTGGTCAAACCCTGGTGGGTATGTAAGTGCAGGGTATTACAGTTGTATACAATAGTTATACTTGGTCTCTTAAAAAGGGAACCTAGGAAATTACACATACAAAAATCTGTGTTCAAAGAACATGAGTGAGGTTACAGAACCAAGAACTCGAGGTTAAGAAATGCCGGGATGTCTGTGCAACTTTTGCACCTTTTGTGCATCTGCACTATGAGGCAGTCTTTGATTATATGATCTTGTACTATTTTAATTGGACCTCTGCTTCAGTGCTGGGGAACTAACTCGGAGCTGTGTAATGAATGATTTCTTTGTGTACAATTTCTTCCTCATTCCCTCTAGGATGAGCAGTGGGGTTAAGACAGGTAGGAGAACTGCATTCTCTCTTTGCCTGTGTACCAGCATTTCTGTGTGATGCTGCATGAGACATAGGGTGTGTACACAAGTGCAGGCAGCCTGTCAGGGAGGCGTTCTCACTCATGGCACTTTACACAAAGTCCCATGAGTTATGACACTCATAGATTCCCTAAAGCACTCTCCCGTAGAGCACCCTTGTCTGATACTTCATCAGAAAAGGATTAAAAGCACTCATTTGCCAAGCTTTTGGTATGTATATACCTCATTTCTGATGCTCAATATCAGACACTACTGGTGATCACCTCCCGTCTCCCCAGCTGCAGCTAAAGTTAATCAGAGCTGTGGGGAAATCAGAGGCTGAATTTTTCTACAGTAGGGGTAGTGGTGGACACAGGACCTAGGGGAGAAGCCAACATGTTTCTCCAGGGGAATGGGAGCAATGGAAAAAATATGGGACTGACAGTGGCCACAAGGGAAACAAAGCATAATAGAAAGATCATATTTGAGGGAGGGCAAAACATTGATGGCGGACAAATGAAGAGGGCAGAAGACAAAGAAGTTGGGATAAGGTAACACTACCATGACTTGGACATGAGGGCCATATTGTTGGAAGGAAAATATTGGGATCAGAAGGAAATGGTGTGGATGGGGTTTTTGCGTGGGTAAAAGTATAAATGTGTGGCAACAGCACTGCAGTAATCAGAGCTTATAGCTATGCTGTGGAGGCACTTCACTATCTGATGCACCTTTCACAGTTCACTGGAGAGAAATCCAACTCCATCACTTTTTACTGATGCATTGGGTTTCACTGATGTATCTTGCCAGTACTGATGGCAGATAAGGAATGGACAAAGAACGTGGCAGCATAGGGAAACTGAAGGTCGTTAGCCGATTGTGGCTCTATGTGAGAAAGGTAGCTGTGCTGGGAATGGAGGATATGGAAATACCAGTCAGGTTTTTTGGATAAAAGACCACAATTGTGATAAGTAATCAGAGCAATATATTTCTATTTAATTTTAAAAATTTTAGCTAGGCCTGTATAAAAGATACATGCCCAGATTCTCAAAGGTGCCTAATTTACACTAATTTTTATCATGAAGTAATCTAATTATCTTTGAAAATAAGGACTACAGTGAGAGAGAGAGAGAAAGAGATTATGAGGTTGGTGGTGACTGGCTTTTTGGCTACAGGAAGAAAAGAAAAAAATGATCCTATTTCATACCTGACAGATTCTTCATTTTTCTCTCTTGAAAATTTAATTTATTTTCCCTATTTTTGGGGGGCTAAAATATTTATTATCTCCTGACTAAAAATTTAGAAATTAATTATTATTTCCAAGGGCTTTTAGTCATAATTGATGTGACAAAATCTTTTTAACTGGGTCCTTAATACAGGCTGAAGGCCCTTGTAAGGGGAGTTAGGGCACCCTCTTTTGGCACTTATGTGTATTTCTTTTCTTGAAAGAAGAGAATCTAGATGATTTTTCCAACATATGCATTTCTACACTATGGGATCTTTCTATCTGCCATTCTGAATGCTATGTGTAAACATATACAAAAGGAGGTTAAAATAATCAATAAGTTATCTCAAACCTTAGAAATAAATCTGTTTGGATGTGGAAAACGTGGATTGAAGAAATCAGTAATAAATTGTAGTGTAACTGTCTGCATGATGCTGCATGCCTTGAGCACCATCTAGTGCCATACGCTGACATCCAAAGACATTATGCACTGGCCACAAACCAAATACAGCTCATAGTTAGACCATTCCCCTATTATAAGGCAAATGAAATGCTTTCCTTTCAGCAGCAGACAATAAAACCTGTCATTCATACAGTAATAAACTATGGAAGGAAGATACCAGTATGAAGAAGGACTTTGCATAGAATCACAGAATATTAGGACTGGAAGGGACCTCAAGAGATCATTTGTCCAAGCCCCTATTCAAAGCAGGAGCAGCTCCAACTAGATCATCCCAGCCCAAGCTTTGTCTAGCCAGGTCTTGAAAACGTCCAAAGATTTCACTACCTCTCTCTGTTCCAGTGTTTTACTGCCCTCTTGGTGAGAAAAATTCTTCCTATCTAACCTAAACTTCCCCTGTTGCAACTTGAAACAGTTGCTCCTTGTTCTATCTTCTGTCACTGCTGAGAACAGTCTCGCTGCATCCTCTTTTGAACCACTCTTTAGCTAGTTAAAGGCTGATATTAAATCCCCTCTCAGTCTCCTTTTCTCTAGACTAAATAAAACCAGTTTCCTCAGTCTTTCCACATAAGTCATGTCCACAAGACCCCTCACCATTTTAGCTGACCTCCACTGAACTCTCTTCAATTTGTCCACATTCTTTCTGTAGCAGGTGCCCCAAAAGTGAACACAGTACTCCAGATGTGGCCTCACCAGTGCTGAATAGAAGGGAATAATCACTTCCCTTGACCTACTGGCAATGCTCATACCAATGCAGCCCAGTGTGCCATTAGCCTTTTCAGCAACAAGGGCACACTGCTGGCTCCTATTCAGCTTATTGCCCACTGTCATCCGCAGGTCCTTTTCTGCAGAGCTGCTGCCCAACCAGTCAGCCCCCAGCGTGTACTGGTGTATGGGATTGTTCCGTCCTAAATACAGCACTTTGTACTTGTCCCTGTTGAACCTCATGAGATTTCTTTTGGCCCAATCCTCCAGTTTGTCCAGGTCCCTCTGAATCTTAGCCCTACTCTCCAGAGTATCTGCTATTCCCCACAGCTTGGTGAGGGTGCAGTCTGTGCCATCTTCCTGGTCATTGATGAAGATACTGAACAAAACCAGCCCCAGGACCAACCCCTGAGGGACTCCAGTTGATACCAGCTGCCAACCGGACATCAAGCCATTGATTATTACTCTCTGAGCCCAATGCTGTATCCAACTTACAAGTCCATTCATTCATCCCATACTTCTTTAGCTTCTCTGCAAGAATGTTGTGGTACACCACATCCACTGCTCTCCCCACATCCACAGAGCCAGTCACCTCGTTATGGAAGGCAATCAGTTTGGTTAGATAGGACTTGCCCTTGGTGAATCCATGCTGACTGTTCCTAATCCTCCACATGCTTAGAAATCGATTCCTTGAAGATCTGCTCCGTGATTTTTCTAGGGACCGAGGTGAGGCTGACTGGTCTGTAGTTCCCTGGATCCTTCTTTTTCCCTTTCTTAAGTGCTTCACTATTACTCTTCTCTGATTTACAGCATTTGTCAGGACACTGTTGCAAAAGTAAATCCATGTAGATCTGTAAAATTAGTTTGTGTATGTGTATGTGCATATACACAAACATGTAACTATTCCAAATATACTTGCCTTTATACTGCATCATACCATTCTGAATTCTATGATGCATTCTTTGCATATATATGTATGCACAAATGTGCATGAACATGTGCATGTGTGCACACGCATGCATGTATACTCACACACTGTGTAGTGGTGTAATTTTAGAAGGGCCCAATCCTGTAGTATCCTCACACCACAGCTAAGATAACATCAGTTGATCAAAAAAGTAAGGTGTATGTGTATGTCAAATGCAGATTCAGATTCTTGTTCAGGAAAAGGGACTTGAATTTCAAATCTCCCATCTTATAGACCAGCTCCCTGGCTACCATGGTTTGGGTGTTCTGGCTAAAAATCTATCCTGTTGAATTTATTCTACTTTGAATAACTTTGATGTGCACAGTTTAGAAGGGCCCGCCAACAGGGAAAAGCCCCAGTTAGGCTCAGGAGCAGCGAGATACATGCAGGTGAAAGCCCGCTGCACCCCTGCTCCCCTGAAGCCCCCCAGAAACCCTCCAGCAACCGCAGAGCCCCCTGCTGACCACCAGCACAGCCGGAGGTAAGCAGGGCCAGTGGAGAGAAAGGGCTAAACCTTAATGAGTGGGAGGAGGCGGCTGAGTGGAGCCGGGCCAGGTCAAGCCCCACCCAGGCCCCTACTTCACCCAGCCCCCAGGGAGCCACGCGACCAAAGCCACGTGAACAGGCTGTGCAAACAGGCGTGCTTCTCTGCCAGCGCATGAGTTAGCATGGAGTTCGCACGGGAGGGTGCACAGGAGGGCCCAGGACCCTGCCAGCGCGCCCCCCAGGGTAGACAGTCCCAGCCGTAGCCAGCCTACCAGAGGCATGCCATGGATGGGCACGCGCCACACCCCAAAGATACCCTCGGGCTCCACAGTCCCCCCGGCACCTCAGAGACTGCCACCCAGACGGAGCCCCTGGTTCCTTTGTGGGTTCTGCTCCCTTTTGGGGTCTCTGGCGTGCCAGCTGGAGGAGCTCCAAGCCACAGTCCAGAGACTGCATGCCATCAGGGACTGCGAGCAGGATATAGGCTCCTACTGCCAGGCCCTTCTCCTCTGGGAGGCAGAGGGTAGACCACAGTCTCCCTCCACGCCAAAGGAGGACTCCGGGACCTCCTGCTGTGTCCAGCCAGGGGCATGGACCAAGGTGGTCAAGGGCCCTAAGGCCCGCCACACCAAGGCTCCTGCCCTGCCAAAGCTGAGCAACAGGTACACACCTCTTGCTGCTCCAGCAGAGCCTGCTGAGTTGCCGGCTCCCACAGGCAACATGGGCCCAACTACAGCTACTGCCCCTGCTCTCCCCAAGACAAAACGTAAGGTGTTTGTTGTGGGAGACTCCCTCCTGAGGGGAACTGAAGGGGCAATCTGCCACCCCGACCCCTTAGCCCAGGAAGTCTGCTGCTTCCCAGGGGCCTATATCTGGGATATTGTGGACAGGATCCCAAAGCGCCTCCAACCCACAGACCACTATCCCATGCTCCTTATTCACATGGGCACCAATGACATGGCTTGGAGTGCTCCCAGCTGGGTCATGAGGTGCTACAGGGATTTGTGAGTGGGGCTAAAGGGTCTGCGAGCACAGGTGGTGTTTCCCAGCTATTTAAGTTGGTCTAATAAAAGATATCAGATTCACCCACAGAACCTTGTCTGCCTAATTCCAGGAAAGCACTCATAGCTCAAAACTTAGGACAGGGAGCCAGACCCCCAAACCTGGACCAAGTATCAGTGCAAGCAGTTGGAGTGTGTATGTGCATGGGTGGCTGAGTCTGGACTTGGGGTGATAAGGATGTATAGTAGACCTTGTTATAGATCTTCAGCCACTACAACTTCATGATCACCATGAGAATATTATGACACTAAGTGAAAATCACTATAACTACATCCAGCTACATGCCATCTACATAGCAGCAGGCAAGTATGTTTTTATTTATTTCAATAGCATCCATGCAGTCAGGATAACAGATAGATACTGAAGCCTGCTGAGATACATTTGAAGATTTACTGACCTATGTGGCAAACTTCGGATTAACCAAAGTTAAGAACATCTCAGCCACATCATCCTTCTTTTCACTACACACTAGGAAAAATTTAACCTGCTTAGATTTCTCTTCTACTTCTACATCTGAGTTATGAATCCAAGATGGAAGCTGTGAACATAGCCAGATCCAAGTTCTACTGTGATCCAAGTTCTACAGTGGGAAATATGCCCCTTGATTTCACTGGAAGCTGGATAGGTAGATGTAACATGAATTATTTTGGAGTTTTTTCTTTAAATGGACTGCAGTGGGAACAAGTAGGTATAATCCACAGTGACCTGGACTAAGGCCTGAAAAAGGAAATTACTTACCAGTAAGTAGTTTTCTGTAATTTATTCTCACTTGTGAGCATTCTCAGCCCTGAGCCTCTGACTAGAGGCTTTTTTTTGCATTAGTAGTACCCAAAGATCCTCCCACACCGGCTAACTCCATCCCACCCCTCATGCCCCTTAGGAAAGGGTAAAAGGGTGGTGTGAGCTTCCTGTTCCTCAATTTCCATTCAACCATATGTATTCACCACAGAAGGGAAATATGTGAAGATAAATATGTATGTGGACAATAGTTCTTGAAGTAAATTAATTACAAAATTATGCTTGATTAGCATAATAGGGATTTAATGAGATAATTCAATGGAAGGACAGATAGAAGTAGGGGCTGGGGGCTGGGAGTTAGGAGGAAGATCCTGGAATATCCTGAGGAAGGCAATGTTTTGATCTATAACTTGGAGAAAGTAATTAGAAGGGAGGCTTCTAATGTTTCTAATGTGTTTCTAATGTGATTGGAGCAACAGAGAAGAGGAGGTTGAAAATGGAAAAGTGAAAACCAACTTGTTCATGATTTTTAGGAAAAGAAGGAGAATAGGATGGAGAAAGAAAAGAAGTATAAAAACAACAGACTTCAGAAAAGGCAGGCTTCAATAAACTCAGATAGGTAAGGTGCCAGGGAAACAAATGTGTGGGAAAAATGGAGTTAAAAAAAGTTGGCAGTTTCTTAAAGAAACAACATTAAAAACAAAAGAGCCAATTAGCCCAATGCAAAGGAAAGGCAGGAAGTATACTAAGAGAACAACTCAGTTAAATCATCAACTCATAACATGAAACTGAAGAAAGAATCTTAATAATTTTACCCAGTTTCTACTTTTATGATCAAGCATAAAAATAGCACAAACATGTAGGTACACATGAAAAATCCAAGTTAAAATGAGATTCAGCTAGCTAGGGACATAAATGATTACAAGTTTGTTACTAATAAGAGGGGCTAGGGACAGACATTACACATAAATCTACTTAAGTGATTGGACACCGATTTAAACTTGTAACAGAATGGAAGTGCAGTGTATATTAACTGGTTTCAAAATGGCTGAAACCAGTTTAAGATAGATCTGGATGAGCAGAGTATCAAATTTAACTGATTTAGCTTAAACCGGTTTATCAAACTTCTATCCAAAGTCCATGCCAACTCAAGTTAACTCAAAGGGCTGTGGAGAATAGCAGAGTCCCCCAGTATCCCAGGATGCTTTGTATCTCCCCCACAAATGCCCTGCTTGCAGAGTGGGCAGGCTTGCCTTAGCCTATGGTGTCTACCCCATGACTGACTTCAATGAGCTTGATAGAAGACAAACTTGTCATACACCAGGCATCAGAGGGGGCTGCCAATAAGTTGGTGACATGAATTGTTATTGTCTGTCATTGTTGTTTTGTTATACTACACGTAATTGTGTGTTTGTTAAGTCAATAAACCTTTCTTACCTTTTTACTCCTGACCACTCTCTCAATCCCGAACCCTACCGCTGGCAGCTGGGACATAAATTGGTGTCACAAACAGGATTGAGAGGCTCTGGTCCGGAGAGAAAGGTCAGAATGGAGGGAGTTGTGTGGGCCCCACTGGTAGCTTTGCTAAAGGAAGTGACAGGGACAGAGAATTCTGGGTGGGATAAGGATAGGTTGAGGCCCATGAACCGTACCTGATCATTGTCTAGGTTTGCCATTGCTGCCTGGGATAAGCCCAAGAATGGGTGCCTGTCATGGCTGCTGGCCATGTGCCCTTGGTTAGGGGCCAAAGAGAATGCCCAGCTCCGGGAAAAGGTCACCCAGCTGAATAAGGAGTTGGAAGATGTGAGGGATTTCAACAGTGTGGCATGTGAGTCTGTGTGAGCTGCCCAGAATCACTTGGAGACATTAAAACAGAGGGAAGGAAAGATTATGATCATGTGTGTAGCTGATTCCCCCAAGAAGAGGTCACAGTTGGCGCAGGCCATGGAGCCCCGCTTTGAGGTGCCTGTATAGCAAGAAACCGGACATTTAGCTGTGGAAAGATCACAGGGAGGGGACAGATAAGGGGGAGAAGATTGATGACAAGCCTGGTGCCGAATCATCCCCGTACGTCCCCACCTAGAGGGAGGAGCTTGGCCAAGTATTCCCAGTAGAGGTGAATTGCTCAGAGCTACAAGGGGGAAATCCCCAAACAGAGGAGTGGAACAATGGAAATCCCCCACTCCTTTACCTGTATGGAGATTCGAGATATACAGGAACAGCATAAGTCCAAGCTGGGCCAGCCAGTAATAGACTGGCTAGTTGTATAGTATAGTGAAGAGGCCTCCACAACATCAGTGAGGTGTGCCCAGGAACATGTGGGGCCGCCAGCATTTGCCTTCCCTGATTGCATGGCCTAGGAAGTCCAGCCGGCCCGACCTCCAAGGAAAGGGGCCACCATGGGGCTGGAAGCGGGTCAGGGACCAGTATCTAAAGTTAGTGTTGGCCCCTTAATTTGGATACCTGTACAGATGCAATTAGGTAAAACTGAAAAGTTAATCAATATGCTATTAGACACAAGTGCCCAGATTCGTAGTTTAGATTTTGCAGATTGGAAGGGGAAGAAAGGAACCTCTTATCAAGTAATTGGGGCCTGAGGCACTAGATGACCAGGGCATCTGGTCCAAGTGACCTTCGTGCTACCTAATGGCTCTAAGGTAATGGCAGCAGCAGTAATACTTAAAGGGGAACCAAGCTTACTGGGACATAATGTACTTAGAGGAAAGTGGTTTGCCCTTAAGTGACAGATTTGGGTGCACTGTACCTCACCAGGAACCAGAAGAAATGGCTATAATAGCTGTAACTCAATGTAGCATGATCCCATTAACCTTGCCTCCTATAGAAGAAGTACAGAGGTCCCAGTATCAAACTCCTCTTGAGGCCACCCAACCTATCCAATGTATTATCAGCCAGAAGTTGGAGGACAGAACTATTATCTGAACCCACTCTCCATAAAACAATCCAGTGTGGCCAGTGCGTAAGCCAAATGGGGGGTGGCAGTTGACTATTGACTTTTGAGCTTTGAATGCTAATACTGACCCCTTGACAGCTGCCATCTCATCACTACCAGCCTTAACAGAAAGCATCCAGTGTTATGGGCCTGCATGCATGGGATCCATTAATATCAAGGACATGTTTTTTGCTATTCCCATCCATGAGAGTCACTGGCCAGTATTTGCTTTCACATGGATAGGGCAGCAATATACCTACATCGTGTTGCCCCAAGGGTGGATACACAGTCCCACCCTGGCTCACGGGGTTCTAGCTACAGTGGTTCATGAGGTCCAAGAAAAGTACCCCGACGTATGCATGTGGCAGTATATAGATGATGTCATGGTGGGCAGTCAAGACAAAGAGGCTGCCACCAAGGCCTTTAAATCATTAAAAGAGAAAGTGCATACCTTCAGATTCATGCTGTCTGATCAGAAATTCCAAGAAGTAGGGCCCCGGTGTGAATTTCTAGAAATAGAATGTCCGAATGGGGGGTCCACAATACCAACTGAAGGGCTGAGAGTATAGCAGAGACCCCGACCCCCACTGATGTAAAAGAACTGCAGGTCCAATTGGGAGCACTCAATTTTTGGCGTTTGCATGTTCCTGAGTTTAGTGCATTAGCTTGTCTCTTGTATAACCTATGTAAGAGGAGCCTAAATGGGAATGGGGTCCTGAGCATGAATATGACTTATGAGCCCTTAAAGAAGCAGTAACTGTCCATGCCTCCCTAGCAGCATGAAGTCCAGAAGGACAGCTTTGGCCCCATATAGGTGTCTCAGAAGGGGAACCCATTGGAGCCTGTGGCAGAAGGAGTCCTCAGAGGCAGAAGGAAAACTCCTTGGATTTTGGAGCTGAGGCTGCAGAGGGGTGGAATCAAGATATACTCTTATAACAAATGTTGTGTGCAACAGCAGTGGCCCTGGAAGCCACGGAAGCGCTAAGTGGGGAATTACCTACAGTTATCACTACTTCAATACATATTCTTGGAATGGCTCTGCCAGCTGCCACCGGGGGAAGAGCTCAAGACACCACAGTTCAGAAGTGGATTTATTAAATCTTGAGCCAAATCCAATGAGTAACTCTGAAGGGACGGCCTGTGTTAGTTGAAAGGGTAACAGAAAGTACGATTAATGTTTATCCAGACAAAACAAGTTGCAGTAAACCTTCACCCATCAAGGAAGCACCTCCTTTCTCACCTGAATTGAAGGCCTCAGCTGATGTTGAAGTCTGGTTTACGGATGGGTCTGCTTGAGGTTGTGCCTTGAGGATTTGAGATGGCAAGCAAGCAGTGGTACAAGGCCTCAAAAAAGTCAACCCGTCAGACCAACCTGATTGCCTTCTACAATCAGGTCACAAAATCATTGAATGCAGGTGTCGTGGTGGATGTAGTTTCTTGGACTTCAAAAAGGCCTTTGACACCATCTCTCACCCCATTTTCATTAAAAAGCTAGGTGACTGTGGCATTGATGCCTACACAGTCAGATGGATAACAAATTGGCTGAGGGGCCACACTCAGAGAACAGTGGTGGATGGGTTATATTTGACCTGGAGGGATGTGAGCAGTGGAGTCACCCGGGGCTTGGTCCTTGTGCCTGCACTGTTCAATTTCTTTATTAGCGACTTGGACGAAGGAGTGAAAAGCACCCTATTTAAATTCATGGACCAAGATGTGGGGTGAGGTGGGCATGCTAGAAGGGAGGGACAGGATACAGCTGGACCTGGACAGGTTACAGAGGTGGGCAAATGAGAATAGGATGGGATTCAATACTGACAAGTGCAGGGTGCTGCACTGGGCAGTAAGAACCAGCAGCATACCTATAGGATGGGGAACTCTCTTCTCAAAACCACAATGACAGTAAGAGATCTCGGAAACATTATCTATTCCAAGATGAACACAGGCTGCCAATGAGAGGGCACTGTCAGTATGGCTAACTGCACCTTGTTGTGCATCCACAGATGCATCAGAAGCAGGGTCAAGGAGGTGATCCTCCCCCTCTATTAGACACTGGTCAGACCACAGTTGGAGTACTGCATCCAGTTCTGGCCGCTGCACTTCAGGAGGGATGTGGACAGCATTGAGAGGGTCCAAAGGAGGGCCACTTGCACAATCCAGGGACAGCAGAACAGACCCTATGAGGGGAGGCTATGGGACCTTAACCTGTTCAGCCTTCACAAGAGAAGGCTCAGAGGGGACCTGGTCGCTGTCTATAAACTTACTAGGTGGGACCAGAGGGGAATGGGAGAGACCTTGTTCCCCCAAGCACCTCGCAGAGTAACAAGGAATAATGGCTATAAGTTGTTAGAGAGTATTCATAGATTCATCGATGTTAGGGTCAGAAGGGACCTCAATAGATCATCGAGTCCGACCCCTAAATAGGCAGGAAAGAGTGCTGGGTCTAGATGGCCCCAGCTAGATGCCTATCTAATCTCCTCTTGAAGACCCCCAGGGTAGGAGAGAGCACCACCTCCCTTGGGAGCCCATTCCAGACTTTGGCCACTCTAA
>JAGPOW010003642.1:95165671-95194434 GCA_030014935.1 Caiman crocodilus | reverse complement strand
GGTGAAAGTGCTAGACTTTAGGAAAGCTGATTTCAATGAACTCAGGCGATTAGTCAAGGATGCACTGCAGAGTAGGAGTTTTGAAGTGATAGGAGCCCAGGAAGGGTGGCTGTGCCTTAAGGAAACGATCCTTCAGGCACAAAGCAAGATGATCCTGATGTGAGGAAAAAGAGGGAAAGGGGCCAGGAGGCTTCCTTGGCTGACCAGAGAAATTCAGACCAGCCTAAGGGCCAAAAGGGGAGCACATAAAAAGTGGAAACAGGGAGAGATCACCAAAGATGAATATAAGTCCTCTGCTTGCACTTGTAGGGAGGTAGTTAGACAGGCCAAAGCTACCATGGAGCTGAAGATGGCACCCCAAGTAAAAGACAACAAGAAATATTTTTTTAGATATGTAGAGAGTAAAAGGAAGGCCCAGGGAGGAATAGGACCCCTGCTAAATGGGCAGAAACAATTGGTGATGGACAGGGGGGGACAAGGCTGAACTCCTCAACAAGTTCTTTGCCTCAGTGTTCCTAAGCGGGGGGCACAACAAGTCTCTCACTGGAGTTGTAGAGAGGCACCAGCAAGGCACCAGACTACCATGCGTAGACCCTGAGATGGTGCAGAGTGACTTGGAAGTACTGGATGCTTTTAAGTCGGCAGGCATGGATGAGCTCCATCTGAGCACCTCCATCCTTGGCAAAATCTTTGAAAAAATTATCAAGGCTCACATTTGCAAGAGCCCAGCAGGACAAATTATGCTGAGGGGAAACCAGCATGGGTTTGTAGCAGGCAGATCGTGCCTGACTAATCTAGTCTCTTTTTATGACCAGGTTACAAAATGCCTGGATACAGAAGGAGGGGTGGATGTCATATACTTAGACTTCAGGAAGGCCTTTGATATGGTATCCCACCCATACTGGTGAACAAGTTAAGAGGCTGTGACTTGGATGACTACACAGTCCGGAGGGTGGCAAATTGGCTGAAGGGTCACACCCAGAGAGTCATGGTGGATGGGTCGGTTTTGACCTGGAAGGGTGTGGGCCGTGGGGTCCCGCAGGGAAAAAAGAAACCCACCATACACAAACCAAAACACTATCATCATATCGAAAGGCATCAGCAGTAGTATTTTACGTCATTTTTCCACTCTATTCAACACTGGAAAGGTCTCAGCTAGAATACTTTGTCCAGTTCTTGTCATCACACTTTAAGAAAGAAAGAAATCAGATGGAGAGGGAGATGGATTAGACTAGGGGTGCTCAACTCCCAGACCATGGGCTAAATCTGGGCTGCAGAGCCATGACTGCAGAGCCAGGGCTCCTGACCAGTCAGAAGTTTGGTTCTTCTCCCTAGTACCAAGCTCCCAAACCCCCTGGCCCTTCCTCTCCCGCACGACTGGGTCAGGGCTGAACCACGTCCCCTTTCCTCCCATCTTGCAAGGCTAGATCAGGGCCAGCCCAGAACTCCGCCCCCTGCACAGCTGGATTAGAGCTGGGCTATGCTAACCCTCTTCCCTGTGGCTGGATTGGCCCTGCTGCACTTGCCCCATTCACTGGATATGGCCTGCAGATGAACCAGGAACTGCCCACACATCCTACAAGGCAAAAAGGTTGAGCACCACTGGATTAAATGAAAGCTTGTATGCTTTGCCATCCATTCCATCATTCACCTTTTTTCTAAACATTTCAGATACAGTACTACACCAATACAAAACAAACAGCAGAAGTGGCGAGAACTATGCACCTGATTGGACATAGTGAGCGCATTCAGATGTACGTGGACATTTGGTTCCCTTGCACTGCCGCTTCTTCTCCGTGGGGAATGCCTATGCCACATGTGCTTTGGTGTGCAGCAAGTTGCACCAGGCATAGGAGAAGCTGAGACCAGCACTGTGCTAGCCCCAGCAGCCTTACCTGGGGTCTTGGGGACCTCTTGGAATTGCAGCCATGGCAATCCTGCTGGACAGAGCCTGACCAGCAGCTGCAGCACAGCTCCAAGCGGCCCAACCCTGCTTTTCAGCAGCGCCTGCTGCCCGAGTGTGCACTGTTCTGGGGTTTTTTTCCACTTTTTTTTTTTACCCCTGGATATCCAGGGGTCAAACCAAAATGCGGAAAAAACACAGAACAGCACGTACTCAGGCAGCATACCCTTTCAGCATGTAGATCTTTGTGCGGTATATGGCATCGCAAATGTGTCTGCAGTACCATGTACCGCAAGACCGCACTCATCTGGATGCACCCAGTTAATGCAAATATGTCCCACTCAAAAAATCAGTAGTCCTGCAATCAAGTCAATCTTTTCAACTTAAGACCATTTTAATACATCTCCAAAAAAAGTATATTTGCTTTCCTGGATAGTGATAAATGGGCAATGGAAATACATAGATAGATTTACACTAGCCACCTACCTGGCTCAGTATGTTTATCTTCACATTATACACATGCCTTCTGATAGCAGAACACAAATCAGACCAAAGAAAAATCACCTTTCAAATGATGTAAGAAAATATTTGAGGGTGACTATAATTTCAAAGTACCAAAATTCTAGTTATTGACATACTGTGTGTGTCTACACAAAATGCTACATTGCCATAGCAATGCGCTATATTGCCATAGCTTATTGCTACAGTGATGTAGTGTTGGCAGGCATGAACCATGGTGCCAACACTACTGAGCAGTCGCTACTAAAAATAGCTGTGTGGCATTGGGACTGAGTAGTAATGATGGTTACTGTGCAATCATTTAGTACTAAAAGCATGCAATAAATGCAAGTAGTAAATGACTGCACAGTTGTTACTGCACGTGTAGATGTGCCCATTATATAATGAAGCAATGCTTTTCCATGTAGAGTTGCTGAAACTGAATAACTCTTCCTCTAGACTCCCCAATTCAAAGAAAGAGAATTTACTTTTTTCTTCTTTGCACCAAAATTAAATCTCTTTACTTCAAAGCCACAAACTGCTGTGCATGATTAATGCTGACAATAAGAGGCATATTATAAAGTAAGTTAAGAGAATTAACTAGACTGGAAATTGGGATTAACGCTTCATGTTGTGTACCAAATTATCTTTAATAATTAAAGCTTTGATTAAAAGTGCTTAAGCAAGTACCTATTTTTAAGCACGTATATAATCCTGTTGGTTTAAGTGGGACTAGTTAAACTTTGAAGCAGTACCTAAAAGTATTTTCCATAAAATGAAAGGTTTGATATCAATAGTTTAGTGCTGAACATATTTATTATTTCCTAAAAGTGTCTTGCTGCCAGTTTACAAGGATATTATTTTACATTTAGTCATATTAAAAAGATTCCCATTTTGTTGCTGTTTATTTTTAATTCCTTGTTTTGAGCATTTTTTTCTTTAGTAATTTTTTCCCAATATTTATTTTCATACCATATTTTCTTCAAAAAATGAAAAAGAAGCCCAAATCTTGCAAAATGCCAAGTATCTGTTTTTAAGTTCAAAGTACCAAAAGTTTGACTCTGCAAACAATCAAACTTGACATATGCAAGTAGCTACGAAACTATGCTCGTGCATAGAAGTAAGTACATCTATAACTGTTTACAATATTTGGACCTAACTTATCATAGTACCTAGTACCTGACGGTAACTTGTACCAATTCATTTACCTGACATGTTAATGGGAAACACTTTCAAAATATCTTAGGTTAGTGAAACTCTTGATTAGTATCAATGAATGTAGCCTATATTCTAGTGCTATTATGGTATAAGATGCAGATGTGAATGTGTTTCTCCAAATGTGAAAGGAGACTGGTAGAAGCAATGATTCAACAAGATGCATATATCCTTCACACTAACTTTTTGAGGGGTCTTATTTCTGTAGTCCTTTTCAAATCGGGCTGCTCACATACTTAAGGTTTAGCACATGCCTTACCAGACCAGAGTTACAATGCTGCAGTAAAGGCCTGACAGGGGAACACAAGCTCAGAAGAAAATTAAAAGTGCACCCTATAGGTTCAATAACTCCAAATTCCTCTTGTTTGCAGTCTCTGACATACTCTGCTTCTCTGATGTCACTTACTTTAAACTATCAAATTTAGTCTTTCAACCTTTGACAAAATAGACTCCCTCCAGAAGTGGTACAAGCTCCTACTCTGGATTCCTTTAAGAAACACTTGGATACTTATCTTGCTGGGGTGATCTGACCTCAGCGGACTTCCTGCCTCTTGGGCAGGACCCGATGATCTCGAGATGTCCCTTCCAGCCCTAATGTTTATGAACTCTATGAAAATAAGAATCTCTCACATTTTGGGAAGAGTTCTGGGGCTTTTTACCTGTTGCTTGGGCAAGGGACTTGAGGTCCTGCTCAAACTGGGTAAACTTATTTTCGTGGGTCCTTCGGTACAGGATGTACAGTACAGCACCAAGAGGATGGGAAGGACAAAAACAGAACATTTATGCCAGAGTGACCGCACCTTTAAACTGCTTTATGCTAATTAAAAAGGGGCTGATACAAAGGAAATGTTGTAGCTGGGTTATGATAGGGGGTGCAAAGGGTCAATTTATGGACCAGCATAATGGTTTTGATGCAGCAAGGTTTACATGTATTATGGTGTATGTTCATCCTTGTAACTACATGTAGGGCAGTTAGCAGTGCAAAGCTCCATTATAGTCTCCAGATAGGATTCTCATCCCTAAGGACTGCAAATATCTATTTACGATAAAAGTTTCCACTGATAGAAAGATTAAGGGTGTGAAAATGAAAGTGCCCATTTATGTTAGTTTCAATGTAGACCTTCTGAAGAATTCCAAATTACCGCCGATTCAGACTGCAGTACAAATGCATGTATTTATATGAATATATATAAGCAACAATCCATACAAAGTATTTTTTATGATACAATACCTGTAATAAAAACACAAATCAATTCTTTTGTGCAGGTAGAGCCTTTGTTTAAAAATGTTTAATCACATTTAGAACTATGATGACTGAACAGCTCCACTAAACAAAACCTTAAGACTCAGATGAGATGAAGCATCATGTATTATGGTACTTCTGAGTCATGATCAGTGATAAAGCAGAGAAATCAGGTTCAAGCAGAAGGCAAAAGGGATAACTATTTAATTTGCACAGTGAGATTAAACAATTCAGAACCATTTACAGACACTGATCTTATTTTAGAGTCTGTGCGCAGTAAAGATAGAAGTAGTAAGAATGTTGGGGATGGAAACAAGAGATTATTTACCAGAGTTGAATATATCCATAGTTTTCTGAAGAGTTCTTGAGTGTTTTAGAAACCATCTGGAATATTTTGCTGGCCTCTTTCATTTGTCTCCCTTACCCAAGCTTCCTTTTAACAGAACAAAGATTGTAAGATTTCAAAAGGTCACAAGCTAGGAATTTGTGGCTTTCTCTATCTTTCAAAATACAATTAAGTTCTCCTCCCAGTCTGTACCACTGTATATATTACAATACTCATAGTGAATAGGGAAACAAGCCTTAATTTCACTGCAAAAGCTACTCTGGATAAACAAATAAAGAAGAAGAATAGTGTTCTGTACATATACTATAATCATGGAAACAATCAAGAGTTTGGTTAATTTAGTATCTGTACAGCATAACTGACAATTTAAAATAGAAAAGAAATCCAAGATGATATACATTCTTTAGCTCTTTCTTAGCTGTGATTTGTAGATAATCTGCTCTTCAAATGGTTTACAGTAGAAAACATTACTGAAACTCTAACTAGTAGCTCCAAGTTAATGTCATCCAGATACAAATATATTGCATAGTCGTGCACATACTGCTACAGTTGCTACTAGATATTGGAACCAGTGAAAAACAGATCCTTTGAAAAGTCTGTGGATGGGTGTCAAATCCAGAAACTCTTAGCAATTAGGATTCAGCATTTTTTCCTGCTGTTTCTTGATTTTCCAACGTGGTTTCAGATGGCGTTGGTTCTCCTCCTTCTGCTCTTTCATCTGAAAAGAGACAAGTATATGACAACACACATAATACACTTGCCTGGGGTGGAAATTTGGCTTTTTCTTTAACTGAACATAAATATTTGTTTTTTACTGATTGATTTATGGATTGGCTCTTAACTACCACACTGATAGGTGCTTTAGAAAACCCCCTTAATTTATATGAATCTATATTTTATAGAATTAGGATAGTAATATATGCTCAGCAATTCAGTTTATGTCATAAAATATGGATCAATCTTTAGTGAAGGCAGAGAATTTTTAACAGGTGCTGATTTGCCTACATCTTGCAGGCAACTGATGTATGTTCAGTCAGAAGAATCAGATTCAAGAACTTTTTTGTCTTTGACTTTCTTTGTCAAACCTAAAGAGAGAAAAGAATATCACATTTCTTTGAGTGTTACTTGGCTGCAGGTATATAGTTTTATAGTTTCTGATGGTGCTGGTTATAATATGACTGATCTTCCTTAGCACTAGACCGCTGTTGTTAGAATCAACTTTGCTTTGGCAAGATGAACAAGATTTTCATTCTGATTTTGAAAGTCCCCCAGTTTATGGACTGGAATAGAAAGACCATGAAAGAGGCAAAACCAGGGTAGTTCAAAATGATTCTTAGAATAGAATTCCACTCTATATACCTTCTGAGGCTCAAGTAGTTACAGTTTATTTTAACTGATGACATTTTCTAAACCACACTTCATTTTGTTTTCTTTACAGCTCAGCCATTCTTTGTATAGTGTTCCTAAGACACATACAGCTCTACCACTGATGTCAATGGGATCTGTACACACAAATACAAGGCTGTATAGGGCTACAGCACTTAGGGTTTTGTTCAGAAGATCATATGTGAATGTGCAGGCTTCTAGGTCCAATGCTGTCTAATTGTCAGAACCAAAGAAGTAGTGAGGAGTCCTATTAATTAATTTGCCTTGAAACTACCTAATAGTAAGAACTGTCTCTCTCATACCCTAATGCTTTATAGCAAAAACATCCTATTAAGTATAATTCTAAACCCAAAACTCTCTAAGCACAGCCACCTCAAATTTGGATAGATGCTGAGCAACTAATAGAGATGCTGACCCTTCCAGCTCCCACTGAACGTAGTGGATGTTAAAAGAACTTGGGTATCTTACCAATTCCTCAGCACCTGCTGATGACTACATCCAGTTATGACTATCCGTTCCTAAGTCTAGGGTAACTGTAGCAAGGGCCATAGTCTTATCCTCTATACACAACCAATGCTGGTTATCTAAGATGGGGACTGTCTGCCAGGAGGAAAGAACTTTGTTGGGCTGACCACTTCATCCACAGAAAGACAGCTTCTTAGCAGGCTTAAAGCACAGCAACTCTCACAGGGCGCATCCAGGCAAGTGTGCATGTGCCTCTTGTGGCATCTCAAACCAGTTTCAAATGCTGCAAGAGGCACAGTGAGAATGAAAAAAATGCTTCCTGTGCTGCATATTTGCAATACAGGGTCAAGATTTGATACCTGTATTTCCAGGTATTAAATAAAAACACACCAGAAAAAAGTGGTGCAGGGCACAGTTCCCCACTGTGCCGAGGCAAACCAGGGTTCAGACCTCTAGAGACACTCTGGCATCCAGCCAGAGCATCTCTATGGTGCCCACTGCTGCCCTAGCAGGCTGTGTTCATGTGCGGGGTGAGCAGGAGCAGCACAAGGCTGTGACCTGGGGACTGGGGGGGAGAGAGGATTGTGGGGCGTTGGGCAGCTGTAGATGTGTGGGGATAGAGGGGCTGGTTGGGGTGCACATGTCCCCTGCAGGGCCCACAGCTCGCTCCTGCAGCAGCAGCGGTGGCTGTGGAGTGCTCAGGACCTGCTGCAGCCACAGCCCCCAGCAATGCAGCATGGCTCTCATTGCCTCAGAGCCAGTGCCACCTGTGCTACTCATCATGGGGCTACCCCAGTTCAGCACAGTGTGGCATGGGGGTGTGTGGCTTCAGGTAACACCAAGGCCACTTTGGCTGTATCCTGGGACCTGGCCCTCCTTGCAAGGAATGCATGTCATGCCAGGCAGGGTCCTGCCTCCATGGGAAGGCAAGTACTTTGAGTTGATGCAGACCTGATGGGATGACACATAACTGGGCAGTGGCTCCATAGGAAGGATCGGGTTGGGAGAAGGGAAGAGGGGTGGCCCTCTGTGTGAAAGAGCAGTACCCCTCCCTGCAGGTCACGTTTGATTGCATGGGGAGGCCCCTTGAAACTCTCTGGGTTAAGATACAAGGGAGCTCAGGAGAAGGGGACCCAATAGTGGGAATCTACTATAGACCTCCCTGTCAAAAAGAGGAGGACAGCCAGTCATTCTCCAGGGAACTGACTGAGGCAGCCATCACTAAAGACTTGATTGTCATGGGTGACTTCAACTCCTTTGATATGCACTGGGAAGACCATTCAGTGAATTCCAGCAGGTCAGCCAACTTCTTGGCAACTATAGATGACCTGTTCTTGACACAGGCTGTGGAGGGACCAACTAGGGGTAAAGCCACTCTGGACTTGGTGCTGACCAAAGAGGAAGACATGGTAGGTGACCTGAAGATTGGAGGTACTCTGGGCAACTGTGATCATGATATGATTAGATTCACCATCCACTGAAAGGCTGTGAATTCTGTCAGCAGAACAGAAGACCTAGGCTTCAGAAGAGCAGACTTTGGTAAACTCAGGAGTCTAGTTAGAAAGGCCCTTTGCAACCAGCAACTGGATGATTTGGGAGTTCAGGAATGGTGGTGCTTCCTTAAGGAGGCAATTCTCACTGTTCAAAAAGGGGCCATCCCCATGGGGTCAAAAAGAGGGAAAGGGACCAAGAGACCTGCTTGGCTCAACAGGGACATTAGGAAACTTCTGAAAAAGAAAAAAAGAAGTTTACACGCAATGGAAAAATGGTTCAGCATCCAAAGAAGAGTATACTCATACAGCCAGGGTCTGTAGGTATGAAACTAGGAAAGCCGACACATGCATGGAAATAAAGCTGGCAATGAAAATAAAAGACAACAAAAAGGCCTTCTATAGGTACATAGGAAGCAAGAAAAAAATCAAGCTCTACTGTGGGACCACTACTGAATACAGGGCTGGGGGGGGCAGCCCACAGTTGTTCCCCTCAAAAAGACAGAGCTCCTAAATACTTATTTCACATCAGTATTCTTGAAATCAGACGGGAATTCATCACCTGTCCAGAGACCCAAAGTATACAGGGAAAACAGCAGTCCACATGTAATCAGTCCCAAACAGATGAGGGTACTCTTAGAACATTTGGACGTTTTCAAGTCTGCTAGTTCAGATGACCTGCATCCAAGAGTCCTGAAAGAACTGGCCAAGCTCATACTGGTGCCTCTGGTGAGGTTGTTCAAAGAATTGTGGAACTCAGGAGCAGTCCCGAATGACTGGAAGAAGGCTAAACTGGTACTCATCTTTAAGAAAGGGAAGAGGGATGACCCTACAAACGACTGATAAGTCTGACTTCAGTCTTGGGAAGAATTTTTGAAAAAATTATCAAGGAGGCTATCAACCACAAGCTCGTAACTGGTGGGGTATTAAGAAGCAACCAGCGTGGCTTTATCGAGGGGAGGGCATGCTCAACAAACCTGGTGTCTTTTTATGACCAAGTAACTAACCGGCTGGACATGAGACGTGAGGTTGACATCATCTACCTAGACTTCAGAAATGCCTTTGATACTGTTTCCCAAGAAATTATCTCAACCAAGTTGGAGGGTATGGGCCTAAGCCAGTCAACAGTGAAGTAGGTTGACAACTGGCTCAGAGGCCAATCCCAGAGAGTTGTTCTGGGCACCACACTTCAAGAATGATGTGGATAAACTTAAAAGGGTACATAAAGGCCACCAGTATGAGTAGGAGCCAGAAGGATAGGCCATATGAGGACAGACTCAAAAACTGGGCTTGTTTAGTCTGAGTAAAAGAAGACTGAGAGGTGACTTGATAGCTGCCTACAAGTATGTCAGGGGTGAACACCAAGATCTAGGGGAGCAACTCTTCAGAAAGGCACCCCTTGGGAGGACAAGGACCAATGGGCACAAGCTAGTTGAGGAAAAAATTAGGCTACACATAAGGAAAAGATACCCTTTTCTGTAATGGTATCTAGAATCTGGAACACACTCCCAGCAGAGATAGTGCAATCACCATCCCTGGAGGTATTCAAGAGGAGGCTGGATAAGCTTATAAGTTGAGCTCATTTGAGCCCATTTACCTCCTGCCCATGGCAGGGGACTGGACTTGAAGACCTTACAGGTCCCTTCCCATTCTTCTATTCTATGATTCTATTATTGTTTTGATTATTTGAATGAGATAATTTGAGTTTCTAATCAGAGTATTTGTGATTCATAAACAGGGAACACTAGGATCTGTACTGGTGAGACAAATGGTGAGATTCGGGCAGAGGAGCCTGTCCAGAGCCTGCACTGGGGTCCCAGCTGGAGGGCAGATGAGGTGCCTGACCTCTTGGCTATTTGGGGCCAAGAGGACTTGCTTTCACAGTTCAAAGCAGGCCCCCACAAGGAGCACATCTTCTGGGCGATAGCTGCCCAGATGGCAGAGCAGAAGTACCCCATCTGGGTCTGGCAGGGATACAGCCTTGGGGCTGCAGGTCCAAGGGGGAAGATGATGTTGCAGGTGGCAATAGGTCACAGCCAGGCAGCTGCCCCCACTGCCAGACTGCAGCAGTGGGTGGAGGGTGCAGGGACCACTTTAACTTAGGGCTACCTCAGCAGTCAAGCTGGCACAAGAGGTAGTGTCCCCAAATACCAAGTGGCTGGGCCTCAAAAGCTCCTGAGGGCAAGTAAACCTGAGCTGCTTACCAGGCAGGTTTTTTATGTTGCTGGGGCTAGCACAGGACAGGTTTTTATACTGCTGCAGATCCCCTTGGCTACAGATATGGGAGGAGCTGGGCAGGGCTATTTTGTCCCAGGTGGCACAACTTGTCCTACACCAAAGTGCATGTCCAGGCACATCTGCTGAGGCAAAAACCCCTGGCTCAAATTTATGCTACTCCTATTTGAGCTGCTGCAAGTGCGTATGCCTTTATGTGTGGACGTGCCCACAAAGCGAAGGAAACTATGGGCCAAACTCAAAAGGGGGCTTGGGCTCAATGTTGCAATGACTGATTAGGTGGTAGAGTATCCAGAAAGTATTCATTACCCCCAAGTCAGATCCCTCAGGTCCTTATAAAGTACTTGGGAAAAGTCATTTAAGACTGATGCCTGGGGAAAATTTGGCACCTAAAATGGGATTTACAGATGCCAGCATGCTAAGTGGGGAGCTAGTGAAGACAGCTAATTGCAAATGCTGAACAGAGGGGTATGGCTTTAGCCTCACCTCTCAGGTAGAATTATATGCCCATCTCTGCTTGGGATTCACAACAGCTGCAAAGATAAATTGGGCCCAATTCATTTCCCCCTTCAGTCAATGGAAAGACTACCTTTGACTTCACTGATGTGGGACAGTCAAGTTCAGTCCCTGCTACAGTGAATATTTAATTGTCTACATCAGAAATAGAGGTGGGAAGGAATTAGGAAACTGGCCTTATCAAAGACTCTGCTGGTACCTGTAAGTGACAATGTCAAAAACAAAGGATAATTCCTTGGTAGTAGCTGTTCTTCAGACCTCTGTAATCACAGTGCTTTGACTGATGTAAAAGCAGCACATTTTGCTGAAGTTAATCTATCCTCATTTTATTTGTTCTCAGTAACAAATTGGATGGGTACTAGCAGAGGAAATGAATCTGCCTGGAAGGCTAAATGCTTGAGCCATTAAGCATTTGTATTCTTTTAGGAAGACTTTCACACGAGTGTGTTCATTTTTGTGGGGTAAGTGATGAATGATGAATTTAAGCAGCAAATTCTTTCCAACAACTATGCTGTTCAGATGCCAGAATGAAACAAGCAGGGAGAATCCTTTTTATCTCCAGATATTTAATTGTTTATGTCTTATTCAACTGTTATGTGCACATCCATCAGAATCTCTTAAGGCTTATTGAAGTAAAACTACTTAAATCTTAATTATATACTTTACATAGCACTAAATATTTCACTAGGGTTGGCTTATGCTTTAGCTCAACTTCCCCAGCATCTGTCATTGTTCTTTTCTACAGCCCATTTGGTAAGGGGAAAACAGTCTCCCCATGATCCAAATCCATATTCTGGTCACTATGCAAAAAGGGAACTGCACCCAACTTAAGGGCTACATGGAGCAAAAAGATGTAAAAATACAACTATGGTTTGTATCAAGAGCATGGTGGAATGGACTGTTGGTGCTACAGGCACTATGAATTTACAGGCCCACAGATAAATGTGTTTTTTTAGGAACAGAATCCAGTTCTCCAAGGCAAAGTAGTCTTGAATGACTTCCAGATGAACTGAATTGGGCAGAATCTACCTTCATCATCATTGGATTCTATGGGTTTCCAGAATGAAACCTCACATTACACTGTGACATGTCCATCTACAGAAAAGGGATTCAACTCCCAGATTTGATGATGCCATCCCTACTTCTAGAATCCTCCTTCACTAAGGCCTCCTTCTGTTCTGCTTTATCTCTGAGAAAACAAATGTTGATCCTTTTTTTTTTTGGCTCTTCTGCTGATGTGCTTCACCTATATGTACAAATCACTGAGCAATGGTTGACCTGTCCATAAACCTCTCAGTACATGCTAATCTCCCAGTGGATTGTTAATAAGAGTTGCAGAATTCCAGAAGGCATGAAAATACAAAGATCACTAGGGTCAGATAAAAAGCAACAAATTTTATCCATTTGCTCCAAACCCTTTGTGCTGTTCGACTTGGTGAGGGGAAGGGGGAGAGGATATGTTTATATGGGATACAGCCAATAGAGTAGAATCCCTTACCATCTACTCTTCCACCCTGACAATAGAGAACAAGACAATTTAAGGAACAATACAGTGATTTCAGGTATTATGTATACCCCTGGGAAACACAGCCAGTAGAAGTAAATGTTGTGTACATATGAGCCAGAGATATTATGGCTTGAAAAACAGATCAGGGAGCTGAAAGCAACTCCCTGACACACCTTTGGTAAATCTCTCTTGCATTACTAGCCTATAGCTTTAATCACTGACTGATGGGAAGATCTGTGGCACAATGGTACAGTAGGTTTTGTTTTGTTTTTTGGCTGTTGTATAGGTTAGGAATTCATCTCATAATAGCAGCTGCTGGCTACTGAACAATTAGCATGAGGGTGGATATGGCAAATTTAACTCAAATCTGGGGTAACATTAACTTTTCCTAATTAACAAGCATAGCTAATTTCTGCTTTGGAATAGGCAGATCTAATTCTAGTTAAAAGGAGAAATGCTAACACTAAAGTTAGCAAAGCTAGGAAGTGGTAAAAAAAAGATCTTGTAAGAAAGCAGAGAATCAGCTGCATGAGATCCATGCTTTTCATTAATGTTTACACTTTACCTTCAGTCACAGCAAGCTCAGCTAGTTTGTGTGGCAGGTCTGAAGTTCCAGCTCCAGCAGGAGAGCCCAGAATATCTGGTAAGGCATTTCGGCGACCTGCCCTTCCCGAGGCTGCAAAATCTGTGACCACAGGCTCCACATCAGTCATTTCTGATTCCTTTCCTCATAGCAACATCTGCAGATAGATCATACAAAAAAGGAGAAACAGTCAGGTTGACAAAAGCCAGGCAGCAATCTTGTTTGTAACAAAGGACGATATAAAACAACAAAATGTCAAGAGGCTGTGAGAAGTGCCCTGCTAGTCCGTACTTAGTAAATGCCACAGACATCAAAATACTAGGGCCATAACTATCTACTTCCAGAAAAAAGCTTCACTCTTCACTTCTTTTATATTTTAGTGTTATTGTACTTCAGCACTGGTGAGGCCTCCTCTAGAGAAAGCACTGGGGCCACAGGGACCCATATTTCAAGAGAATGTGGACAGTTTGCTGCGAGTCCAGCGCGGAGTGACAAAAATGCTTAGAGTTGGGCGGGGCAGGGACGGACAGGGACCAGATCTGAGGAAAGACTGAAAGAACTAGGGTTATTTAATTGGGAGAAGATGATGATACATGAAGAATAATTATAGAGAAAATGAAGACGGGTTTTCTTTGTGGCTGTAGCAGACAGGACTAGCAGCTGCAACAGGGGAAAGGGAGGTTGGAGATCAGGAAGAATTTTCTGATTAGGAGAGGGGTCAAGCATTGGAACAGGCTACCTAAAAAATTGTGGAGTCTCCAGTTTTGGCAGCTTAACTGCAGGTTAGACAGAAACTTGGCTGGGATGATTTAGCAAGGGATGATCCTGCCTTGAGCAGGGGGCTGAACTAGATGACCTCATGAGGTCTCTTCCAGCCCTACTTTCCTATGATCCTATGAGCACAAACAGATTAGCACAATCAGACACCTATAAATAGAAGCTGCTACAGACTTTTCTAAGAACCACTTGCATATCTCTTAGTAGCCTGATCCCTTTTCTTTTTGTGTCTTTGTAGGTGGTTTTATCAGACAGTCATTTGGAAAAGAACTGAAACTCAATCTTGCTACAGTGTCTCCAAGGAGCAACAAGTGTTTATTATAATTCTTGTGTACACTGAAACAAAATCCCTCAAAAACTGTATCCGACTATACAGGAAGGCAAAATTCTTTCAAGGAACAAAAAATAAATAATCCCTAACAAAACTTCCTTATTCTGAAGGAATGGAAACTTTGAACATGATCTATTCTCATAGAATCATAGAAATTTAGGGTTGGAAGAGACCTCAGAAGGACATTTAAACCAGGCTTGTCCAACATACCTATGGTCTGCCATGCAGCCTGTCAAGCCTTTTTCTGTGCCCCACGGTACTGCGATGGGAAATGAAAGTAAATGTTGTTTACTTTCATTCCCACCCCTTGTCCCTCCCCCAGCCCCTCATCAGCTTTCTAATGGCTGCTGAAGGGCTGGGGAAGGGACAAGGTTCCCACACGCACCACGTCCACTTGACATTGCCGATACGGTGCAGCTCCTCCCCTCCCCCCTCATTTCACGGTGTCCCTTCCTTGCCCCACCCCCTTCCTCATTTGCATGCCAGCTCCTCCCCTCTCCCACATTGCAGGATTTCTGTTACTAGCCCCACCCCTCCCATCCCCATTTGAATGCCAGCCCCACCTTGTGCCGGTCCCCACCAGCTGCATGGGCTGGAGCAGGTCACAATGCAGCGGGTGTATGGGTGCAGGGGGCTCAGATGCTGGCTCAGAGCGATGCTGCAGCCGGGCCTGCAGGAGATGCTGCTGCCACTACCACTGCTGCTGTGGTTGTCAGGGTGGGAATCCGGTGTCGTTCCCACCTCCCCGCATCCCCCCATGCCCACAAACATCACACTGGGGGTGGTGAGTCACAGGCCCTGGGGAGGGAGGGACCCCTGCCACTTGAGCTCGGGCTGCCTGGGTGGAGAAGGAGAAGAGGGGTGTTCCTGCACATCCCGCACTCCTCTGTAGAGTCCCCACATGTCTCCCTGGGTGCTGAGCCCAGGTGCAGAGGTGTGGGAGCATCCTTGAGGCCACCCAGGTAGCAAGGAGGACACGCAGGGCCAGGCGACACCCCTTGACCCCTGCACCCCCAGGCTGCAGCTGGACTGGACAGGCCATGCGAGCGTCCACTCCTGCCAGCCCACTGGGTGATAAAAAATTCATGATCCAGCACCATTCAAAAAGGTTGGATACCCCTGATCTAGACCATCCCCAACTAATTCATCTGAGCCAAGCCTTTATCTAGCCAGGCCTTAAAACCCTCCAAGAATGGAGATGCCATCCTCTCTGGCCAACCTGTTCCACTGTTTTACTACCCTCCTAGTGAGAAAGTTTTTCCTAATATCTAATCTAAATATCCCTTGCTGCAATTTAAGACCATTGCTCCTTGTCCTATCATCTGGCAGCACAGAACAGTTTAGCTCCATCCTCTTTTGAACACCACTTCAGGTAGGTGAAGGCTGCTATTAAATACCCTCTCAGTTTTCTCTTTTGTAGACTTAAATAAGCCCAGTTCCCTCAGCCTCTCCTTATGTCATGTACCTCAGCCCCTAACCATTTTTGTTCCACTCTGCTGGACTCTCTCCAATTTGTCCACACCTTTTCTGTAGTGGAGGACCCAAAATTGGACACTGTACTCCAGATGTGGCCTCACCAGTGCCAAATAGAAAACTAAAACTTCCCACACCAGGAATTGAACCCAGGAATCCTAACTGCTAGACCACACAAGATGCTAAGTTTATTTATAGTATGGTTTCATATTGACTAGTAAACTGGATGTGTTATTGCTTACAAATAAATGTGTCATGCAGGTAAACAGAACCAGTATTTCCCTTAAAAACAAGCTTCCAACTGCACTGATATCAATGGAAAAAACTCACATCAATTGCAGTGGCTTTTGGATTAGGCCTCAGGAGTCTAGGTAATGTTCTCACAGAATTGGGCCCTAGACACCAGCTGAAGTGGGTACATCAATACCCAAAGTCTGGAGAGAGAAACACCATTGTACTGAGTAACCGATATGTAGGTACCTACTCAAATAGCAATTTCACAATTTTTTGTGGAAACCACAAAAAACATCTATTTCCATGATTTTCTGCCGAATCATTGAGGGGAAAAAAATATTACAAAGAATTAAATGCTGGCTCCCCAGTGGTGTTGTAGCCCACCAGGGCTGGAAATTGGGGGAGGGGAGGAACAAGAGCCACTGACATGGCTATCCCCTCCTCTGCTGATTGGCTGAGAGGGCTGCCTCTTGTGAAGCCCTGCCCCTCTCTACCAACCAGCAGTGAGGGGCAAGGCCTCATGAAAGGCAGCCTTCTTGGCCAATCAGCAGCAAGAGGCATGACTGTTGAGGTCCCTTGGGCAATTAGCAGTTAGGGGTGAGGGAAAGGACTTGCCTGTGGAAATGACAGGCAATCCTGTGATCAGCCAGTGAAATTGCCTATCGTCCACCTAGGTTTGGGTGGGTCTCTGCTCATATGGATTGTCTATAAGAGTTATAGTTAGCAACTATGGTTAGCAGCAATACATAAATAAAAAACAACTTGTCAAATATATAAGACGTTTGCAGGCTGCAGCGGAGCAAGCCAGAGCCTGCTCTCTCCTCTCTCCCCTAGACCCAGCTGCTGTATTGCAGTGCATTGCAGGGTATGGGCTTCCTTGGCCCAGCAGCCTGCATTCTACTGCACCACACCACACCCACCTCTTGGGGTAGAGGTAGGAAGTGAAAGCTAAAATAAGGAGAGGGAGCCCAGAGACCCCACTTGCTGCTGCAGCTGGAGCAATAGAAGCAGTGGCAAGCATGTGGGAGCCAAGGGGCTGCAAATTAACCCCTTACAGAACTGCATCCAGCCCACAGGCTGCCAGGTATACAGCCCTGCTCTATGCCATGCAGGGCATTTGTGTCAGAACCAAAAATAGAAACCAATCCACCTACTTATCCATACTTGTGCCACAGAAATGGTTCCTCCTCTTCTCTTATAAACGCCCAGAAACTAGCCCTTTTTAGTTCCAGATGCTAAGATAACTAGTCTAATTCCCATCCGTGTGTTTGGCTCTAGCCTTGCATGAAGATGGTCAAAGGCTTAAGGACTGGCCAATCTTTCTCAGAAATGGCAATAAACAAAAGGCTTAAATGGGTTTTCAATTAAATTATTAAAAGAAAAATGTATACGATTACCAATGTATATAAACTGGTATCCAAAGCGAGTCAGGTCTAAACCTGGCTAAAATGCAAAAAAAAGTGAGAGTCTAAAAATGATGGAGTAGATCATAAATATTTGTCAGTGTTTTTTATTTACTGAAGGTGTTCTGCAATTATTTCCCTGTGTGTTCAATACCCTCCCAAGAGGGAAGAAAGAGGATATAAATCAGATTTCAAAACAAAGTCAGGACCTTCTCTCACTAAAGTGATTAAAGCTTGTTCCTTGTACCACGATAACTTTGGTATGGCAGCTTCTTCCCCTTTTGGCTTAGCCTTTCAGTTGGTGGTGCAGTATTGTTCCAAGAGAACTGCTATTTATTTCGATATTTTGTTAAAAATTTTTCTCCTTTTTTTAAAGCCTGTTTTGGATTTCCTCCAAACTGTTGCAAGAACCGAGTCTTATTACTGTTGTCCTCTACAGTGCCTTTGTCTCCCTGGTCTTAACATACAGCACACTTCCTTTCATGTGGAGGGAAGGTGTAATGTGTAAGGAGTGCCAGAGATGACAAATGTTGTAGACCCTTTGGACAACTTGTTGCCTGAAAAGTCATGGGATTACTTTCTATTTTATTTACTTGAATGTAGAGGTGTACATTCAACACACATGCACACGCACACTTCCCTCGTTTAGCTAGCCAACAACAACAAAACATGATCTGGTCTTTTTCTGGTTCTCCTCACTGCATTTCCTCCTACTTTCCCAGCAGTAGGATTCTGATATTTCAGATAAAAGACTGAGAGTGTGCAGGGTTAGATAAGCACTGCCCAAAGAAAACATCCTGCCTGCAACCCTCTCCTTTTTTTTGAAACAGATGCCTTCTTTAAATGTAGCATTGTGTATCTAGCATAATTTTCAACCTTTTTTCATTTGTGGACCCCTAAAAAAATCTGAACGGAGGATTTTGAATTTCAAATCTCTCTGGAAATTTGGAATAGGTGTGTGGACCCCTTTGAATTGTAAGTGTAGGTATTCACATACTTTTGATTGATCGCAGTCATCTTTGCAGACCCCTTAGGCATAGTCCGCGGACCCCCAGTGGTTGACAGACTACAGATTGAAAACCACTGGCTTAGAGAGCCCCTCAGTATGGGGAGACCACTAGTAGGCAGGGCCTAAGCTGTACAGACAAACAGGTTACTTAAATTCCCTAAGAGACTAAATAGGCATATATGAAAGATCCAATTTGATTAAATAAGGTGTTATGATGCTGTGTGCAAACCCATCATTCTTCTTTAAGAAATGTGTTATTTTGTTTCAAATGTCTCATTAGAATGCTTTTTGCAGCTCGTGTTTTCTGGCCCTGCCTCTATCCCGCCTCCTCTTAGTTGAGAGGTAAGGAATCCTCAGCTCCTGAGCTTCTTCCATTTCACAGCATTACTTGTGAGGAGGATAAAAGATAATGGGAAATGAGAGAGGCGAACTAGGAAGTGACAAGCAAAGAAGGATTAGGATGGAGGTAGACAGCATGTTGTCCTGGGAAGGAAGGGGAAAGAAAAGGGGAGGGACGAGGGAAGTTGGAAGTGGGGACAGGATTCAGCAGCCATTGGGCATTTATAGATGTGCTCCAGGAGGTGGGGGGAGAAGGGGGCACTTTAATTAACATGTCTCCAAGAGCCATGCTAATTAAAAGAACCCAAAGCATTGTGTGCATCAGAAACCTTGCACTGAAAAATGGCAGTGTGGCACTTTACACACAATGCTGAAATCTACTGGAGTGCGGTAATTTCTATGCTCCAGCAGATCTGATTATAAATTTCATAGATTTCATAGGCATTAGGGTTGGAAGGGACCTCGGAAGATCATCCAGTCCAGCCCTCTGCCTGAAGGGCAGGAAGTCAGCTGGGGTCATAGGATCCCAGCAAGATTAGCATCCAAATTTCTCCTGGATGTGTTCAATGTAGGTGCTTGAACCGCCTCTGGTAGCAGGCTATTCCAGAACTTGGGGGCTTGGAGAGTAAAGGTATTCTTCTTTATGTCCAGCCTGAAATGGTCTTGCAGTAGTTTATAACTGTTTGACCTCGTCATTTCTTGGGGCGCTCTGGTGAACAATCATTCCCTCAGATCCTGATCCAGACCCCTGATAAACTTATAGGTGGCCATCAGATCACCCCTGAGCCTGTGCTTTTTCAGGCTAAAGAGCCCCATAGCTCTCAGCCTGTTGTCATAAGGTCTGTTTTCCTGACCTCTGATCATGCACGTGGCTCTCCTCTGGACTTTTCTCAAGCTTCTCCACATCCTTTTTGAATTGTGGAGCCCAAAACTGGATGCAGTACTCCACCTGTGGCCTCACCAAGGCCGAGTACAACAGGAGAATGACGTCCCGGGATTTGCTTGAGAAGCATCCATGGATGCAAGCCAGCGTTTTGCTTGCTTTACTAGCTGCAGCATCACATTGAAGGTTTATGTTCATCTTGTGGTCAATCATGTCCCCCAAGTCCCTTTCATCCATAGTGCTAGTCAGTGTAGCACTGCCGAGCCTACAAGGATGCTACAGGTTTTTCCTCCCAAGGTGGAGAACCTTGCATTTTACAGTGTTAAACACCATCAGGTTCTCCTCCACCCATTTCCTGAGCCTGTCAAGGTCAGGTTGGATTGTCCTCTTGTCCTCAGGTGTGGATGCTCTACCCCAGAGTTTGGTATCATTTGGTAATCTGGAATTACACCGTGTTGGAGGAGCCTCCCTGCATGTGTGTAAGTGCCCATTGGTTTTAGCTTTAACTTTGTCCCATTGCACCTACCATGGACAGTATCTTCCTACATGTTTATAACTAACATACATCCAGCTATACCTCAGGATACATCACAGTATGCATAATACCCATTTTCTCCCAGCTTCATTTGGCCCATAGGCAACATCTATCAGCAGCAGAGAGTCCAGATTGTACAATGAAGTTTCATCAAAGTTTGAGGCTAAGGGTTACTGACAGAGCAAAGACAAATGGCATTTCCAATTTATTTCTGCAGTCTTCCTCCCTTTTCTACTACCTGAGGAAGACCATCCAGCTCTAAGCTTTAGAAGACTTGGGATGGACTTCCTGAAAATCTGATTAGCCTGCCTAGTGCTTGATTAGCCTGCTTTGCTAAGTACTGACAGCTAGGATAAGGAGCATAGATGAGAAGCAAGGAGTCAGGTAGGAAAAGCAAACTGTTTTTGCAGAAGGCCAATGACAAGAGAACAGCTGGACCATGTCAGAGGCCTTAGATTAAGATTTCAAATTACAGACCTCTGACTTGAGAAGTCTAGAGACTTGTATTTATATGCCCTCCAAGGGAAGGATGGATTGATTATAAGGGACACCCCAATATTACATTTGAAATACTCCATGATTTACTATTATTTTTGTATACCTCCGTGGCACTGTCTGGTACATGCAGACATGGCAATTACTATGTTGACCTAATAGCTGACTTCTAAATGTCTGAAAAATTTTGATGTACCAAAGTACTCACAATGTCCCAACAATGTACATAAGCGCAGCAAGGAAAGGGTCCACTAATGCAATTTAACAAAAACAAAAGCAAAAATTTCTTTAATCTGACTATCAGAAGACAATCCAAGTATCTCAAATGTATCAATTAACGGCATTTTTTAAAGAGAGATCACCAGCTCAATAGCGTTCTGATTATAAGTTGACTTTACACATAGAAGTCAACTCCACATTTTCAGGTTCAAATTTTTTTTAAAGGAAGGGCACTTATTTCTTAGTATAAAGTCAATAACTTTATAAGTACAGATAAAGACCTTGAACTACTGCAGCTATTACAAAATCCCATAAGAGAATGAAATACCTGAAAGAACCTGAAAGGGTTAAAGATTATACTTAAGAAATGACTTTATTGCATGTATACATGCAAAGTCAAAATTGCAGGAGTCCCAGTTACAAGCTGACTCCGAACAAATTTAGTGATTTTCATAACTTTTTGGAGGAAAAATAAGTAGCCTTCTATTCAGGCCAATACAGGATTTCCTAGATGAAGGACTTCCTGTCCACTTCATACCTACCATTTTAGCCTGTTGGGGGAAAATTAATCACAGAAACTGATTAGAGTTTATTTAAAGCAAATGACAAAGGAAGAGAACAAATGAAGTTTTTTGAAAGACAAATCTCATGGTCATGCTCAGAATGAAGAATAGTATTCCATGGAGTAGAACATGCTGTGATCCACATTTAATGTCTGCTGTCTCATCCTCCCTTCCCTCCCCTATTAGAAAACACTAATATATGTATCCTTTTTCTTCTAATTTTCTTTCCTGAGTGCAGCACTTATACATAGACACATTAATGTTGTTCTGCTTGGAAGGATGTATTATTTCTTAGGAAATGTCACAGTGCCCACCAATATTGCTGGCACTCCATAAAGGACAGTGAAAGAACACATACATCATGCCTTCACATCTGAGGCACTTCTGTCCTTTTCCTGGTTCTTTGGAAAATTGACTCTCTCTGCACCAGAGAGATTTATTTCTAGTAACACTATCTTTTGAGAGACCTTTTTAAAGCCTTCTGGTATCAGAAAAATACATGTATGAAACCTGGAAAAAGCTGTTAGACAAAAGCTAAGCAAGCATTAATGGTCCAGAGGCATGGATCCTTGCAAAGAATTTGCACCACTTACATTTTTGTATAATTTATGCTCTTGTAGTACTTTTCCAAAGATCTGAAGGTGCCAGAAACTTTTAATTTATGCACAGCACAACCAAAAGAAAGACCATGTCTTATCTGTTATTCAAATTCCTGCATATCTCAAGTCAGGCAGCATTATTTCCTACTCTGAAAAACTTCTTCTAGCCCTGGACCTCCTTATACTAATGGAACCCTTACAAATTATTCCTGCAGCATTTGGCCATAAGAAAGCGAGATAAGCAGTAGGAAGGAAATATAGATTTACACTGGAATAATGTACAAAGGAAAAGGCCAGTAACACCCTGAAACTAAGTGTGACAACTAGTATCCATGATGTTTCAAGGGCATTACAGGAAGTTTTCAGTGTGGGCAATCTATCTGGCAAAGCAATTACTATAAATATTTCACAGATGTGAAGCTCAGAAAAGTGTAAGTGACTAGCAATGTTGCACAAAACAAGCCTACAATCAAACCCAGGTGTTTGGCTCCCTGAGTGCGCTAAGCACTAAACAAACACATTTCCTACTAATTAACACACAAAAATGATTCTTATTATAATACAGCAAACAACAGTAAAGGTTAAAGCAGAAATGAAGCATCCAAGAGGAAATGAAATCTTGACAGATTTTCTCCCATCCTTGGTTTCTTAATAAATGACTAAAGTTGAAACAATCATTGGTTTCTGACAAGGCAAAGTGAAAAGCCATTTTGCTCACTGTATCTTTAAAGATAACTTTAAAGAGGACTACTTGTTCTCCATAAATCAGGAGAACATGAATGTTCTATTGCAGACAATGAAATTAACTTATATCCTCCCTACCATTTTCAAGCCATTTTTATAACTCAGCAACATAGTCCAGTATTCCCCACCTCCCAATTACCATCTTGATCTTGTAGGATTACTAACTTGGGGATAACATTTTATCATTGGTATTTTCTTATTTCATTCCTTGGCTCACCCTGATTGGTGCAGCTTGAAGTGTGCATTCTTGCTTGGTCCTTACATTATGGATCAGACATTTGCTGACTTTCTTCCATATGTGCACTCTGCAGATTCTAAGCCTTCTTTCCTAGCTAGTTCCAAATTAGCAAATGGCACTCACATGGGAGACATTTAGTTTTTATTGAACAGATAGCTTTAAAAACTCCACTTTTGGAACCTGTGCCATTCCCTCAGCTACGCAACAAAAATACCACGTGCCTAGGCATACAGACCTCAGGGCATGTGAAACTGCAGCCTGTATAGAATGCTGCTCTAAGTTTCCTTATAGTGCGTGATAAGCTACCACCAGCATCAGACCAGTCCTCCATTTCCTATGCCATGGGGCTAGGTTGCCTCCTGCCACTCTCCTAATGCCTGAATGAGGCCTGCAGAGCCTGCCAGGGGCACTGAATCAGAACCACCCGCCAAATCCAACCCACAGAGGGAATAGGTACTGCCCATCCAGCCTGCCAGAGAAAAACAAAGGTTGAGCACCACCGATCTAGGTCATAGTACTGCCCAGATCTTCAGCACAAAGGCTGTGGTTGATGACCTTGTTCCTTTGGTAGAGAGAAACTTTCAGATAAACTCACCTCTACATGAACTTCCGCAAACTTCACCAGTACCTGCTCTAAATGCTAATTGCACTTCTTAAATCCCACCTAAATGCACATGTGCATGCCTGTATTGGTATAAAAAATACTATGCAAGGGGCAAGGAAGAAAAGAACAAAAGTTGTGATGAATGTCATACAACTTGTGCTCTACTAAGGTAAGGTGTTCAGTTATCAGAATAGTCTAAAAATCAGAATAGAACACAGTAGGAATAAAACTGTGTTTGCCATTTGGTATGTACACATTAATAATACGTTTTAAAAAGTAGTAAATTCCCCAGCTTCTTCATTATAAAAAAAAAGAAAAAGGAGAGGAAATAAAGGATAACTGATAACTGAGTCACAGGTTATTTTCAGCAAGTTAAATTTAGACTAAATACAGTGACATTAGCTGGCAGCAGTCAAATGCTAAATAAAAACAAAACAAAACAAAAAACCAAGCACAATCACAACCCAGATTGCTGTGGTCTGACCAAGTAATGACAGTCAGGGGCCTTAATCAAATCAACAAGTGAGGCACTGAAGCTAGGAAGTTAAAGGAGAAGAGAGAAACTTTATCTACACATGCTAGCAAGACAAATCAAGCCAACAGCCTGCTATAAGATCAGCAGAATACCAAGCCAAATATTTATTCCAGTGCTTTGGCCATCCAGCCTTATACAAATTTTCATTCCCTGCTATAAAGATGGCATAAATCTTATGCCACCTCCCAAACATAGAACATGCCTGAATTTATCTGAAAGGCTCCTACCCCTGCTACATTCAAGTAATTCCTGAAAACCCAGTGCCTCTCAAACTCATTAGCTGGCAATAAGAAGCTTGAGTATTTTGGGAATTGTTTGCATGGCCTACTTAAATGGCCAGATTTACCAGATGTTCTGGCTGCTATAATAAGAGATCTGAACTACATTTATCTCCATTCTGCACTGCCAGGACAGCACAAAAAATAGCAATGATGAATTTAGTTGTCTGCATATGTATTTACTTGGTTCTGTAACAATAATTGCATGTGTATTTTAGCCGTTTGCATTGCAAGCTTTTCTGAGGGAAATGAGCCTTCTCCTCTCTTTGGAGTGTGCCTTCCTAGATCCTTAGAGATGGTACCACAAAGTCCAATACACAATCTACAGCCTAAATAATATCAAGTTAGATCCCCTAATACATGCAATAATCAGCTCTTTTCTCAAGTTAGCTCACTTCTTTTCTGAAGACAGATACTCTACCAAAACCAGACAGACTCCACACAGTTCTCCCCCTCAGAAAAGGATGAGGAAACAAACCAGCCTCTAACAGATTAGTGATAGTCATTAATGCACTACTGGAGGGCCATACAATGTTACGGTAAAGAGTGCACCGTAAGTGTCTATACAAATTAGAGCAGACATTTATTTATGACTTAGTACATGCATCTGAGAATGGGACTGTTCTACTGGAGGAAAAAAATGCTCTCTAGTGGCCCTGTTATTGGGTACTGGATATCACAAGGCAGCAAGGTCCATATCTCCTCTCATTCCCATTGAGAAAATAAGTAATAACTCTACTAATGGTGAACAGTCAAACATGGAAAGGGGAAATTTGAAAAAAAAAATCTGAAGGATGTGTGTGTGTGTGTGTGTGTGTGTGTGTGTGTGTGTGTGTGTGTGTGCATGTAGATTTCTTGCACATGCTCCTATTCCTTTTTTCACAGATTCCCCTTTCCATTCACCTGTTTGTATAACAACACCTATTGAGAGGCTACCTAGGCAGCCATGCTGATAGAAGTTTTTATGCATGAAGACAGATTTATACAGAGCTTTTGGCAGGGAATCATGGAGACTGAGCAGACTGTAGAAAGCAGATCAGATAAGATGAAGATCATAGAGAAGCACAAGTCAGAAGGATACTGCTATGAAAGGAGGGAGAGTAACACAGAGACTATCCAGAACAGTGAAGTTGTAGGGAGAATTAAAAATGGTGTTGCAAAGAAGCAGAGTCTGGGAAAGTGCCTAGAGTGTGGGAAGGGTGTGTATTTGGGAAACAGGATGGAGACACAAAGAGGAAAATCTTTGAGAAGGTGGTCAGTGTGAAAACCCATCAAGAAATGTGTGCAAGGATGAAGCACAATGGTGAGGTCAATCATCTCAGAAGGTTAGCAGGATACCTGTCTGGATGAGCTCTGTGGCTTGTAAATTTTTCAGTGACAGTTGTAAGACTGATTGTAAGAATGATTTTTGTCTTGACTCTGCACAAATCATACCAGCTCTTTGCTTTGTCGTTTGAATTTACAAACTTAATTATATTCAAAGAGACTGAATGCACCAGTTGTCATTTCCACAAATGCTTGTATTGACTGAATGATAAAAAGAGTGTAGCATTCTGTTCTTTCAATTAAATAAGGAATAACGTGAATCACAACCCAAGTAGCAGGAAACTATGAAAATAACCATTCAAATACCTGCTTAAAACAGTGTGCATGTAACTATCCCAACATGATCGTATGCGGACTTACATGTAGAAACATAGGGCAGAATTTACACTATTAAGGAATAATGTAATTCCACTATGTCATCAGCTGGTAGTTTGATTTAACTCTAGGGTCATTTGCTATAATTTTTGTTGGAGAGAAGAAAGGGTAGGAGAATACAGGGAAGAAAAATTATTTCAGAGGCTTGGCACATGCTTATATTTCACTTTCTTCCCTGGTGGTTGATGAAAATGCCCGACTTATAGAGTGAGAAAAAAAAGTGATTACTACTGTTTATCAAAAGAACAGTCAAGTAGCAATGAAAGCTACACACAAGAGTGCCTCAAGTGTTCTCTTCAGTGTCTGTCTTCCAGGGGTGAGTGTCCTTGCCCAGTTCATTTCTGGACTTCCAGAAAAGATTCCCAGTTCCTAACAGTGATACGTATTATGAAGGGACTCTTTCCCTACTATGGAATGGACTGAGAATCTGAATGCATTTCATTTTGGCCAATCTACTAGAGGAAGACAATTCCTGTTCTGCAAACTTGACTCAGAACTAGTGATTTATATCTATGGGCTTCAGAAGCTGGGTGTTGTTTAAAATACTAAGTGCCAGGAAACTAGATAATTCTCTTTCCCCACTGACTCAACAAATATGATGGAAATAATATTTAACCCTTTATTTGTTAACGTTAATTGAGATGGTACTTGTATCCTAATCATAAAAGAGATTTGCTGTAATATAGTCGATAAGATTCATTATACTGGTCTAATATCAATTGTACTGGTTCTGCACATGAGTATGTGTCAAAAATCCAAGGTCAAATCCAGGAGCAAATTCTCTTGGTTACTTTGGCATAAAACCAGAGGAAATTCTATTGAGGCCAATGCTTGTTTTTGCCTTGAATACTCTACATTAGAAAGCCTTTTATTCCTATGTTCTAGTCTTCTACTATTCATACCTCTTCTGCTCCACCAATGATGCAGAAGAAGCAGAAAATAATAACAGAATGAATCAAACTGTCTCTGGACTCATTTTGACGATTAAGTGGAAAGGGTTGTGATTCTTGTAGACTGTGTCCACTGTTGGCATCAGCATCAGCACATGGATAGCTAACAAATCATGTTAATGTATTTACCGCCAATAAAACAGGAGCCATTGCACTGTTTACATCTGACTTAATAAAGTATAGGAGTGCTTTGGTTTTAAACTTCACCTGGCAGAACATTAAGCAAAGCTCTGCCAGACAGACAATTTGGAACTAGTGCTCATATTCAAATCACCTCAATGAACTGGAAAGTTCCTGTGCGGTTGATGAAGTTGCATTACCTTTAAAGCCATAACAAGAGAGAATGACAGGTCACCAGGCAAGTAACCTGAGGCATAAACCTGGAAGTGGCTATGTTGCCATTGAAATTTTCATAGACCAGACTTTGGGAATGCTTGTTTCAATTCTTTTAAAATCTGCACCTGCTCCCAGTATACTGTGTACATTGTAGAATTTATATTTTGTATATTATATGAATGCCCATTTATTTTCCTACCACCAGGATGTTTAATGCAATATTATTCTACTCATTACCTTCTAAATCATATCAATTTTATCTCTATAATTTTGTCCTTAAAAAAAATTATTGCAATGAAATTGTGTTGGAAGAATGTGTCATTCTACTCAGGTAGTCTGGTTATTATACAAAGTATCCTAAACAGAAATATGTCTACCTAAAGCATTGGAATTTTAATTAAATTTCTTCGGGTATCTTTGATCCCCAAAATAAGACATTACATGCAAAAACATTCAATTGCATTTAAATACGCCCTGGGAGTAGTACAACTTTCAGCCCATAACTTGTAGTTTTATATGGGTTAAATTTCATATATGTGAATAGATTAATGAGCTTAAAGAAAAAGGCCACAGGAGTAAAAGTTAAACATAGATGAGGTGTTTGCAAGATTAACTACTTCAACAGAAGTTAAACATAATAAATGGAAACCTTGGTGCCAGGACCAGCTTTAACTTTTTCCTATTCCATGCCTAACACTGGAACAGATTTTCAAGTTCCATTCCATTGCAATGTGTTGAAAAACAGACTTTTAGAGGATTGTTCACATCTTGGCAATTCATTTCTGCTATGGCTATCATATAGATGTCACATACTGGTCCCAGGAGAGCCATATAAGATCATAATGCTGAAAAGGAGTAATGGCTAAGGAAAGAGACATTTTAAGGGAAACTCACTGTATTTGGCAGTTATCTTGATGCATCCCAGAGTTAAGCAAGGAAGCAATATTGCACCATCACATAGTGACAGATACATAGTATCATGGTATCTAGGGTCAGAAGGGGCCTAAAGCAGGCCATCTAGTCTGACCCCCTGCCAATGGCAGGAACGAGTGCCAGGGTCACAGGACCCCAGCCAAGTACTTATCTAATCTACTCTTAAAGATGCCCAAGGTAGGAGCAAGAACAACTTC
>JAGPOW010003642.1:95135096-95148716 GCA_030014935.1 Caiman crocodilus | reverse complement strand
ATCTTTAAGAGTAGATTAGATAGGTACTTGGCTGGGGTCCTATGACCCTGGCACTCGTTCCTGCCATTGGCAGGGGGTCAGACTAGATGGCCTGCTTTAGGGCCCTTCTGACCCTAGATACTATGATAATTTTTCTACATATGTAAAGGCCCCTAACAAAAAATCAGCACCTTAAGCAGCTACTTATCTTTGACTCTGAAAGTTATGGAGATGGGGGCAAGGGAAGTAGGAAGAGGGGAGGGTTCAATGTTCAGTACCAACTTCCCCCCCTTCCCCCAACATCTAACTTTTGGACTGGTCTCTGCCACATTTCAAGTTTCTAGCATAAACCAATGCTGCAACTGTTCTAGGAATACCACAACTAAAGCACAGTTTCCCATATGGTCTAGCAGTTAGAATGCCTGGTTTTTCACCCAGGTGGCCCGGGTTTGACTCCTGGTGTAGAAAGTTCTAGTTTTTCACGTACCCAATGTTGGACTCTACAACTCAGGAAAGAAACCTTGAACTGATTGTTTTCAAATAAACCTCTATATCAGCTGTGTACAGCAGCAACCAAAGAGAAAGAATTAATTGGAAACAGAAAACATCATTATACCATGGTATGAGTTTATGATGCATCTGTATCTTAATTACAGTGTGAAGTTCTGATCTCCACATCTTAAAAAGAATGTAAAAGAATTCTATAAGTTACAGAGAAGGGGAACAAAGATGACCAGGCATATGAAGCAGCTGCTGTACTAGGAGAGATTGAGAAGGTTAGGCCTTCTTCTTGGAAAGGAGAATGCTGAAGGAGCAAATAAAATCACAGAGTATGTAAATAAAATAAATAGGAAATCATTATCCACCAAGTTCCAGAATACTGATACGCGGATGCACCCATTGAAATTAAATCAGGAAATAACTTACATAGTAATTACACTCTCTTTGTGTTGTTAACTTATGGAACTCATTGCCACAGGTGGTAGAGGCATAAGTGGATTAAAAAAAGGGATTAAACAAGTTCATGGAAGAAAGGCCCATTGGGAGCTGTCAAAAAGTGTCTTCCCATGGGGATGCTGTAGTACTGTCTGGTCTCTGAAAGAGTCTCCTGAAGCCAGGACAGGCTTGGCTTCTAAAGTAAGGATGAATTCCAGGCTCCTTCCCACTCTGAGACACTGGCTTTATATGGCCTCTCACCTTTCCCAGTTCTCTGTGGTTGTGACTCAAGGGGCACATCTACATATGCAATTAATGGACCTGAATTTTCTTTGCAGAAAATCCAGGCCTATTAAAGCACTCCCCTGTCAGAAACAAACTGTGCCTGACAGGAGCAGTCAAGTCCACGGCTGCTGCTGCCCTGCTCTGCCCACCTGCAGCAGCAAGGGGAGCTCCAGGCTCCCCGATGTACCAGCCCCAGGCTGGCAGGGGACAAGGGGGTGGATCCCAATCATCACATGACTAGAAAAGTTGTCCCCACTCAGCAGGGATGCTGCCTGCTAGCCATGTGGGGATTCAGAGAGTCCTGATCCCCACATAGCTGGCAAACAGCATCCTACCCAGCCTGGGCAGCTCTCCCTGCCCTCTAAGGCCCCCTGCTGGCTAGGCTGACTGGAAGCAAATTGCATCTACACATGTGCTACTTGCACAGTAGCTAATGCACTGGTAACCTAGTACCTGTATTTGCTAGCATAACAACACACTAACTGAATTTACTGTGCAATAAGTCTCGCACATGTATAGATGCTGATGCTTTACTGTACATTAGATTTGTCTAATGTACAATAATGCACCTCATGTAGATGCACTCAAGGAGTAAGCATGCAGTTCTGCTCCTGAAAGGGACTTTACCTCCTGTTGGGGTGAACCAGTGCAACCCCAAGTACCAAAGAGCACAGCACAGTCTTTTCTGTAAGGGCATGTATTGGGGCAAAGGCCAGTCAGAGGGTCTGTCCCTTCAAAGGACTTAAGCAATTCTGCTGTCCCCAGTCCAGCTCACACAGCCCTTGACCATAACCAGACACTCAGCTGTTCACTTCCAGTCTCTTCACCTCCCCAGAACTCCTTCACTTCTCCCAGTCCCAGCCTCCTTTGCTCAGGAGCTGCCAGGCTGCTTTCTTTCAGCTTACTCCCCCATTGTCATAATTCTTTCTGCTGGATGCCTCCTGGGTGTTGACCATCTCACTTTTGTTAATATGTCAAAGCCATTCAAGATGCTGATGCTAAAAGTCCTTCTGATTTCTCCTTCATATAAGCTCTGACACTTATACACTCATTCTCTGTGCACAGGCTAAGGAGGTAAACTGAGTTGTGCAATATTATAAGAATGTGAACACAATTAACACAGAAATATCTCAATAAAACAAAGTCTGTCACAGGAGGTATTTAATAGAGCAGTCATCAATCCTCCAACATTCCTAAACCAATGATGTCAGGGAGGACATGACAGGAATGATCACTGCAGACATGCTTCATTTGTACATCTACTGCCTATTATTTGCCAGTATCAGACTAAGGACACTGGGCTAGACGGATCATCAGTCTGATCCAGAACAGCAAATTTTCAGGCACCTGCCCCAAGTCTCCCCTTTCAAGAAGAGGATAAATCTTCACACACTTTTCCTTTCTCCTATCTGCTCCATTGTTGTTCAGCCTTCGTTATTCACTCTTGAGCTTGGCACAAGCTTAACAAAACTTCAGCTTAAAAAAAAATAGATTAGAAAGATTTATAATAAAAGTGATTGAAACTCTGCACACAGGATTTGTTGTGTTCTGCATCCATCTTCTCCACTTTAATGCAGCAGCAGCATACTAATTTCCATGTTGCTAATCCACCTTGTGAACGTAGTTCTTTTGATTGTGCCCCTGTATTTCAGAGAGTGAAATTTCATTGCTTTTCTATTTTTATTTCACATGATTTTAATTGCCAGCTCATTATCCCAAGATACACAGAGGTAAGATTTTCCAGTGGATCTCCCTATTCTGCATGGATCCTGAGCTTCTCACAACTCCTGAGGAAGAAAGTTAATTTTTCCAAATTATAATCAGAGTCCATCTGGGACAGCAAAGATAGTTACAAGCAAACAAATAAATAATAAGTAACAGAACTCAGCAATACTTTGTCTATTTTTTCTCACAAGCTATGTTGTCTGCCATTAACGCCCCCCCCCCCCCCCGACACAGACAAAAACAAAACAGGGTTGTTTCTTTTAGACTCAGTCCAGAGCCTTAAAAAGCCAGTGAAAGGAAGCCTGGTTGACTTCAATGAACTTTTCATAAGAGACCAAGGTCTTGATGTAAAAGACAGAAAACTAACAAAGAGAGATGTCCAGGGAGGGAAAAAGGGATGGAAACAGCCTTTGACCAATTCTCTCCTCACCAAATCTTAAATTTCCATGCTTCCTTAAATCTCCATGGGCTTGGTGCTATCATCAAAAATGACTCAAAAAGCAAAGCAGAACATGCCTTTGAATGGAAGAAATACTTAATAAAAAGACAGAGGTTTTCTTTAGGTCAAGATAAATTATGTGACAGCTACACAAGAACCTTTTAATTGATTTCATTAACTTACTCTTCCAATATCACACTCAGACAGGACAATTTGAATCCAAATTCTTGAATCTGATTTACAACCCAATTTATTGATCAGCAATTTAAAAAGTCTCTCACTTTGAAAAAAAAAGGTATATATTAGAGGTGCGGTTATGCATTGGTCCAATATCGGATCAGCACAGATATAAAGAAAATCGACTGTATTGGAAATCGGCTTTTTTTGCCTGATGTGGCCAATAAATGCCCTGTGCATGCATGCAGTCGCAGCGCAGCACATAGGCGGAGAGGAGCACAGTCTGGCAGTTTGGAGAATTGAGTCTATCAGATGTTGTTGTGGAAGGGGAAAGGGGGAGGGAAGGGGTATGGGAGGGCACAGGTCAAGGACCCCACAGAGAAGGAGGAAGTGGGGCTGGGGCTGAGGCAGAGGCTGGGGCAGGCACTGCCCAGCTAGGGCAGGATGGGGCACAGGACAAAGCCGTGGCTCATCCAAAGGACATGGTAGGGGGAGGGAGCAAAGCTTCCACTGCTGTATGCACCCCAGGAGCTCATGGGGAGGGGTGTGCCCCTGGATCTGCATGGGGCAGGGTGGGCTGCCGCTGCAGGTTACAGCCGGGACTGCATTGGGCTCTTCCTGGTAGGGGCTGGCATAGAGGGCGGTGCTGGGAGGACGGGTTCGGGGAGGGCTACAGTGAATTTTGGGGTGGCTGCAGCTTCCCTGTAATGTCCCTCCCAGTACCACCACTGTCCACCCTGAGCACAGCTGTGCCCAGCTCTAACTGGGAAGAACCCAGCACAGCACCAGCCCCAGCCTGCAGCAGCAGTCCATCCCACCCCACGCACACACGCCACATTTCCTCCCAGAGTATATGCAACAGCAGGAGACACCTCCACCCTGCACACCCCCTGGCCCCAGCTCCACTCCCTCCCACCCCAGAGGGGCCTCGCTCTGCACTCCCCCATCCCTTCCACCACAGCAGACTTATCAGCCAGACACTGCTCTTCAAGCGGCTGGGCTGTATATTTGAAATTGACTGATATGCATCCTTAAAAATCAGCTATCAGTATGGGCCCCAAAAATCTCTATTGATGCTCCCCAAGTATATATAAAAAAATATTCTACTTCCCAATCCATCATATTTTAGATATTTCTTAACTCTATGCACAGATGCAAGTTTTGCTTTCCTCATTACGTAATAAGCCTAAATTCAGTGTTGGTACAAACGCCATGAAATCAGCAGAACTGGGTTTGGAATTAATCTGGCCTATTGCACATGTACCAGGCATTTCGGATCCACCAAAAATGATTCTGTGTGGTAGAGGGAATGGACAGGTGCAGTTTTAGAGAAGGAACTCTTGACAGTCTTGCATTCTCTCTTGTCCAATGCTGCCAGCGCAGTGGAATAACATACAGTAGGATGCAAGTAACTGTTGCTGATGGAGCCATAGCCAGGCATTTAGGCACCCAGTGCAGGTCATGTGCTGAGCAACCCATCCTCCCTCCCTCCCCTCCCCCCCACACAGTACTAAGTAATATTACCTCCATTTGATCTGGCCCCACCCATGCAGGGGTACCCAGTGCCAGTACACTGTTGGCACTGCCCTTGCTACTGTACTGGCTGCTGAAAAGGAGCGGCATGCATCTTGCAGTGGGACATGCAGATGATCACATACCTTCCACAACTTTTAAACTAAATTAACACACCCCATTCCTACCCTCACCAATTCCAGCATTCCCTCACCCTAAACATTGAAGTTCTTTGCTCCATACAGATAAACTGTTCATTCAGATGACAAATATGTGAAACAGACATAAGCAAGTAACTTAGTTCAGTAGTTTCTTATAGACGTCATGGAATAGTTTAGTCTCTTGGAAGGATCTGAACAAGAGAAAGGAGCAGAAACCTTCCCAACTCCACTCAGGAAATGCACTCCACATGCAGTGATGTGGGAGCAGAAGCCAAACAGGAAAAGTCTGCTTTCACTGATGAAATCAGGGTGTAATGAGCCAATGTGAGAAGGGATAAGGGGAAGAAGGGATAAAGAGAAAGGAAATTGTATAATATCTCATGATACAAAAGTATTTGCATTATTTTTCTTACTAGCCTTAGATTTAAGGGAATAATGAGAACAAATCTTTACCATTAGTCTCAAGCATGGCAGATGGGGGACTGTTAATCAGAAGAATCCAATATCAGAGATATTTCAAGATTTTGAAAAAAAAAATGGACATGGTAGCAGGTACCCATCAGTTTGATTTACAAACTACACACAACATGAGAACCCAAAAAAGACAGGTAATTACACTCCACATATGCTTATGCTATCCTGAGCTAAGCAGATACTTGGTCCAGTTTCCACGTGGAAATTTTTATTGCTCAGAAGAACTCAGTGGAACGAGGAGGAAGGAAAGCCTTTCCTTACACATAGATACCTAGATGATGAGGACTTTGACTTTTTAACAACTTTATTTCACAAAAGATCAGGTACAGATTATACACAATTCACAATGATACAATGTGTGCCATGCCGGGCGGGCCGGTGGGGAAGCCAGTGGCCAGATGATGAGGAATAATAAGAAAGGAAAATGATTAATACAATAATGCACTAAGTGACTTTTCACAAATGAGGAGAAGTGACTGTGGAAAACTCAGACACAGACCCTGCAATTCAGCAGTTAAATATTCTTGTTTGTAGTGGGCTTGGCTATCATTTCCTGTCTTCTTATAATTGGCTGCTTGTATCTGCTTGCTGTTTCCTTATTTGTCAACATCACCTCAGATGACAGAGGCAGTTGTTTACCACTTCCTCATTTTCCAAACCTCTCCATGTTGGATGTGCTCGGTACTTTATCATGCTGCATCTGTTACTGCTGTTTGCATTTTTTTTTCAAATCTTTCCAATTCTTCAGTTGACAAACTGGTACTGTGTAAACTGTCTCCATGTCTGAAAACATTCCTAACAATTCACTGATCTCTCAAATCCTTAAATCAGTGAAATAGGAGAGTTTAAGACCCATTAATAAACTTCAGTAAGTTACAGATACAAGAAAACTATTCATTCATCTCTATTATATTTAAGGGATGTGCATTTGTCCTCTAAGTATTTCAGGAAACAGACCATTAGGCTCACCATTCCCTTTGGATATTAACAGCTGTATTATATCCATTTGTTAAAGGAGAAATAAAAAAAAATACAATAGGACTGAAAATCCCTAACTGATTAAAATTCATTTAAGTGTCACAGAGATCACAATTCCAGTTTTATTCTAACCAGTCTTTTCAAAGAATTATTTCACTATAGAGCATTACAACATGCAGTTCCAACTAAGCATAGCATATACTCATTTTCTGGAACTGAACTTCAGTAGGAAAATTGTATATCGTTAAACATAAGCATATGCTTATACTGCCTGCTCAGTTGCAGCCTGCATCACTTTAATGATTGCATTATCCTGTTTTGTCTAGCACACCAAATAAGTAGCCCACATTTTAGGCTTTGCAATCAGAAATCAAAAATGTTTTAAGCAACTTGGACTTTTACCAAAGTAATGGAAGGTAAGAGTACTTAGCCACTTGGAAGATTTGGTCTGAGAGTCTGCAAATTCCTGCCTGTTTGGGACAGAGATGTATTTCTATTACATTCCAATAATTTAAAAAAAAACCAACCCAAATATATGTTCTCCAGCTGCCTGTGATCCAATATTGCTAACATAAACTGGTACTTTCTTGCCAGTGCATGCCAAGACCTTGAACTAGAGACTCAAAGTGATATTGACTAGAAAACTAAGCAGAGACTGAGCGCACTATTTCATTCTTCAAACCACAGTAGCTAGGAGCAAGTTTTCAAGTACCATGGACAATGCTTTAAGCAGACTGGAGAGACCTGAAATCCCTGGCTTAGAGACTGTTTTATGCATATTTAAAGGAACTTTTATGTTTGTATTATGAATATCTGACAGTAAGAAAAAATGTTACTGTGAATGCATGTGAAACTCTGACATCTTTCAGATTTGAAAAGCCAGCCTTTGCAAACATTTGTTGAAACCTCCCCCTTCCTCAACATTTCCTGCCAGAGGTCTTCACAATAATGTCACCATTTCCACTCCTCAGAATTCCTCCATTCCTAAAAGCTCTTTACCTCATCTCTCCATGCCTTCTTATTTTGGCTCTGGAGTCTGACCTTTGTAGCATCTGTATCCTGCCCATGCACAGCAGCAGGACACTGAGCCAGGAGAGACACTGCTGTGTGCCAAGAACACCTGCTGCAAAGCATGTTCCTGCTCTGAACATGCCCAAGCTTTTCATTCCACTCCCACATTACAGTAATTAATTGTGGGCTTCCCCCAGCCCCCCCCCCCACCTAATGGATCCTAGACTCAACCCTGACATACATTAATGAACACTGCACTCACCTATGTTAACTCACACTCAAAATTCCTGATTCTTTGGTGGCCCCTTTGAAACCACTTATTTCCTGGATATCTGTAAGGTTTGCAGGGCCTCTTCCCTAGGAAACGCTTTGTTCTTGCCTTCTTCCTTTCTGTAAAAAACAGGATCATAGAAAAGTAGGGCTGAAGGGACCTCCAGTGGTCTTCTGAGTCCAACCCCTCATCATGTGCAGAATCATCCCTATCTAAAGCATCCCACTAAATGAAACTTGCCCAGCTTCTTAGTAAAACTACTACATGGTCAACCCCAACACAACCATAAGACATAAAACCCCAACTTGCCACAGGTAAAGCAAAGGGACTGCAGCAGCAGTCCTGCTGCTACAAGGGTTGTTAAAATAGACTCAAGAGATCCAAGAACCTCTATCTCAGGGACGGGCAATTATTTCGGGTGGAGGTCCACTTACTGAGTTTTGGCAAGCCATTAAGGGCCACATGACAAGCAGCCAGGGGCAGATAAATATAACTTTTTCTAAATTTGGGGGAGGCCCCACGGGCCGGATAGAATGGCTTGGTGGGCTGCATCTGCCTGTGGGTCACATTTTGCCCGCTCCTACTCTATCTGGTCTGCTCCTCTTTTTTCCATCCTTTTGAAATGCAAGCAGTGCGCACACACATCTTTACTCCTAAAAATAAATGAGAGTCTATCACTGGCCTCTTCAACCAAAACCTCTTCCATCCTCTTCAACCAAAACCAACAGCACATCCCTAACCCTGTTAAATCCCCTGGGCTAATCTGTTTCAGGGGACCGTGACTTCACAGATATTACCCGTAGCTGTGTAAAGTTAATAAAATGAGACTAAAACAAAATCTGTGTGTCCTGATCAAAAGAGGGATTGTTCACAGATGCACCAAAATACACCAAATTAAAAAAAAATGCCAGTTGCTAGATGGAGGTTAAGTAAGCCATTCATTAGAGCAGGTTCCTGAGGTTAAATATATACTGGATGCCTCATTTAAAAATAAAAGTGGTGGTACAGTGTAGTGAAACGACATATTATTGAGCTCGAGCTTGATATAGAAATCACTGGGTGAAAGTCGACAGCCTGTCATATGCAGCAGTTCAGATTAAAATGGAGAAATTACAGATTTGTAATAGTTGTCCATCTGGCCTTAAAATCTATGGCCCTGATACTGCAAAAACTTTAACATACTTAATTGCAATAAAGTTAAGCATATACATAAGGGTTTGAATGACCAGATCCTGTGAATCTATGAAGTGCATAAAATGACAGAAGTAGCCTCCATCATTTAAATTAAATTTTAAACAAAGAGGTTAATTGCAGTCATGAGGGATTCCCCATCAGAAACAGGGAGAAAATTTTTGCTTTTTTTTTTTTCCTTACAAACTACAGTCTGAGCCTTCAGAATGGGAAGGAAGGGGCAAACACACCACAACAGCTTTTTAAGAATAATGCCCATCTTCATTCATCAGCTGATAAATTTGTGTTATGTATGTGAAATTTACATTAGCATAGATAAAAAACATAAGGCTTACAATGAGTCCATCCTTGAACAGGTTTGGGTGAAAAAGTCCCTTCAAATACCTGCCTGTAAACTTTACAGATCACGAAGTCTGGGCAGTAGAGTGTTAGGTTGGTTAAATCTATTTATACGTATTGAGTCTGAAGAGATTATACGTATGTAGGTCATTATACCACTCACAGACTTAAGTGTAGTTGTTCTCCATTATTCTTTATAAACAGGCATAGTCACGATAGCAACCACTAAATCACATGAAACCACACACCCAATACAAAACAGGCTTGAAAACATCTTTCTTTAAAAGATAAATGTAAACTTCTCTATATATTATAAATGAATCCTGTAGAGAAGATTTTTTTTAATGAAAAAAATTTCCTTATAGTGAAAGAGAACTTTAATTCTATTTTACACGCGTCATTCCAATTTCCGATTCATTTCTCACAACGGTATTCTCTGTTACTTACGAATGTTTTGTTTCATTTTGTTTTAAAAGGTGAGTTGTACACACAGAGGGGAAAAATTAACTGATGAGGTGAACAGTTGGATTGCAAATCAGCCATGTATTTATTCACTGTCACTGTTGTAAAAATGGGGCCAGGTTCTGGCTCTCAGAATGGCCCCATGAATCTTTTAGGGATAAATTCTGTATATAACACCCTTCTCTTCCATCCTGCAATGCATGCACTCCTCCCAAATCTTGAAAAACATGTTACAACAACCTCTCCTTCCTTCCTAGCCTGCCAGAGAGTAAGCCTGAATGGCAAGGGGGAAGACAGGAAGGAGGTGTGGTTAACTTCTGAAGGAAAGCTAATTACATGGAAAAAAAATGTTTAACCTTTGTAAAGGATCATCACCCTCCTGGTGTATTGTCCTGTCCCAAGATGCTGTCTGCTGTACCCCAAAGAAAGATATTTGGTCTGATAAAACATCTGAACATCCTATTCAGTTGCTGACATGTTTAGTCTACCTTATTTTTACAGCTCAAGTAGAGCAGCCTACTGCAAGTACCACTGTGGAAAAGCTGAAATAGTTTGCTCCACTCCCTCCAAGGGCACTACTGAAGGTGACTGAAAATAATCCTGTATCATAAGATATGTACAGACCCCAATCTCCTTCAGGCTGCTCTAGATATTTTCTCCCCTAGTCTTTCCAAAATGATCATTCTTTTCAATATTCCAAAGTCTGCCACTGCTTAAAATGTTCTTTATAACTTATTACATCCTTTCAGTCAGATTCTGTCTTTGTCATTTCCCATGCCATCTTCTTAGTTTGTTTTTTCAAATGAGTACCTCAAATAATTCAGTTGTGGGCCATTTATTTTCCAAACATTGCTTAATTATTAGAAGTAACCACAGGACAGGAAAACAAATGAATATGCATAAGACTATTTAGTATTCTGGGATCAGAAAAAAAATCTCAGATGCAAGAAGACAAGCCATAATGCTAAGAACAAATTTACTTTGTAATTCTTTCACCATGACAGGCAAAGTAGTGTGTTAGAAAAACAATTAAAATGAATACTATAGTAATATAATAATCAGGCCCCTTTATTTATTACCTTCAAGAAAGAGCACAGAACAAAATTCCAGTCAAACTGTCAAGCAGTAATGAGTGTCCAGGTCTCATGCAAGGATTAAATTAAGGTAAGCAGTGGGCATAGCCTCTGTACAGAATTACACACAAAATATACAGGTAAGCAGCTGTATCATTCTGTACAAAAAGTATTCCTTGCTTCTAGGAAAAAAAAAGTCTCCCACTATGTTAACTATAGAATACAGGCAGATGTGGATCCAGGATTTTTCAAAGCATGGTGGAAGAGCAACAATCAGGAATTTTTTTAAAGTCCCCTAAGCAGGTGAAAATTACCCCTTTCCCCTCCCTGCTCTGAGGCATGTCTCCTTCCCTCTCTGCTGCTGTCCCAGGCTCAGCTCAGCCACCTTGCAGCCCAGCTGGAGCAGGCAGGAGCTTCCCTCAACCTCCCAAGGCACTAGGGACAGCAGCAGCAGTGGGCAGAGGAAGGGGTGTGAGAAAACGGGGAAAGACAAGGGAGAGGAAGTCCCTCTGAACATAGAGTGAAGGAAGGGACAGGGGAAATTTTTACCTGCCTGGAGGACTTAAAAAATCCCCACAGAAAGAGGGGTACAGCCGCATCACTACATCCCCTCTGGATGCATCCCTGGATACAGGCTGTTTTAAAGCTGCTGGGGGGGAAAAAAGAACAAAAAGAAAAAAGGAAAAAAAAGAGGTGTGCACAAGTATTTCCACTCTATGTACAGAGATATATAAAGTACTGTGTTTATGAGAACTCTAAATTGTGTTTTGTGAAAATGAAGCTTTTCATTAATCCAAAGATGTTACCATATAATACGGATACCTAGGACTTCACCTGACAACTGTAACAATAAATGCGAAATGTGAAAGAATTCCCTCTAGCTTTATAGTACAGTACATGTATTTACATTCTCTAGGGGCAAGATTTAAGAACTTTGTGTTAATTCAGAAGGATCTCACCAGATTGGAAAGTTGGGCTAGAACTAACAGGATGAAGTTCAATGCAATCAAATACAAGGTGCTACACCTTGGGAAGAATAATCAAAAACACAAATATGAAGTGGGTGACGCTGGAAGGTGGTACTGTGGAAAAGGACTTGGGAGTCTTGGCTGACCACAGACTCAATATGAATCTGCAGCGTGATTCAGCTTCACAAAAGGCAAAGTGATTTGGGGATGTATCAATATAAGTATTAGGTGCAAGACACAGTAGGCAATAGTCCCTCTATTCAGCACTGGTTAGGCCTCATCTGGAGTACTGCATGCAGTTTGGGTCTCCACATTTGAAAAAGGACATGGAGAAGCTAGAGAGGGTCCAAAGATGAGCAACAAATACGATCGAGGACTTGGAAGGCAAATCATATAAGGAGAGGCTAAAGGAGATAGGCATGTTCAGCTTGCAGAAAAGGTGCTTAAGAGGGCACATAACTGCAGTTTTCAAATACTTGAAGGACTGCCATAAAGAAAAGGGAAAGCTTCTTTTCTCTCTTGCTTCAGAAGAGGGTGCAGACCAATGACTTGAAGTTCTGGCAAAGTATGTTTAGATTGGATATCCAGAACAATTTCACTTTTTTAACCGTGAAGAAGCAGTAGAACAGACTTCCCAGGGAATCTGTGGACTCTCCATCACTAGAGATGTTCAAGAAGAGGTTGGACAGTCACTGGTCAGGAATGACCTAGGTGTACCTATTCCTAAATGTTACCATGGGTATTTCAGACACTTTGAGGCTTTGCTGGTTGTCCCCACCCCCGCTTTCTGCTACATGAGTCAGGGTGTTTTTAAGCCTCCCTCAGAGGCACTGGGTGTTAGTTACAGCCAAGGCTAAGGACTCTGACTGGGGTGTGCCACCAATCCTGCTGGGACTTAACTTGGTAAGTTCCTGACTAGAAGGTCTTTCCCTTCTGCTCAGGGTCAGATTAATCATTCATATTTGGATCAGGAAGGAGTCTTATTCCATGGTCAAATTAGTATGGACTGTGGGGGTTTTTGTCTTTCTCTGTAGCCAGGGGGATAGCCCTCTATCTGGGATCTCTCGAGGGTATATTGACAACATTTCATAAATGCAGAATGTTGGCTGCCGTGGTTCCCCTGCTTTATCTGTAACAGGTTAGGGATCTATGTTGTATCAAAGTTAACAGTAATCTTATGTAGAGGTTAGATTATGGTTTGCATAGGGATGATCCTGCCCCACACAGGCGGTTGGACTAGAAGACCCATGGAGATCCCTTCCTATGATTCTATGATCAATAAATATTGCATCAACTTCAATATTGAAGAATTAACGCATAAGGAAAAGTTATGAATGTAATACATTTAAAACAAAACTATAGGAGTTGGCTTTATTTAATTTTATTGTATGCAAGTTTGTAACTATAACATATAGGGGGCATCTACATGAGTGTGACAGCCAGAACCAGAGGGATTAATAAGCAATGATGTGTGCTTCTTGGAGGCATTTGGTATTCTGCCTAAAAAGATAATATTAGTTAATATAACCTTGTACGTTTACAAATGACTTGTCTGTCATAAGTTTAACCAAACTGATGAATTAACTGTTCATGGAACTGACTGGGCCCCAGAGGCAAAGCTGTAGCTGTGAGATTAGCT
>JAGPOW010003642.1:95108435-95134996 GCA_030014935.1 Caiman crocodilus | reverse complement strand
TGTGTGTGTAAGCTATAGTAAATTTGCCTTTATTCCACTCCCTACTTGCCTCCTTGATCCAAATGAATACACTCACAGTGCCCAGCTGGCCTGTGACAATGAGATGCTATGTTGCCTTAGAAATGAGCTATGGACATCAGAATTAGATCATAGCAAAATTTATTATCTTGATCTTTATGCTTCTGGCAAGTTTTACGGCTGAGGACAGGATGGGATACAAGGCATAGATCAGATTCGTTTACAGTGAGTTCAAATAGTCTAGGTGGCCTTTTCCGGCACTTTATCAACACCTAAAGGGAGGGAGATGAAGAGAATACATAAAAGCCACAAGACCCACTCTTCCTAAACATATTGGAGCTCATCTCTGTGAAATACACAAAAGGCAGCCATCATCCTTAAAATAGTAGGGGCAAGGGAGAGGAATTTAGCTGAGTAGCCATTTATACTTATTTAGTCCATTGAGGAAGACATGCTGACACAACCACAGAGTGGAAACCCAATCCGTGAATAGATCACTGCATTATGAGCAGTGTCAAAATGATGATTAATTTATTTTCCCTCTACATTAATTCCTAAAGTGAGGGTCAGTATACAAACACTGAAGGTCAGAAAGCTGATGAATTATCTGTGTCTTCCCTATTTTTCTTTAACCATTCAAGACCATGAACCTTTAACTCAGTATAGCTGCTTTTATAAAAATCCCATCTCAGAAGCTTTAACACAGCACTCTTACAAGGCACATCAAACTGCCTGACACATAATTCTGGTGTTATTTTCTATTGTTCCTATTCAGATGCACATGAATCTCAGACACACAATAAAATAAAATAAAATAAAAAGGTAGACAATTACACCTTCCAATATTTATTTTTAGGAACCTACATTTTATAGAGGGCTCAAACCAATGGTTTTCAACCCTTTTAGACTCAAGGCACCCCACAAAATGCCAGCTCTTAGCACTTATTTATTTCATGATTATGGAGAAATAATAAAGCAATTCTTCTGTTGCAAAGAACTAAAAAATCCACAACAGGCCAGAGTGTTTTTGCTGCTATGGATTCTCATTTTAAACCTTGAGGCTTATTATATGAATCATGCATATGTGTTTGCACACCTACCAGCGCTAATATTACCTGGCACCCTTAAATGCATATCGTAGTACCTCATGGTGCCATGGCACCCATGGTTGAAAATCAATGGGTTAGACTGCTGTTGTAGCTGTGATAGTCCAGGAAATGAACAAGTGTGAAATCTTTCCTGAACCAAATGCATAGTTGGGAGAGAAGTTAAAACAGCTTTCCAGCACAGACAGCCCATGATCTCAGAGAGAAGAAAATACAGCTCAAGTTAACAGCAGCAGGGGGTGAAGTGGCATATCCACAATCTCCATTTGGATTGAAACATGCCAGAGAAGCCTCTGGGGACTTTTTAAAGCCCCAAAGCAGATAAGCCCTCCCCCACCCCCTTCCTCGCTGTGGTTTTCTGCCAGTGGCTGCTTCTTTTCCCATGGTCCCTGGGGCAAGGGAAGCTTAAAAGCCACTGCTGCCCACAGGCTATCACTGTGACAGCAGAAGCAGCAATGGGCAGAGGGATGAGTTCCCGTTCTCCATTGCCAGTTATCAGGGATTGGGTAATGTGGTGGGAGGGCCCTCGGAGGGGGCAAGCTCCAATGCAGCCTGGCTAGAGTGGGCAGGAGCACTTTTGAAGCTTCCCTATCCCCTGGGACAGAGGGGAAAGCAGCAGAGGCTGGCAGAGAACCCCTAGAAAGGGAGGAGACATGCCTTTGAGTACAAAGGAGAAAGGTGGGGGTATGATTGTTATCTGCTTTGGGGACTTTAAACAAGTCCCCAGAGGTTCCTATGGTGTGATCTATCCACACTGGTGGGTTGTGAGGATGCAGCCACCATTGCAGCACAGGTGGCTGCTCCTGTATCCCCACTTTGCCATTTCCTAGATCCACCCCTTGATTACAGATAAGACAAAAGCAAATATATCTGCTTCTCCCTGAAACATGAGGAAAGGCAGTTTGTGCACAAAACCTTGGAGACATTCAACTGCCACAACAGTCAGGAATAGGCGGGGGAAACCCACAGTAATAAAAGGAAAAAGATTTATTAAACACACACCTTGGAAGTCTTCTGATGCCAATTCTCTTGTCATATTGGTGAAAACTGTACTGACTTGAAGTCTCCAGCTATAGAAGTTTAAATTCTTAAGTATAGTGGGCCAAATTGTTTTAACAGAGTAGAAAGCTGCCTTTAGGGTTCATTCTTCAGATGCAAACAGCAGCGACAGGACCCTGCCAAGGATTCCATTCCCCAGATTTCATCCTAGTCTCCGTGGCATCATTGATACCCAAACTGACAAAGCCTAGATTCTCTGACAGAACTGTCTTTGAACTGTCACAAGATGTAGTTGCTGCTTTGAAGTTTCTCCCTTTTCCCCCTTGAACACATCACACAGAGATAAAAACAAAATCTCCAAAATACAGAGGAGGGGTAGGGCAAGACTGACATTTAAGACAGCCCACTGATAATCAAGACAGGCAAGATAATGTATCCCAAGAGGGATTATCTAAGGGGGTCAGCAACCTATGTTCAGAGGGCTTGGATCTGGCCTGCAGCAGCACAGGGGATCAGTGGCATGCAGCTTGGCCCGATGGCTATGCCATGCCATGCCACTGATCTCCCACACAGTGCTCTCCGCCAACTCACTTGCAAATTCAGCTTTCCCCACTGCCACTGGGGATGGGAATAGGTACCACATGATGGAGGTAGCAGCAAGTTGTCCAGGTGCTGTGGATGGGAGCACTAGACTGAGCACATGGCTGGGTCAGAAGTAGCAGCCCCACCTCTCTACAAGGCTGCCAGCTCCTGATTTATAATATTAATTTATCTTGCTGAACCTAATGATTGCTGCTTCTACCTTGGAAACATAAAAGGAACATGCATCTTAAAACCCAATACTTTTCTCCTCAGTTTTACTAGCATAGACTGCTTTCTGCAGTATAGTGAATGGATAGACACACAATAAAATAACTGTATGATGTTGTCCACTTACAAAAGCAACCCATGTCAAGCAATATTTTTTCAACTGAGACCCAACTGCTAAAGTGAGAAGAGGATGTGGACTGCTTAACTTCAGCTCTTAATCCATATTTCTTGGTCATACTGGAGTTTGTGAAGACTTTATTTGGGTTGCATGGGTGTTACTAAAGATGGGATTTGGCTCATTTTGTTTTGTTTAAGTTGCAGTAGTCAATGCTTTTCTAAGACACTGACTCTCTTGTAGCTCAGTCATATATACCTTAGACTCTCTCCCCCACTTCCAAATCACATTTTTGGGGTATTGAAATTGTTTACAGTTTACTCAGACTAAGGACAATTTTAATGTTGGTAATCATGAGGCCCATCACTTATGGAACCAGTCTTTAGCACAGCCTTCACGGCTCAGCTTTCAATACGTGTTAGAGAAGAATTACCCACATAAATATCAATAGACTTTCCAAACACTTGTCTGCCTCCCTCTACCTTGCTTGCCTTTCCTAGCTGTTCCTAAGATTCAGTACAGAATGTTACTGAGATCTCAACATTAAGCAATTAAAAGTTATGACTTCTCTTTTCAGGTCCCCCCTTTCTTTCTTTTTTCCTCCCTTCCTCCTTCACCCTCACACTTTGGGCTCAGCCATACTTCTGTTAGAGATCCCCAGGAAGGAACAGCATGTAGTGGTATTGCTCTAGCAACAGGCCAGGATCCAAATTATGCTGCTGTCAGAATTTGTTTGGTTCTGATAGACTCAGGCACAGTGAAGTAACATATTTTCTCACATACAACCCTGCAGTTTTTCCCAAAAAAGTTGCCCCCCAAAATTGAGGTATAAGTATTAAGTGTGGAAGCTGATTTTCTGCCCAGGATAGAATTACCTTGTTTTTTACTCCTGTTCCACAGTCCAGAAGCTGTGTTTTTAGTATTCAGACAGCTGAGGTAGTCAACTAATTTAGTGGCTCATTGTTCTTCACTTCACAGGTATCAACAATCATTTCACCTTTTTAAATGGTTTTGATGTTCCATTAATCAAGTTAACCTTTCCCAGGACAATTCTACTATCTGCTGCTAGCTGCTCCAGGTCTCTCACCACTTATTTCATAACACTGGAAACTCTTGAATTCTTTTCAAAATCACAGATATGCCCAAGGAGACCAGTTTTCAGAAGCAGCTGTGGTCTCAGCTTTAGTTAAAGAGGAAAAAGTCATCTGAAGATTAGGCTCTGTCCCTGGTCTGTGCAGCCATAAGTCTGGAAAAGTGCTTTTTGCTTCATTCTCCCTTTGAAAAACAAGGTGTATATTATATTCTGGAGCACATTATATTTAAGGAAACAGTAATTTCTACCCACTTTCTGCCTGTGTCCATCTACTCTCCATCTGCACACACAGGTTGGGAAATAGAAAGGTAGCCTGCTTCTAGTCAGACAAAGATTATAGCTGTACAAGAGGCTAATGGAAAGCCTAATAAATATGATGCCTCACACCAAGGCACTCACAGCAAGCTAAAGTGGCAAACTGCAGACTAATTTGAGCCTTTGCTATTGAATTAAACTAAGTAGCACCTTATCCAACAGAAGTGTCAGCAACATCAATGGAATGACTGCTTGAATAAAAGTATCCCTCCAAATGAGGAATTGTATCTCAATTGCATCTTCTTACTTCTGACTTCCTTTAAACTCCTATTATCCAGACAGAAATCTCCTGGCCTTGAGAGAGGTTGAAATTAGCCCCTGATCTTTCTGAAGCAACTCAAAGATTGCAAAGGCTTATTCCATGGGATTCATCTTTAACTGCTCTGTGCTAACAACCCTCAACCCTCTTCACCTCTGCATCACATTCCCTCCACTGTCTAGCATGCTGAGCTTGGAGAGCTGTTTGCCTGTCCAATGTACTACCTACATAAAGACTGTAAAGATTTGGACCCAATTACACCATGTAAAATCCTATTAAAGAAAAAAGGCTTTGATGTTTACTCAGCTTCCACTGAAACCCACTGAAACCTTACCACTGGTTTTAGCAGACTATGAATAAGGCCCTGAGAAAGGGAAGTTTGTAGTGAAAGTTTCCTACCTACAGTCAGGCAGCTCAGAGGGAGCATTCCTACCTAATCCTCTTCACCCGGTCTATCCAAACACAGAGGATATGAGAAAGCCTACTTTCTGTGTACTAAACCCACGATCCACTGCCTGCATGCCCCTGCCTAGGGCACACGGGCAGTGGATTGCAGTTCTGCTCCACTCCAAACCATGCTGCCACCTCCGCAAGATACCAGCCCTGGCGCAGCTCCCTGCCCAGCTGCATGCCCTGCCAATAATTCTGGGACCAATCACCATGGAAACCCCAGCCCCTCACAGTCACTACCACACCTCACAGTCACCACAGAAACCAGATGCAGGGACATGGGCAGGGACAGCAAGGAAATAGAGTCCACTGCAGGTCCAATTTGGCTCATGGGCCGCACTTTGTCCACCCCCTGGTCTAGAAGAACATGAGTTGCATAGGCAACCCAAATAGGACTAGCAGCAGGTGCTGGAGACCCCTAACAGTGGCAGAGGAGTGGTGGCATCAGAAAAGCAGCAGTCATGGACAGAGTAGCAATCCTCAACATCAGAGTGTTGAGCAACTGTGGTACAGGTCTCTCTACCCAGCACTTGTTATGTTGGGCTGGCATAAATGGTAGCCTTCAGAGCAGAGTAGCCCTAAAAGAGTAAAGGTTGCAACAGAAGGCCTCTGATTACAGTCAGGCAGCTTTGACTCAGAAGAAATGTCTCTCCCTAATCTTCCTCATCTGGTCTACTCAAACACCAAGGATATGGGAAAACCTGTCTTAGATGGAATAGCTCCTGGTCAGCAACCACAGTTCAGTCTCCCCTCTCAACAGACTGGGCAAGGTGATAGCTCCTCTGGTTGATTTGCCAGGAACTCTTGGAGTAGTTAACTGGTTTGGGTTTCAATTAACATTTAATAGTCAAGGTTTTATTAAGGTAGTGTATTTGCCCCCCACCATGTAACAAACCCTGTTTCAGTGTAACATTGTTGGCAAGTGGGGAAGTTTGTTCACTTTAGAGCACCCTCGGAACACAAATCTTAGTTGTGTTTTTGGGTGGGGGCTTCAGCCAGATTTAGAAATTTGTCAATAGAAACCTTAGTTTGAACCTGGCCCTTTTACTGCCACCCAATGCCCGGCACAAGGGTTACAAGAAATTTCATTTTCATTTATACAACCAATTATTTTCTTTTGCTTTTTTTTACAAAGGTAAAATTTAAGTTTTGTATATTTTTTTCTATTAGCAATCCAGGCAAAGAACTGCCTAGCCTAGTCATATCTAAAATGTTCCATGTACAAGGTAGATATTGCCAAGCACGGAGAAACATCTTTTTTTAGTACTTCATATTCATGAGTTACAACTGACATTTCAAAGCCATGAATCTTAAAAGCCATGAATGCAAACATTTTCAGAAATAACTCAGGTTTGGGATGCTCAACTAGACATACATTTAAGGGGCCAGGTTTTCAAAAATTAAAAACTTCCTTTGGGGAAAGGGATGAAAGAGCAGATATTTCAAATCTAACTCTAAACCACTGTTGATCTAATTAAAAAAAATTAAATCAGGATATTTAAAAGTGGTAAGTATTAGTACATGCCATTGAAGAGCTTTGAGTGCTCAGCACTAATAACAACAAATTCACAACCCTTAATTAAATGCCTAATTTTAAGTACTCACACTGGAAAGTTTTGGGCAGTGCATTTACACTCTTCTGATCCTCAGATATGCAGTTCCTTATATTCTCGGCATAGGGATTTTATACTCTAACTCTTCTGCTTTCTTATAGGGTCTAACTGAGACCCATGGAAGCTAAAAGGAAGCTTTCCATTGATTTTAATAGGCTTTGAATAAAACCATGGGTCTCTTTCAATCTACTCTTTACCTTTTATAGCACCCACCAGTACTCACTCCAGGTTATTATTTCAGGGACGCTTGTACTCCTCTACACCCTAGCACAGGGCTGTTCAACTTCTAAGTAGTCAGGGGCCATACTCAGGTGTGTGGCCCATGTGCTAGCCAGAGGCCACATCCCCCACCTGCTACTGCACGCTGCCCACCCCCCTGGTGTACCATGGCCCTGGGTGCCCTGCCAGTGCACATGACAGCTGAACCAAGCACCCAAATTCACCCTTAGATCGTCAGCCATGACCTTCCCTGCTGTACCATGCTTCTTAAGCACCCTGGGCTGTGGGACCACCCCCATCACACACACACTGAAGGCAGTGTTATTCTGTGCCAATCTGCCCTGGCCCCCTGGGGCAGCCTGAAGCACTTGGCTGCTGCTACAGCTAGAGCAAATGCGGGGGGAAAGCAGTGGCTAGGTGGGAAACTGGGGGCCACAATTTAATACCTTGTCTTAGAACATACCAAGCAATAGTTCAGCCAGAGATACAGCAATGATACTCCCTCCTTTAAAAAGACTCTAGATCGCCTTCTATTTTTCTCCTTTGCCAAGACATCTGTTGGAAATGAACACTCTGCAAATGCCCACACCTGCACAAACACACAAGATACCATACTTTGCATTTCCAACCCTCCCCAGAATCAATTTGTGACAAATCACTGCTGCTCTTAAAACAGAAGTTGCTTAATTTAATACAGATGGATTTGTTAATCTGATCCCAAACTGCTTTTGTGAGTATCCATGACAAACCATCCTGGACAGAACGTTCCCCCACCCCCGTTCCTCCAAACAAAACCTCCAAAACTGTGCTATTGCAATTCAAAACATTCAACTATATATACAGTAGACTGATTTATTCACTACTCCAAAGGGAATAGAAATCATGGCAAAACATTGCTTCCTAGTAATTGGTCACTGTTAGATAATTGGAGGGGAGGTGGGGGAGGAGGAGGTGATGGAGGGAACCAGTATAGCAGCAAATTAAATCATAGTGGCAAATTAATCAGAGTTAACTCTATCAGCAGAAAAGCCATACAAGAAAATTTAGACAACTGTTCCAAATGGTAGGCAACTGAAATTGCATTTTGGATGTCTCACTGAGAAAGTAGAGGAACGCAGCGCTGTGTGGGGGTTTCCAGTCTGGGTTTCTGCGGTCCAAGGACTGCAGCTGGAAAATACTGAACCCCTAAGGTAGAAATGCCACTGATTCTCAGTTCTGGACTTCCCCTTATAGGCAGCTTAGCATTCCAATTTTGCAGTGCCCTTGGCTGCTGCTGCTAACCCACACTGAAATCTCCCTGAGAAAACAGGAAGACAAGCTTCCTCATGTGGCCGAGACAAGGCAAAATGTATTTTGGAGTGGGGGAGGGGGGAGGGAGGGCAAAGGGGTGAAGAGGAAGAAGGGGCTGGTTTAAACAACAAAAAATAAGTAAGAAAAAGAAACACAAAGAGGACTGTCAGAATATAATACAGGGATATGAGATAATAACTCTTCAGCAAACTAAATACCACTGCTTTTCAACAGTAGCAGAACCGGGCCCTGCTAATTAACTATCTAACAGAGCACTTTCAGTATACAGAGTCTGTCTTTGTGCTGCCTCGTGTCCTGGGACTGAACTGAATTAATTCCAGGACACAGGAAGCACAAAATAAGGCTCTACAGACTGAAAGCACCCTGTTAGATGGTTGAATGAAGAATTTTATGTGCATGTTCCCATTGAATTCATGTGACCCCAGCATTCATTACACTCAGTCCAGGTTGAAGGGCAAAATGAAAGTTTCATTATGTGGTACCAACAGTCATTAAAGGACAAATACAAAACCTTTTCCACACTGACTGTCCCTCAAACCTTGCAACTGGCTGTGAGCAGTAGCAGAAGCCCTATAATGTGACAGGTTGTTCTTCCAAAGGACAGCAATAGCAGTAATCGATTTCTAAAATGGCTTTGAGTAAAACAAGGTTATAGCAGGGAAACTTCAAGACAAACCATCCAAAAAATGCCACCTGCTCTCCTACCTAAACAGTCATTTCTCACATCAGGCTGCCAGAAGATGACAATTTATTCAATATACCTGCCATAAATAGAGCTATTAGTGCATATGCCAGATCTGAAGTCAGCAGTTCCAATATCCACTTCCTCTTTCAAAAAAGTTAAGAGAAGAAAGGACATGCAAAACATAACCCTCCATTAATGTGCAACCATGCAAGTCGCTGCTTGATACTTTCAGGAGTTCAGTCCAAACAAACTGCTGATGAATGCTACTGCCTGTCACTGCACCAGTGTCTGCCAAAGACACTTCCCTTTGAGTGTGGTAGACTCTGACAAGAAGGCACCAATGTCCCAGACCAGGCCTGCAGCTTCCCCAGCAAGGGGCTATGCATGGTACTAGCGTTCATCCCCTGGGTGACACCATGACAGCCATATGCTGCAGGGGTCAGTATCTGGGATAACTGCCTCTCTCCCCAGCTCCACTGCATGGACAGAGACAGTGGCATGTAACCCCCTGATTCCCCTGCCTGGATGATGCACAGCCTACACAGCAGTAGACGTGAGAGACTGAGCCACTGGCATGGGCACTGCAGATGGCACACAGCCCTTTCGCCCACCACACAGCTATGGGAGAGAGGGCTGCTCAGGCCCACAGGCTACCTGCTGGCACCTCACAGACTGCCACTTGGGACAGCCTTGACCCAGAACCAGCTTATCACAGGGGTCAAGCATTTGATCTCCTTACACTCCCAACCATGAGGTCGTATATAACTGCACTCCTGGTGCTTTCCTTAATAAGGGAATGTTCGTTCCTTAGCAGCATTCCCAACGGGAACAAAGCAAGGAAGTGCAGCAGGGAAAAGGTCACGTCAGGGCTTGTATCCTGGACAGAAAATAAACTTCCCCACTTAATTCATGCACCCCAATTTTGGTGCATATATGTAGGAGAAAATACTGCATTAACTTTCCTTTTCATCTAAGATCATTTGGATGACAACATGTCATTCTGCATAAGCCACCAGGAAAAAAACAAAAAAATCCAAGCCTCCAAACAAAATCAAAATGGAAGCCTCAAAATATCTTTAATCAGAATACAAATAAGGTTTGCAACAACTAAAATGGAGGATTTTCTTCAGATTCAGTGCTTTCCAAATGTGAAACTCAGGTATCCTACCCAATATTTTCTTCTTTTCAATATGGTGCATGCACTAAAACCATCCAATAAAAGTTTTGTAAATAGTTTGCTATGTATGTGTAAGGAGAAGTAATTCTGGTGACAGGTGATGATGAACCAGTAATGTCAATCTACTTTTTACACTGAATGAAGGGAAAAAAAGAATAGATAACAGCAACAGAAGATCCAAGGATACCATTAGATCATTTAAATAAATTTGTTATTAAAAGCAAGGAACTATCTTGTGCACAACTTTATTACCTCATTCATTGTTGCAACTTGAGATGAAAATGAATGCACTGGTATGGAAAACAAAGGCAAGAGATGAGACACAACAGACAGTGTTCGAAAGAGGCAGGGGGTTGGGAAACACCTAAGATTGTCTTTTAATATGAAGACACACAGTTATAGTCTACCTAGGTCAGTTTAAAAGGGGGGGCGCAAAACAAAACCAACAATAATATACTACACAACAGTGTCACTGGTTTAATGAAATATTCATCCCAAGGGCTAAATCCTGCCAGCATATCCATAACACAAATCTTAGTATAAGGATGAATTAATTGACTTATTCTGGCCACACTGCAAAAAAAAACAAAACAAAACAAAAACAACCAAAAAACAAGAAACCTCCATCATGTGGCTGTCATCATGCTTTAAACAGAGATTTCTTCTAGTTACATATCAAGCTTGCATTCAAGAAAACCAACAAACAATCTCCAAAAGTGATGCCTGTTTTAGAAAGAAGTTTTTAACTTAATGTACTCAATTCAGTTGCTTCTGTCCTGACACTGCCTGAAATAAAGGTCATTGGGACAGGGGCACGAGAAGGTAGAGGGATATTCAATACTCTTATAACTGATACACACTAGTAGCCTATTAAGTTGTACAGAAGTAGAAGATAACTGTAGCCTTATTCAATAGCACCTGCTGTAAATGTTTTGCCATTTTTTTTTTGTCCACCAAGGATGTTGTTGAACTGAAACCAAAGCATTTCACCAAAAAACTGGCCATTGCTGGCATTCAGTTACTTAAGAGCAAATACTGTTGGGATTTTCAAATACACTCAAGCATTAGCCTCAAGTTTCTCCACTGAAGTCTATGAGAGCTTTATCACTGGTTTCAAATGGAAGCCAATACCGAGAAATTTTGAAACGCCAACTGAGATAACTTTCTAAATAAGATTGCAAACAAGAATGACTAAAGTAGAACACTATGAGAGGATGAAAAGGTCTTTCTAGGACAGGGGCTCTCAACTTTTTTAGATTTGGGGCACCCCAGGGACAATGCCAGCTCCTTGTTTTCTTTCTTTTTTGACTACAGAAAAATAATAGAGCACTTTTTCTGTTGTAAAAAAACTCCGAAAGACAACAGCTATGGGTTTCTATTTGAAATCTCTGAGTTTATCTTGTAAATGTTTGCATACCTAACTGTGCTAACATTTCACAGCACCTTGTGGCACACTTCAAAAGATCTCAATGCACCTCAGGGCACCATGGCTAAAAATCACTGTTCTAGGTGATCCAATCCATCGCCTGTGGAAGAAGAACATGGGTGAGCATGGTAAGGAATGTCAGCCTGGGAAAGGGAATTGAACAACCTGATAGGGACAGCTGAAGAGGGTGTGACTGACAGAGAGGACATCCAAGACATCAGAGGGAATCCTGTCAAAGAGATCTAGGAAGCCCCCACAAGAGATGGTAGGGGCTAGGAATAAGGTTTAGGAAGATCCACAAGGACAGGTTTAGCTCTTGTGGTAGGACAGGAAAAGGGACAGGATTTGAGTCCTGAGGACAGAATGATAGTCGTAGTAACACTGGATGAAACAGTGTTAACACAGATGTGCTTTGACACAAATGTAGTAATTCTCGGCTTGTTGGCAGGTTACAATTAGAGCACAACAGTTGTGGCCCATTTGCAACTGCTCCAAACATATCTGTGTCCCTACCCAGAGAGAAAAATGAGACATACAAACTGCAGATCCTGGAAAGAGGGGGATTGCTCAAGGCATGTCCTTTTATGCTTATCACCATTTGACAGAAAGAACAAAACTGAACAAACATTTTTCAAATACAGCGTGTACGACTGCCAACCAGGTGCACGCTCTGGGATCTTAGACTCTGAGATCAGACTGTCAGAAAGGGCACAAGGAGACCCAGCAGGACATATTGTTTCATTTTCCTATAAAGTGCAGAGTGGCTCTGGGGATAGCAACTGAAACAAAACAGAAGTATCTATGGATTTCTGACAGTGTAGGAATATTGGTCTATTTAGCTGGACAAGATTAAGTTGATGGTACTCTGTTTGGATTTGATTCTGCTTAATAGAGATGTATGGAACAAATCCAGCCCTATGGATCAACCCTCACAACCCTGGAAATAGGAGGTGCCATCAAGGGAAGAGGAATACCTAAAGCACAGCTACAGGGGTATAAGTTGTAGCTATGTTGGTCTAAGGACATAGGCGTACCAAGTCCTTTGGGTAAATCTGATATCTTTTATTAGACCAACTCAATTAATTGGAAAAAATCTTCTTTGTACCTGAATGCTTAAAAAGAAGAATTTCTCCAACATTTGAGTTGGTCTAATAAAAGATATCAGATTTACTCAAAGAATGCAGCAAGGGATCAGAGATGTTCTGGTCACCAGTGCACCTCTTGGGGTAACAAGAAACAATGATCACAAACTGACAGACCAGATTTAGGCTAGATATCCAGAAAAACTTCTTCATGGTAATCTGGCTGGGGTCATCTGACCCCAGCGCTCTTTCCTACCTAGGCAGGGGATCGGACTCAATGATCTGTTAAGGTCTCTTCTGACCCTAGCACCTATGAATCTACAAATCCTTGTCTGCCTAGAGCACAGCTGCATGTTCATGGATCCTCTAATGCTAAGTAGTCTCATAGGAGGCTGGTAGAGATGGGCATAATTTGAAGCAAGCCTACTCTATCAGGATGATACTGGTATGCAGCTACCATTGCTGTCCAAGTTCTAGGCTGAGCACAGGTCCAGAACTGAGGGTCAGGCCAAGATGAGAACAAGCCCCTCATGAGCAACGAAGCCAAAAGCCACTAAAATCTGTGAAGAAGTGAGCTAGCTCTGCCTCCTCAAAAGTAAATTAACTTCTTTTGCTATCCTGAAAAACATAAAAGCAGAGGTATAATAAGCACCAGCCCCGTGGTGTAGGCTTCCTGGGAGCCACCCCTGAGGCCTAACCCTTAGTTCCTGCTTTACTCTTCCCTCTGCTGCCCCCACTCACCAATATATGCTGTTGTGTGCAGAGCTGCCCCTACTATGCCAAAGACTCCCCAGTAGGGGTGAACACCATTCCACTTACCCCTCCTACCCCAATGACACATTTCTAGATGTGGGACTATATGTGGCCTGCTCCTATGACTGAGAAGTGTAGGCTACTCCTGCCATAGCAAAGACTCTCAGAGTGCCATATTGCAACCCCCTCAGAGCATTACATGGGGCTGGTGCCAGGATCCCCCACTAGTTACACTACTGATCAGAGTACCAAGAAACAGTGTAGTAAGGCACACTAAACAACACACTCAACCTTATCTAGATCTCCAGGAGGTGAAGCAGCATATGCGGTGGTCTTTCTCATTCTGGAATATGGTGACAGACATGGGGCAAGACAGCATAATCCTTTCTGTGGCCACCCTTACCATGAAGAAGTTTTTCTGGATATCTAGCCTAAATCTGGTCTGTCAGTTTGTGATCATTGTTTCTTGTTACCCCAAGAGGTGCACTGCATGACCATTTAGATATGCAAGTTCCCATTGAAATAATTGGAAATTGTGCAGCTAGTTTCTAGTAGAGGCTGTTATTTCTGCACTGTTTATAATTTATAATTCTCCTAGCTGAGAATTATTTGGACAAGACATGGGAGGCAAAATGATAGGGATAGGCTTGAAAGTCTTAACCAACACAACTCTATTGAGCAAAACTTTATGATCAACATTCAAATTCTAACCCTTCTCTGAAAAAGAGATTCATTCAGGATTATGTTCTCAGCTGACTAAACCACACTGTTTTAAGTGCCAACAAAAAGTACACAGGCAAATATGCATCCCTGCAAAATTGTCTATGAAACTGCAAATCAGTACTTGTAGGCTGTAAGGTATCAGAATGCTATAAGGAAATGCCTCATATCTACAAAGAGGAAAATTCCTAGGGATAATCACTCTCACTCTGCAAGCTCAGAATTGGAATTTATAGTTGAAAATTTGACACTTGTTGCCAAAACTGTCAAAGACTGAATCAGGTGTGGCCAACCTGTAGCATGCAAGTAACACAGGCAGCCACTCTGTGTGTGGCACAGAGCAGACCAGAGAAGGAGCAGGTAGCACAGAAGCAAATAGGACAGGAAATAGAAAGCAGGACAACAGATCAGGCAAGGGAAGGGGATTAGAATATTCAGAGCCGATTTGTTGCATATCTGCTAAAAAGCACATCCTCCCTCCCCCAGTGAAACAACAAAAAGATGATCCGCTAATTGTTACATGGGTTTGTCAAGGAGGTGGAGAAGATCATCTTTGATACTATAAGCAAATGTTGAAGCTAAGGCAGCAAATATATTCAGGTAACCTTCCTAGGATTTTATACATCAATAAAAGATGCTGATCCTTCAGATCCAGAAGGGCTGTATTTATTAGACCCTGGCTTTGGATGTCTTAAAAAGCAAACTGAAATAGATCAAGGGAAATGACTGTACATAATACTATGTCAAATGAAATAATGGAGCACTGCTGATGTAAGAGTAGTATATTTGTTTTGTGCAGAACAATTCATTTTTGTGCCCAAGAAATGTTGTTTGAATAATACATTTCCAAGATTATGATTTTCCATTTTCACAAACAAATTCAGGGTATGCCACTCATTTACTTCATTAAAAGTTCTTGAAAGGAGGTGGAATTTTTTTCCTTTCTTGGCTGTTTTGTTGTCCGTTCTAAATTTTCAGAATTTATCACACATTTAAGAGATCAAAGTTGTACGTCTGGCTCTTGGAAGATTGATTACTATTCTGTTGCATGACAACTACTCTCCTAGAAAACTAGGAAGAAAATGGGTGGAACCTGAGTTTTATTTGCCCCAGTTCTCAATGTGTCAGTTTGTGGAAGGTAGCAGTACAGGCAATCCCGTTTAATGCTCTTTCACTTAATGCCATCTCGCTATAACACTCATTTGAAATTGACACCTGATTTCACTTAATGCTCACCAAGTTTTGTTATAACACTCGGGTTTGCCATCATGGGTCATTAAAAACAATTGCAGTCACCATCTTGGGTCATCAAATACTCTCGGTTTCGCTTAACGCTCAGTTTTTCAGCAACCAATTAAGAGCATTAAGTGGGGGTTGCCAGTATCACAGGATCATAGAAATTAAGGGCTGGAAGGGATGTTGAAAGATTGAGTCCACCTCCCCTGCTCTGGGCAGGCATACTGCTGATATCAAACGATCCCACCAATGTGTCTGTCTAGTCTCCTCTTGAAGACTTCTAAGGTTGGGGACTGCACCAATAAGCGGAGGGAGAACAATTTTTTTGAGGGAACTGAGCATGGTAAGTTTGCAGGGGAAGGAGTGGAAAAAGGGCTGAGGAAGGGGCAGGGAGTGGGACTGGGGCTGGGGCAGGCCCTGCAGGGCCGGGGTGGGGCACAGGACAGAGTTGTGGCTCATCTGGGGAGTTCGGGGAAGGGGTAGTGGCTCCCACCACTTCATGTGCCCCAGGAAAGAATGGGAGGGTGTGTGCTCCTGGATATGTGCAGGGCAGAGGCTGCCACTGCAGGCTGGGGCTGCGCTGGTCTCTTCCCGGTGGGGGACTGGGCCGCCCTGCACTCAGGGTGGGCAGTGGCAGTGCTGGTAGGGGGGTTGGAGAGGCTACAACTCCCCCCCAAGCCCCTCCCAGCGCCACCACCAACTACCCCAAGCGTAGCCCAGCTCAGTCCCACACTGGGAAGAACCCAGCACAGCCCCAGCCTCTGTCCACAGCAGCAGCCTGCCCTACCTCACACAGATCCAGGAGCACATGCCCCCTGTACCATTGTACTCACCCAGGATGCACATAACATCAGGAGCCCCCCCAGACAAGCAGCTCATGGTTCAGTCCCAAGCCCCGCCCCACCCCGGATGTGCAGTGCTTGCCCCTCCCCAATTCCAGCCCCACTCCCTCCCTCACCACTGTGCCCACTCTGCTGTCCAGCCCTGCTGCAGCCACCAGAAGTGCACGGGTAGATTGCCTTGTGGCCCTACCATTGCCCTATGTTTGAGGGTGCTAAGCCCCATTTGCACTCCCCTTCTGCCACCTATGACTGCACCACCTCCTTGGGAAGTCTATTCCAGATTCTGGTCACTCTTACTGTAAAGTTATTCTTTACATCCAACCTGAAACCATCCTCTAACAGTTTATGGCCATTGCTCCTTGTCTTCCCTTGGGGCACCCCAGTGAACAGTTTTTTTCCTAGCCCCCAGTATTCACCCCTTACATACTTATAGACAGCAATCAAGTCACCCCTCAGTCTTCTCTTCCCCAGGCTAAACAGTCCCAGATCTTTATGAGTCTTTCTTCATAAGGTTTGTCCTCCAAGCCCTTAATTATTCTTGTGGCCCTTCTCTGGATCCTTTCAAGATTTTCCAAGTCTTTTTTGAAGTGTCGTGCCCAGAACGGAACACAGTACTCCAGCTGGGCTCTACTCAGCTTTGGCGAGACATGAAGTATCATTTTCTTAGCCCTGCTTACAACACATCAGTTAATAATCCCAGTGTGCTATTAACTCTATTGACTACAGCGCTGCACTGGTAGCACATGTTCATCCTGTGATCAACCATAACACCGAGATCCCTTTCAGCCATTGTGATGACCAGGGCATCTCTTGCTAACCTATACTCATGTCACAGATTACTACTCCCCAGACGATGCACTCTGCATTTATCTTTAGTGAACTGCATCCAGTTCCACTTTGCCCACCTGGACCAGCTTGTCTAGGTCCACATGGATCTGCATCCTATCTCCTAGCATGACTGCTTTTTCCCATAATTTACTGTCGCCTGCAAACTTGGTCAGTGTGCTTTCCACATCCTCATATAAATCACTGATAAAGATGTTGAACAACAAAGGACCAAGACCCAAACCCCATAGGAAATCACTGGCCACCTCCTCCCAAGACTATATAGATGCATCTAACACTCTCTGGGTTCAACCTCTTAGCTAGTTCCCAACCCACCTGACTGTGGATTCTACTAGCCTGCAATCCCCCATTTTTTCTTCATATAAGAGTGTCCTTTTTAAAATCCAAGTATATGACATTTCCCACATCTAAGCAGTAAAGTTATTATACCCTTTCAGGAAGTAAAGGTCTAACCCTGCAATAATGTCTTTGGGGACTACTTTTCAGGTGGCCATATTCTAACATATTTCCTTTGCACAGGAATATGCATGAAGGTATATTGTATTCTTAAAGGTCTATTTTTAGCTGATGTTATTAGAATCCAAGTCATTACACTTCCCTGGAACAAAGCAGTCTCCTGAGTCAAAAAAAAAAAAAATCAAGTCTCAAATTAAGTTATGCATAAAAAAATTCTGAGACAAGTAAACACAAGCATCACTGCAGTGCAGCAAGTGGAAGGTGAGCTAAATAATTAAGGCCCCTCTACACATGCAAGTAAAGATGCAATAAGATCCAATGTGCAATCCACACACAATTGTGAATGACAGGTGTTGCAATTGTGAGATCATGCATTAGATCCCATCATGCCTGAAATCACTGGGGCAGCAGGAGCCAGGGATCACAGGGGCAGCAAGAACGAAGCCACCGCTGTGAGTCATGTCTAATAAAAGACATCATGTGGGGCGCAGGGCTCACAGCAACGGCAGCAATTCCCTGCATTGCCACTGCTGCAGGCCCCACACATCATGTGGTTCGCAGCAGGAGCAATGTTCTCCCTGCTACCTCCGCTGAGAACTTTACAGATGAAGATGCCAGCCCGGTGGTGAGCCCCATGGGTGGGGAGGCTGCGCAGCAGTCTCCACACTGCAAGCCCCACACCTGAAAAAGGCTGTCATCACTGCAGTCCTTGTCAACTGTGAGGCTGGCAATGGGCAGTGCACCCCATGTCTGGGAGCCCCACAATTTATGTCTGTTGAATTTCACTTATTCCTATTAGCTCTGTTGATCACTTATTTAAAGTGAGCAACAAGGCTAACTGCACTTTGCTAACCGCACTTTATCATGCATTAGCAGATGCATGACGAGCAGGTCTACAGAAGTGATGTTTCCCATATATGCAGCACTGATCAGACTGTAGTTGGAGTACTGTGTCCAATTTTGGGTGCTGCACTTCAAGAGGGATGCGGAGAATCTTGAGGGGGTTCAGAGAAGGGCCACTTGTATGGTTAGGCGCCTGCAGGCAAGGCCCTATGAGGAGAGACTGACGGACAAGAGAAGGGTGAGAGGTGATCTTGTGGCTGTCTATAAATTCAGTCGGGGGAAGGCAGCAGGGAATTGGAGATGCTCTTTTTACTAGGACACCCCCTGGAGTAACTAGGAACAATGGCTACAAATTGATGGAAAGCAGATTTAGGTTGGACATTAGAAAGAACTTCTTCACAGTAAGGGTTGCCAGAATCTGGAGTGGGCTTCCAAGGGAGGTGGTGCTCTCCGCTACCCTGGAGGTCTTCAAGAGGAGATTAGACAAACGCCTAGCTAGGGTCGCCTGACCCCAGTGCTCTTTCCTACCCAGGCAGGGGGTCGGACTCTATGACCTATTGAGGTCCCTTCCAACCCTAACATCTATGAATCTATTCCCTCAAACTCAGTTCTAATGAAAACAAGTAGAAAAACTGAATTTGAGAAATTTTATGTACTGTATATTGTTACATCATTTTTTATACAATTAAAACAGCAAGCTACTTTTAAATTGAATTAGCATTACTACTTGTATCTACTTTGATTCCTACACATTTCAGTAATTGATTATTGTTGGCCTGGGTCTGGAAAGAGTTAAGTCCAGGAGATCCTAGATCCATTGGTGGTATGAAAGTAGTATATTTGTTTTGTGCAGAACAATTCATTTGTGTTTCCCCCAAAACATGTTGCTTAAATTATAGATTTCTAAGATTATGATTTTCCATTTTCACAAATGAATTCAGAGTATGCTGTTCATTTACTTTATGAAAGGTTCTTGAAAGGAGGTGGAATTTGTTTCCTTTCTTGGCTGTTTTGTTGTTTGTTCTGTATTTTAAACCTGAAGGGCAGGGAAAAAGGTGAAAGAACTAAAGTCCCACTCTTGCAAGTTTCTATTTTGGGTTCTCAGTTTCCTTAATGGAAAAGTTGAGAAACCTAATATACATAGCTCAGGGGCAGACAAAATACGGCCTGTAGTCTGGATCCGGCCCACGGGCCCCCTAAAATATTTAAAAAGTTAATATTTATCTGCTCCTGACTGCTTGTCAAAGATGACAGGAGCCAGTGGCAGGACGCACTGGCAGCAGCAGCAAGGCCCAACCCACCCCCAGTCTCCCACCTCACCATGTGGGGGAAGTGGCAGCTGGTAGGACATGGGACCCTAGAGCTCAGGGCCAGTGGCAGCAAAAGCCAGGTGAGAACTGCAGGTCCAGGCTGGCTCCTGCTGCATTCTCTGGTACCAGCATTGCAGCCAGGAACAGGGCACTACTGGGAGGTGCCTGGCAAGGCCAGCTGGCTCCATGCTGCGCTGCTTATTTCCTGGCTCCAATGTCAGGACCACACAATGCAGCAGGAGTCAGCCTGGCCCTGTGATTCCCAGCTGGCTCCTGCTACCATCTGTGGCATGGTGTACTTGCAGCTCCCACACTCACACCAAGGAAGTCCCATGCTAGAGCTGGCTGCCCTCCCTGTCCCCTGTTCCACAGGTCCACAGACCACCAGGAGTGGAGAGAACCCACCCCCTGCAGAGTACAGCATGGGGTTTCCCTGATGCGAGTGCGGGTGCTACAGACTCACAGCACAGAGTCCCCATGACAGAGGCAGCTGGGAAGGCTGCGCTCCTTGTCCCCATGCATAGCATTGGCCAGAACCATGCCCCACTAGGTGCCCAGCACCTGTACCTAGTGGTAGCCCTCTGAGCCCCCACCCCTCGCCTGCTGCTGCTGCTGGCAGCATGGGCTACACACCCTGTAGGGGAGTGTGGGGGGCCCCTACAGCCCAGAAACTTCACACACCCGCACCCTGCCCCCACAACCCCCACTGACATATACACACACACACCCCAACATACTCTCTGCCCCCCACAAACAGCTACACCCCCCCACAAACCCTCCACACCCCACCATATACCTACACTCAATATAAAAGAGTGAGACTTTATTTTTTAATTATTATACAATTCCTTCTCTATACATTACACAAACACAAATCATGACAAATATTTTTTGTAATAAAATTAAAATGTGTTTTAGTAGGTGTTTGACTTTTAATGCATGATTTGTTTGTCTTCTGCTTCTAAGATGGCACCCCCCCAACAAAAAAGGGAGCATTTCTGGGGGGGTAAGGGAAGTGACTTCTGGTGGCAAAGGTCAGAAGTTAAGGGCTGGGTTTTCTGGTCCCAATATGGTGGCCATGGGGTGGGGCAGCTATCAAGGAGAGGGGCTACCCATTCGGCCCTTGACAGGTCACCGAAACTCATTAAGCAGCCCTCCAGCTGAAATAATTTCCTGCCCTCGACCTAGCTGATAAAAAGGTGTGGTAAGGCCAGATAAGATGGTGGTGTTCACCTTTTCTGTTGCTTCTTGCTCATGTCTGCTCTAAAGTTTCCCCCCAAAGAAATCTGGCACATTCAGACGAAAGACAAGCTACTGCCTTTCTGCCCTGGTGTTACATCTCTGGAGGTGAAATCTGCCAGCAGGAAATGCATGTTCGTACTAAATATGCCCAAAAGCAGAGGAAACATTCTTCCACTTGTAATTTTATACTACTGATCAAATGAATAAGTTCCTGAAATCTTTCAAAGTGTCCTCTGCCTTTCAGAAGGGAAACAAGCTACTCTAAGAGTTCCTAATAGGCTGCACACAAGCTGTTACACAGGTCTTGAAACATGCTATTACAATTATAAACAATAATTTTCCCCTAAGGTACATTCATTTAGCTCTTCAAAGTGCTCATGGTTAGACTAGCAAAAATTTCACAAGGGTTGATTAGCTCCATTCTACCAATCTGGGTTATGAAAGAGACTGTCATGCAAGTTCAGGTTTAGACTACTCCCACTAGAGTTCTTCAAAGTAATATTAATCTGCTGCACTTCCAAATAGCAACCCAATTGAGCATTATGCATCATGCATGATCACATTATATTGAACACTCTCTGCAAAGAGTCCAATATTGTCTCTCTCTAGATCTCATTTATGAACATAAACAGTCTCTGTTCTGTCTTAAGACAGGCACTGAATAAATGCAAAATACTTCATATTTAACACAGCACCTCACATCTGAGAACCTGAAAGCACTTTACAAACATCAATCCCTGCTCTTCTAAGATTTGTATAAGCTGTCTACAAATTGGCAAGTTAAGGTGCAGAGGCAAAGTGACATTAGGAGTGAGGTAAGGAATGGAGCTAAGAACAGAAACAGCGGGCTTAGCTCTACAAGATACCAATCTCTAGCCCAAGAAAGCAAACTGCACATTTCCTAAAAGCCTATGGTTTCAACAAGACTAACCACATGATCCTTGGTAGTCAGATGGATGTGCTCAGCACCAAGTAAAATCAAGCTCAGAGTCTCAGTTCTTCAACCTTTGCTATTACCAGTAAAGGTGAGCTAATAGAGCATGCGTGTCACAGACTGTACAGAACAGCCCTTTCTTTAATTTGGCACTTGCTTCTGCTCCTTATTTCCAGTTGCTTTGACCTAGGGTTACAGATATGCAGAATCAAGAGAACAAACCAGGAGCTGTGCTAAGGACTGAATTCAGAAGCAAAACTGACTGATGCTGCAATCCATCAGTCATGTTCAGAGAAGAAGAAAAATTAGTATGTAGCAGCCATGTATCCAGGTTGTAGCCATATTGGTCTACAGGAAAAAGCAATCAGGACTCATAGTAGAGATGATATCTTTTATTAGACCAACAAGTTTTTTGCAAAATAAAAAATACAATTCTTTAATTGCAAGTTTTCAGGCACAAACACTCTTCATTAGGCATTGGAGAAAAGATTATAAAAGTTCTTCTGGGTAGAAATGAAAGTTCCTATTTCAAGGATTTTGTAGCAGCCAGGTATGTGCAGAGGAAGATCAAGGGAAGGGACCAGAGAAACCAAAAAAAAAAAAAAAGGAACAGAACCCATGAGAAGAGTAAACTTAGATCAGGAACAAAATAGATAGAGTTTTCCCCAAAGAGGGAAATAGTCATTGCACTGAAGACAACACCATGCATGCACATCAAAAAAATAAATGAGGGAGAAGCAGTGACTGCAGTTTCTCCTGTTCACAATCGTATAGATTCCAGGTGACAGAGCAGGTCAGCAGCATTGCAAAAGGAAAGCAAAAAAGTCCATAGGACGTTCCTCTTTAGGAAGATATGGTCCACACTATGACCACTGGATGCAATGTCCCAGAATGCCCCTTCCAGTCTTATGTTCCCATATGGTATAAGAAGTCCCATATTCCCTCACTGTGGATACTATTTGACATGGAAAAGAAACTTGACAGGAGACATACCTGACCAGGGTTTTAGCATGCCCATTTGCCAGAATAACAGTCAGCTAGGACTGACCTGGTTTTTACTAGAGAGGTCGTGTTGCCTCAGGTTTTCACCATGCCTAATCATTTGTTTTCAAAAGCTACATTAACCAGATGTACTTTAACTTCACTTCTCCAACCCATGTAATGGCCCCACATTGTCAAAGGCATCATGCAAAACCCCAAAGCTTGTTGGCACAAAGGCAAGTATTAGTCAAGCTTTTTTGTGTGTTCTGCAAACCTTGTCACCCAAGTAACTTGTTGACCTGTCAAGTCAGCAGTGTTTTCCTGTCTGAAGTACTCTGCCCATTTCCCACTTGCTTTCCTAATATACCATAACCTGCGGGAAAGAGTTCAAAAGAACATCCGGCAACCTGGCTTACCTAGAGGAACAGCACAAAATGTTCTTTAGAAAATTAACTTCCAATTTGTTTGTCTGCAATTGGGAACTATTCTCAAACGTAACTGTAGTTATTTTCACCTCCTGCTTCTTTCTTCCCCTCCATTTGTTGACTAACAAGGATCAATTTCCTTCAGAAAGCAGATGCAAGAAATAGAGTGGTGTTTTGTTCAGTCACTTTGTTCACATTTTAAATATTTAAATTGTCTAAACTGCATCTTGAATGTTCAGAGCACTTTAAAGCTCTGGTTTTCCTAGAGGAGTATCATTTCAGCTGTCATACTTTCCTAGCAAAGACAATCTTACCACAAGGCGGAATTTGGGTTTGGTAGTACAGTTTTAAAACACTTTCACTAGACAGGAATAGTGTTCCTGTCGATTGACCACCTTCCAGTGACACACAATTAGGGAGGCAACACCCTCTGCAAACAGGAGGGTCAGATAAACTGCTGTAGAGTTGCAGTGCTAAACTTGCTTGGTTAAGTGTTGAAGCTGCTTTGCTCCATATGTATGTAAAGCATCTCTGCAATTTGCAGAGTGGGGAGCACAGTAAGTTGAATGCTAATTACTCAAAAGAAAACCTACAACTTTTTGATGTTTTCTTCCATATGCCCATTTCTTTGCAAATTCAAGTAACTAATTCATGATATCAGACTCCTGATTATTTTGTAATATTCCTCAGCCTTATTCTTTCCTTAAGGATTAAGTCCTCAACTATATCCGTGTTTCTTCATTCTAGTCAATTAGGAATACAGTGCATAACCCTTCAGTGACCTCTGTGCGCCACTCAGGTCTTTGGTTCCCTTGCCAAAATTGTACCATGGAATTTTCAGAGTCAATGACCAGGCCGACTGAAGTCAGCATAATTTTTTTCCACTCCATCTTGGGAAGGACCCCTATTGACAATGCTTTTGAGCAAGTGTTCTGTCTAGTACGTTGCTCCTCACACTACCTCCCATTAAATGATTGCAAGGTAGGAAAAACTCTCAGTTGGAAGTAAAGTCTAGTGGCTTGTCTCCACTAAGGCAAGAAAGCTACTTTGGATAACTGAAATAGAATACAACCAAATATGGATAATAAAAATTTAGAGCAAAAAAGGCAAATAGTTTGGATAATAAGTCATAGCCAAATTGCCTGGCCAGACCAAACAGTCTTGTTACAATATGGTGAACAAATAGGATTTAGTCTTTACGTGTCACCAAATCTGCCTTTCCTTTACCATAATGTCATATTACAGCAGTTCCCAAACTGTAGGTCACAACCTTAAATAGCTGTGTCCAGACGAGCACAGCCATGCAGTATACAGTGCCACAGCCATGTCTGCAGTGCCACATACCATACATTCAGTTTTTCTACGTGCTGCAAGGCAGCAGTGTGGAGGGGTTTTTTGACCCCTCGATATCCAGGGGTGAAAAAAAACCTGCGGAAAAAAAAAGCAGAGCAGCACACACATTGGGAGCACATACTGCTAAATAGCAGAGCTGAACTGCTAGCCAGGCTCCATATGGCACAGTCACTGCTGCTGCAGCTCCAGGAGGCCCCCAGGCTCCCAGGTAAGGCTGCTGGGGCCAGCATAGTGCCTGAGTTGGTCTCCTTCCTCCGCTGCCGCCGTTCTGCCTCTGTATTGAGTCGTTGGGTTTCAAGATGGCACATGCCTTGCTGAACCAGGTGGTGCCATGCCAAACGGTCAGCAGCTTGCTCCTTCCAGCTGTTGGTGTGGATACCTCCATGCTTGAGGGTGACCTTGAGCATGTCTTTGTACTGTTTCCTTTGGCTGCCCTTTAAATGCTGACCAGAGAGCTGAGAGAAGAGAATCTGGCAAGGGAAGCAGTTCTCAGACATGCGGACTCAGTGGCCCATCCACTGGAGTCAATTTCTCAAGAGCAAGGCTTCAATGCTGGTGGACACAGCTTCACGGAGGTCCAGTGACCCTCCCATTTGATCCCCAGGATTCGGTGCAAGCACTGCTGGTGAAAGCTCTCAAGGGTCTTAATGTGGTGTTGATAGACAATCCAAGCTTCACTTCAGTAGAGGAGGGTGGTCAATACAATAGCCTTATAAACCAGGACCTCCGTCGACTTCTGAAGATCTCTATTTTCAAAGACACATTGTCGCAGTTTAAAGAAGGTGGCACTGGAGCAATTGACCCGGTGCTGGACTTCTTCATTGATCATAGCCCGTTGAAGGAGCTATGGCTGCCGAGATACAGACAGTGCTCCATGTACTCCAGAGCCTCCCTGTCTACGAAGATAGAGTGAGAGGAGTTCAGCTGGCCGGGTGGGTGGTTGGTGGAGAACTTTTGTCTTGGTTATTTCCAAGGACAGGCCAAGTCTTTTACACAAAGCATTGAAGAGATCTAGGGTCGCTTGCACATCCTGTGCAGAGTGAGCCATCATACAGCAATCATTTGCAAACTGAAGGTTGTGGATGTCTTTGGTTGGGAGTTCTGTTTTTTCCTGAAAATGCCCAAGATTGAAAAGCTTCCTGTCCAGTCGATACTGCATACTGACACCAGATGGTAGATTATCTCAGATAAGGTGGATAATGACAGTCAGGTAAATGGCGAACAGGGTAGGGGAGATAATGCAACTTTGTTTGAACCCAGTCCAAATGCGGAAGGCTTCGGTTTCAGATCTTCCACTTAGGATGGTGGTGGTCACATCGTCATGCAGGAGTCTCAGCAGAAGACACTGAACCCACACCCCCTCCATCCCCCTGGAAAGTTTAGTTTCCTATGGTAATTAGGTCTCACCTCTGGCTGTCTCCTTGATTTCTCAACCTGAAATGCTAGATTGTCTGTGTCTGACTTTGTATGCACATAATGAAACAACTGACTACCGTGTACATAATCAAACACTATTCATGTTGTTGGCTACAAATGTCTAACTCGGGATCCTTAAAATTATAGTTTATTAGGTGGACTGAAACACTATAATGAGTTAAATCATAAGCCTTGGGGCTGGTCCTCTCACACACACATACACACGCTACAGAGTCAGGTATACCTATCCTACAAGCACTGGAGTCTGTCGTTGAGGCTTCCTTCAGTGTGGTGTTATCTTCCAGAAGTGGGTTGCTGGCTGGTCCTTCTGGCTGGACAGGTCTGGTTGAGTTGGAGATCAAGAGGGCGCCACTGAGGGTCACTTTTCACTGCCTTTTATCTGTCCTTGGCAGACTTTGGTGACTCCCCATGTGACGGCGCCGGGCCGTCCCTAGGGACCCGAGAGGGACCCCAGGGGGCGAAGGAAGAGGCAGCAGACTCACCGGGGACGGGAGAACCGGACGGT
>JAGPOW010003642.1:95096260-95108335 GCA_030014935.1 Caiman crocodilus | reverse complement strand
GTTAACATTGTTACAATGTATAACTTACTAAAACACATTTAGTTGAAAGTTGAAAGGTGAGGAGTATAAAATATAAGCTACAAATGCCATGGCACACAACTAGATAAAAATACCAAACTACAAGGGGAGATACAAAATGCACACATACAAATTTTAAAACACAATTCCTTATCTTAAAGTGAAAGAGAGAGGACAGAAGAAAAGGTAGATAAAGAGAAACATATCCAAAGAGGGGAGAGAAAATGCAGGCAAGAGGAAAAGGGGGCTTTCTGCTACAATGTCAGATGGCAGCCAACACCAGAAACTCCATTTTGCCATACAAGTTACTAATATCAAAATACTAAGCAGGGGGTAGGGAAAGAAACCTGATACCCTGGTCAACTGATACCAAGGTAAGCTTCTTTCTAGAAAAAGATATTCATCCAAGTGGTTCTCTCTGTTCTGCTACTTATTTCATTGGGGAATAAAAGTCACAGCTTTTAGAACTGGAGGGTTGGGGACAACCATAAGCGAATTTCTTACCATGGATCACCTAAGGCCACGTACCTATTTGATCATGACTACCTGGCTACTGTAGTTAAGAAGCTTTTTGGTTGTTTTTTTTAATTCAGTGCTCCCTGACTACTGGTGATTTGGATAAAAGGTAGTCTAGAACAAAGTCTTTTTTCTTCTTTTTTTTTTTTTTTGGAACAAAACCAAGATCTGAGATCAATAAGTTTTTATAAGTCTTTCTTAATATACCGCTAAAGTTTTAACAATGGATTTGGCAATAAAGACCCAAAGGAAATGTATAGAAATCATATAGAAATGGATGTACAGAAAATGGGGGGGGGGGGATATGCTCTAGTTCAGAGCAAATTTTATTTTTAAAAAAATTCTGATTGAATTTCTTAAACAATTTAAGAGCTAAGTATTTTTAAATGGTCCCTTTACACGTGCTCTTTGCGTAAGCCCCTTTCTTTAGATCCCAGTGAAAAATCACTGAATTTTGATAACTGACTAACTTCTACATTTACATATTGTTGGCTTGGGGGGGCAGGCCCAGTCTGCACAGCGGTGAGCCCTGCTCCACCTACCACCCCTTATCCCCAGTTCCTGACCAGTAGATAGCTGTATGGCTCCTGTCTGCAGTTGTGAGGCAGTTGTGGGGGGAGAGGGGGGAAGAGGGAACCCCTCTGCCATGCACCCCCCACTATGCTGGCTCAAGGCCAGGGGGTGGCTTTTCTCCATCACCTTCTGCCCCTCACTGCCCTTCTTGACAGCTTGCAGGCATGTAGCCTATGGCTCACTTCCATACTAGGAAGTGGAGGTGGAGGTGGGAAGTGGAGACCTATGCCATATGCACCTGGTCTGGCACCCCCCAGATCCAAGCCAGCATTCCCCACTCCCAGTTCCCAGCCCAGCAGACAGCCATGCAACCCTACCACCTCCAAACCTGAACCAGCATAGCTGGGGGGCCCGTGCAATAGGGGGACTCTATTCCCCCCAGCCATCACTGACAGCAGGGGGCAGGGCAGTGGGGAAAGGTGCTCTGCTGGCCAATGGTGGGAGGCAGGGGGAAGAGAGGAAGGGATGGCTGCTCAGCTGGGCTCACTGTTCTCCATCAGCCTGCTGCTGTGAGTGCCCCCAACCTGCTGGCCTCAGCCAGTGCTGGTCACCTCCATACCCTGCCTCAAAGGGTGAACCAAAGTTCTGTTTGCTCCCAAACTAAGCTAGGGTGCTTTGAAAAAGTCATGAAAGTTAGTGTGAATCTGCCTTGGTCTTTTTGAACCTCTGCACCTGGCCTCAGTGTTTAAAGTACAAGAAAACACAGCAATTGCTCCAGATGGACAAGAGTCATGCAATACTTTCTATTAAGTACCTACATACAGCCAATTTAGCTGAGAGTTGCAAAGGAGGGTATTAGTCAAAAAGCAGCAGGCAAGCACAACAGATCCATTTATTATACTCACTAGGATCCAAACTTCACAGTCCAAACAACCTCATTCCTATACTCTGTTCCTCTTAAAATAAATCTGTTGGATAAATATAAGGAGGTTTTAGAAAACATCTAGGTTCTCTGGCCACAGCAACCATTGCTAAAAGCTTGCCAATTCAGTTTAGGAACTGACCTGGATTGCTACTTTATATGTATGATGCATAGACACTTTTTATATAGAAACATGGCCTAATCTGCAGACAAGCTAATCTCCCATGTTTTCGATTGAATAGTAAAGGCTGCATGTAGTCTGTACTCTTTCAGCAGAGAAAAGGAGCAGGTGTTAAGTCAGTAGTATGTAAACATGGTCTAGAATAACATGTAAACTATCTTATATCAGACCCAAGAATATATCTAATTCAGAATTGAAAAGTAAGCTACTTCTCCTTAACTAGCCCTCTTCTAGTGGCATAGCATGACGTATTTCAATGAATATTGTACTCTGTTTCAATGTTATGATTCTTCATTGTTCTGATGAATAGCTTATGACCACATCAATAAAAAAGGACATTTCCCTTAGTAAGTAGAACAGATATATTTTTATAAAGTTTCTTCCTTTTAGATTTCTGCCTTTTTCTAGCAAACAAAGGAAGAGTCCAAGGTTTAAAAAATATATATATATTTCTCTAATGTACACAGAACAAAGCCTCACCTCACAGCACTTTTAGCTTTCTGCTCTGAGACAAACAGAAAACAACTAGGACCAAGAGGGTTCAAACTATTGTGGAGGGGGGGGTGGCAAATGAAAGTCCCACCTGCTTGCTAAGGCAAACTTTCTTGGAAAACACATGTTCAGTTACTTAAGGCAGGAGCTCCAGGGTCTCCCAGCAATTTTACAACATGAAGAGAAGCTTTTGCTTGATTTTTACATAATTGTGATCACGTCCATATCAGAAGCAATTTCTCTTCACACAGGCAAGCTTAAGTCCTGATAGCAGATTAGTGAATAACTGTATCTTCTCTGGAGACTTCATTAGTGAAAGCTTCCCCTCCACTCCAGCTCTCCTGAGAAGTCATTTAAAGATCGTGTTAAGAGTAAAAGATATAAAAGCTGGAGCTACTGAATTTTTAATATCTGCTCTTCCCAAAAGGGAGGTAGAGAGGAAGATGATATCACTGGCAGATATTAAAGAACACTAGCCTTGTGGAAGGACCTTCCTTTAATATATTAATGTCTGTTTAATATATATGCCTGCTTATTTCAAAAGCAGTAAGATTAACTTTTCAATTCTGAATTTCAAAAATAGATCTCTGATTGTGCTAACACCAAACAAAATATATTATTTACAAAACTCTTTTCATATTCATAATACTCTATTGTGCCTTAAGGAACACTCTTTCTTAGCTTAACAAAAGCTTACAGTTTACTAAATAAAACCACATAAGCATGTACTCAGCAGGCCTATTCAGCAAACATACAACCTATATTATAAAAACATGTTATATTGAATAGCAGGTATTAGTAGGCCCTATGGAGTAGGGACTTGCATTTACTATATGTCTGAGATTACCAAGCAAAATAGAACCCCAACCCAATCTCATCAAAGTGTCTAGCTACTATGGCAAGGTAAGTATCACAATGGCTAGCAACAAATATCACCATCATTAAAAACCTGCTGAGTTATCTTCATTTACTTGGGGGTGGGGGAGAAAGGAGGAGATAGAAAAAGTCCCTCCCCACCTTTTATAATTCAAGCATAGCTACAAGATATCTTAGTAGAGGTTTTGCTGAAAGAGCTTACAGTGCTGGTAAGCTGGTCTTATAACAGAACAGTAATACTGGAATAGTAGCAATAGAAAGATTGCCAACCTTTATGGGCCATAGAGTACATACCATCTTGATTCTTTTCTTCAGGAACTGAGCTGCATTCCTGCATTGACCTAAGATATACAACACGGCTAAGTTGGTATGTCATCTCAACTCATGTAAATACTTAAGCTACATTTCAGGCAGAATGAAAGAAATAATTACCCAGTTAGAAGGTGGACTGACTGAATCCACCAGAGTATTCTCTATGAATTATAGAAGATAGGATTATGTTTGATTTGAAAAATGAACTAATATGGCTCAGCAAATTGTTTATTTATCTGAATTCATTTAATATACACCTATCTGCTGCTCTTAAAACAAAGTACATTTATATTTACAATTGCACATAAGGAATAATGTCCTCCATCCCCTTACATTGAACTGACCTGGATAAAAGACATTACAGCTGTAAAGCCCAGAAAGTATTAGGCAGATAAGTCCTATTGCTTTCAAATAGGACTTAGACACCTAAATACATTTATGGATCAGGGATTAAATAACTTGTTGTCTGAGGTCAAGCAATAAACCAGGAATAGAATCTAGGAGGTTCCTGCTTTTAGTTGCTTGCTTTAGTCACTGTACTGAACTGCTTTTTATGCAATATGAGCTGTGTTTTTAAATGTTTCAATCTAGCCTTAAATTTTGCAGGTGTAGTTTTACCCCTGCACTTAGCTGGAAGAGAAAAATCATAGGTTTTAGCAATTTAACTATCTGCTTTCTTTAATAAATAGAGAAACTAATTGTTAAAATCTGTGTCCTCAAATGATTGTGCCCATGAATATAGCTTTCCATTAGAATTAACATAACAGCTGATTCTAAGTAACAAAAATTCTGTAAAACTTCAAACAAGAAAGTGATTTAAAAGTCAAAAACATCATACCCATTGTGAATATGCTGCTTGTTTTTGTTGTAATCCTTTTACCAACTAGAACTTTAACTCTTTTTAACAGCATCTGACTTAATTCCTGCAACTCAGAAGTTAAAAACTCAGCCGTATGATCAGGGTTTCATCCCTCAACCCTTAGCTGTTCTTTAGACAAAGGGAACACGTTATAGGGCAGCCCCAAAAACAGAGCAGAGCAGCTCACAGCATTACAACCATATCCTGGATTATTTGAAAATTAACAAAAAATGGTTAGAATATGATTGCTTCACCTGCCAATCAGAACAAAGCTATTTTCCTACCGGCCAAGCCCTAGGGATATAACTTTTTAAAAAAATCATTAAAAATATTAGTAGGCTTTCCTGTGGAAATGATAAGCACTATTTTCAGAGCTACACTCCCAGTCAAAAAAAAAAAAAATCACAATTTTTAGGTCTGTTCCTCTTTCCTCTGGATTGTTTTGCTACTCAGCTTTGGACAGAATGTGAAAATAATGCCTCTTACTTTAACTTCTCCAAATAAATGCTCACAGACAAGTTCCACCATTCTTATTAATCAAAAACAGTCACTGAAGCTAGTGGCTTTCCCCTGAGTAAGGGCTGAAAGATTTGGCTCAGTGGTTACTAAACACATACATGTGCAAAGCAGAATATGTATTGCTCAAGAACAAAAACTGGGTTGTTTGAAAGAAAAGACAATAGGTTCAATTTCATATTAAACTTTTCTGGGTCTCGCAGCAATATGAAATATAGAACAGCATTTTTATTAATTAGTATGGAATATCCAACAACTGCCAAAGCTTATAATTCTATCTGAGCAGATAGGATCTAATGAAGAAATCCTAAATATCCATAGGCCATATTTCTGTACTACAGAATAGCAAATAATGCTGAAGTCAAAGAAGGATTAAGTGGGATTTAAAGGATGCAGCAGCCATGTACACAGGAAAGGGAGTGGGGCCAGATTTCATTTAGCCGTAATACATTATTGTGTAGCATGAAGGTTTTTATGGATACTCATTTGGTATTAACTGCCTCAGTCTGTCAGTCTCATTCTTTACAAGCAATATAGCCATTGCAGCTTATATAATATCACATACATAAAATGCATGAATTTAATGCATATTAATATACAGCAGAACACCAAACAACCACATATTGTTTCTGCCATTCAGCTTCTTTCTTTTTCACTTCTATAAAAAGCTCTTACTCCTGTCATATTTTGGGAGGTTACCTGTCAACATGTTTTTCTAACCACACAGGAGTCAGTCCCAATGAGTGCTGTTGTTTGGCATTCTACTGTAACTTGGAAGGGGTGTGGGTATGGGTGTTTCCAACAATTCTGTAAGTAGTTTTCTTCTTTAATTTACATTATGTCATAGCAAATATGTACATGCCAGCCTAACAAACTCCACAACATATGGGAGTTGCAGCAAAAAGAATGACTGATACCACAGACACCGCTCCTGGCTGCGAAGTTAGGCACGCAAACTAAGCCTAAGTTCCTCATTAGCTTGAGTTATCCAGAACTTCACTTCATTTAAGCAGTTTCTTGGATTTTCTAATAATCTCCATCACATCAAAGAGACTCAGTTTGAACACTACAACCAACATTAAAAAAGCTCTATTCCTTTGAGAACTGCAACTTTATTCTGTTACTAAGTTACCAATAAAATGGTAATTTAGAAAGTGTAAAACAAGTCATTTCATTATTTTTTGTCTTACAAAATCTGGCTTGGTTATTTCATGTATGCTCACAATAAAACTTGTTTCTGTGTATTTACTAGCTGCTCTGCATGTAATATCAGACCAATCCAGATGTTGGTACTGAACAAGAAGTTTGCCTCTAATGTTTCCAGGGTCTTCCAAGACCACCCCGACCCAAGGTAAAAATGTTCAGGACTGCCCAAGTCATTTTCAAACATATTGGTTTCATCCAAAAGAAACTTAATCCATATTCTTCTTACATTAATCATCTAAACTGTCAGCACAGAAGGCTGCAACCTACAAGTTAGACTTATTTACAAAAGGCTGGACTGAGTTTCAGTCCATGCACCCAGGCAAAACTATAAAACACCATAAATTATCGCTCTGTCTTCTTCAGAAAACTACTGGGATCTGGATGCATTATTGTAAGTGGGTGCTATGACCCTCAATAATCCTTCTGTCCCTTACCTATGGCAGCTAAATAAGGAGTAGGAGGTGGTCTTGGCTCTGTATCCCCATCTCTTCTTGCACAAATGGGATACAAAAAAGGACACCAATTTGTTACTGGTATGCAGCAAATATATTCTCCCTAGAGAAGCAAAAAAAAAAAAGGGGGAAGCAGGTTAAGAAACAGAACAACTGCTTCCCTAGCATTTTCTTTATGTACAGTAATGTAATTTTCTTTATGGACAGTAATGGAACAAACCACTTCTAAGTTTGTACTAAAAGGTCACCGTCCATAGTAAAAAGAAACAGCAATGAGATCAAGGAAATTGTTGCAAGATAACAAGATACAGGCATAGACTAGTTTTCTTTGTTTGTACTTGTGACTGCTCACTCTAGCCCCAAGTTATGCTAAGACCCCCCGCCAATGGAGTTTGGGACAGTGGCATGCTGGGAGCAGCACCATCAGTCCTAAGCGAGAGGGTCACGTACACTGGTTGTTTACAGAAAGGCATAGGGATGACTCAAGGTGTGAGATACAAGATGATTGAATAATCTCCCCGGAGCTGGGAGTGTAGCCACCCCCTGTTGCCAGACCAAGAAAATTAATCAGTGATGGTATCGACAGAAAACACCTTGTTAATGAACTAGGCATAAAAGTCCTTCGGTTTAGTTAGAATTTGTAGTGCGGAGACAGTCCTAGCTGGCCTGGAGACTCTCGCAGCCTACCCGGTGTGACAGGGGATGCCCGCACCGTGACGGACAGAGCCAGTCTAGCACTCTGCCGCGTCAGGATCCAGGAGTAAGAATCAAACCCGTATGCTTAAGTGTGCACGATCACAATTGAAACCGACATAGAGTTTAAGCCTGACATCGTTGTTTTGATTTATCTTTCTGTTTTAACCTTTGCTTTCTTCCCTCCTGTTTCTTTCTTAGATCAATCTGTAGTTTTACCATGGCAAAGCTTTAATTATACTAACTATAGAACAAGTTATACATACTAATAATATTGATCGGGGTTTTGTGTACTTTGATCAATCCTTGTAATAAAAATTTAGTATAGAATCCTCTCGTCACCCTAGCCCAGCCCCTTCCTCAGCTGGTCTCTAAGGAAGGAGTGGGGGGGTTGAGAATGCACACCCCCCCACAACCTAGCACCAGACCCCGACCCAGCACAGAGGAAAGCCTCCACTGGGGCAGGGATCACTCCCCTGAAGCTCAGAGCCGAAATTCCTGGTTGAAATGCTGTACCCCACCCCCCTGCTCCCACCTCAGAGGCTTCCAGCTGAGGAGGGGGTGGGGGTGGGGCAATCCCAGCCTGGCCCCTTGTAGTAGGCAAGCCCCCAGTGCTGGGCAGGCCTCAAGTGGGGATCTGGTACCAAGCCAAGAGGTATGTTCCCACCCCCCTGCCCAAGGCCTCCGGCTGAGGAGAGGGTGGAGCTGGGGCAATCCTGTTGAGCCCCAGCCCAAATCTGGGTTCGCGCCCGGAATGCAGACGCCAATATACACACCGGGCGGTGGAAGTAAAAAGAAATGTTTATTGATAGCAACAATAAACAAGGTGCAAGGTAACAAGCACACCAAATATCATTTCTGGGGTATTTTTATACAGATGTTTACAAGGTTTCACAAGCGTACTGTTCAGTAATTGGTTACAAGGGAATGACGCAAGAAGTTCTCTACTGAGCATTTTATTATGCCTTGGGAGGATGGTTTGAGGCCGTTTTCAACAATCCCAGCCCAGCTTTAGTTGTGGTGGGGCAAACCACACTCCCAGTGAGTACTTACTTACACCCAGGCTAGCCAGACCCTGGTTGGGGGGACAGAGCAAAGGGGAGGGGTGTTCCCCCAGACAGCTAGGGAAGCAGTGGGCCTGAGTATCCCAGCCTGGCTCACTGAGTTGTGCGGGGGGGCACCACGGTTTTTTCTCCCCTTGCCTTACTAACGGGGCTAGGGGACCCTGGGGCAGTCTGTTCCTCCACTCAGTCCTGGTCCTGCTAGGCTGGCAAGCAGGAAGCAGGCTGGGGAGCAGAGGCTGAACAACTCAGAGCTGCAAAGCATCCTAGGATTCTGGGGGACTGCAAGTTAACTGGAAATCAGGAGGGGATCTGGGATAGAAGTTTAATAAGCCAATTTGATCTAAATCAGTTCAGTCTAATTCTACTTCCATCCACGCTTATCTTCAGCCATTTTGAAAGCAGTTTATATACACTGAACTTCTGTTCTGTTACAGGTTCTGATCACTTAAACCAGTTTGCGTGTAACTTCTGTCCCTAGTCTTGAGGAGCATGTTACTTTATGTTCATAGTGTGAAAGAGGGCAAAGAGTGATATGGAAAGAAATTCACTGATGGTGCTAATTTGGGAAGAGCTGCCAATGTAGGAATAATGTTACAAAATGATAGCTATCTTTCAGGTACATACACTAATATATCTGAAGAAAAATTCAACCAACCAAGTATTCACTGAGGCGGTGAGTGGTGAAGTCTAAATGAGTCACTGGTGATAACAGAGGATAAATTGAAATGTTTACCTTTATCAATGTTTACCTTTAGTTAGGATGGCTAGGATGTGGAACCAGCTTCCTAGGGAAGTTGTTCTTGCTCCTACCTTGGGCACCTTCAAGAGTAGATTAGGTAGGTACTTGGCTGGGGTTCTGTGACCCTGGCACTCATTCCTGCCATGGGGGCAGACTAGATGGCCTGCTTTAGGCCCCTTCTGACCCTAGATACTATGATACTATGATCAAGTTAGCATTTGTCCAAAATTACAGCAATACACTACAGTACAGTCCTTCAATATTTAGGGAAAAGTTATGGTCTTTAAAAACCAAGTCTCGGCTTATTTTGAGTTAACAAAAGTTTGCACTGAGTTGTTAGAACAAAAAGAATGAGTGCAACGGGACTCTATATAAAGAAGTATCAAATTAATAACACAGGAAAGTAACAGGCCTCTGTGAGACTGTAATGCCATAGCACCTAGAATACTGTGCTGATTTCTTTGCATCTCATTAACAGAAATATAAATAGATTTACGTATTGAGACTGATTCTGAGGTGACAACAGAGCAGAGGGCACATGATCAAAATCTACAGTTCTCTAAAAGCTGTGATGTCCAAGAAGGGGGAGTTATTGTTTAGCATTAGAAAAATTGTTTAATTAGGAGCAACATGCGGAAAACTGACAAACTGAAAGTTAATGATGAACTACAGTCAGGAGAGATTCCTGAAACACAGAGGTACTAGTTTGCAGAATAATCTTCAAAAGACATTGCTTTCTAGATTTAAAGCCTGACTGCAGAAGTTATCAGTTTATAAACCACCCTTAGATCATAAAGCATTTGGGGAAGCTGCTTGCATATAAACAACACATACAAGCCAGCTATGTAGCACACCTGCACGTCTTTTGTAGTACCTTCTTATACTCCAGAGTCTAAGTGTTCATTTGAAGAGAGAAAGGCAAGTCGTTACCTGAGATAGACTCAAACATGAGGTGAGCCAAATGATGCAGTTAAGAGTGCCTGCATTTGTGAAATCTGGAACAATAGTTCTGAGAGGTGTGACAACTTATTTCAGTTCCCCCAATAGAAAGGAAAGAAAGAATCAAGTTGGGGGAGGGGGGGTGATGCACAAGCCAATGAGTGCAGTTCGTTGTGTTGTCAGGAATCAGAGGCCTGCCACTCCCTTGCCATCAGTCAAAAAAGACCCAGGATCAGAGCACAAAACAGAAGAAAAACAGCATCCAAAGAATGCAGCAATGTCCCCACTATATTTCAAACCACAGGGAAGTCTAGGAATCTAGTGCAAACTCCTCAGTGACCTACTGGGAGGAGATTTGCCAACCTCCATACCTGACCCCATCTCACCCCACCCCTGGATACAAACATTCACAGAAACCAGATTTTTGGGGAACAGTTCATTAGCCAAAGGACAAGACTTATTCACAGCAATTACTATTGGAATTGAAGGTTCTACTTACTTTACAAACAAATGGCCAATAAGGACAAAATTCACACTAAGAGGATTAGTTAAAGGACCTACAGATTATTTCCATCTCAGTATTCTACAAGATTTCAATATTTTTCTTTGAGTTTATCAGGGTTCCTTGAAGTTCATTTTTATTTTTATAGCTTGCCAAAAGGAAGTAGTCAGATTGTCATGCATGAACCTGTAATTGCTGTGACACGATTAAGCCAAACTAAACTGGATGGCATGTATTCCAATGTACTATACACAAAATAAAACACATAAAGCTAAATTTCATTTTTATAGCATGCTAAAAGATTGGCTTTCAGAAATTACTTGCACCTTTCTGAAGACTTTTTATGGGAGCAGCTTTTATCAGTTACAATGCACAATTTCATAAACAACAGAATTTAGACAGACATTCCAGAAAATTACTTCAATATTTCAAAAGGCATATTAGCAATTCAATTTTTAAAAAATGGATCAGCTTGCTCCCCAAGAATCAGAAATAAACCAATGTAAAACAAACAAACAAAAACAACAAATTCACAATTACAATTTTGTCTCAACGCATTAAAGACATGATCAACAAATCAATATACAGCACATACATACATAAACACACACACACACACACACACACTAACTTCATATTCATGATCTCTGTATGAAAATGAAAAAAGTACTACTCTTCATTTAGACTACTGGAGCACTTAGCAGACCCTACAAACTGAAAATAAAACACAAAGAACAGAGTTAGACCTTTCTGAGACTTACCAAGGAGGGCATGGCTAAGCCCTGCATGCTGTAGTGGTATTATAACCCTGATGGAACAGGAAGCATGCTAGAAGCAAGGAGGTTTTGGGGATCTTAATAAACTAACTGTATAGTCTTTATCAGTCTATGTCCCCATGAATTAAATGGATACGAGGGAGGTGTGTAGGCACTAGATCCACCATTTGCCATTTGGAAAGAGTCAGTACACATTGCATGCCTTCTTTTTCTTACCAAAAAGCACCTGCTGTGCATTTCTAAACACTTGGACTAGGGATAGACATTACACATAAACTGGTTTAACCGATCAGAAACTGGTTTAAACCTGTAACAGAACAGACATTCAGTGCACATGTTGTGCCCCAGCCCAAATCTGGGTTCGTGCCCGGAATGCAGACGCCAATATACAAACTGGGCAGTGGAAGTATAAAGAAAAGTTTATTGCTAGCAATAAATGGTGCAAGCTGAATAATTCAAGCAAGCAAGCACCCCAAATATCATTTCTGGGGTATTTTTA
>JAGPOW010003642.1:95066334-95084961 GCA_030014935.1 Caiman crocodilus | reverse complement strand
CTATCTTACAAATGTGAGGGAGGTGCTCTGGGGCAGCTCATCAATCTCAGATTGCAAGTCCCATCTTGTCAAGTTCTCAAGTCTGTAGAGCATCACACAAGCATGTCAACAGATACCTGAGGCCCAAGGGGTGTAAGGCCCAGAAGCCCCGGTGAGGGGGAGGAGTGAAAGCCAGAAGTCACATAGAGTAGGGCCTAAAGGACTGTAGTCCCAGTGAGGGGGCAGCGTAGGGACTCCAGTGAGAAGGGCAGAAAGGCCAAGGTATGTCTGAGGACACCTGAGGCCAATTGTGGGCCAGAGGCAGAGTGCAGCCCAACAAAAGGAGGACTTGGAAGTAATTGTGGATGCCATCCACAAGGCATGGGACACGGTGTAGAGGTAGTTTGGAGCTGTGTATTATGCCTTTGGTATCAAGGCATTAAAGAGGCAGCCTCCCACCTAGGAACAACTATTCAATTCCAACAAAGGTGTGGCGGGAAAGTCAGGTGGGTGGACTGCCCTAGACAAGTGGGCAGGTCAACAATGGGACTGCCCTTGGGAAGGCCCCCCATCACAGGGTGTTTTAAAAAAGGCTAGCTGGATCATTTGAGGCTGCTGGTTAAAACTCTACAGATTACCAGGCCATCACTCAAACTCATCTTTTCTGCCATGAGGACACAGACAAAATCATTTGATTGCTGATGGTCTCCCAATGCACCCCCTTCCGCACATCTTGGGCCCAAAAGGATATGGGCCCAAAAGGATAGGTAAGCTCTTACTATAGGGAAATGATTTAGTATATCTTCCTGTTTTATTAATTTTTGTTTTATAATTTGGACATACTCTGATTTATTAAAAAGAGTTGTGTGACTAGCTGCTGATCACTGTTTTTTTTCATATTTATTGAGGCCTCTTGGCTAATGTCTTCAAGTTAGCCCAAGTTAGATTGTAAGATAAATTAAAATTAATAATAATAATTAAAAAATATATATATATATGCAGTTGTTCTGGCATAGAGACAATTATATGGAATAGCCTTATAGCCTTATACTCTTCAACAGACTTTCCCTTCAGGAGCTGATTTAGATTTAATATATAGCACTCACTTAAGAGTCCTGGTTCTTGCGGGGACAGGAGAAATGAAGAGAAAAGCACAGGATTCCCAAATCTACCCCTCCACCTACATCCCAATGTGCAGACATCAGGGCCAAAACTATAGTCCCTTGCTCAGCTTGCCAGTGTCCCTTTATGTGAAAGAACCCTCAATAAAGGGCTTCAAAGCCCACTCTGCCCACCTGGCTGACCTGCCACCTAGAAGGAATGATGTAGCAATTTACTTCTTTGGTAGGAGTGTAGCTATAGATAATGGGCAATATTTTCCTCTTGCCATAGCCAGTGTCTAATAGGCACAGTCTGATCTTCAGGTGTAATGCTTGTTTTAGACCACCTCAAGCATTATGCATCAGCACTACCCCAGGCATGTACAGACCTGTGTAGCAGATACCAACAGAGCTGGGATAGGGCAGAAAGACCTTTCTTGCAGGATGTGAAGATTCAGACTGCTCCACTAAGTAAAATAGCTTTCCTTGAAGAAACAAATCAATTATATCTTTACACATTAGTGGAAAGCTACTGAAATAAATGGGGGAAAATATATTCTGCTATTAACATACTTTGAAGAGAAGCATGAAGCATTACATTTAAAACCACAGCAATTTTTCTTTATCATAACATTTTTTATATCTTTTTCCCTCTCTTTGTAGCAGAATTAATATTGCTTCACAAATATACTTTCAATCTCAAAAGACTTGCCTAGAAACTTTTGATGTTGTGGTTTTCTGAGGCTACTATATTTTTAAATATCTGGAGCATTGGGTAAAATTTTAATGTATTTTCATAACATTTATGCCAACTATTTATTTATCTCTGCTATACATAGTATTAGATGCTTTTGATGGAAAATAATAAAAGATAACCTCACCCCATACTTTCTGAATTTTTTTTCAGCAATTGCCTGTTAAGTATAAAATATTAAACCATAAACGCATCCATCAAAGAGAGTATTGCACATGGTTTGAAAATGGAGCTAGATAAATTTATGAATGTGGTCCTACGACATGGCTCCATACAATAGCAAGGAAGTAACCTGGTACTGACCCAGGAGGCCTCTTCTAGTCCTATGACCAATATTGTTGGGTTTTTCTGCCACTTGGGAATTGATATCTCAGGTTCATCATTTATTGAGGATTCAGCACCAAGTCAAAATGAAACAAACCCTCAGTACAGTATTTGTTGCAACCTTTATTTTTTGCCACGTTCATTTTAGTAACACTGAATTCATACAGATACCTTTACTATAGATTGAACTGTGAAACAAATAATTAACTGCTCCTTCAGTATGCCTTGCATCTATTTACACTGGATTTTATATTCAGGGTTATGCAAAGTTATACATACAATAATATCTTTGAGAATCAGGCTTACCATTTAAATTGAGGGCAGGTTATTTTTCCCAGTAAGGGTTAATAAACTCAAAAACTAACTTTCAGAGATGTAAGTTCAAAGATGGCTAGAATTTTTCCCTCCAACTTTCCTATGTTAACAATTTTAAACATAACTCCAGGAGATTCTCTAGCCTTCATTACCAAAAAAGGGTCATGAACCTAACTCTTCACAGCACACGCTTCCCTCTGCATCTTCAGAACTTGAATAAGCAACACCAGGCAACAACAGTCTGATTCTTTATTTAGCTTTCAACTCGTGACTTCACTACACAGCAGACAGATATATTGGAGTGAACAGGAGTGATCTATTTGTAAAATCCTTTGTAGCTCCTCATAGTAAGAAACTACAGGTTTTCCAGATGGTAATAACAAAGATTAACAGTCCAAATGGTGGTGAGAAAGAATATTTTCCTTCCAGGATGGTATAGAATTAAAAAAACGCTCTTTTTGTCAGAATCAGTCTGACTCAGACTAAGGCTTCTACAACCTGTGCTCTAGCAATCTGCCCCAATACATCAATCCAGATATGCAGGGGTGTGCGCTTGCAGCAGAACAAATTGCTGCAGTACACAGCCTTGCATGTGTGCTTTGTCAAGGGACAAATTGTTCTGCCATGGACAAACTGCCCAGTCCTGTTCTTCCAAGCTCTTCACCAGTCTTCCCTAGTGGCCTGGAGCAGCAGGGGCACAGGTCAGGCAGCACACAGGCCTAGCTGACAGCCAGAGTGTTGCTCTGGATTGCCTGGTCTCTGTGGCTATCCAGGGATCAAAAAATGCGCAAAAAAAACCAGAGTGACCCCCGTGGGGGCAGCATGCACCACGCAAAAATGGAGCCTGGCCCTCCAGAGCCATAATTTGAGTGGCAGGATTGCCACTGCTGCAGCCCCAGGCAGCTTGCAGAACCACAGATAAGGCTGCTGGGGCCAGCCTAGTGTTGGCTCCAGCCTCCCCTACCCCACCCAGGGTAACCTGCTGCATGACAGGGGACACATGACATAGGTATTCCCCGGGAAAAAATAGTGGTGGCATAAGGTATGCCACTGCTAGTTCTCCCCAGGGAAACAAATGTCTGTGCTTAAGTGGACACAGCCTACGTGTTACACTGCTTTTTACACCAGTTCTTTTTTTTTGCTACTGAGAAATCCTGGTTGCAGCACAGGGCATGCTATACATTCACTACACGGGGCTTGTGACACAACAAAGAGGTTTGTGGCACCACAAAGTGCATGCTCCTGCATGACTGGATGCTGCCATGGGATTTTTTTGTTTATTTAGTTTTTCAGAGGCAGATCATTTGACTAGATAATTATCTTTAAGATAGTTAAAGAGAGCTAGGGTAGGCATGTAGGAATTTAAAAATTCAAAGTATGATCACTGGAAAATAATAGAAATCAACCATGCCCAGATGGGTGTAATGGTTTTTTTTCCATCTTTCGTTTTTTTGAATTAACAATTTTGCACCATAATCTAATTATCAATGGGCACCAAGATTATATATTATATGTCATATGTTATATCTTTATATACACTTAACTAACTGATAACAGCCTGTAGAGTTTCCTGGCTAAAAATTATTTGAAGCACAAAGGAACTTTTCTTGGGAATTGATGAGATACCGAGCCAAAATGACAAATTGAATATGTTCAACATTATCTTTTATATTAAGTGAAAAGCCAATGTAACCCCAAATTAGAAGTTCTTAAAACCAATGATAATGGAAACTTTGTAAAAAGGACGTGCCACCAGGAAAATCGAGGGTGAAGATGCTATTTAGGATGAAAAACAATTGTAGCTCCTTGTCCTCTCTAATTTAACAAACTAAAGAAATCCTGTGCTACTTATTATGTACCATCTTTCATCCTATCATACTTTCAGGGTGCTTGCTACTGTGTATATTATTAAGTGTAACTTCTATGTTTTTGGTTTTGGTTTTGGGGTTTTTTTGGGTGTTCCTTCTTTCCCTTCATGGCTTTATACCACGTCTTTACTGAATGACTCCTATAACCAAAAGTCACACTGACTTCAAGTAGAATTGTGGGTGTTCATTACTTCTCTAAAAGTGTCTCACTGCGTTGGCTGCCTTTAACAGCTATTTTCTCTTTTTTCTCTCTGTTCTTTCACCCAATTAACTCTCTCCTTGTTACCCTAAATTATGTTTTCTATCTCCTTCTTTGTCTACTCTTTCTCTCTCTCCATAAAATCCTTCTTTGTCATGCTTCCCTTCTCAGATGTTTTGTCACCCTCTCATTTCACACACAGTTTTAAACACAGAGCTGAGAATGTTACCAGCTACTTACTAACCAAAGGAATAAACCTGCAGTCAAAAGTTATTGGAGAAGACTGAGGGACACAATATCTGTGTGAGAAGCCAACACATCCTACTTCAGGCCCCAATTTTTTAAAAAGGAGAACATGCTACAGTTCTCCATGACTGTTCAGTGTTCTGTTTCCTCTTCCATGGTAGTCTCCAGTGAATAGTTTTCTAATATACAGGCAATCCTCGGATTTACGGCACAACTGGCTCCTGAAAACCAAGTCTCAAGTCGAAACGTTGTAACTTGGAACCAATTTTTCCAATAGGAAACAATGTTATAAATGGGGGATTGGTTCCTGAACCAAGGCCCAATACCCTATTTGCACCAAAAATAACCCAGAATTTTGTACTTAATCAATTATAGATGAGTAATATAGCTACACTAATGTATTTAAATTGTAAATAGCAATCATACTGATTTGGAAGGACTCCTTTGAGGTGACTTTGCTGGACTTTTTGAAGGGCTCTTGGTTGGACTTTTTGAAGTGTTCTTGGCTGGAGTCTTCTTAGGAGTCTTGGCTGCAGGTTCTTCTGGAATCTTGTCTGCTTTCTTAAAGAAAGTGTCCAAGGAAGTTTGGACAGATGTTCTTCAGGGAGATGGGCAATGCAGTGAAATTGTTCACTGGCTCAGCATTGTGTTTGATCAAGCCTTGTAAAGGTGAAACTGATGTCAGAAAGTTGAAACAGGGTGTCAATTTATAAACATTTTAAGTGTGAAACATTGTAACTTGAAACATTGTAAGTCAAGGACTACTTGTATTTGAAACTCCTGAATTATCTCTAGTCATCAACTGCTGAAACGAGGCAGGGGTATCTGTATTATTCTGCTACTCTGAGGCTCACTTTCTGTGCCTTTATCTTCAGTGAGTAGCCTAAGTATCTGCCTCTATTGATACTTGTAACTTTCCCAAGGAGCAGCAAAGTGAGATTGACTTATATCTAACAATGCCACTGTACTGCTCAGAGCCCTTTAGGCAGAAATCAAAACTAATAAAGTTCCGGGCATTGTGTTTCTGCTATGGCCTGACAAAGCTATGAGCAATAACAGCAAAAAAGGGGCTGGAGCTCTCCTTTTGTCATCTGTGTGAGTCTATTAAAATGTTTATAGCAGCAAAAAGGCCAAACAAACAGACATCCGTACCCTTTGTCATACCACAAATGCCCAGGTGGTATTAATTTGTGCTGCTATTTAGCAGTGGACATCTATTTATTTGTGATGGGAGTGATGGGAGAGCCCAGGCATCCAAACCTACACTCTCTAGTGGCCCTGGGCAGGTGCTCTAGGGGCCTCAGGAAGGGCTGATCCTGCATGCTTTCAGAATTCCTATGCAGGATAGGGCCTCTGAAGCCCAGGATTACTTGCCCAGCTTTCTCCTCTTACTGAGACGTGCACTGGAGAAGCTCAGGGTGCATCTCTGTAAGAGGGAAAACCCAAGCAAGTACTCCTGGGTCTTGACAGGCCAGATCCTGAACAGAAATTCCCAGGTGATGAAGAAGAATAAGTTGCCAGTTGTCCTGCAAGATCAACAGGTGAAACAACAGATGATGTGTGTTTCGCCAAATAATCTCTGTGTTTCTGGCACAGCTGGTCTGCTTCATTTAGCAACAATTGTTTCTAGCCTAAAAAAAGTACTTCATTACTTAAAAAACTGCTTCCCCTTTGATCATTTGCTTTATGCATGTATTATCTCTGCACCCCAAAGCTTATATATAAGCTGATGGCACTTCCCTGGGGAAGTCCCTGCTCTCCACAGACAAAGAGATTTTCACATTCAGCAAGACTGAAATATTTTTTACACAAACACTGGAATTTTTCTTTAAAATGTTGACAACATTGTCAAAGCATTGTGGCTTGTCAATGTCTATTGTTTAATGATTCTGAATAGCAAACATTCAGAGAAGAGACTAGGAGATATCTCCATCTCTTTTCCTTTACTCTCCCTTCCCCACATTTGATTAAAAACCAAAGAGCAACTCTCATATAACAGCCTCCCAAGAGCATGCAAGGCTTCATGCTAATCTCACATTGGCATGACCCAAGACTTAACTTGAGAGGTACAAAACTGGTGTGAGACAAGAAACAGGGCCATGACTTACAAGGCAAGGCACACACACCTGTACACATAATTATCTTCGAGATCAAGAGTTCTGTCTTCTGTAGTATAGGAACAAGTCTCCAAACTATCTATGACTGAAATCAGAAGCAGCAAGTCTATGCATTAAAAATTCCTTAAAATAAAGGAGGGGATTACATTGCCCAGATTCAAAAGTGTCTATCCAGGGAAATTGCAGCTGAAATTCATATTTATATTAAGATGACAGAGGCAGAGTCTGAACTCCAGTGCTACTCTTTTAGTCAAGAGCTGGCACAGACAGATGTCATATAAGATGTGTCCTGCAGCCATTCAGCTCTTGTCTCTCTCCCATCCTCTTTCCCATCCTCCCCCAGACATTCACAAAAGGATCAGAGTATTAAAATCACCTGGGTCATAAAGCTATAGGGAAGCATGCGTGCTGATATAAATTCCACTGCCTATTGGCACTTTTTGAATCATGCTGACCTAGCCTACTTTTATTCTAAGCATACTTCATTTCCATTTTCAAATAGACTCACTTATATTTATATTGCAAGTGGCCATGGTTTAGTTCTTTTTTCTTGATGTTTTCCTTCCTCATGCCTATTAATATTTTTGCTGAGTCTCTCCTTATGTAGCTAATTTCCATATCTTCTCTTATATTGTTCAGTGATCTTTAGCTCTTCCAAGGAATGTAACTAACAGAAGTCAAGTGATGAAAATTGAATAGAGCAAGCAGACTCATAGCACAAATGGGAACAGAAACAGAATAAAAACAGAAAACAGGAAGAATTAAGCTAGAAAGCTCTTTATTTACACACATACAGTTGAGCTCAGTCCACCCATTTTTGAACATCCTCACAATGCTTGCAATATGTCATCTCTTCACAGCAGTTTCTTTCACAGCACTAGTTGTGTCAGTGAAGGATATGGACTTATGTCCAGAGCCACACCAACAGAGGGCAAGACACTCAAGGATGTTTGTCTGCATGGAAAGCTGAAAGGATGTTGAACTAGTTACGTGGACATGCTTGGGGAACCCAGGTCATATCATCAAAAATTTTAAGAAAGATGATGCAATTTACAAGCAACTCCCTTTAAATTGTCAGCTGAGGTTGTAAAAGCAAGAAGCTGGCCCTTTAGCATAAGCTGTAGAGTTTCATGCTCTTATCTTCAGACATTTCCCATTCAGTGCCAGGTGTTAACTAAAATGGCAGCTGTTATAGTGAACCAGGCACAGGAAAACAAACAAGTACAGTATTAGACACAAACAAAACAGTTATATATAGAGATTGAACAATTCAGAGCATAGCAATAAGACATGACCACAGGCAATGAAGCCACTAACTAGTTCCAAAGACTGTTTTGTCTACAGTAGAAAATTTAGTATGCTACCCATTGTATGACCTTCCACCATTTGGTGATGGAGATATTTGTAGTTGAAAAGATAGGCATTTAGGATGGCTTCAATAATGGATAACTATATTAAGAACATATGTTTGAAGATTATCGCCATCTTGTATGAGATGCCATGTGCTTATCATTTCATATTGAACTTTGATTAATGGGAGACTACTGGGATTAACTGTCAACAAACACAGCTATGTAAGCAATGGTTATTATTAGTGGTAAAATACCACACTCACTTTTTTGTTTGATCCTTGGTCCCAAAACATTATAAGAAACACTTTTCACAAATGTATTTAAATTTATCCATAAAGCCATCTGCTGAGTGAAAAGTTAATTAACAGTCACAGCCAATTAAACAGATGTATATGATGTGTGTCATGCAGTATTTTTAATGTGTCAATCATGAATAACATGATCTGATAACTAAAGATTAATGCTCAACTGACTATTTAACTAAGCAACAGATTAAAAGATTTGAGCATTATGAAAGACTGCAACTGAAATCAAAAACAAAATTCAAAACTGACCTAATTAGAATTAAAATATGGGGGAAGAAATAGTTATATTAAACAGGTGTTCCAAAAAGACCCAGAGTATGAATGTTATTTATAATTTATCTCCAGGCACCCAGCCATCCAGTTTTACCATGTTCAATATAAAGTCAAGAGGAAAAATTTCCTTTTCAGATTTATAAATACATAAACCCTTGATTGCAAATGACATGGCAAAGCAACAGTATGCTCAGGTTCCTATTCTTCAAAGTGATGATGAAGACAGGATAGAGTACCAGAAATGACATATTGGCTCTCCAACAAAATGGAGCATTTTCTGTGCTGTGAATTGATTTACTGGCTTGAAGCCCAAATCTAGGCCTGCCTGAGAGTCTGTGCACAGTCACACTGAATGCATTAAAACACCAATCCATTGAAGCCCCAATTATGCAAAACCTAGGCTATAACTATCATGAGAACCCAGAATTGGGTACAATTAAGCTATTCTGTGTCTGGTACAACAAAAATAGCATACAACAGTCAGAAGCAAACTAATTCACTTCTTTTACCAGGGTTAGAAATTTCTAGACTGTAACCTTTTTTTGTGTGTGTACATAGAAGTGAAATGTCTTATACGGTGTTTCTTTTATTTCTACAACTTTTTTTTTTTCATATTACTAGTACAATTTAAGCAATGAAGAAGAATCTCAAGGCAATTAGACATGTACTATGTTTTGGCCAGGAACAGACATTACACATAAACTGGTTTAAGTGATCAGAAACTGGTTTCAACCCATAACAGAGCATAAATTCAGTGCACATAAATGAGTTTCAAAATGGCTGAAACTGGTTTAAGATAAACCTGGTTTAATGTAATGTAACCCGGGCAGTACCCCAAAAGGTACCCTCTCTCCAACTGAAGGGATCAAAGCAGGTGCACAAGCATTGTGGGAGGTGTAAGGACTTTCTTCCCTCTACAGAGCAGAGCCAGGCCACCACTGGGGACTTAACCATATATCTTTTAATGAGGGACACTTACAATCATTGACAAAAGACAGGGTTAACAAAATATAAAACACAAACAGCAGAGCAAACAATACTGGTTGGGGAAATATAAAAAGGCACAAAATATAAAATGTCAAAGGACAAAGAAATATAGGGCCTAGGTACCTTTGAAGGGGAGAAGGCATAATGGTCCCTTTCCCTGCAAGAAGAAGTTTTTTCTTGTTAGCTCATTCACTCCACATCACTAAAGTTGGGACTTGAACTTGGATTACCCATATGATAGGCAGGAACACTACCACACAGCCACCAGGGCTCATACTGCTGTAAGCTGCTAGGGGTCTTGACCTTCTAGAGCCACGGGTTCACGTTGCGCTACCTGATCACTGATTGGAGGAGCTGGAAGCTGAGCTGGGAACCCCTCAGGTTGCTGCTCAGATCTTTGCTGGAGCAGGAAGACTTTCCTGCTGGCCACAGCCTGTCATAAGGGATCCAGGATTCCAGCAGGAACCCTCTCCTGCTGGTCACATGCTATGCTGCTGAGGGTCCAACTGCTGCCTGGCTTCCCTCTGCCCTACCCACCCACCCTCATTGCTTGCTGCTCAAGCAGGGATTCCCTACTCCCCCAGATCCCACAGAATGGACCCCAGGCCCATGGACCCTAGGCCCATGGACCCTAGTCATGTGGTATACTAGCTAAGGCTGAGAGGTGTCAGTGTGTGTCTCTAATTTCACTAGGACAAGCAGACATACACTGGGACTGGCAATGTCCACTTAAGCCTTTTTGGAGCTAATCATGTCAGCTGTTAATGTCCCTCTGTTCCCTCCTTGGAAAAAAGATGTTTAAGAAGAGCTTGAACTAATGAGAGTGGCTTTTGTTTTGTTGATGGGCTGATAAACACTGTGTTATCAGTCTCCTGCTGGCTCCCTTGCCTGTCAGGTTTGCAGACAGTATGAAGAAGCAGGGAAAGGGAGACTGAGAAGCACAATATCATCATTAGATGCATGGACTGCACTCCTCTCCACTCACTTTGCCTGAGAGTGCAGGCCTAGGACTGGGGTTTGGCAACACTCCTGCCCCTTGTGCAGTGAGTGAAGAAAAGCCTAGGGTGGTGCAGGCAGTGTGGGAGTTTACACCCCTCTCTAATCAGAGCACCCTGCCAGGGCCTGGCAATGCCGCCGCCCCCCAGCACAGTAGAAGGGAAGGGAGGGCTGCTCTAGTGCACCCCGGCTTCTAGCCTGAGCCATTGCAGGCATGTGGTGGCATTTTCTCAGTCCAGAAGGAATGTCTGTGCAATTGTAAACCGGTTCAAACTAGGCAGGTTAGACTAATCTGCAAAGATTGAATCAATTCAGTCTCAGGCTTTTTGAATGTCTGCCCTAGACCTTTAGTTTTGTAGGATAAGGAAGATCTGACTCCTTGCACATAGAAGATGCAACACAAACACATGAAGGGCACATCTACATGTTGCTGTATGGTGATGTTGCTACAACTAAAGGAAGTACTAAAGCACAGCACAGTATGGGCAGTTGCTGCACCATGCATGCAGTGCGAAGTAAGATTTCACCACTATGTACCATAGCAGTGCACTATACCCAGGGAATATTCACTATGGTGATGTAGCTGTTGTTAACATGTAGACACACACAATTGCTACATCTCCATAGGGTGATGTATATATGTCCCCAAAAAGTACTAATGGCCTCAGTAGACCTATCCATGAGCCATGGTAGAGATCATCCTCAAATTGAGAGAATGCCACCACTGCCAACTAATAGCCTACTCTAAAATGCTTTAGGGAATAATATATCAATGTTTTCTAATGTTTCCTTTTTTTCATAGTCCCTAGTTTCTCATTAGCTGCATCTTTTTGCATCTTAAACTCATGACAATGTACAATTTGGTATGTTATTGATATGAAATAGGTTTTTGGTTTGGGAATGGCCTGTTTTCACTGAGAAATTGGCATACTTTTGCATGAAAAATTCATGCACCTTAGCAAATTTTGCATGAAAATGCCCCGATGTTTATGCTAGTAACTTATGGTAAAAACACTTTAATTCAGTTAGTTCTGTATTTTACTACAAGTATTTGGCATCTTTCATAACTATATGTTGTAAAGTTCTAGGAAGGAGTGAGGTAGCTGTTGGAGGGAAAGTTGTGTTAAGGATACTTGGTATTTATATTAAACACAGAAAAAGATATTTAAAAAATACTGTTAAGGTTGCAAAGTCAAATGATCAAAAATAAGGAAATGCTAAAAGCAAGGGTACCGATACAATTTTAATTATAGGCATTTATGTAGGCGTTATGATATCATCTTTAATTATCTCAACTATTATTTTTACCCTACCCCATTCAGTAGCAGGATAGATCAAATGATCAGGTATGCAATATTATGCTTTACCTTCATTGCTCAGTGTTTAACCCTAGGTCTTATTCAATGTGCATTATTCAAATTTTGCTCTGAAGTCAGAATTATTTATTTCCTCCTGGGTTTTCTATGATTTTCATTGCTGGAATAACCTAGTTATTCAGCAATGTTAATTAATCTGTTTTCTAAGCACCCCTGTGAAGTGAGTGGGTAGTACTATATCCTTTTTATTGATGGAGATCTGAGGTATAATGTGATTACAGTTACAAGTGTTCACTTACAGGTATGTAATTTGAGGTGCTTTTGATTTTTCAGAGTATGCAGCATTGCACAGCACTCTATACCTTCAAAGCACAGATTCCACTGACATCTACATACTCAGTACCTGTGCAAATCAGATTCCAGGATCTTAAACTGGGCACTCAGAAAGCAAAGGGGACACGGTTTGTGGCCATCTTTGTAAACTTAAGTAATTTGCTTCATATCACACAGAATCTGGACTTCAAGAAATATAATTCTTCAGAGCAGTGCACAGACACCTTAGCCATAAGGCCACCCTCCCTCTTCTTGCATTCTTCAGCCAGATTTGCAACTCAGACCTCTAGATTATATTAAAGCAGTGGTGCAATTGCCTCATCTCAAACACTGTGGTTCCTGCCATTACACTACAGATCTGTTCACAGCTTGAGCTTTCAAATTGGGCAGTAGAGCAGCTCTGACCTGGATCCAGGGCTATCCCTAGTCTTATCTTAGGGACTGGGCTGGGGACAGCCCTAGAACCCAGGGCTCTTGGGTGCCAGTGCTGATAGTCAGCTGATCATTAGCATTAGTTCTGGACACCAGATCCAGTTCCAGACCTGGAGCCAGTCCTGACAATCAGGTGGTTGACAGGGAAAAAGTCCCAGGGAGGACAAAGTGGAGTCCAAAGAAGGACAAAGGAAACTGGAATAGCACCATAGGGTAACCTACTCATGAGCAGGGGACCTACTTCGATGCACTGTAATTGCAGCACCTAGGAGCAGACTCGATTAATGGAGTCTGCTAGAGAGCAGTACTTACTGTGGCCCGGCAGCCCTCAGTGTCCTGTGTACCAGCATCCCCACACTTCAAAACAGTGGTGGGGGTGTTTTATCTAAAGCTTGTTGAACAAGCTCATCTGATACTATTTTGAAACATGGGGATGCTGATACACGAGATGCTCCAGGCATTTTAATTAGAGTGGTTCTTGTGGTCACTCTTATTAAAGTGCTGCCTCCCCCACTGCTCCTGGAGCACATATACAAATGTTCATAAAGACTTTGTGTTACCAGATTTGCCCATCACTTTGGGGTGCACTCATTTGTTCAGGATACATTTCTAGGGTCTTTGTAATTCTATCAATGTGCTGCTTGTGTACTCATGTACGGAGCTGTATATCTCCTTTCTGAAAGTCCTCACCTCCCATGGAGCTATTGTGCAAGACTCAGTTTCAATAGGGCTGGGTTTCTCCAGTCACCAAATCAGCCATACACACAGATTAACATGACAAGCCTGACCTGGCTTGATTGATCAGCATGGACAAGCTGACACCCACATATGCCAGGAATCAGTTCTTTAAGGTAACAGTAAAATGCAGTCAGACACACAGGTAAACAGAATACCTCTGAATCCAGCTGACACCCTCATGGGCCAGCATCCAGTTCATTAAGGCACATCTGAGCCAAACTGGGTCAATCAGCCTGTACAAGCTGATCCCCTTGTGTGTCTCAAACTCAGCACGTCCCAATCTTTAGCCCTAACTGTCCTACTAGTGGTAGCCTCTTGATGAACAGACCCTGCAGTATTTTGGGGCTTCACAGGGATCTTTAGCTTAGGTAAAAGAAGCATTGCTGCAGAGCAAGTGGGGAAGGAAAGTAGAGAAGGAAACATACACCCGGTTACTACCAGTTTGACTATAAAAGTTATTTATTTCTAAGTATATGAAATATATAATGGTATTAGTAGTAATAGACATGCAAAGGAAAACAAACACAAACCATTGCAATACTACCCTGGTTTCATTAAGTATTTGGGAAAACTTAGCTCAAGTTTAACTAATACAGTTCAGGTTTAGAAATCTATGCCTAGAGAGAAAAGAGAGAGAGCGAGAGCTGGGATCTCACCAGTCCAAGGCACTCAGGTTCCAATGCTGACAAGTAAAGTTCTTAGTGCAATTCTTGAAGGGAGATGATCTGTTTCTTCCAGCTTCTTGGGAACAACAGCAGATGGTGTCAGAGAGATTTTTTTCTCTTGAAGCGTACAGGTTGCTGCTGCTACAGATTTTTATACCCTCAGTTCAGCTTCTTCAAAGCATTCTTTTAATTGTGTAAATAATTGTCTTTTCTATTAACAAGGGGTTATCTAGTTTGGAACATCTCAAGAAACCGATTAACAATGAGGAAAAATGTAAGTTTTTAAGAAGCAGCCAGATACTTAGACACTTGAAATTCTTATGGATAGCAAATACTGTATGGGATACCTCCATTGTTTCTTCAGAAACAATAGATAGCTTGCAGCATCATGGTTTTGTATTTTTACCTGTTGTGAATAAGCCTCAGCTTAGCTTGACTTTTCCAGATCTTACTGTAGTCTTTCAACAGACTTAAGGGAATTATTGAAGTGTTCATAAACTTTGTGGGGAGGACTTCCACCAGTCATCCTGGAAAAAGTATGACAGCATTTGCGGTCAAGGCTCCAATGGGCTGGATGCTGTGATGAACCCTTAACCATTGTTTAAATATTGCCCATACCCCCTCTGACTCAGTCTCTTGCCTCAGCATTCCCTAATCCAGCAACCCAGTTTTAGTCAATCAAGTTTAAATAGGCCTCCCACAGTGGGACCAGGGAATGTACAGCCCGAGATGTAAACTTAAACTTTACTTCTGCTTTGTTCTGGTGAGATGAGGTGGGGGGGGGGGAAGGGGGAAGTCCTTTGTAAATCCAGATAAGAATTGGTCTGATAAATGCTGAGCTGGGTGTGTGTAAATGTGGGTTGATTAGCATTTGGAGTACAGATTCCTCATCATGCAATGCTCCCCTGCTTTTCTGATCCCAGAATTCAGTGCAGTCTTTGCTTCAGGCTTTCTGCCCTGCATCTCCCATATAAACAAATTGTCGTCTGGTTCCATCTTGGATGCAAATGAGACCAAGGGAGTTGCTCCTTTACCTGGAGAGCTTTAGGTGCGTCTCCCACTGCATCTTCATTGTCTTTTGTAATCAGTTCCTGCTTAGGTAGAAGAGGGGAAAATTCTTTGCGAACCAGACTGCGTCCTGTGTCAGGGTTCCCCAGGAACACGGAGCTGAGAGGTAACATTTGTTTCATAGGTGAGTCTGATGTGCTGTTTGGGGATATCAGCACTTTGATACTACTCCTTAAAAGAAGAAAAAACCTCCCACTTCCTATGAGCTGACCTCAAAGAAGGAGCTCCCAAGAGGTGGGAATGTGATGGGTTACCAGCGAAGCTAGGGACTGAGAGGAGTCATGGTCTCAAAGCCTTGTGAAGCCATGCTAGAGTTGGTTGCAAAGGGTCCTTTTAGGAAATAGAGAACAAATAAGGCTGCTTCTTGGTATATCTATACCATGGCAGCAGCGTGTGCCAGCCAAGACAGTCCTGAGACTGCTCCACCATCACATACCCACACATTTACCTGAAACCCAGAACTAGCTTAGAAAGGACATTCCAGAGTCCTCTCCAGTAGCTATTTTCAAGCACACCAGAGACTGAAGCTTTGAGAGTAAACATAAGGAGACAACTGAAACATCTTCACCAATGGTATTTCAGGACTTAGAGCATGTTTGCTTTCCTGTTTGCTTTAGGAACTACTACAAGCTATTGAGATGACAATTTAACATTTGTCCTCTGCCAACCTCAAATCCTTTATTAATGGTGCAACATTTCCTAAATAATGTTACCTTGTTAAGAAAAGACAGAGGGAGAGCATGCCCCTGAGGTAATTAATATGTGAATGAATCACCAGAGGTACTGAAATAGGCTCTAATTAATAAATATCAAAACAGAATTGGACCTGGAATGAACTAGTGAATTAGAATTGTATCTATATACAAAATCTAGTTGCATTAAGTGCACAAAGTGTGAAGAGAACAGCATCTGTGACTCACAGGAAATGGCAATAGCTGTTGTAGCTCTCAGTCATTTCCAGACTGCCACAAAAGTTCATATTCCAAATGTTATACAATATCCTCACCACAGCAATACTATTATATATAATAATAAAGTCCATCTAAATAGAGTGGAGCAATCTCAAGACACCAATGAATAGTAGCTGGCCTGGAAGTATTGCTTCTACTACACAATTTTTTTAAAGAAAATTCTTTTCTAGTTGCCCAGTAGAAAACATTTTTTTATAGTGACTTTCTGAACATGGCAGATGTCAGTGGTAAGCTCCAATACACAAAGATCAAGAGTATGATTTTACTAATGTATGCTCTGGTAAGCATGTGTTCATATGTATTTCTCACTCATGGTTTACAGTGTTTAAAATTGTCAAATTCATAAACACTATGAATAAGTCTTAATTCTCTTCTTTGAACTTTTCTTATAGCTCCTAAATTGAAAATATACAGCTGCAGTTCTTTCCCATCACTGAAACGCTGAGGCACTGACTCTCTCACAGATAAACTGGAAAAATACTGTAAGTTTGAGAGTCACCTGCTTTCATTTTGGAACAGTTCAACTTGAATGCCATCTGAGCCAGGGCCTTTATGTGATGACATTTGTTTCATAGCCCGGTTGACCTCTTTTAGAATTGGAACAACATCAGGAGTTTCTATGATTAGCTAGCATTATGATCCTTCTCCTGATATACTGGATTGCCAGTTTAATAATAGACAGAAGTGTTCAGCCCTCTGAGCAAGAATTCTAGACTGTCAGTGAGGAGGGCTGAGGCTCCATAGTAGCTGAGTCTGTAGGTGTCAGAGAAGAGTATAGGTAAGAGAAGAACAGCAATTCTTAAATCATCACATTGCAAATTGAAGGCTAGAAGAGCGTGATCCACACACATTGCAATGGTCTAGGCATTGAAATGTTGCAGTATAACAAAACGTAGGATAAATACAGCTGGCATGCAACTGATTGATTACATCCAGTCCTTTGCTAATTTTCTATGAATGATGTTTTACTAAGTCCCACAGAGTCAAAATATAAAGAACACTAAAGGCAGAAAGGAAACATACAAAAATACAGCTATCAACTATCCCATATTATTTCGTGGTCTTGTCACAAGCAAAACAAGGGCACTAATTGGCAGGACCTACTGGGATACTCTGGGTGAAAATAACATAATGATAAAACACCTGCATATGTTCTACATGAACCTTCTCAGTGTTGCCAGTACTGATGGAATTGCTAAAGCTTCAGGTTTGATAAAAATTCTGGATGTAGGAATAGCATTTGTTGTATAACAATATCAGTTAGATCTCTTTATCAACTGGTGGAACCTGGAATATGATATCAATGGCTCTGCAATGGTGTAATAGTAATTCTGCAAACAATTTTTTAAAGAACCAAACAACTTATGAGTTATATTAAATGATGCTGCTGCAGCTAATGAGCTATTCATTAGGATTGACCAATTTTTAATTGTAAGTAATTTAACGTACATTAAATCTTTTTGTCTGATTATTCGTAAATAATTTTGACTGTTGAGCTGCCAATTCTAGAGTTTATTAGGCAGGATGCAATCAGTAGAGATGAGGAATTACTAGTACCATTTGTAAGCAGGCATTTGTAAGCAGTACCGTAACTGAGGGATGTCGCAAACCAGGCCTCCCGGTGGCTTTGGAAGGCTGCCGTGGAGTACGCGCTGTGTGGGGCACCTGGAAGGGTGACACCGACTCAGTCGCGTTCTGGGCCCTGGGCAAGGGAAGAGAGACTCCGACGACTGAGTTGAAATAGAACAAGTAAACTTTACTTACTGAGTTGGAAGGAAACTTGTACAACAAAGTGCAGAGATGACGTTACACCAGGGCAAAGCGATATAATGTGATGAACGACGCAGTGGCTGCAGCCAGATGTCGGCGTACTGCAGTGCTTGCGGCAAGCGGGAATCACCTGCGTACTTCAGGGGCTTCTCAGAGCCTGAGGCAGGCAATCAGGCCTACCTAAAAATCGCGGCTCGAGAAGAGACACATGTGGAGATGAGCGAGGGAGCGAGTGCTCGATGATACGCCCTCTCACTCCTATAACTCAAGCTCGCTCTCTCTATCACACGGGCACAAAGCAGGGAGACAGCATAGCTGAGTGACCTGATAGATCTCTCCCTGCGCGCCTCCCAGCGCACACCCTCCTTAGGGCGCAGCCCTTAATATACCTGCTTGGCCGAAGGTTCTCAAAGTCAGGCATCTGGACCTGCCAATCATGCCCTGAAAGGAGGTCACACATATTAACTATTGCGGTTCCACATCACTTGAAAGGCTCTGCCACTGAGTCACTCATCACCA
>JAGPOW010003642.1:95046765-95066234 GCA_030014935.1 Caiman crocodilus | reverse complement strand
GACCTGCCAATCATGCCCTGAAAGGAGGTCACACATATTAACTATTGCGGTTCCACATCACTTGAAAGGCTCTGCCACTGAGTCACTCATCACCAAACAACAACAGTCGTTTCTCTTAACATGTATAACGCAGTACAAACATTATAAAATAAACAATAATGAACCTTCTATTATCAAGAGAGCAATAATTTGGAGGGAGTCACAACTCTAATTTATCACAAGGGAGAGCAACTGGGAAAGCAGCCCAGTGCTGCCTCTAGAGGGGTTGAAGCACAAAAATAACTGTGATTGCAGCTCTCTGCCACCAAGCATGCTGGCCTTGACCACCAGTCACATCCCATGCACTAGTGAGCTGTCCGCCGCACCCTCTTTTTAAAATCTTAGATCTGCTCTTGAAAATATCTGAGCTGGCTGAAGAAAGTTTGGATGGTTTGATTTGTTTGCATTGTGCTACTAGTACTGATTTTCTATAAATGGGGATCATTTGGGTATTGCTTGATATATTGGCCCAGCTCACAGGGCAGCAGCTTCTTTAATTTTGAAGATCCCCCCGCATACCACCTGCTACTGATTGGCAGGTCCTGTCGGCTCCAGGACTTACCACTTGCTTCTGATGGCTTGGAGGTAAAAACCATGGTTTTAAACATGCCATGGTTTTTGCCTCTCAACTGGTCAGTAGCAAGTGACAGGAGGCAAAAACTTTGACATATTTAAAACCATGGTTTTCACTTCCCAGCCACCAAAAGTGAGAAGCAACTGACGAGGCCCCTCCACCAATCAGTGGGCCGGGGGGCGTGGAGGGGGGGAAACTCCAAGATTAAAGGAGCCACCATGCTGTGAGCTGGGCCTGCAATTTAAACTAGGTGCTACTGATATGTGTAAAAAAATGGCTTTAAAGTTAGTTAATGTCACCAGATGTCCACCCTTCCAAGGTGGAAAAAAAAAGTTTCAACAAAGCAGACATTTTTGAAAAAACCTCTATTTACATTTAAAATATTAGTTCTTTCGTTCTTTTTTTTATTGGATCATTCTTAATTTTTCCTAGGGGAGGAGGGAGAGGGGGTAGGGAACAATCTGCAGCTATGGTGATTTTTATTTTCAATTAAAATCTGAAAGTTATCAAATAAAAATTTCAAAGTGTCAGCTGTATATATTGTAGGGCTGTGGCCTGCATTCGGTCAATATTTGTTTTATCTTGCATCGGATCTTATTTTGAGGATGCTGGAGTTCCCTCCCGACCATCTTCTGCTTCAGTGGTTCTTTCCTGCCACAACTTGTTGTTCTCATACTGTGGGAGCTGGTCATGCATGAAGAGTTATGCCATTACCATGCAACAGGGCTGAAGGTCAGTTTGTGGGGCTCCTCCTTCCTTGCACCCCACCTTTACCACTGCTAGCAGTTGTTTCACCTGGGTTTTTCTCTACCTTCAACAAAAGAAACACAACGAGCCAGGCTTTTCCCCACAGCTGGGCTGTGCCCCTTTTGAGCCACTTAATCGCCAATTAAATGTCCAACAAAAACAACTACACAAAGAAAAAATGTACAGCAAGAACAGTTCATATGGTCTTTCACTCCAGCCCTAGATTTTCTGGTCTGTGATGAGCATTCAGGCCTCTGTGCCTTAAAACCATCAGACCTTTGGGCCCTAGGCAGTCCTTGCCCCAGCAAGGTGATTAGCTGAAACAGTCCTGGCACCCCCTCAGGGTGATATCAGCCTATGCTGTCCTGGGTCTTCATCAGGCAAACAGCTTCATTGGTGTAGCAGGCAATAGGCACAAAGGATAAAGAAAAATTCAACCACAAAAGAAAAAAAAAAAAAGAAGGAAAACAACGTCCATACAGGGCTATAAGCCCTTAGACCCTCAGTGCACCCCAGGCGGTCACTCTGGGGAAGGAGACTCCTTCATAATACCTTCTCATTGCTGCTTCTCTGGTGGTTCATTCCAGCTTCTCAGATGCAGCCCCACACTCCTGTTGGCTGTATCTCCCTTCATGGCAATCCTCTGATCACCCTCCTTTCTGCCAAGTGCCTCTACTCCATCAATGTTGGCAGGCAGGCACTGGCTGGAGATCTTCCCTGGCATTCTGACCTTAGGAACATGGGCAGCTCTTCCCAGCTGCCCCTCTCCAGAGCCAGAAGTACTTGCCCAGTCTCACCGCTAGCCAATCACGAGAGAGCACTTGCTCCAGAAATGCTGCTCACTGCTATGTGCTTCCCTGAGTGTTCTCCGTCTCCCTGGGGTAATTATAGATGGTTTAGTCTCTATTCTGGGACCTGGCTTGGCCCCTAATCTTTCTCCACCACATAGAGAAAACCAAAAAAAGGTTTTTACTGACATTTTTGTGGCAAAAAATTTCTGCTTGGTATGTAGATGCACAGCTACAGTAAGAAATTTACATCTCATTTAGAAAATGTATTTACAAAATGTACCGATAACAAGAGCTATTATTATGTCACTTTTAAAAGTTATCTGTTAAAATGTTTTTAAGAATCTTTAAGGGTTTAAATGCTCTCATTCCTTATCATTGTTTTGCTACTTAAACTAACCTACTCTTCATACATTCTATGTACTTTGATCTCCACTATTTCAATTACAGTATCTTCTCTTAGCAGGATTTGCATAAATATGCATTACTGCTCTTTAATTTATTTTGTAGCTAATAAATGTAATAGGGGAAACATTTCTATTATAAATGGAAATAGATTTAATTTACTCTGGGAGACAAAGTCCAAAACCTTCCAATTAAATCAACATGTTCATGAGGGAAACCATATCCTTGACACAGGTACATTGTTTTTTATGCAATAATTTATTCTTGGTATCAGATATACTTACTTGGAACTAGGTGAAGACAAGCTTTGCTGGACAGATCAGATATATATTTCTATTTGCATTTTGTCATCATCCACATTCATTATACTGTATGTTATTCTTTAACCTTGATTTCCATTCCACATTAAATACAGTAAATAAGCAAGGCTTTTTAGCCTTAAGACTTCCATCCATAAAATCCATTAGAATCTCTCATTGATTTGTCATCTAAGAAATAAAAAATATCTGTAGTTCACTCCCTGAGGACAGTTCTTTTGATCCATTGGGGTATGAAAGTTGCAAGAAATGACCTTCTTGTTTTTCTGTGTTCAACTATAGAAACTCTTCTGGAAACTACAGATCAGTGATTGATACAACTAGAACTTCAAAATGATCTTTAAATCAGGTCCTTTCAGGCTGAATCAATAGAGCCACATCCCCAAAATCTTGAACGTTGTTAAAAATACAAAAGGTACAGTTTACTACTTCTGCTATTCTGATAATAAGCTAAAGTTTGCCCTTCTCTAGTGTGTCATCCAAAGATATCAGAATATATGCCTTTTTAACATTGTTGCTAATTAATACAGTGCCACAATTTACTACTGTATTTTTAGGCCAGTATTCAGGCACTATCATTTATGGTTTCTGGTGTACATCTTGAGAATCAGCAATATAAATGAAAGCTCTCTAAATGAACTTTCATTGTTGCCATTTCTTTCCTTTTAAGCTTTCGCTTCATTCCTGCTTAGCACCTAAATTCCTCCCTGATCCTGCTTGGTCAGTGCCCATTGCTTTGCAGCTTCCATGAGTCAGAAATGTTCCTGGTCATAGGCCATCACTTTTTTGTAGAATCTAATTTTTCTTCTAAAAAAGATTCTGAAAAATCAATGGTTCTGTGTACCTAATTCAGGCAAACAAACAAACAAACCCCTTTTCAAATGCAGTAAATGCAATTCAAGTATAATCTGATGCCTTAGCACCTGCCTTGTTTTAGTAATATCTGGCTTCACAGCCTCTGTGACTGCTTATTTTCCAAATGCTTCAGAGAGAAAAAAAAAGGGAAAAAAAAATCAGTCACTTTCTATGGATATTTATCAGGTCTCTCTGGGTATGTCTACATGTGCTATTAATGCTATAATGGCTTACTGTACAGTAAAATACTGTGCAGTCATACTTCTCTTGGAGCATGTGTAGACTTGTTGGCTGCATCCAGATGAGTGCAGACATATGGTTCCCTGGGGAATGCCCATGCCAAGCGTGCTTTGGAACATGGCAAGTTACCCCAGGGGTGATAGAGGAGGCTAAGGCCAGCACTGTGCTGGCCCCAGTAGCCTTACCTGGGGTCCTTGCAGGCCTCCTGGGGCTGCAACAGTAGTGATCCTGCTAGGTAGAGCCTGGCTGGCAGCCACAGTGCAGCTCCAGACGGCCCAGCTCTGCTTTTCAGCAGCCTGCATTACCTGTGTATGTGCTGCTGGGTTTTTTTTTTTCTAAAGGTTTTTTTGACCCTGGATAGTGACTGAACATGTCCATTGGGAACAAATCTGCTCCCAGTAGGAGCAGCCCAGTATATGGCTGCTCCTACCCTGTTCTGGCCCCCTGCAACAGCTAGGGGGAACTCTAGGCTTCCAGGCACTAGCTGCGCAGTAACTGCACAGTAATTTACTATCTGTACTTACAGATACTAGCTAACTGTGCAGTAGACTAATTTGCTGCACAGTAAATTGTATGCATTTGTAGACACTGACACATTACTGCTCAGTAGTTCAGTCTACTGTACAGTAAAGAGTCTGGTATAGACACACCCTCTGAGGACAAATAAAACCAACAAAGATCAGTTTAAATTTAATTCTGGTGGAACTTGCGAGATCTCTGAGCAACAAGGGAAAGTGTACATATGGGATGGGCTAGCTGGTGGTAACTTGGCCCAGGGGCTTTGAAGGGGTAAAAGATGATTGGAGGGCTTGGAATTCCCTTTCCTCACCAATCAGCCCCAGAGACTCCCTCTCCATGTCCCCTGATTGGCCCCTCAGGTCACCCAAAGGAAGATAAAAGGGGCAGTGCAGCTGACTCAGAGGAGACCAGTGAGGGACCATGAGGAAGGTGTTTCAAAGAGCTGGCAAGAGCTAGGCCAGTGGGGCGGGAGCAGTTGCCCCAGAAGAGCCTGAAGGAGTGGGACCTGCAGGCAGCAGTTGAATCTGCGGTAGCATGGCATGTGGCTGGCAGGAGAGCTCTCAAAGATGACAGGAACCAGGGGCAATAGGACCCAGGGGAAGCCCAGCAGGCTCCTGCAACAGCAGCCCCACCCCCACAGCGGGAAGCCCCAAGGGAGTCTTCTAGTCTGGGACCACATGGCTGCCCTGGTGTGGGAAGCTCAGGTAAGGGGGGGGCAAGGGCAGGGAAGGAGCTGGTGTAGTGTGGGGAAAAGCAGCCCCTCCCCCACCCCATGGACAGTGCCCCCTGCTGCAGCCACTTGCAGCCCACACAGGGCTGTCCTGAGCAGATACAGGCAGCCCACATGGGTGGGAAGCAGCAGCAAATGCCACTCAGCATGGCAAGTGGGGTCGGGGGGGGCACAGCTGCTGCTGCCATGTGCATCCATGACAGGTGAGCCTGGAGCGGGCATGTGGCCCAGGCTGGCAGTGGAGCGGGATGCTGAGCATGGGGAAAAATCACCCCCCCTCCCCCTCCCCTGTGGTTTTCTCCACTGCCCTGTGCCCCACACTGCAGTCTCTAACAGCCCACGTGGGGCTGCCTGTGCTTGCTCAGGACAGGCCTGCATGGGTTGTGAGTGGCTGCAGCAGGGAGCGCCAGCCATGGGGTGGGCGAGGGGCCACTTTTTCCTATGCTCCACACCAGCTCCTTCCCTGCTGGTGAGCAGGGGGTCAGGGCTGTGCACTGTCCCCTGCCTATACCATGGGGCTGGCGGGTGCTGTTAGTGAGTGGGCACAGGAGCATGGGGCCCACACCAGTGTCCCAGGGCCAGTGCCAGTGGCACCCAGCGCAGGGCAGCAGTGGTACAGGGTCCCAGCCAGCAGAGGTTCTATGGAGCTGGGCTAGCTCCTCCTTCTCCCTGCTGGTGGAGCCCAGCCCAGCTGCACAGACCACTGACAGCCTATGCCCTGCTCTAGGTCCCACCGGTGCTGACCCTGGGACATTGGTCCCAAGACATTGATTCATTGGTCCCAAGATGTTGACCAGGGGGGTGGGGCACCTGTCAAGGGGCGGGGCTACATATACAGTCCTCAACAGCTTGCCAAAACTGGATAAGCAGCTCTCTGTCCAAAATAATTGCCTGCCCCTGGCCTAGGGCTGCACCAGTAGGGACCATGCCCCAGAGTTCACATTAGTGCAAGGTGCAGGCCCTCAGGCTACACCCCACACACTGAGCACAGCCAGTTGTTGCACCATACATTGGCATCACCCACCTCAACACCACAAGCTCCCTGGGCGCCATGGCTATGCCACCTTGCCCCCCAAGACTGAAGCAGAAAACGAAAGTCAAAGGAGGGATGGGCAGTGTAGACACCCTGGCTGCAGCAGTAACTGGAGTGATTGGGAACATGGTGGGAGGGAGGGTGTGGACACCGAGGCGGGCTCTGGGTGGCAGCGGAGGTCCTCGTGCCGGATGCATACCAGGTGAGGTGACTGGGTGGTAGCACCAACCCAGGTGTGCTCGGGGTCCTGGTAGATGGGAGTGCGCAGCGAGAGTCGGAAACTTCGGAGACGGGAGCAAAGGTAAATGTAGAAAACTTTACTTACTGGAACTTATATACACAGGTGAGGTACAGGATGAGGCAGTCAGTCAGTACAGGATGCAGACAGGACACAGGTCGCGAAATCGGCACGGCGGCTGCAGCCAGTTGGCAGCGTACTGCAAGCCAGCGATCCCTAGGCCTCAGCTGGGGAGACCTCTGAGAGAGGGGTGGCACCACCCTAACTGATATCCACTACCCTCAGAGTAGGCCTCTGATCCCTATACCTCCCTAACAATCACCAACACTCCTAACTCACTCCTCACGCCCACAACACCCACACCCACACCCACTCTAGGGCAAGGTTCCTTATATAGGCTTTTTCGCCAATCAGGGCACTAGTTCAATTGACCCTTCTGGAAGCCTGTCAATTTTCCATATAGGTCAAGCACCTTCTATGTAGGTCAGCCCTTTAACCCTTTCTAAAACAATACTGACCATAACATAACAATCATAACACTTTAACTCATTATCTAGTTGAAGTCAATAACCTGGCGGGAGTCACTAACTATTTTCACTCCCCACAGGGGGATAGAGGCCAAGTAGGAGCCTGGGGGGCCGCACATTAACCCCTTGCATGAAAGCTGCAGATCATTAGTTGGAAGGCCCTGCTTCAGAAGATCGTTGAGTTGTTTTTCGTGCATGTGGTTTAACTCAAATGATGAACACTGAAACTGAAAAATGATCTATAGCTCTCCTCAGAGGAGTGGAAGTTTAAGGGAGGCATAAGGTTATGATAGCTGAGCAAGGCTTAAGAAGGAAGAAGATATTGGGGCCAAAATAGAAGTTCAAGGCTCAAAGAGAGGACTCCACGGCTCTGGTCATTTGTCCTCCAGGCCTCTTCCCCTGTGACCTGTTTTTCCCCTTAAGGCACAATTCCTGTCTTCTTTTTCTCATCAAGGCAGTCAGATAGCTGGCTGCTGCAGGCTCTTTTCTCTAAAAGTGATGAAAATAGAAAAGTCTCTCCATCTTCAGTGCCAAAGTAGGCCCACACCAAAAGGACAGAATTGCCACAAGATAAAATGTTGTCTGGCCCTGCTGCAAGTGTGAAAAAGATTTTGGCTAGAGCTAGTACATGTGGGAAATTCAATAGCAAATTCCATCTGCCCACCTGCATTTTTTGGTCATATCTAAAAAAAAAATACCAAAACTAACAACAACCATTTCAAGTTCAACCCTGACATGTTGAGCTCAGCCCCTATCAGTGGTACTATTTCCCTTCATTTGGGTAATCTTGATATAAACACTGGCGTAGCGGCAGAAGAAGATGTAAAGTTGTGACAAACCCTCTCCTTTGTGGTACTCAAGTGGTTATGGGATAGAAAAGGGGAAAAGAGAGGAAAAATACTCCTCTTTGCAAATCAAATTGCTGGACAGGAAGACAGGTGTCTGACAAACTTGCAATGTGAAGCTTTTTCTAGGATGACTGGTTGCCATCTTCAAAGGAACCAATGCTCTCTCCCACTTAGCAACTGCTAAGAAAGTGACCAAAGGAGAAGAGAAAGCGTCATTGCTCCAGAGCTCTGGTTAATAGAACTGGCAGGAAATTCCACCTTCCTCTCATGAAGATTGTAAATAACAAAGGAAGAGAACAGCCCTTGATAACTGGGAACAAGCCATATGATTGGCTAGAGGCCATCAGGTAAGATCATGGTCAGTCAGCTTGCTCAAGATAAATCTAAGGCTAAGACTGGGCAAAAAGTTCAAGGAACAACCTAGAGATGGGTTCAGGCTTAGAGCTGCTTGGAGTGCAAAGCCAGGCACAGCCACAAGACCGCAAAAATCGCATTTGACTGCCTAGGTTTAATGCATTTGTTTGTTTATTGGATGTCTATGCTGCCCTTCCCAAGAAAGGCTCAGGGTGGCTTAAAGTAAGAGAACAAAATAACTTCTAAAACAGGAGAACAAAGCAAGAAAACCAAACAACTTTTAAAAGCAAGTAGAATATCAAAAAGAAAAGAAAACAAACTACCTGAACAATATCTCAGCCTACCCTTGCTTGTTAAATGGCTGATCAAATAGGAAGGTCTTGCTTCTGGAAGATGTCCAGGCCTAGGTGAGAGTCAAGGGGGAGGAAGTTTCAAAACTAAAGAGTGATCACTGAGAACAACCTTGGTGAACTCAGCATATTCGCAATAGTTGCAGGAGGTTGCCCTTGTCTGACTGAGAGATCACAGTGGGGCATAAAGGAAAATGTAGTCCCTTAGATATGGAGGGCCCAGACCAAATTTTAGGGCCTGATAAATTAAAATGTTTTGTTTAATATTTTACTTATAGTTTGATGTTAATGAATAAATGTGTGCTCTGAAAGAGGCCAGGATGTAATTGCGAGTCCTTTCTAGGCTGGCAAAAAAACCCCCAAATCCTGCATGTGAAGCAGCTTTTATTACCATTTGCGTGATGCTGGCCTCGGATATGCTATTGAATGACAATGTGTACATTCCTATTTAAATAAACCTGACTGCTACATTCAGCAACAGCACTTTTATTTGTTGGAATAAAAGACTACAGGGGACTAGCCAAATCCAGGGTAGGCTGTTTAAATGTTGCCTGAGAGCATTATTGTTTTAGAACATTTGAGCAATGTGCCTCTCCATAATTAACATAACAAGGAGAAATTCTGTCATTTGGCACAGTTACAGAAACAAAAGCAGATCAGGAGCACAATCCAAAAGGCAAAGCTTACAACAGGTAATGGGACAAAGAAACACAGTTACTTCATCCAAACAACTCTTTTTAGTGTAGCTTATTCTTTCATAGGACTATAGTTGCACCCAGAACACCTGTTACCTGTACTCTGAGTAATGAGTACTCTGAATTCAGCAAGCTAAACTTCCCATACTTCAAAGGAGCTCAGCTGAGAAACCAAAAAATCAAGGCTAATTAGCATGCAACTACATACAAATCTTTTGAAATAAATGTTGTTATTTTAGCAAAGCTTTTGATATCGTCTCCCATGATATTTTCATTAGTAAGCTGAAGAAATATAGTCTATTTGAAAGTCCTGTAAGATTAATATGTAACTGGCCAGATTATCATGCTCAAAGAGTAATCACTGATGACTCAATGTCTAATTGAGAGGCAGTATTGAATGAGGTTCAGATATACCTTGGCCCTGGTATTAAATAGCTTCCTTAATGATTTAGAAGATGGGATTGAATGCATACTTAGCAAATTTGCAGATATACCAAATTGGGTGGAGGTACAGATACTCTGGACAGTAGAGTTAAGATTCAGGATGATTCATGAAGAAATGTTCTGAAATTACTCGAATGAAATCCATTAAAGACAAGTACAAAATCATTCACTTAGATTAGAACAACTGCATGCTTATAAATAGGATGAGGAATAGTTGGCTAGGCTGTAGTATTTGTAGAGAAGGGCATAGGAGTTATAGTGGCCCATAAAATGAATATGAGCCACCAATGTGCTCTTGTCATCAAAAAAAAAAAAAAAAGAAGAAGAAAGCATGCTGGGCTTTATTACTAGGAGGATCATGTGATCATGTGAAAAATCAAAGGAAGTTATCTGCTACATTTTGGTACTGGTGAGGCCTCACCTGGAATATTGTGTCCAGTTTGGGGCACAGCACTTCAAGGAAGATTTGGACAGCTCAGAAAAAGACTTGCAAAGAATACAAAAAATGATTAGATATTTGGGAAATACACTTTATGAGAAAGGGTTGGAAGAAATGGGATTATTTAATCTGGAGAAGAGAAAACTCAGGGAAGAGATTTGATAAAAGTCTCTAAAAACCTGAAGGATGGTTACAGAAAGGATTGTGATAGACTATTATTGGTGACCAAAAGGGAAAAGACAAGGAGCAATGGTCTTAAACTACAGGAAAGGAAATTTAGACTGAATATTAGGAAGAACTCTCACTGTGAGTGCATAAGCACGTGGTAAAGTGGGGCTCCCTGCCTAGCCACAGTGCTAGGTTCCCCACTTGCCTTTGGGCATGCCTCCCACCTAACTCTTCTGCCACACCTTGTTCTTATTAGTTAGGATGTTAATTAAGTGGGAGGCTGCCCATTTTATACCCCGATGCCAGGAGGCACTATCTGGGGCTCCAAACCTTCTCTACACTGCAGCCCATGCCTTGCAGATGGCATCCAGCTGTTAGTCAAACCAGCCCCACACTGAGCTCCAGAATCCTTCTATCAGGACCTCCCTTTGATCCCTCTGCTCAGGCAGCCTACTCCACCATCATTCCAGCTGCCAAGCCCCCTATAGCCATCTCCCCTCTTGGGCATGGTCCCCCCAGGACCTTCAGCCACACAGACCCTGGCCTCATCTCCAAGGCCAGGCGGGACCCCAGGCCTTCTGCTTTGGGTGTCTCTTGTGGTGGGCCATTGGCCCTTTTGACTTCCCTGGTCCTGGTCCTAGCATTGACCAGTTGAGGGGGTACTCTACCTTTGGCCTCTCTCACTAGCCCCACTCTCTCAGGTCCACCTTCCTGGATGTGGGAGCTGGGGTACCTCACACCACAACTGGTGGTCCAGGGTCTCACAGGGGACTCTCACTCCCCCCCGGTATAGCACCAGTTCACAGGGCTTCTCTCCCCAGTGGGCTTAGGTGGTTGTAGCCATGCCTGGTCCCAACTACCTCCAGTGTTACCAGACCCACCCAAAGGTGAGGGCTAGGATTAAGGCAACCCTACCCACCTTTCACCAGGGTAGTAACTGGCCTGGCATTTCCTGGGGGCTCCCACACCACTGAGAGCCCCACCAGGCCACCCACTCCCAGTAGGGTACAGGTTTAGGTCATGCCCAGGACCAGGAGCCTCCTAACTATCCCCTATAGCAGCTCCTCTTCCCTTACCTCCAGGATGATACCCAAAAGCTTAATAGGCAGGTAATGTTCCTACCTTCCCAACCAATAGCGAACTAAGCTCTTTAAATAGGCAGCCAGAGACCTAAAATGGCTGCCCTAATCAAGCACCTGCTGGCTGTTTAGCTTCAGTCTTAAAGTGCTGCCACCACAGCCAACAGTGCCTTGTCACACACCTTCCCCCTTTAAATGGAACCTAGGGGGTTTCCCCTGCTGCTCCTCCAAAGCAGGCTCCTCCTGGAGCCTGTGGGAGCCCCCAAGTGGTGAGCACCCTCAAAGGTGCTCTGCCACAAAGCACTGGAATAGATAAGGGGTTTTCAACTTTTTTGGATCAGTGTACCCCTGGCAGCAGGATGTGGAACCTGGGGGTGGCAGAGTTGGCGCACAGCTAGGTGTGGAGCCTGAAGTACCCCTGGCGTACATGTACCCCCAGTTGACAACCCCTGGAATAGACAACCTGATTAAAATTTAGGGTTTAACACCAATCATCAGAAAAAAGTTTGACTGTCAGCAAAATGTTTACAGATTATCAGTAAAAAAAAATATCTTCAGTTGAAACCCCTACATGACTTCAGCAATTGACACCATGCTGCCCCCACCCCGGGGGTGCCCTATTTGTCCCCACACCCTGACATCCCTAACTGCACTGGGTACCATTCTGTCCCCACCAAGACTGTCCCCCAGCCTTACCTGCCCTGGCCCCAACCACTATCCCAATATAGACCCCCAAAAGGACTGCTGTCTGCCTATCTACAAAGCAAACAGTGTTACAGGCAGGGATGCAGCGGCAGCAACACTTGGCTGGTGGTGGAGAGGGCTACAGGCTACACAAAGCCAAGAGAGAATGCTTGCTGCAGAGTGCCACATTTCCACTCAAACACCAGGTGGCACTGCTCTGCCCTCTTTCCTTCAACATCCAGTTTTGTTCAGCGAAAAGGAACTGGACAGCTTAATTGCTCTGATTGCTTAGTGTTTCTGTGGACAGCTGTTTTTTATATAGACTTTACAAATAGGTATTTTTTACTTTTTTTATGGTTTGTTGATAAATGTATGGACATTTGGCAACGCCATTGTAGCCCTACTTTTTATGATTCTGTGATTTAGAATGTATATACCTCTACTATTTGTATATATGGGCATCTTCCTTAAATGGTTCCTCTGAGTGTAAGTGATATTAGGATTTGGCCCAATAAGTTTAGTCAGAAGGCCAAGGTAGCCAGAAGTCACATTTTAGTTTTTGAACTCTATCCTGGCATGTTTGCTAAGCACGACAGTGAAAATAGAGTTTGCTAGGGAGAATGAAACTTAATTTGATTGGGTTTTCTTTCTCCTAAACATGATTCTGATCTCATATCTATTCAGCTTTAAGCATATTGAGATAGATTGTGGAAATTTTTTATATAAAGTCCCTGTTAAAGTAAAAGGACAGAATATTGAGATTCTGATGAGTTTTGTGATTGTAAACTTCAGCAGGTAATATGGCAAATCATAGATATCAAAACACATTTTTGCTAGGTTTGGTTAATCAAGTGTGCATGCAGAAAACATAAAAGGTAGAGAAATATGTTCAAATACTCTTAGAAATGATAACACCAGAATGTCTTTTCTGCTCTGTGGCTTTTCCATCATTATAATGTAGTTATGACACTTCCATTGCTACAGTGCAGAAAATCACAATGCTACTGAGATTTAGCCTTACAAAAATACTAGTATTCAAAGCAGTTTGTAAAGCGTCAAATATGAAATGAAAGGGTGAGGAATACGTACTTGAATATGTGTTTTCTTTCCTTGTTATTAAAACAATTTAACTTTGCCTTTTGCTAAATAAGCTACACTCTTATCTGAGAATCAGAGTTCAGGCCCATATTGTGGCTTTCACAGTTCTACTGACTCCTTTAAAGCAGGCCATAATTAGGTCCTCAGGTTTAGAATATGGGTGCCCACAATTAGGTACCTAAACATATGGCCTAATTCTGGCGGTCTAGAGCACCAAGTTCCAGTGAAATCAGAGGATGGTAGGTTCCCATAACCTCTGAAAATCAAAAAACATTTTTAGAAGCCTAATTTTAGATGCCTGAATATATGAAAGCATTTCCCCTAATATCCATCATACTCTGACAACTATGGACCATTAGGATAAAATACACTGTGAAAAAAAATATTGAATTATTTCTTTGAATACTTTGTTTACTATATCCAGGTAGCTTTTTACTACTAAATTATATTTCTAAATGGACAATTTGCCCCAGAACAAGAGACAGTTCTGAACTATTGTATATTGAAAACAGAGAGCATGCTACCACCTTACTAGTCTGACAGATCATTTGTCCATCAAAGTGCATGGGTTTGAAAGTCTCCTCCTATTAACTTGAGGAGATAGGACCCTGGTTCTATACAAAGGGCTCACCCAGACAGTTTGCGGAAAAATGTCTTGCTGCTTTTTTTTTTTGTTGCTTAGGTTCCACTTTTACAACAAAATAACTGAATTGTGCTTCCCCCTCTCACGGTTGCATTTATAGATGCAACATTCATGTTTGTATCTAAACAACTCCTGAGCCTGTAGAGATTTAATGCTTTCATTTTTTTAGTTTAATTCTGGGAGGTTTAATTAAAGGACAGTTGTTTTCTATATCAGTATTGCAGGAGCCATTCTCTCCATCACAGCACAACTGCAGCCCTTGTAATCCTGGACTGCTCTGACTCGTGCTACTGCTGTGGTTAGCCTCTTTGCAGCTGGTGCAGAGTAGAAGGAAGGCAGAGCCAAGCTGCATCTGGTAGAACAGTGGCACTGAAGCCAGGTGATACCTGCTTTTGCTGGCATTTTGCTTTCCTGCAGCTACAGGATGATGTTTATCCCAAGTTCTGCACCAGTTGAGCTCTTCATGTCTTTGATAGAATCAGATGAAAGGTATATAGGTACAAATGATTATTGCTCCCACTTGTTAAATATTAAATTACTTCAGGAAAAGCCTTTTTAGCCTTTAGAAACAAGTAAAAAATTGGTTCTTTTCACAGAGCTGATGTGCCAAGAGTATAATTATACATTTTAGTAGACTTTAACCTAATAAGTCCTTCGATTTACTTTTTACCAGCAGTGCCCTGCTTGGAACTTAGTAAAAGGAGCAGAAATGAGTATCAGGGAAGGAGGGTGGGGACTGGAGAAGGCATCAGTAATGTATTCTGTGTGTATGCATGTGCTTAAACGTGAACCCCAGTTGCAGCATGTTTAGTTTTGGTGCCACAGGTTACTCTTGTATTTCTAGCCAGCATAGAGTACATGAAATAGCAAGTTTGACTTTGCAATGATCCCTAACCCCTGGTTCCCAATCACTGCATCCTAGAAAACCATTGTTTTTCAGAACAGAAATCAAAGTATCATAGGAAAATAGGGCCATAAGGGGCATTAAGTGTCATCTAATCCATATTCTGCTTAAAGCAGGATCATCTCTTATCTAGCTAAATCTAGCCAAGGGTTTGGAAATAATAATTTAATGTTTAACTCTCATCCAGATAATTTTTGTGGGTTGGAAAGTCAGTCTACATTGCCCCCCTCCCAATTGGACTGGCTTATGCTCAAAAAGTTTAAAGGATAGGTAAAAGAGGAAGAGACAGTTGATGGGGAAAACTGTTTTCTTCATGATTTCTAAAAATGAAATACAAGCAGCCAAGTCTCAGATGGCTTAAATTGGCATAGCTCTACTGATTTCAAGTGAAAATTTGACCTTATGTGCTACTTAAAATTTACGAATTTGTTTACTAGTTTTGGGTTGTTTAAAAAAAATGGTAAGACTGTTGTAGGAATCTAGTTTCAGTAATCAATTAGTTCAGGATACCATTATCCAGAAACAAAGATTACTCTCTCACCATCTGGACCTTCTGTTTCTATGAAACCTAGGCCTTAATTATGATGTTCAAAACTGCGAGACCATTTAGAATTAGACCAGAGTGCTCAAAACTGGCCTATTAATCTATTATTAAAAATATCCAGATTCTCAGTGCTATTTTTAGAAGAAACATTTAACTGTATGTTTTTATAAAAAAAAGTGAAGATATATATAAAAGTTGTAACTCATTTCATATGTTCAACCTACAGCTACATATTGCTGGATTCTCATCTGATGTAAATTGACATAGCTCCAATTATTTCAGTGAAATGCAATCAGTCTACATTAGCTGAGGATTTAGTACAAAGAGTCATATGCCATGCAAAAAATAAGGAAGTTACATAAATATAAAAGTAGAATTTGGTTCCAAAGAAATCAATGCTAATAAAGAAAAACTAGCAAAAAAGAACTGTGTGTGCATGTACACACACATGCACTTTATTTATTGTTGATGACCTAAAAATTTGGAATTACTGATTTAATCAGACAGTTGAATATTATTTTCTCTTTGTGCAAACAGAATGTGATTTACACAAATGTGCTCTAGAAATATTAGAAATTGAAAGAATGTTTCTTGCAAATATTTGTTGATTTATGGACAGTTTGCAGTCTTCTCTGCGAGCACTGTTGAGTAACCAGCATTTGCAATTCAAAATATGAACTGTTTTGAGTGAGCGCACAATCTGACTGGCACAGTAATAATTTATAAGATAGGGTGTGCATGGGTCAGGTGCCTTTCAGCTAGGATTTTTTCACTCAGGGCTGTGTCTGCAGCCTGGATAACCTTGTGTCTTCTACAGAAGGTGCATAAATGATGAGAATGCTCCAATTACTCTTCATTCCTCCTCATTCACCATGAAAACTCAGGGTTTGCATTGTCTGCTTCTTCAGGCACTCTATGGCCTTTGCTTGACTCTTACTGCAAGATGACTTACAGAGATGGTGAACATGCTATGATGGATCACCAGGGACAGGGGAGTGAATCATTATTTTCCAAGCAATTCTAGTACAGCCCCAAACTGAAGCTCCCCAGAGATTGTTCTCCAGAGATTTGTAAGCATGGCCTGCCACTTACTAGCCCCAGGACCTGTCTTGTGACAGAATGGGTCTTCTTGGGCACTGGCTCCATGTTGGGAGACAACTGGGTAGGATATTGACACAGGAAGCATAACAAGAAGCTCTAGACCATTGTCATCTTAACCTGGCTCCTCTTCAGAGTCCACATGGCTCTGGCAGATGGCCAACTGCAGCAAGATGGACTGGGAGTCCTTAATTTAGCTTCTCACCCAGGTTATTGTGCTGGTCTGGAAGGGTGCATGTCTTGGATCACAGTTGAGTCTGAGTCCTCATTACATTCTTGGATGATGGGACAGGCCACCATGCCCATCACATTTTTGGATCTGAATGTGTTGTTGATCATTAAGATGCAGGAGAGTTTCTTGTAGTGGGTACACATAGACCCAATATGCAGTTCCTGTCCTGTGTCTTTGTGAACTGCTGCCTCAGTACTTTGCATTGGGATCAGCACTGAGTCCAGTCATAGTCATGATCCAAGCTGCCATTTCCTTGGTGATCCTTTGAGAAAGCATCTTGTTTTGGTGACCTGATTGGCGCACCCACTGATCCTCAACATAACCCCAGATGACAATGGGATTAGCTGCCTCATCTTTCACCATGTTGCTGCTGTGCTGCCGTGTTCATGGTGCTAGATTCATCAGACTCAGGGGCCATGGTTGGGTAGATGGGTGTGTGGGATTATGGAGGTTCCCAGATGGGTGTGTAGGGGAATGGAAGTCTGGATGGATCCAATGGATCCTGGAGGTTCCTAGTAGTTGGTTGCATTCAGAGGATGCAAGTTCCAGTGCTGGTCCTGGGTGGGCGGGTGGCAAACATAAAATTGCTGGCAAGTCACTGTGCAGGGTAACTAATAGGAGGGGCAGCCACTTGGGTCTTAATACCTCTGGGCAGTAGAATTTAGTGGTCAGAGCCAGAGCATCTGGACAGAGTTCAAGAGGGGCCAGGATTGGGACCAAAGCAGCGTTCTTGAGATATTGATTTATCCACCAGCCCCACAAGAATATCATGGGACAACCATATAGACATCGATCATGACAATGTGGGACAACCTGTTACTAGGTCTTGCTGTGCAAATATTTTAAGGGGTTTTTTTTTGTGACATCTTTATGCTTATGCTTTGCCCAGCACGAAAACATTTTCTTTTGTGACAAGGAGGACATCTATTTGGAGCCGAAGGCACATACTCTGCCTCTACCTAATGTGGGGCAAATGATCTTTTACCTATTAAATATCTCAGAATCAACATTAAACACATGGCAGAACAGTTGGACATATTGCCTGATAAAGAATGCATTCTTTGCTTAAAATAGGAAATATACCAGTATATCAAAGCAAGGTGCTTACTGAAAAGTGGCACCTAAAGTCCAGCATAATGAATTATTTTTCCAGTGTTCACCATCTATAGATATAATACTGATTCTTATTTACTGTTTATTTACTAATTTTTATTCACATATGGGGGGGGTTGTTAGATGCACAAACAGGATCCATGCCATTAAACAGTGGGACAAAATAATCCCTGGTAAATTCCATTTGCTTCAGCGGATTTACACCATGGGTGGGCAAAATATGGCCCATGGGCTGGATCCACTCCATGGCTGCTCCTCTGAAGGAGAATTGTATCCAGTGCACGGCTCCTCTGTCTTTTAGTGCCTCTTGCCCTTCGTTCTCCATACCATGGCTGGCTGTAGGAGCAGCCATCACTCCCTTCCTCAGCCTGGCTCCCCCGTACTGCCCCCACCTCCAGCGTACGCTCCAAGGCAGGAGGTGCTGAGCACCTGGCCAGGTTTCTGCCCAGCAAGGCTATCTGCATACAGCTCTGACCCTGCAGCCCTTTTCAAACCATCAGGTCAACTCCTGGTGAGTCAAAACTCTGGTAAGGTTCTTCCGGCTGGTAGTGCAGGGGGTGCAGAGGGAAGAGGACCAGTAATTGCAGGTTATCCAGGCTCCACCAGGTCATGGCCTGGTAGGGTGTGGGAGCTGCTAATGTGGTGCTGCACTGTGTTCCTGCACACCACTTCGGGCTGCACTGTGTGTGTGCAGCTAGAGCAGCTGGGGCAGCTCCTGGCTGACCCTGGTGTGGCTCCTACCAGACTCTAAGTTCCCAGCATGTGGCTGGGTCAGGCAGGACCTGCTGTAGCTGCTCCTGACACAGAAAGCAGGAATATAATGAAGCACTAGCGTGGCTGTCTGCCAGGGACTGAAGGCAGAGGAGAAGTGCAAGGAGGAAGGTGAAACAGAGAGTAGGTTGCTTTAACCCAGGGGTGGGCAATTATTTGGACCAGAGGGCCACTTAGGGAGTTTTGGTGAGCTTTTTGGGGGGTGGGGAGGGAGGTTGAAGGGGGTGCTGTTCTGGCCCACAACAGCTCACCAAATCTCCCTAAGTGGCTCTCCAGTCCAAATAATTGTCCACCTCAGAGAGCCAATAAAGCTGAATAATGTGTAGACCAAGGTTCCTATTTTTAAACCAGGAAATGAAGCAAGATGTGATTTCGTTGAACATGTGGTCGTATTAGTTTAAACGACCCGCAGTCACATATGTGATTACCTGGTAGTGTGCTAACAGCAGCCTCGGAAGTGTTATCTGTATTTAAAAATACTAAAACACATTCTGCTTTTTTATGTCCATGCAATGCCATTCAGATCTGAAGAGCTTATTTTATTTTGATTACTTCTTTCCTTTGCTATTAGGAAGATACAGCCATCATACAATGATGTGTAGTTGAACTGTTAACTTATCCTTGCTGAATACATTTTCAAGCAAACAGAACAGAAATAGAGATAGAAACATACTCCCCTTTGGTGAAGTGTGAATTTGAAAATCTAAGTAAAACTATTTTAATTCTACCATTAAGCACAAGCAATTGTTTAACCCTAAATTATACACAAAATTAAATGCAAAAAAGTATGAACAAGCATTGCTTTTTATAGCAGAACCATGTGATAATGCTGAAGCCCATTCAATTAATTGGGACATGATGTGGATACAAGGATAACAATAGGGATAGATGAAACTGTTATGCTTCAGCCCAAGTCTGAATTCGTTGCCCGGCATGCATGAGCCAATATATGAATGCCAGTTGGAAGTTTGAAAGAAAAAAAAAGTTTTTATT
>JAGPOW010003642.1:94987638-95046665 GCA_030014935.1 Caiman crocodilus | reverse complement strand
ATCTTACAAATGTGAGGGAGGTGCTCTGGGGCAGCTCGTCAATCTCAGATTGCAAGTCCCATCTTGTCAAGTTCTCAAGTCTGTAGAGCATCACAAAACTACAGTCTAAAATTTAATTTAAGAAACAATTAAAGCATAACCCTTTTTGTACTAAATGTAGTGACACATGCCTTATTGAGCAGTGTACTTGTATGACTATCATCATCTCAGTATCTGAACATCTGAGAATCATTATTAGATTTAATCTTCAAAATATTCTTCTGTGAGTGCAATGAATGATCCCCATTTTACAGGTGGGGAGGTTAGGCACAGGGGAAATTAAGTAATTTACACGGTAGTATGAGAAGTCTTCTGTCTACACTGAAAATTAAGTGGAGATCTTAAGAGTTCCAGGCCAATTGCTCTGTCTACTAGAACAGAAATCAGCAATTTATGGCCCAGATCTAACCTGCAAAGAGCTTGACTCCAGCTGTGAAGGCCTGATCTGGCCAGTGAGGGTGGGGGATCGGTGACATGTGATGGTGTGTGTGTGCATCATCCTCTTAAAGGGGCTGCATTCTCAAATTGCCTGCTGCCACTGCAGCCGTCTCTGTTGGGTGCTGAAGTTTGCTTTTTTACATCTCACTGCAGCTTGCTTATCCGTACGGCAGGATTAACTGTTCTCCATTGGTGTTCACCAGGCACTTTGGCCACGCTCAGAAAGTGGAGACTACGTTTAGAGGGGTGGGGAAAATCAGCCCTCAGAACAGAGAAGGGAGGGCTGGGATGCTGCAGAGGAGAGAGGCTGTCTACCACCCATGGCTAGTTCACAAGCACCAGCCTGCCATTCTAAAAGGTTGCACTAGACCTCCCTAGGAGCACCACATATATGCAAACTGCTATAATAACTAGTGGAATGACTTGGCTGAAAAAATGATTGTTACCGTTTTAATTAGAGGAAAATCCTGACAAGTCATGTTAATTAATATTAAAATCATCTGTAATGAGACGTAATGAGAGCTGTTAAATAAATATGCTGAAGCAGTCCTCTTCCAGTATAAATTTACATAGCTCCCTCTGCTTTGGCCATCTTTATTTCATTAAAAAAATATATTTGCTTAAAACCATTCCCCAGTATTTTACTAAGAGCTATAAAATAGTTGAAAAACTATATAAAGCTGCAATTTATATTTGTATAAGTTATATTTGTAAAAATTCCATTTGCTAGTGGTCAGGTTCAGATGACAAAGAATGTGATGTTAAATGGTAGTCATTAAGCACGCTAATAATATTTCATCATTTCATTCAATTTCAGTTTTATAGTTTGAAGAATACTTTCAATAAATCCAAGAAAATATTCAAATGAGCATTCGTTGAATCATAGAAACTTAGGGTTGGAAGGGACCTTAGGAAGTCATCTAGTCCAACCCCCTTCTCAAAGACAGACTGTCCAGCATCCTAGCCAAGGCTTTGTCTAGCCAGATCTTAAAAATCTCCAAGGATGGAGAGAGAGTCCTCCACCTCTCTAGGTAACCTGTTCTCACTTCCTAGTGAGAAAGTTCTTTCTAATATCTAACCTAAACTTCCCTTCCTGCAACTCGAGCCCATTGCTCCTTGTTCTGTCATTTGCCACCAGTGAACAGTCTAGTTCCATCCTCTTTCAAACCACTCTTCAGGTAGTTAAAGACTGCAGTCTTATCTTCTCCAGACTAAATAAGCACAGTTCCCTCAGCTTCTCATCATCAGTCATGTACCACAGCCCCCTCACCATTTTCACTGTCCTCTGCTGGACTCTTTCCAAGCTGTCCACATCCTTTCTGTAGTAAGGGGCTCAAAACTGGACACAATACTCCAGATGTGGCCTCACCAATGCTGAATAGAGGGGATAAATCATGTCCTTTCATCTACTGGCAACGCTCCTACTAATTCAGCTTAGTATGCTATTAGCCTTCTTCTGGCTCATATTCAGCTTATTGTCCACTGTAGCCCCAGGTCCTTTTCTGCAGAGCTGCTGCCCAGCTACTCAGTCCCCAGCCTGTACCAGTGCATGGGATTGTTCCATCCTAAGTGCAAGACTTTGCACTTCTTGTTGAACCTCATGAGATTTCTTTTGGTCCAATCTTCCAACTTGTTGAAGTCTCTGTAAATCCTAGCCCACCAGCGTATGTATCTACTACTCCCTGCAGCTTGCTGTCATCTGAAAACTTGTTCAGGGTGCAATTCATCCCATCTTCCAGGTCATTAATTAAGATATTGAACAAAACTGACCCCAGGACCAACCCCTAGAGCACTCAACTTAATACTAGCTGTCAGCTAAACATTGAGCCCCCTAAGCCCAATGATTCAGCCAGTTTTCTCTCCACCTTGCAATTCATTCATCCAACCCATACTTAGTAGTTTGCCATAGAATAGAAGAGAACAAGTAACTCCTCTAGTTGTATTATTCCCTTTATTTCTTTCAATAGTCTCTCTTATCATCATTAAATGTTATTTTAAGACAGATGTTGAGAACATGACATTTGAACTCAGTTTACCTTAAAAAATTTCTAGCATGAGTTAGTGGCACTTCATCTGAAATAAGTGTTGTCTTCCCTATAATTCATTCTTTTCCCCCTATATAAGCAAAATGCTGAATATCACTGTGTGTTGTCATGGAAATTATAGCAATGCTGTGAATATTGGGTTATGTTTTCATTATAGAGCCAAATTGGGGGGGGAATGAGTTGAAGACAAAGAAGATTTCACCTAAATGTGCCTCAATTATAAGTAAGTGAAATCTAGGGAATTATTCTGTACACAATTTTATCTTGAGGAACATATATTACATACTGCTTTACTATTTACATTGTCAAAATGAAAAATCACATTTTCAAAGTGGCAATTCAATTTAATTTCTGCTCTCACTGTATTGGCTATTTTTGTGTTTCCATTCTTTAGTATACACTGACCTCTAGGGGAAACAGTCTCATTAAATACTTTTCATTGTTTATTTCTACACAATAAGAGATATGTTTCCTTTTCATCAACAGGTTTGAAGTGTGAGAGAATATTTTTTTCTTCTCAAGAAACATTACCTTATTGTATAATGGAGTATAGAAGCTGTGAAATTCCTGTATATTCATCTCACCTACCTAGCCATTCACTCACCGCTTTAATCAAGAGGATTAATTCAGATGAATAGTTTGGTTGCTGAGATCAAGAATCAATAAAGTAGGTAACAAAAAATTATCTGTCTACTTGCTGAGCTGAGCTATTGAGGTACTCCAGCTGTTTGCTACAATTTTTATTTTGAAGGAATCTGCTTTCCCAACCAGGTATGCTGGGCTGCTGATGAAATCCTAATGGACAGAAGCATTACCCTTTGATGTGAAAGCTAGGCCAAACCACTTCACAGCCTGTCCTTTATTCGCACAAAGTTGTTCGGTTAGCACATTGTGAATCACCTGGATATAAATTATGTCAGTTTTACTGTAAGAAGTCTGATTAGTTTACCATGACCTGTTTGGCTCTCCATATCTACAGGCAGTTTACATCAGTGATGTTCAACCTTTTTGCACAGCAAGCCCAATGGACAGTCTATGGGCTGGATCTGGCTGGAGGTCCCTATCTAGTGCCTGGGGTGGGCATGGCAGGGCCCCATCTGGCTGTGCAGAGAGGGGCAGAGGACAAAACAAAAACTGCTTTCTAAGATGGCTGGGGGGGAGTGGAAGACATACTGACAAGAGGATCAAACTCCAGAGAAACACAAGGAAAACAAGTACTGTAACAGGACACCAGGGCAGATCCCCAGTCCCCATGCTACTGTCTACTCAGGCACCTCTCTGATCTGGGAATCTACACAGCTTTCCTCCTTGGAGGATGTCTGATCCAGAAGCAGGCTTAGTCAGCACTGAGAGTCCTCCACCCTCTAAACCTGACTCTTCTTTTATACAACTCCTTCAGATCTGACCTTGGCTGCAAGCATACTGCGACTCAACCCAGCAGCTCTCTTTAGCCCCTTTCTGGTCAGGGGCTAGCCAGTCCACACCATTACAGTTCCTAATGGAGGAGAAGAGAAGTAATGTCAGAAAAAGACAATAAGCTCTCCACAGCACACAAAGACATACAAAACCAATGTGAAAATACTCATTTATACCAGTCACAATGTGCATATTACAAAATAAGAAGGTCTGACCACTAGTCAGACAGACTCATAACAAAGGAAACAGAAGGTAATAGCATTATATGAGACTTCTGCAGCCTGGAAAGAGAAATATGTGACAAAAGTGTAGACACAGCAGGTTTGGAATAAGTGTGGTGTGCGTTATGTGAAGGTGTATTACAAAAACAAACTATGGTGTACTAACAAGAACAAGCTTCTGGCACAGCCAAAGGAAAGGACATGCAGCACATGCTACTGGAGAAAACCTCCAAAGAGAGGAATTTAGTAACAATGACATAGCAGTTCTTTGTTGACTCTGGTACAGAACAGAGAAAAAGAGTGATGGTGCATATTTAACTATACAAGTGGATTCACAAGAAATATACTTTTAATTGACACAATACAAAAAACCTACACCCCTGCTTTCCTTCTTTCCATCAGATTACAATTTTAGCATGAAATCGTCAGTTTACACATCATCTATATACCTTTTAATCCTCTTTCAACTACTTTTAAAACTGTTTAATTTTAGTTTAGAAATCAGTTGCAAGTGCCATGTTAACTAGTCACAGATGCTTAGATTTCAAGGTCAGAAAGGACCATTATGACATCTAGTCCAGCCTCCAGCAAAGATAAAGCCTCAGGCATTAGCAGGGATCCAGGTTTTCCATTTCCCATAGGAAAATGGGAAATGTGGAATTTCTCTTCTAACTAAGAAAAACACAGAATTCTCATGGATTTTCCACTTTTGCAAAGAGCTCTCTGCAGGCTGGCAGTTCTGGCCTGCAGGGGATTGGAGGAGAAGAGTTCATGGTAATTGAACCCCCCTAGGGAGGGAAGGAGGAAGGGAGTTGGGCAGGGCAGGGCAGTGCTGTGGCTGGTGTCCAGCCAGGCGGTGCATGGGGCTGGGGACACAATGCATGGCCACAGGGGAGAAGGATGGGGCTGCAGGTGGCTCATCCAGTGGGGGGAAGGAGCTGGCTCCCAAGGTGGGCATGTGTACCTCAGATCTGTGAGCAGGGCAGGGGTGGGTGCAGGCTCCCCGCTCTGCTGCCCTCTCCCTGGGGCCTCCATGGCCCAGCAGGCAGGACCTGGCACAGCAGGGTAGAGTGGCACTGGGCAGAGAAGCTTCTTGCTGCTGCGAGTCCCACAATGCACTGGCACAGCATCCCCTTTCTGTCTGGCAGAAGCAAGGTGGTGGTGAGGGTTTGTGCCCCTTGCTGCTGATGCATGGTCAGGGGGCACCTTGCCATGGCAGCACAGAGCTTGCAGAGGCAAGGAACTTCCCTGCCCAGCCCCGCTTTACCCTGCTGTGCTGAGTCCCACCTGCTGGACCACAGAGGCCCCGGGGAGAAGGCAGAAGGGCAAGTAGCTCAAACCCAAAGCACACAGATGGCTTTCCCCTGCCCCCCCAAGGGCTCCACACCAGCTGTGTTGCCTGCGGGGAAGCTGGGTTCTATGTGCCGCTTTACTGCAGCAGCCACCAGCTCCTGCAGTCACCAGCCACCAGCTCCCGCAGGCACCAGCTAGGGCTCAAGCACTGCTGCAGGATGCAGGACACTGGGGACCCAGGTCCCTGGCCTCATAGCTCTGGCAATTGGGGGCTCCCTCTGGCAGGTCTGGGGGTGGGGTGTGGTCTGTGGGTTGGGGGTGAGGGCCACCAGCAGACCCAGGGGGCTGTGGGTGGGGAGTAAAGGACACAGACAGGGGTGAGGAGGACTATGGTTGGGGTGACTTCTTTCGTACGGCTTTAGGAACACAAGTTATTGTCACAGTTTTAATTCCAAATTCCCCAACCAGACCAATGCCCTACTGGAAAGCAAGTGCAACTTCAGAATGTCACCCTCAAACTTGAATCTGGGGCTGGATGTTATTATGTGCTCCATGGTTTGGTCAGGATTTCCAAAGTTGCAGCCAGGCGAGGTTTTTAGGTGCCACTTGTATATCAGGTGGCCACACCAGCCATGTCCAGTGTGTATCTTATTAAGGGTTGTCCACATACTCCATGGATTTGAAGTCCAGTTGATGCATTGTTGGGTTGGAGACAAGGTGTTTATTTGGGAAACTGTTTTCTGCCCAGGCTTTCCTCCAAGATTCTTCAATGTTATGGTATAGGAGGATTTAAGGGGACTGTGAGTGGGGAGTGAGGGGCACCAGCAGGGTCAGGGGGCTGTGGTTGGGGAATAAGGGGCACCCACAGTGCTGGAGGCTGTGGCTTGGGAGTGAAGGGCCTAGTCCTGAATCCTGGTGAATGAAGGGGATGCAGGAAGCTCTGACTTTCAATGATAAAAAACCCAAAATCAAATGCCAAAATTTACAGGTATTTAGAATTTACTTTATTATAGTGATTGAGGCACTGGTAGGCTTGCAAATTGCCTTAAAATTGTAAATATGTCAATAACACATTGTGCTTAATCGATACCTTGATATATAGTGGCATTTAATTTTAATTGTGGATTTGGGGGGTTTTATCAGATCATTTGTGATTTTTTTTCATCAGAGAAAACCAGGATCCCTGGATTAGTTTCTGTTAAGACAATAATGTTTTGTTTTTTGCTTAAGAAACAGAACGCTATTCAGAAGCCATTTTTGTTTGAAAATGAAGTCACACCATGTTTATTCCTTATTCTTTGGGTAGCACTCTGTGCTTCTAGATGCTCTGTAAACAAAGACAATTCTTTCTTCATCTTTTTCTACATTTAAAACAACTCTGTCCTCCTTATTAATATGCAAAGAAATTGGACAATGTAATTTAATGGCTTTTTTTTGTATGTGAGCATAATATATTCTGAATCTTAACTTATAGTATCTTATTATCCTTTGTCTAGGAGATGGAGGTATGTTTAGGCCCTGATCCTGCAGTGATATGTAGGCAAATGGGCCTCTCCACACTCATAAAGGCTGTTACATGATAGATATACATTTTTTTTTTAATGTTAACTTTTCACATTTGCAGAAACTGGGCCGTTTACTTTGTAGAATTTTTCTTTCTCATTATGAATTTATTTTTCAACTCATAGTGGTTGTTAGACAACGAAGAGCTTCTAGAAAGGCTGAGTCAAATAGGACAAATGGTCTGGATGGAAATATTTTACCAGTGGTATTTGAAGAGTTTGGTAAAGAAGTCATCAAGGGGTTGACCAGAGTATTAGTGTTATACAACTGCCAATTGCTCAAATCACAAGTGAGACCTTATGAGGGAAGATAAGGCAAGATGCCGTGTTTATTGATTAAGTGCCCAATTTCTCTTCTGCGCTGGTATACATTGTCATTGAATGAAATAGTTTGAATGTTTGTAACAGTTGCCCATTAGCCAGTTTAGGAAGAAGACAAGATTCATCTTATCTAGGCCATTGTTTTGGCCTATGTGCGGAAGGTTCTGACTTTGCTCAAAGTCTTAACTCTTGAATTTTATATTTAGATGCCTTTAGCACAGTTAACCTAAAAATGACCCTTAAGCAAACATCTCACATTCCGAGAAATCAAACCCTAGGAGACTTTTAAAAGATTGGAAAGAAAGGAAATTCCTCAAAGTAATTAATATGATCAACAAAAGAAACTAATTACCAAGCAAAAGAATCTGTTGAGTAAGATCCAAGTCCAAATTTGGGGGTAGTGTCAGGTTTGAGTAGGAGGGGCCCAAGACAGCAACTCACTCAATAAAAACTGTAACCTACTGTCCCAATTTGGCGGTAACCTCACTTGCAGAATATTGAAGGAAGAATCGCAAGTGTAGGCCGGATCAGACTGATCACCTGAACCACCCTCTCCGTGAACATGAATCTCTTAGTTTACGCTGAAGCTGTGGAGCACCTGAAAGGGACTAAAGGAAGGGGACTTAGTCCTATCAGTATTGAGGCCAACCCATTAAATTGTACTACTGAGGAATGAAACCATATCTAGGTGTTTGGCATCTCGGAATTCTAGGATTGTAAGTATATTATGAAAAATAATGGTATTGATTCAAATTTAACTTTTAGTTGTAACTGTAGTTGTTTTTGTAATACTAATTCTTATAGCATTGTTTGGGAAGGAAGTGCATTTGGAGCATTGTCTCTGATATATGTAGTTATTGTGTTCTTAATGTTTGTGGTATTTCTTGAAGCTAAGCAGTGTTATATGTGTAGCAAAGAATTTTAAAATAAAATTGTGTTTTATGAGTTAAGTGTGTAATCATTGTGAAATTGTGCAATCAATTAAATACTCCCCCAGCCAGTGCATTAAACGAATCAGTAAGTTGTGTGGGATTTTCTCTATTCGATAACCCACTAGAGACATACATTACCAGTCTTATTGGTGCTCAGATCAACTTAGTGGCCAGCCAACTTCATTCAGAGTAGGAGCTGGGCTCCTGCTGGTCCATCTTGTCAAATGAATTGATGCTCCAGGATGACATGCAGAACAAGACACAAAATTGTTATGTCTCACCCTGTCTGTTATAGCTTTGTCAATTTACCCAGTCCTCTGTGCTTTTGCTGGGTTATCACTGTGTTCTTTTTTGAAGGTTGATTACTGTTGTTCTCTCGCTATTCTGGGACAGATTCTTCTTGTTTCATCTTTTATTTGTCTGCATTCTTCAGCGTCACCAGCTGATGTTTTCTTTTTCCACAAACACACTGTCACCCATACAGTATACAAAAGAGTAAAAGGTTGAGTATTTATGTCAAGCTACAGAGCAATACAAAATGGAGTTTCTTAAGGCAATGCAAAACTAAAAAAAACACTTAAGAATAAAAGCAACAGGCAAAAGTCTATTTCCACATTATTTACCTAACATCAAGCTGGTACATATGCTATTTACATAACAGTACACATTGGGAAGCTTCCCTCTCCCCCTTCTTCAGTGCAACTGAAGCACTTCTAAAGCAACCTCTAAACTGCTTCCCAGCTTGAAGCACTGGAGATAGAGCTTGGCTTCTTTGGGTTTTTTTTTTTGATTGAATTGAGTGATCCCCTTACAAAACTTTGCAACAATAGAACATAAGGATGAAAATGTAGGGGAAGGGGAGGGAGCTCGATGTACAAAGTGCAAAACAGGCCTGTTTCCTTGTCCTGAAAGTGGAAGTTGGGGACTGATATAACTCAGGCATCCTTAGTTTGTTCCGGTTGTCCTGGCTCTTTTGGGATAGGTTTTCATAGAATCATAAAATCATGGAAAATTAGGGATGGAAGGGACCTCAGCAGGTTATCTAGTGAGTCCAACCCCCTGCTCAAAGCAGGACTATCCCCAGAAAGATCATCCCAGCTAAGGCTTTGTCTAGTCAGGTTTTGAAAACCTCCAAGGATGAAGCTTCCACAACCTCTCTGGGTAACATGTTCCAGTGCTTTATTACCCTTCTGCGAAAAAACTGAGTGAGAAAAGTAATTCCTAATGTCTAGCCTAAACTTCCCTTGCTGCAACTTGAGGCGATTGCTTCTTGTTCTGTTGTCTGCCACCACTGAGGACAGTCCAGCTCCATCTTCTTTGGAACCCCCCTTCAGGTAGTGAAGTCTGCTAATAAATCCTCTATCTCCTCTTCTCCAGATTAAGTAAGCCCAGTTCCCTCAGCCTCTCTTCATCAGTCATGTGTCCCAGCCCCCTCACCATTTTTGTTGCCCTCTGCTGGACTCTCTCCAATTTGTTCTTTTTGGGGGGAGGGAGGGAGGAGGATAGGGGGAGCTCAAAATTGGACATATTACTCCAGATGTGGCCACATCAGGGCCAGGTCAGGGGGAATAGTCACTTCCCTCAATCTGCCGGTGTTACCAGTAAATTTTAAGATAGCACTGAGCCAGCGTGTATATAGTAGTTAGCATGCACAGTGGTTACTTTGTATAGAAACCTCTGGATCATAAGATCATAAACTTTTGACCTCTTGTCCCATTTAGATCACTTGGGCATGCACAGTCACATCAGTATGAGTGGTGGAAAAGGTTTGAGTGATTCTGAGGTCAAGGTGAGCGATAAGTGTATGTATCAAATGAGAGTGAGATTAATTGGTTACTGCATGATTGACAATGAGTGTCAGGTTCTTTAATGGAAGTGATGTGATTACAGGCTATGGAAACCTGCATTTTGGTGTTGTGGTTGCATTTGAGCGGTGTTCAATTGTGGTCATGATGGTTGTGTATGTGTGGATTAGCTTTGTTCAAAGGTTTTAGCAGTGTGTCTTGTGTCTTTGTGAGCTTGCACATTAGTGCCAGGCTGTTTGGTTTCTGTGCTAATAGTGGTATCTGTTTCACCTCATAGACAGAGAGAGGCAGCTCCATTGCAATACCCAGTCTTCTACAACATCTGTGTCTTCTGACCATTTGGATTTGACCTTCAGATTTGTTCACATTGGATGTTGACCTTGAATCATGATTACTTAATTTGTTTTGCAGCCATTTGCTTGTATGGTATGGTTTAATTCTGCATTCCTGTTGATCACCTACATCTCTTGTTGGTATTGGTGTAGTAGAGCGGGCAGGATGCGGGAGAAGAAAAACCCTGTTTGCACCCTTCACCTTACCAACACAGTGGTAGTGGGTCCTCTCAGCACCCACTGAGCCCAAGGGAGCAGCAACCAGTGAGGTGCCTGGTTTACAGTTACGACCAACCAGATGGGGTCCGCTGGGACAAATAGCACAGCATATGGCTGGGGAAGCCCTGGCTGGGGAGGGATATTCCATCAGCTGGAAGCTGGGCCTGCAGGAATCTTCGGTCCCAGGCAGGAAAAACTCTTTTAACTCTGACCAACAGTACATGGATTCATCAGCAGGACCGACATGCTGCAGCTGGACAGTGAGTGCCAACACCTATTGGCTGGAGGACCCAGCAGGAACCCTCAAGAGGATCCCAGAACGGAGGGAAGAGGCTGATGGACATTGAGTTGTGGTACAAGCACCAGGGATAGATAAGAGGTGACTTACACAGAAACAAGCTGCCCAAACATTTTGATTTTTGTACAGGATGGACTGTCAGGGGTTCCTGGCATGAAACCCAGGGCCCTCAGCTAGGTACTGGGTGTGTAGGGCAATTAACAAACTGAGACCCAGCTGATAGTACAAATTCAGTAGGATTTTGGACATGGACAGATATGGAGGCTTGAGGTGTGAGTGTAAGGACAGAGGAGCTCCCAATACAGACCCCCAAGTGTTGGGCCAACAAACTTTTCTTTCAACAGCCAGCAGAAACTAGCTGGGCAAAATGCAGTCTTCTCCAAATTAAGGGCTATCATCCAACTACACCAATCAAACGTTTTTTCATCAAAGATGTGGCAGGTGAGAAAGCAAGTGTAGGCCAGAAGCAGACTTCCCTTGGAGAAAAACATACAACAGCACCTGCACCCTATATGGGGCAACCCTGAGACAGATCTAATGATGCTGGGACAATTGGTAAAGTATACTGTGTTTATTGTTATTTACCCACTTTTCTATTGCGTTCTTTTGTTGTTTTTCCCATTCCTTGTGGTTTATACAGTAAAAGCTGTGTTAACTGGCATTTTACTAACTGAAATACTCTGTTAACTGGAGTATTTCTTGAGCAGGACCAGGGCGGGGCAGGGGGCAGAAGGGAGCGAGGGCCGTGGCTCCCTTTTGTAGGCTGCACAGGCAGTGACTGGCTGGCGGGATGCGGGGTGTGTGGGGGAGAATTCGAATGCTGCTGCCATCCACCACCCCGTGCTGTTGCTGCCACCGCATGCAAGACCAGATAACTGGAATTTTTAGATAACTGGCATCCCACTTACCCTACTCCTGCCGGATAACAAAGCTTTTACTGTAATAAATTTCCATTTTGTTTTGCACCCTTACCTTTGTCTTTTGGATTGTGTTTTCCAATTCTGAATAAAATTCAGGCTGGGAAGTGTCTAATATTCTTCGCTGCTGGTCACCCTGGTATTAACCCCAATAGTCCACCAAATACAAATTTATCCAGTAGCAGCATTGCCTGTAAAAACATTTGCTCGCTACACTGGCAATACTCCTACCAATGCAGCCCAGGAAGCCATTAGCCTTCTTGGCAACAAGGGCACACTGTTGGCTCACATTCAGCTTATTGTTTACTGTAACTCCCAGGTCTTCTCCACCCCACGTTTTTTTTTTTATTAATATATTTCCTGTTTCAGGTCAAATCAGTCAAATTAGTTTCAAATCATATCAACTGAGCAAAGCACAATTGTTCCAAAAAAGGTATCGCTTGAGCAGGCAGAACTCAATCATTCTAAACACCAAGTCTGGGCTGCGCTGGGCAGCAGCTCTGCAGAAAAGGGCCTGGGGGCTCCTCAGCCTTTTGGCTCAGATGAAGTGTAGACCTAGGGGCAACCGAACCCTAATATCTTTGGTTTTAGGCCTGCACGTAGGATGCCTGCCAGTATACTGAGAGCCTTGGATAGAGGATGATCACTGGTGGCAACAAGGGCACACTGTTACACTGTTGGCTCATACTTGGCTTATTGTCTGCTGTAATCCCAGCCCCCGCAACTTTTGTTTTAATTAATATATTTTGTGTACCAGGTCAAATAAGCCAAATCAGTTCCAAATTGTATCAATTGAGCAGAACTCAATCGTTCCAAAAGCCATATTGATTCAGATGCCCAAAGGTCTACACTTGATCTGAGCCAAAAGGCTGAGAGGCCCCCAGCCCCTTTTCTGCTGCTGCCCAGGCAGCAGCCCTTGGTGAGCGCATGAAGATGGGGGCAGGGGAGGGAAGAGTCTTTGTAGGTGCATGCCAGGCATCACAGCAGAGAGGTAGTTAGCCCGGCTCTGAGTCATGCAAGCAGCTGTCATCTGCTCCCTCAACTGCAATGGTGCCAGGTCTTAAATATGACATTATTGTATTGGAAGCTCAAAATTATTGTATTTCCCAAAAAACTACCGTACACTGTAAAAATGCAAATAAGTATGCAAATAAGTCTTCTCATCTACTTTCTATTGCTCAGGGTAACTTGCCAGGGAGTGCAAACTGGGTCAAATGTGCAGTATGTCTTTTTGCGGGGAGCAGTCATAAGAGAGTGCTGACAGCAAGCCCAAAGGTCAGGTAAAACTTCCTGAGAAGTACTTGGGTTTTGCATGTGCTGCATCAAGGAGCTACCAAAAGGATAGTACATTTTGAGCACTGGTTGTACATTCTACCAAGGTTGATATTCTCGTACACAAAGAATAACTATCGTACACCCACCAGCACGTGCTGCCCCGAGCAGCGCCCGGCCTCCGTCCACTGAATGGAGCTCATGCCCCGGGGCAGAGCTCGAAGGTGAAAGGCGAGACCATGCAAATAACACGCTCGAAGGCCCCGCCCACTCCTTGCTCCGAACCCCGGCTGACCAGCGCTGAAGGAGCGGGGTTCTCTCCCCCCGCCCGACTTTTCCGGAAATGACGCACCCAGCGCCGGAAGTTGAAGACGCATCCGCGCCCGCGCGGAGGGTAAACAAGAGGCCGCAGGCAGGGGGGAGTGCGGCGGTGGCAAGGGCGGCTCCAGCTCCAGCTCCAGCTCCAGAGCGCGGCGAGGATGGGTGGCGTCCTAGGCCTCTGCTCCGTGGCCAGCTGGGTAACGTGGGCTGGGGGGACTCTCTTCGCCCCGCCCCGCCCCGCCCCTCCCTTCCCGAGCGTCGGGCCCGGGGCTTTGTGCTCGGCCCTGTGGGGACCTCTTTCCCCTCGCCAATGGGCCGGTACACCTGTCCTTTCTCCCCAGTGGTCCGGGCCGTCCCCTTCAATTGGCACGGACCTCTCCGAATGCAATGGTACGGGCCGCCCCTGGCCGAACCCGGCTCCCTGTCCCTTCCTGCCGCGCCCTGTCGGCCTCCCATGACGTCGGGGAGTCCTTCATGTCACTTGTGCTGCGAGGAGTAGGCTGGAGCCCGAGCAGCAGAAGCCCTCGGGTGGGGCTGGGTTAAATTGCTAACGGGGCTTAGAAACCGACCTCGCCCCCTATTTCTGAGTCACCCCCGTTGAGCGAAGTGCTAAGATTTTAAAGGGAATCGGAAGTCATGGTAGAGGTGGTGTCTTTAACAGATCAGCTAGATACCTGCACATAAGTGTATTTGCAAGCTTTTGGGCACATTTGCCCTTCCTCAGGCAGAGGAGAGTGCAAAGATTGTATAATTTCTCCCAAGTGGAAATGACAGTTCATATTTTACAGGAGAGCGGGTGGTGTGGTAAGATCTGGTTGGCGAAGCTCATTTTGTGGCAGTTAGGTTCAGATAAAACTTAAAGTGGTCTATTTACCTCCACGTTGTCTGATGGCAAGCAGGATGTTGAGCTCTTTCTTTCTGGTTATGATATTTCATGGATCCCAGGAGGATGGTTAGTGGAAAGCTCTCTCGGGCAAGGGATTTTAAGCATGCAGCTCAGGCAGGATCCCACTGGCTCCTGGGGTGGGCGCAGTGTGTGGGGATAAAGGGACACCTGGAGAAAAGCATCCTGGGTTGGAAAGCTTGTCTGAGTGCATCCCAGCCATGCACAGGGTCCATTTAAAAAGTATTCCCTCCTCGCCCCAAATTCTTGCCCCTCATGCAGAGTCATTAGCTAGAAGGTAGAGTTGCTTTGTACCAGTCACAGACCAACTATGGACTGATTTCCCACGTCTTATTTCGACTGGTTTTATTTCTCATCCAGAAGACGGGAATAAACGCAGTGGAAGTGAGGAGTACAAAGTCAGCTCACATAGTTAGGGGGTTTTGCCATTTTATTCCATTCTTGTTTGGCAAAGCTAGTATATAGAGCGCTACATTAAAATGCCAACTAGCTGACTTGAATGCAAAATGCTCCATAATGATTAAAAATTAATGAGCAGTTCTCTCTCTTGTGTGTGATTAGGAAAAGCCAGTTTGATTCTCTAAGTTCATGTTAATTTAACTATTTTATTCATAGATTTTTAGGGTTGGAAGGGAACTATTAGATCATTGAGTCTGACCCCCTGCCCTAGGCAGGAAAGAGTGCTGGGTTTAGATGACTCAGCCAGGTGTTTGTCCAATCTCCTCTTACATATTTCCAAGAAAGTGGATAGCACCGCCTCGCTTGGAAGCTTACTCCATATTTTGGCAACCCATCACTGTAAAGAATTTTTTCCTGATGTCCAACCTAAATTTGTTCTGGTAAAGAAATGCGGATATTCTGGGAGGGCTGTGATCTGCGAATTGGGTGTTTATAAAGTAGTGTAAGTTAATGTTTGTTTGTTTGTTTGTTTGTTTGAAGAAGCAGAGTGTCCTGACTGCTTATGCTTAACCTTTCAATAACATGATTTTTTTCAAATGATAGTTTGTGTTAGCTGACAAGCTGTGTTTTAACAAGCTAATTAAAATATAATTTAACATAAATTTTAACATACCTCACTTTTCCAGTACAAAATAAAAGTTTTTCTGATGCCTGAATTCCAGATAACATGACTTTTACTGTAGTTGTTTTATCCGGCACCTTATTAACCAGCATGCCAGTTGACACAGCAAAAGCAAAACTGGAAGTGCCCACTGTGGCACTTCCTTTTTGCCCAGCCTGCGTGGCCTGGGGCAAAGCAGCCTGTGCTGCCAAGCTGCATATCAGCCTTTCCCCAGTGTGCCTGGGGCCCCACTCCCTGTGCCCTGGCACTCTAATGCATCAGGAGGGGCAGTGGCGTGGCAGGAGGAGTGGCAGTCTGAATAATGTGTTTTTGCCTCTCGGGTAACTGGCGTATTTGGTTATCTGGCACGCCCCGTTCCCCATGAGTGCTGGACAAGAAAGCTTTTGCTGTATTGAATATTTGGATAACCTAAAATAAATACTACTCTTTTTTCTTTTTTTAATCTTTGCAATCGCTTTTGTAGAGAGTGATTTGCAGATCCAACTTGCAGCTTTCTGGACAAATACTCACTTATGCGTTATCTTACTCGAACAATCTTCCTAGTGCTTAAGCTCATTTTTCCTCCTCTTTGCTGCCACAAATCAAACGGACCAGACCTGCTTTCCTGCTTACATTTCCTCAGTGCTGCCTTGCTCAGAGACTTGGGTACTTAAATTGTTGGGGCACATGCAAGGTATGAAGACTGTCCTGATCTCTATGAGCCCTCAGGTGTCACTTGAGTTGAATGACATTGTCCAATATAAGAATAACGTGCAGTATGCATCAGCCGTGCCATAGTAGTAGTAATAATAATAGCTATGCATGTGTAGGAAACTACTCTGCAGTTGTTCATGTGTGTGCAGTTCACATGGATGGGAGCTGTGTTTAGGATATGATTCCCTCCGGCCTCCCAGAAATTGAGATTGCAGCTAAAAGACACTAGTGAAAGCAAAGCTATGGCTTCCATGAAAGTGCACTGCTTACAGTGCACCAGCAAGGAGAATATTGCTGTCTCTGCTGTTGCTAGGCTCTAGGATGTCCGACATGTCTCTGTGCATATACATTCGTACAAGATCCCTTCATTTAGTATGAGCAGGAGGTGGTAGCCTCCGCAGTCAATTTGGTACTGTACTTAATGTGACTGTTGATTGGGACAGTTGTCTAAAGTGGTGACTCTTTACAACAGTTTATGCACAAAGTTTTCTGACCAATATCAGGTAAATTCCATCTCTACCTTCCCCTTTGCTACCAGAGGATACTTATAAAACTTCGGAAAGATGCAGATGATTCTGGGGCCAGGGCACAGATTCTGGATCATTCAGGATTGGGCAAAAAGTTGAGGTTAGAGCTTCAAGTAGGAAGTGGGTTAAGACGCTCTAGGTTCAAACACCCACCAAGCACAAACGCCCTGTGACAGTTGTCAGTCAGTTGTTTCACAAAATGGCAGACACGTCTCCAGCTGTAAATAGTGGATGAAAATCAATAGCAGAACTAGAAGAGTACTGCAGCCTTTTACAGGATGAATCTGTAGTAGAGGCAAGACAATAGGATTGCACAACCAAGACACTTCTGTGGCTTATTTTGAAAGATGGTTCTGTAATAGAGTAGTCTGATAGCTCTTTGTTGTTCTTCAGGATTGAAGCAGTCAATACAGAACGGGTGGAAAGTCAGCAGTAACAGCAATAATATAGACTACAGAGAACTAGCATTTCTTGATCTTGATGTTACTCACGAAACACCTTTGCTGCAAAATTACACGACAACCAAAGATCGGATTGATTTGCCCCATATAAAAATGGTCATCCCTGTTAACTAAATTAGGATGAACAGTATATAGAAATAAAGTATCTTGAGGTAACCTCATCAGGTATCACTTGTTTGACATTCCCTAACAAAGCCATTCTCTCATTTTAATAAAATATTGGCTTGTCTGCATGAGAACATTGCTAAAGGTTAAATATAGATTTTTAATGTGAAGTGGCCTTTTTTCCCCTCTCTTTGTAGAGTAAACTGTTCTCATCTGATTTATTTTGCCCTCAGACATAACTTGCTTTCCCAGGGTATCAGCAGCAAAGGGAGAAAAGAATGCTGAGCAACTATAAATACTTGTTGCCTGTGAATAGTCTCTTACATTTTTATATTGGTCTTGCACTTTATATCCCTTTCTAAATTGTGCAAATTGCTCTTGTTAGATAACTGAGGGCCACCTGAATTCTGAATGTTTTTATAGCATTTATTCAGAGGAATAGGCTATTTTTTTTTTCAGTCAAAAGATTGAACTCTGATTCATTAATTGTGTATTACTTGGTGCTCAGAGGTCATAGTAGTGATTGTGACCTGTCTTTTTGCCTGCTGTCATAGAGACACATACCAGATATATTGTATATGAAAAACTATAATGTCCGCATATAGATTAAATCGCAAGAACAGTAAACTGGTAAGCAAACTTGGTTCAACTATTATTTAATAATACATTTATAATGCACTTATACACAAATAACTTGTATGTGTATACAATATGTATACATTTATGTATATTTACAAATTGTTTTACTTACTAATAATAAATGAAGATTGTGCAGTATTAAAAAAAACACACCAAAAAACAAAACTCTGAACTCTTTTACCAAATAAGTTAACAGCAGCTTTTGAGATACAAAAATAATCTTCTTTGTGCAGTGAAGCAGTCCTGATGAGCTTCATAACATTAGAAAGGTTTCTAGAATGTTATGGGAAATAATGAATTGATGAGGAGGTGGACTGAATGATCTTAAAGTATTTTCTGCCAGTAATTTTAATAGTCTGTGCAACCTGGCTAAATATTTGAATATGAACATAAACAACTTTGATCCTTTTTAACAGTGTTCCATCATTTCTCCTGCTAGATACCATGCCTGTGTGGCAGTACTCCATGTTTGCTGTGTCGATGCTGCCCCAGTGGAAACAACTCCACCATAACAAGACTGACTTACGCTTTCTTTTTGCTCCTTGGAGTGAGTGTTGCCTGTGTGATGTTAATACCAGGCATGGAAGAACAGCTGAAGAAGGTCAGATTACTTTTTTGCTTAATGTGCTTTCGTAGAACAGATATTTCAAAATGGCCAGACAGCACCGTAAAAATGTGCCTGACTTGAAGTTATGAAATACTTGTTCTGCTACCAGTAAACAGGTCTGCATACTTGGAGTCATCGTTCAGTGTATAATGTTTTACATGTTCTGTTTTAAGGATAAGCAGTTATTGATAGAATACAATTCTCCTGTTTTATATCCTCTGGAAGTAAAGTTTAGTTCTTGGGTCCAGAGCTGCTCAGATGTATTTATATGTAAAATATATGGTAAAATAAAGATTGCAGCACATGGTTTTGCTGTGACCCCAGCACTCGTTCCTGCCATTGGCGGGGGGTCAGACTAGATGGCCTGCTTTAGGCCCCTTCTGACCCTAGATACTATGATACTATGTTTTTATGTGTGCATAGAGATTATTTTATAAGTAATAATTTGATATATATATATATATATAAACCTAGTTCATAGAAATCTGACATTTTTTCTTACTTTTATCTATTGATACACTTTTAGGGTGTTTTTTGGCAGTAGAAATCAAGTGAGAGAGTATTATTCTACAGTCCAGAATAACAATATGTGCTGCCTCTACCTGTCCAAGGGTCCCCTGTGCATGTGGCACATTTGTCCCAGGTGGGGTAGGGTAGGTTGAGGCCAGCATTTGGGCTGGCCCTAGTTGCCTTTACCTGGGGTCTTCCAGGGGCTGTAGCCACAGCAGTCCTGCAACAGGGAGCCTGGCTGGCAGCTGGAGTATGGTTCTGGCTTGCCAGGCTGTGGTTTGGGGTGGAGAATGCTGCTGCCATGGGCATTGCCCTGCTTTTCTTAGGTGCAGAGTTTTTAGACACTAGAATCTCCCAGTGTCAATCCCCCTTCCTCCCTACCCCCACTGCCATCCCTGTGCTGCAGATGAGCCATGGCAGAAGATGGGTCTGTGGCATTGTATAACGCACGTGCATGCTCATTTGGAGGTGCCTGTTGTGGTATTTTAGTAAGATTACAGTGTAAATCTTTAATGGTATATTACATAAAACGATTTTTGTGATAGACTTTCAATTAATTAGATGCTTTATGTGGCAGTTAATCCAACTCCTTCAAAGAAGTAACTTCATTCAGATTTGAGACAGACATTTTATACTAATTGTGTCCTTGTTTCTTCAGTTTTCTGGATCATTGTTTTCTCTGCTAAATATACTTTTGGATATAGATTAAGGAGTACATTGTGATTATATCCTTCATTAAAACACTATTTGTAAAAGTATTTACTTTAGAACTTGGGTCAGAGTAATTTCAGTTGCCTTGAAAAGAGATATTACAGCCTTATGAAACATGGTTATATAGTGTATCATTTTAAAAGTTTACTGCTATCTTGGTACAGACTGATAAAAAGGAAAATTGGAATTATCTTTTTTCAATGTACTGACAGTTTCATTGGCTGTCTTGCTACACTTCTCTGCTCCCCCTCCAAAATTTTTCTTCTTTGTTTTATTCCAAATGGACCTAAGCAAGGCTGCTTTCTCAGTGCATGGTTTGTGGGTTTTTATCACCAGCATAATAATTGGCACAGCCCTGGAGTAATTACTAATTATCTACTGCTTTGAAACAGCAAATTGAACTTTCTTTGGATTCCAAAAAATTGATGATGTCTCTGATTGTATGATTAAGCATGTTTTCTGAATATTCTTTTTTTCAAAAACTTTCTTACCCATGCACTGACTTATAGATAATTTTATATGCATGCAACTGGATAATCTGACATTCTAAATATATATGAAGTGGTTGAAATAATATACAGGTTCATGAATACTGAAAAATTATTAAAACTCAAAATTTGCCCATAGAAATAATCTTGTAGGTCACTGAAACCTTTTGTGTTAATCATAGATTCCTGGTTTTTGTGATGGAGGGATTGGAACAGCTCTTCCTGGTGTGCATGGCCATGTGAATTGCGATGTCTTAGTTGGATACAAAGCAGTGTATCGTGTGTGCTTTGGTTTGGCAATGTTCTTCCTTCTGTTCTCCTTATTGATGATCAAGGTGAAGAGCAGCAGTGATCCAAGAGCAGCAGTGCACAATGGGTAAGATACAAGAATGAATGTGCATGGCATAGCTATTGTGAAGATTGCGATCAGTAGTTAAGCATTCCAGTCACATCAGCTCTTTGAAAAGAGTTTTATAGCAGCTGGAATTATATAGCAAGCTCATAAATCAAATGTTCAAGGGAAGGCATAACAAATTTAGTGTGTTTAAATAACAAAAAAACAGTGCTGTCATTTGTGGCAATTTAATCTTAGTGTTTGAATTCCATTGGTGGGGGATGTCTATCCAGACATGTCTTGAAAGTAAACATACTGCCTTTAACCTATCCAAGATAAACTATCAGCTTAGGAATTCCAGGAGGTCCAACAAGCTTGTAAAAGTGCCAGTTACACACTAACTCTGTTATAAAAATCATGCTCCTTGCAACTTGATTATCTGGGGCCTTTGTATTAAGCTGCACAATGCAGTTTCCATAGTTTTTATGTTAAAATAGTAAACCTCAGCATAGTGACACGCAGCAGATAACAAGTTGGGTTGAGTTGTAGACGTTGGAGGGCTGGACTAGGATCCAGCATGACCCGGATAGACTGGAAAAATGATCCACAATCAAGCAGATCAGCTTCAGCCAGGACAAATGCAGTCCTCCACTTAGGATGATATAATTGCATGCATAAATACAGAGTGGGGAATGATTGCCTAGGCTGCAGTACTACAGGGAAGGACCTGGGGGTTACAGTAGACCATAAGCTGAATTTGAACCAACAGTGTGCTCTTGTTGCCAAAAAAGCCAGTAGCATGTTGGGTTGTATAAACAGGAATGTCACAAGTCAAGGGATATGACTTTTTTTCTCTCTTCAGCACTGTTGAGGCTTCACCTGGAGTATTTGGGCCCCACACTTCAAGAAGGACATGGATAAATTTGAAAGAGTTCAGCACAGAATGATGAAAATGATGAAGGGCCTAGAAAGGAAGATTTTTATGAGGGAAGGCTGGAAGAGCTAGGGTTATTTTAATGTTACTTTTCAGGGGAAATAAATGTGGGGGGAAAGGAGGATTAGATACGTTTTCAAATACCTGCAAGGTGATTTATAGAGAGGATGAAGATGGGCTTTTTCTGTGGCTGTAGGAGACAGGACTAGGAGCAGTGGCCTTGAGCTGTAGCAGAGAACTCAGGTTGGAGATTAGGAAGGACTTCCTGATTATGATAGCTTGTTACAGTGCATAATCACTAACTCAAAATTGTGGAATCTTCTTTCTTTAGATTCATATTCCCTTCCAAGAGCAGGTTGGACAGACGCTTGGCTGGGGTGGTTTAGTCAGGGGTGATTATGCCTTGAGCAGGGACCGGGAGCAGATGACCTTGTAAAGTCTCTTTCAGCCCTGCTTCCCTAATGACATTCTCTAGTTAACAGTTTTGTATGCCAAAAGTATCAGTAGGATTCAAGCTTGGTACCTACACCAGTCGTGATATTAATTTATTTTAAGGAAGAGAGAGTCTGATAGTTCAGTTAGCAAAGAAATCGCACAGGTAGGCAAGTTTGACAAAGAGAAACACCTTGACTGATACCCTACTATACTTCTAAAACAAAAATAGCACTTAATACAGATTTTACACTAAATATAATCCTACTTCCACAACAGCCATGAAACTGCCAACACCTAGACTTTCTGAGTGTGATCACCCCAAGGTGATTAAACTGCAAAAAATTCATTTGCTATTGCCTGCAAACATCTGAGCAATAAAGATAGGGCGGTCATTTTTATTTTACATTCAGCACAATAGAAAACCGTAAGCCCCCTTCAGTATGAGGTTGGACATGTTTTCAGCGTGGTTTGTTGGGGTGCTTGATTCTTCCCATGCTTTTCTTTAAAAACGAATTCTTCATTGCCTAAGCCTGCTGGAATTAAAAATTCACAGAACTTAATTTGTGTATTCTAGGGGAAAGTAGACATTATTCATGCTTGTTGTTGTGGACTTCTGGAAAATGTACAAACTTCCATTATAAATGAAGTTATTACAGTATATACCCAGCAGTATTAAACACAACTATTGAGAGAGAGAGAGACCAGGTCACATCAAACTGGCATCTAAAAAAAAGTAGTCCTTTCCTTATTTTTCCATCCTGGGAATATGCCTTCAAACTACTCCCAAACCAGTATCTTGAATAGCTCTTTCATCATGCTTTTTATATAAGCAAGAAGTGCAGCTGTTTGCTACATTCAGGCAACACAAGAACATAGTTCTTCTAAAATTAATATACAAGCCTAAAAATGGTTACTGTACCTAGTAGTACCAATTCCTTATTTCAGTGGTGTTAAATGTACAGTGTGGGCTAGAATCAGTCCACAGAGCCATGTTGTCTGGCTCGTGGAGCTCCCGAGGGTCTGGAGATTCAGGGGTGGGCAGTATAAGGTAAAGGGGCCTACCAGTGACATCCTGGGTATAGAGTCCTGCTGGGGACATGTGTTGGTGGCTCTGGTCAAGTGATAGTTGCATTTACCCTTGCAGCTGGTACCATCACACCCCCTGCTATTGCATCTAGACCTGGCTCACAAAGAGTCATATGTTCCATGGTGAATTTGACACCCTTCTCTTACTGAATCCTTTCACCCTTCCTCTACAGGGGGATACAGTCCTTTTGGCATAGTTTAAACTGACGTTACCCTAAAACCTGTTTTCAAAAGTGCTTTTACCTTCCTGACATCTGATTGACCAGGTACCTTCCATACCTGACCTCTGATATTTTTCTTTCCCTCCACTCACCTTTCAGCCCTCCCTTACTTTTCTGTCCTTTGTCTTCCTAATTTCCATTCATTTCCTTTTTCACAGGAAATTCTACCTTGAATTATTACTACTGTAAAGTCTCCTTTACTCACTCACCTTTGACTTTTTTTCCTCCTGCTTTTACCCCCCAGCTTCCCTGCTGTATCTTTTTGTTTTCCTAATTTGCACCTACTTACATTCTCACTGTCATCTTGTCACACTTTTAGCTTCTCTCATTCCTTGGAGTCTCAGAACAGCAGAGACTTCCTATGTCTGCATAAGGGTGATTGCACCCGAAAGCTTGCTAAGAACATTTTCCCAACTACTCAGTTGGTCTAATAAAAGATATCTCGCATCTGCCCAAAGAACCTTGCCTGCATATGTCCTTAGACCAACATGGCTACAACCAAAAATCCAGCTGACTGTATACGAATCTGTTGTAGTGCGGAACTCTTCTATGCCAATTCAGTATTTTTTGTGGTAGATAAAATTGTCTAGGAATCTCCTTATATGTTTCCGACGTTGAACTTTCAAACCCGAGCTGCATTGCTGTTTTAGTCATATCACAGGAATTTGATTCTGGCAGGCTACTAAGAAGAATAATCTAATACATTGCGTACAATGAAAAAAACATCTAGTCACTTTAAAGGGCTTTGATTTATTACTAAATAATTCATAAATGAGGCTTCTGTCATTACTGTGAACATCAGTGATTTCTTCAGTGGTACTGATTTAAGGGTAGTTTTTATGTAAATCATGTTTTTACTTTTTGCATTTAGTATGTATTTAGTTTCAGCTGTAGTCTTTAAATCGCAGCAAGACTATTACAGAACTTGAAAGCTCTGTACATACTCATAAATCTTATCTGTCAGTTTTTTCTTAGTGATGCAAAAGTTATAGCTATCAGACCTCAATTAGCTGGAATGGTCACTGCCTTTGTGCAAATTCATAACAAAAAAATGACAGATTTCTAATGGTTCCTGTTTTTGTTAGCATAAGCAAAACAAAACCCAACAAAACTGAGGATTACACAGGGTTTGCTAAAATGCTTTTACAATTTTAAGCTATATCCTAGGACTAAAATATCACAGCAGTTACACTGGTTATGCAGCTAGAACTTCTAAGTATTTTAAAAGGGATCTGGAATCAAATATGTAACTTGTGTCAGGATGAACCTACTCTCTTTGTTCATTTGTTTCTTTTAATCAAGGTCACTTCCAAGGAGAAATAAAACTGCACAAGTTCAGAAATTGGCACTAATGAAGTATCTGATTAATGATCTAAATCAGTCTAGATTATAAAGTAGGGTTTATTGCTTTTTAAAATTCAAAAGTAGCATGCCTTTCCAGCTCTGCTGTCTTCCCCACAGTAGCAGAAATTTGTGTCCCTGGGGAACTGGATTGTGTTCTCAACATGGGGGTCATGAACAGCAGATTTTGGTGGCAATAGTGTGGGAAAGAAAGTGCTCAAAGGTTGAGAATCGCTTAGCTAGATTTTCCTTTTTATATCATTGCTTGTTTTTTGTGTGCAATATTGGACATTTGTCTGTAGGACAATCTTTTTATAATGTTCAGTGTACTGTAGCTTCTTCACCAATAGGTGAGGTCTCATAGCTCAGTTACAAGCTACTGAAGACAGGCTGTTATAATTATGTTTTAACTATTTGATTTTAAGCTTTTCCATGATGGCTTGATTTTTTTTTTTATTTATTTTTTTTTTTTAAAGCTTTTAGCAAAAAAATCATTTTTTGCTTCCAAGAAGAAAAAATAGATTTTTTCCTATACATATGACTTTTCAGTTGGTTATAGTGGCAGGGTTTCCCATCCCCTCTCCCTCCAATCTGTGTGTTTTTAGCGCAGTCTAAAAGACTAGTTGTGCAAAGTCTGTTTGTTATGATTTTCTCATACTCCTGAAGAGTTAACCTGTGAACCCTGAGAAGCCATATGGCAGGAGTTCTGGGTGTACTTAGCTTATGGGGGAATTTAGGAAGTCCCAGGGAGAAAGCAGTTAAGACCACAGGTCCCAGTTCTTAGGGTGAGTGCCAAAAGAGCCATACCCTGAGAGGGTAGTGCCAGACTCGATTTGGACTCTAGAGGCTTCGCACAAGTGAGAACTTATGTGGTGGTATACTCCCAACAGCAGCCTGGGGAGTATGCAGCTGAAGGGGAGCTGTACTGAAAACTGAGATGTACACAGAACTGGGTAACAGTCAGGAGCAGAGGTAGGCTCCGTGGAGAACTTCCATCCCAGGCTCCTTCATATCTCCTTTTCACCAGGGTTTTTTTTTTTTTTTTCCCACCCTCTTTGGCATTGTCCCCTTACCTGTCTATCAACTCTGCCTAGGTTCCTGGGGACAGATACCAGAATGGAGGCTTAAGCTCTCTATTGTTTTAGCAAGGATCTCATGACTGGGAGTGGAAGTAGGAATCTCTGCCCTTTTGCCCAGTAACCAGTGATACATTTCAAATTGGTTGGCTGGCAGCCACCAACTGCTGGCCTTCGTTGGATCAGGTAGATGATGTCAAAAGAGCTATATGTGCCAAGACTGCCTAGGAGAAGGGGCGGTAGCCATGATGAAGACGGAGCAGCTGAACATCTGCTGCTCTCTCTCTCTCTCTCTTTTGTGTTATGAGGACATGTGAACTACCTGCCTCCAGAGGAAAGCTCCAACAGCCTCTGGATGATACTTGTGAGTAAATCACCTGAACCCAATTAGATATATGGCCTGCAGTAGCACACATTCGTGATCAAAGGCTACCATGCCACGGTTTGTTCTAGGGTTATTCTGTAGTATTTCTTTTATCTCGCACCCTTTCCTTAGCCTTCCCTTTTTGTAACCACTAAAATTCTCCACTGTACCAAGCGTGGTGGACTTGTTGGGAGAGGCATGCCTCTGTGCCCCTTTCATCTGGCTGACTAAGGGAGGCTACTTTTCGTGCTTCAGGAAGCACCCCAGGCTTTTGCAGTGGGTCAAGCACTCTCAAGGACTACAAGGTCTGTGTACCCAAGGGGGCACATAGTCATGGACAGACCTTGAGCGCTGGTGGCGGTACCCCCAGGTTAGCAGGTGTGCTCCAGGAAAGGAGTTGGCCAGATGTAAGGCATCCCCAGGGTGGCACTTGGAGCCTGGTAGGTGGTTGGGCACAGTGAGGTGGGTGGCTTACTGGCCTGCTACAGTCTCTAGAAGACAAGGTTGCTGGAGACTTGGCTAAATAGTTTATTTGCTGGAACAGGCTAGAAAGAGGGTGGGATTTGAAAATCACAGGTGAAGGATTAATTGAAGGAACTTGGAGTGGTTAGAGAGACTATTCTGAGACCGGGGTGTGTTTGGGTGCATCAGAGAAAGTATGTGCCTCTTGAGAAACTGGAAGATACCCGACTTGCTATTTCTCTGCTGCTAGTAAATTTACATAAATCCCTGGCAAAGTGCATGTGCCTCATCCTTTTTTTCTTTTTTAGTATAGAGGGAAGCATTAGTCCTAATATTATTATAAAAGCATCTGTCTGTCTGTCTCTCATACTTTATTCATGCCCTGATTGTACTCTGATTAGCTGTTTGTCAGCCAAACAAGTGTTTCAACAGGAGCTGGTGGTGGCGGTGGAGCACCACTGTGATAATGGGGAGGGGAGGGTGTTCCCTGGAGGCAGTGGCAACAGCGTGGACGTGGACGGAGCAGTGGGGGAGACCTTGCCCCTCCCGCCCTGCTCCCTGCAGGTAGCAATGATGGAGCAGGGAGGGGGAAAAGGTCACTGGAGCTGGCCTTGCCCCCCATCCCTTACTCCTTGCAGGTGATGGCAGGGGGTGGGGTTGAGATGCTGCTGGGGTGGGGCAAGACCACCAGCTCTGGCCTTGGCCTGCCCCTATTGTCATCGCTCCCTGCAGGACCAAGGGGGCGGCTGTGCGGGGAGAAGCAGGCCTGATGCAGGTTGGGGGAATAGTGGGTGTGCTATGGTAGTGTGAGGAGGGGAGGAGTGGACCCGAGCTGGGGGAGAAGCTGGCCTGCCTCGGCAGTTGTGAGGAGCAGCAGGCCTGTGGCTGGGGAGGGGAGGGGAGGAGCGAGTCCCCTCCTCCAGCTCACTGCTCCCGGCCCCCCTCCTCCCCCCCCGGGTTGTTCTTTTGGGCAATTGGTGAATTATATATGCTTTGCTAAGACCCCATTTAGAGTATAGTGTACAAAAGTGGTGGTCAAGTTTAATAGATGATCAAGGTATGGATAGTTTATTTTAAGAGATTTTACTTGCTTAGGAGGGAAACTGGGCTCACGTGACCCCAGCCAGGTAAGCATTGAGCTGCTTCCTAAAGACTCCCAGGGTAGGAGCCAGCACCACTTCCCTTGGAAGTTGGTTCCAGGTCCTAGCCGCCCTAACTGTGAAGTAGTTCCTACAGATGTCTAATCTGAACCTACTCTCCAACAACTTGTGGCCGTTATTCCTTGTTACTCTGGGGGGCACTAGGGGAAACAAGGGGTCCCCCCTTGTGAGTTTATAGATGATCACCAGGTCCCCCCTCAGCCTCCTCTTGTGAAGGCTGAACAGGTTCAGGTCCCGCCCGTAGCCTCTCATTGTAGGGTCTGCCCTGCTGTCACCGGATCATGCGGGTGGCCCTCCTCTGGACCCTCCCAATGTTGTCCACGTCCCTCTTGAAGTGGGATGCCCAGAACTGGACACAGTATTCCAGCTGTGGCCTGACCAGTGTCACATAGAGGGGAAGGATCAGCTCCTTGACCCTACTTGAGATGCACCTGTGGATACACGTTAGGGTCAGGTTAGCCTTTTCAATCGTGACCTCACCCATGTTCATCTTGGAGTCAATGATGACTCCAAGGTCCCTTTCTGCCTCCGTGCTCTCAAGAAGGGAGTTTCCCATCTCATAAATGTGTTGCCGGTTACTACTGCCCAAGTGTAGCACCCTGCACTTGTCCATATTGAAATGCATCCTGTTTTTATTAGCCCACCCTTGCAACCTATCCAGATCTTTCTGCAGTCTTTCCCTCCCTACTAGCGTGCCCACCTCACCCCAAATTTTGGTATCATCAGTAAATTTGAATAGTTTGCTTTTCACCCTGTCGTCCAAATCGCTGATAAAGAAATTGAACAGTGCGGGCCCAAAGACCGAGCCCTGGAGGACTCTTCTACCTACTTCCCCCCAGGTCGAATATGACCTGTCCACTGCCACGCTCTGAGTATGACCCTTCAGCCAATTAGCAGTCCATCTGACTGTAGGCATCGATGCCACAGTCACCTAGTTTTTTAATGAGGAAGGGGTGGTTGACAGTGTCAAAGGCCTTGCTGAAGCCCAGAAAGTGCAGATGACACCTGCATCCAATGTTTTTGTGACCTGATTTTAAAAGGCAATCAAGTTGATCTGACGTGACCTGCCCCTAATGAAACCATGCTGGTTGCCCCTGAGCCTCATCCCTGATGCTGGCCCATCACAGATGTGCTCCTTGATGATCTTCTCAAAGAGTTTCCCCAGGATTGAGGTAAGACTGACGGGCCTATAGTTGCCTGGGCTCTAACCCGGTCCTCCTCAACCTTAGGCCTTGAGGCGTTCCCCTCGAGTACGTCTTGAAACACGGTGGGGGAGTCCCGGTCCCTGCACAAGAAAACAGAAGTGAAGAATTTGTTAAAGATGTCTGCCTTTTCCTCTGGTGCAACCACCAGATTGCCCAGTGCATCTTGCAGGGGCCCCACATTTTGTGGTGCTGCCTTCATCCTCCCTATGTATTTGAAAAAGGACTTTTTATCTTTGATCTTGGATGCTAGTCCTAGCTCTATGTCTGCCTTAGCTTTCCTAACAACCCCCGTACAGGCCTGAGCAGTGGAGGTATACTTGTCTTTGGAGATAGCGCCCCCCCCCCGCATTTCCAGACTTCCTTGGTGAGCTAGGGAGGCTTTCGGACACTCTTGCCCCCTTTGCTTCTTGTTGGGATTGTCACTCCTTGGGCCCTAAATATCATCTCCTTAAGGAACAACTGCTCATCTTGGGCATTGAGTTCCCCTGCCCTTGAGAACCTCAGCGCCTCTCCTACTAATCTCTTCAACTTGTTGAAGTTGGCCCTCTTGAAGTCTAGGGCTACTGACTTGCAGCAGGCCCTTGTCACCCTGAGCTGGATGATGAATTCCAACAAGCGATGATCGCTATTACCCAGGTGGTCAAGGACCTGGAGCCCCCTTACCAGATCATCGCCAGTGGCCAGGCCCATGCCCAACAGGGCATTTCCTTTGGTGGGACTGTGCACCTCCTGTGTTAAGTGGAGGTCCTGAGTCTCGGCTAGGAACCTCCTGGAATGGTCCAACCTGGCTGACTGCTCCTCCCAGAAGATGCCCGGGTAATTTAGATCACCCATGACAACTACATCCCTTGCCTTAAGTGCCCCTTTATTTTTACTAGTTACTTTTCTGTAACTAGTTCCAGGTGGGAGGGAGAAGGACGGGAAAGTTAAAAGATGATACTGATAGAGGATTACTTGAGAATAAATTGGTCAAAAATGAAAATGAATTTGTATTAGAAGACTGTTCTAACTGTTGGATGAGTGAAATTTTGCAATAGCTTTTCATAGGATCAGGCCTGGGAAGTAAGACTTATGGGGAAAAGCTGAAAGAGCTAGAACCATTTAATTTGGAGAAGAGAAGACTATATGGGGCAGGGGGGGATTTGATAAGTCTTCAGCTACCTGAAGGATGATTATAGAGAGGGTGGGGGGGATGGGCTTTTCTCTGTGACTATAGGGGACAGGACTAGAAACAATGGCTTCAAGCTGTTGTAGAAGAGACTTAGGTTGGAGATTAGGAGGGACTGTCTGACTGACGGTGGTGAAGCATTGGAATAGGCTATGTAGAGAAGTTGTGGACTTGACATCCTTAGAAATTTTCAAGAGCAGGTTAGACAGACACTTGTTTGGGATGATTTAATCTGGGATGCTTGAGCAGGGGTCTTTGAACAAGGTAATTTGGGGAAAGGAACCTAAATTGTTTCAAGATGCAGCTTGATAAATTCCTGGAATGGACGTGGCAGTAGGATACAGATGGATGATACCAAAGTTAAAAACTCTGATGCAGGGTGTTTGTTTGTTTTTTTTTTCAAGGAGTTGTGAGTATACTTGACCAATATGCAGGAGAAGGATATGGTGGTGTAGGGCTTAGTTTGGCTTGATAGTGCAGGCAGAACCTAGTGGTAGAAATTGGAGTTGCAGAAAGTGGTCTCTGAGTTGTAGCTGTCATGTTAGGTAGAGAGTTGGATCAGTTTTTGTCAAGGGGATGTATGGGCTTGCAGCATTCCTTGTCACTTCTGCCCTTGAGTTTCTTGCATACCTTCTATTCCTGTTGTCCCATGTTTATATGGAATCGTAGGCTTTGGTGTGCTTCTGGCTGTTTGTAGTAGGCCAAAACATTGGTTTTTCTAGGTTTAATCTGGATTATAGCCATAACTAGATACATGTAGACACCTATAAGCTGAATTAAAATTGGCTCCAGTCCAAATCAATTCTCACTGAAGGAGGATTAAAGTTAATGCAGGCTAGGGCAGTCTGAACTAGGTAGTTTAAGCTGAATAAATTAACATGCCTATATGGCATTGCTTTTAGGGAAAAACAGTCCTTAGGAACTCAGCAGATAAGCATTAAAACGATCAGTCCTTCCAAGAGATTCATTTGGATTTTTGCAGTGCAACAGAGGCTATCAGATACAAAGTCAGAGGTCCCAACAACACCTCACTATGACCTTAAGTATTACTATCCTAAGCCCCAGCTCTGCCCAAGCACGTGGTCTACTGGTATGTGAAGAAAGGGGCAAGATGCCTTGCCTTGCCTTGCCTTGCCTTGCCTTGCCTTGCCTTGCCTTGCCTTGCCTTGCCTTGCCTTGCCTTCTCTTCTCTTCTCTTCTCTTCTCTTCTCTTCTCTTCTCTTCTCTTCTCTTCTCTTCTCTTCTCTTCTCTTCTCTTCTCTTCTCTTCTCTTCTCTTGCACTCATGCTTCTGGAACAGCACTTTAGATAACTATCAGTAGGTTTGTAACAATGGAGCAGTGCTTGAAAAGGCTTATCCCTGCCTAATTGCTTCCAATGCAATCGCTTGAGCCCAGCAGACAGCAGTTTGCAAATTGGGTCTGTTAAGGGGCTGGATAGTCTAACCCTTAATTCGAATTGAAATTTGATTCAAACTGTGTGATGTGAATCAGTACACACAATTTAGAAAACTATGCATATCTACAAAAAGCCAATGATTTCCCTCCCCACCCTGTATTCATGACCTGGCTTCTGGTTTTATTCTTGTTTTGTGGGCTCAGATAAAGGGGAGTTCTGTGCTTGTCTGGAAAGGGAAAGTGTGACCATGGAGGTGGTCTTCCTAGTTGCACCCAGGGATGACTGCTCTCCTGGCATAGGGAATAGTATCTGCTAAGGTAATGTATAGTAAACCTTCCACTTAGCTGCTGGAGTGGGAAGGTCTTGGTTTTATGCCCACTTTATGGAAAGGGGAGACTCCTCCATAGCTTGCTCTTGTAGCCATGTGGCTGTGGGCAAGCAAACTCAGGGGCATCTGAAACCCCAAGCCTCTGGGCTTGGGTTTGCAAGTAGGATGCCTGCCAAAGGATTTGGAAACCTCTGAAGCCCCAGATGGGGGTAGAGGATGTTTTCCAGTAGCAGGGCCATTTATGGTTCTGGACTGACTCTCGGATTTGGAATTTGTTTTGGCTAATTTGGCTTGGAACACAGAAAATTTAAATAATAACAATAAAAAACCAAGTTTTTTCACCTGGAGCATTGCAGATTGGGTAGGGTATAGTGGAGCTCCCAGTCATACTTAAAAACCTTTCCATAGCCTGGCTGGTTGGTGTTGTGTACATGATTAGGGTTAAACCAGTAGCTGGATTTGAGATCCAAAAGGAATTTGGAGGAAGGACCATTGTTTTTCTTCCCTGTTTTGTGGTGGTGGGGGCCTATTTCATGCAATAACTTTCTGCCATTGCAGGGTCCAAAGGCCTTGGTGGTGTCATTGGTATCTTGTACTCTCTTCCTGTTTATAGATTAGATTTTGAAGCTTCTGTTTTATTGTAGTAAAGCAATGGTTTCAAACTTTAGAAAATGCCAGCTCTTAGTTTTTGACAATTTTTTTTAAATAAAAATATCAAGACAGTTCTTCTGTTGCAAAGAACTCGGACTGCAGCAGGTAGAATGTTTTTAAAACTGTGGATTCCGGTTTGCAATATATTGGTTTCCCTTGTGAACCTGTTATGCATGCCTAATAGTGTGGGCCTTGTGTTTTATTCCATCGTGTGGCACCCTGGAAAGGATCTCAAGGCAGCCAATGGGTGACTGACTGTACTAAAGATTTGTGGCTTGTGATATGCTGCAGGAACTGGAATGCATGTACTTATTTTTACGCGTCTTAAATTGGTTAAAGCAAACTTTGTATAGGTGTCCACTGACTGTATTCATTTTCGATTCCCCGATTCTCAGAAGTGCTGATCTAGAGCACGTACGAACTGCAGAGGCTTCCTCAGCCTGACAAAGGATTTTTAAACCTGAAAGCTTGCTAAGAATTTTTTTTTCCAACTATTTAAATTGGTCTAAAAAAGATATCAGAGTCATCCAAAGAACCATGTCAATCTTGGTAGCTGCAATTCATTAGCTGCAAGTCATTAAAGAAGTTAGGTAATTGCAGACTTCTTAATACAACAATCCAACATTTTCAGTAACAGATGTTCAGTTAGGATCCAAAACCAAATGTCATGAAAACACAGGCCGGATTTTTAAAAGTATTTGTAGTTTAAGAACACAAATTTATTTATTCCCAACAACATCCCCTGATGGAAATACTTAAAACTTTAAATGGGAAAACAATTCAAACAAAACTATTCCAACTCTTAAACTCCATACAGATAGGCCTTTCTGGCTTACCAGATAATGCTGTTTAGTTAAGAAACTTGAATTTGAAACTGGCCTTTAACTTTGCATTTATTCATGTACAGGTTGTAAAGAGAACAAAAAAATCCTAATTGGACTCCATTCCTTTCATTGCCTTGGCAAAAAAGATATTTTAATTCAGTTAGCACTAGTTCCTAGGAGCAGTTAGCAAATAGTTATCAGATTTGCCTAGCAAGGAAAAGAAATCAGACATGTGCTATAAAATAAGTACATTTAAATTCTATACTTCCAGGTCCCAAAACATGTTTAACTATTGAAGTTTAGTGTATAGTGGTTTTTTTTTTTCCCCTAGAATTATTGATGGTTCTATTTCTCCTTTTTCTCTTTTAGATTCTGGTTCTTTAAGTTTGCTACAGCAGTAGCAATTAGTGTTGGGGCTTTTTTTATCCCAGAGGGACCTTTTACTGTTGGTAAGATAACACAAGATTTCGTTTTATTCCATATTATGCAGTCATAATCTGTTTAAAACAAAATAAGTGCATGCTGATATCTATATCAATTTGGGTTGGGGGGTTTTTGCATACTCAAATGAAATTAGTCTTTTAAGAACAAGCAAGTAAATTTTCCATTACTCTGAATTAACTTTACCTTGTTGTCCTCAGTGTGGTTTTACGTAGGCATGGCTGGTGCCTTCTGCTTCATTCTTATTCAGCTGGTCTTGCTTATTGATTTTGCCCACTCCTGGAATGAATCTTGGGTTGAAAAAATGGAGGAAGGAAATTCAAGATGCTGGTATGCAGGTAAGATAGAGTACTGTAGTTCAGTGTGTGTTAAACTTAGTGAGATGTAAGAATGCAGTGTTTAATGCTATTTTACCCAAATACCTCATAAGCAAAGATGCTGGTTTCAAAACCAGAATTTCTTCACGTTCTCTGAGTTGGGCTGTATTTTTTATACTATGTTGGAGTATTTTACTTGATATTATATAACCTCTCAAGCTTGTTGAAAAGATTATTCAGGAATAAGCTGCTTGTAAAATGCTCCACCCATGAATTGACTTGCTGATTTATTATTTGAGGGCCAGCAACAATCTAAATTAATTTAGGTAGGTTCCTCAACTTGTCTTATTCAGCTTCTTGTTCTTGTATTTGAGCTTTTTGTTAGCACTCCAAAATTCCTGTTGATAGTGGTATTTTACTTTTTATGATGGTACCTTGAGACACCAGGAAGAATTGTACTAGGTGTTATGTAGATGCAGTATAAAAAAGATCCCTCCTCCAGTTAACTTACCTAATTAAAACCATTAAAATGGTCAAGTACTGAAACTTATATCTCTTATAGCCACTGTCTTGTTTCAGGTTTTTTTTTTTTATAATGCTCTACTTTAAAAGAAGAAAACCACTGTCAAAAAAATATTAAAAGATATTGCTCCATTTTCAGCCTACTTAATTGCTTTCTCTCTCCTTGCAGCTTTGCTGTCAGCTACGGCTGTAAATTATCTGCTGTCTCTGGTAGCTGTCATCCTGTTTTATGTTTATTACACTCATCCAGAAGGCTGCTCTGAAAATAAAGCATTCATCAGTGTTAATATGCTGCTTTGTATTGGTGCCTCTGTAATGTCAATTTTGCCTAAGATTCAGGTATGCTTTTTGTTTTTGTGTGGTTTTTTTTTTTTTTTTTTTTTTTTTTTTTTTTAAAGGTACCAATATAAATATAAGCATGTACTTTAATTGTCTGTCTTAATGGTTTCTCCATGTGTCTCCTGTATTTAGGAATCTCAGCCAAGATCTGGTTTGCTGCAGTCTTCAGTGATCACAATTTATACAATGTACTTAACCTGGTCAGCTATGACCAATGAACCAGGTAAGCCTGGCAAATTGTATGCTTCTAAAAGGTGGTGGTTCTTTGTAAAGGTGAAGTCTGCCATCTCTGTAAAGCAGCAGTTCCCAAACTCTTGACTGGTTGTGCAGCATAAGTTTAAAACGATACATCCTTAAGTACCACCAGCAAGGTTTTGCCATAAAAAGTAATTATAATAAATCTGTTAACGTGTGCCACCGACAGGTTGTCTGTATACCACTGGTGGTACCCCTACCACAGATTGGGAACTGCTGCTGTAAAATATTCAGAGTACTAAATTATGAGAGAGGATGAAAATTTTAGGCTGCAAAGAGAAAGCTATCTGTTGCACTCTACTGTCTGTACATTGGCAGTGGCAGCAGCAATCCCTCTCAGTCAAGGATGATCACTCACACGAGTTAAGTAAATGGTTGTAGATGAGTCAGCTGATGGCTAAGAAGGCTGATTCTGGAGCCACAGACTGACAGATGCCATGGTGGTGGTTCAAGGGTTGAACCATGAATTTCTTATCTTGTTTCCTTTCCTCCCATTTCTGTTGTTTTTTGCCTCCGGGGTGAGACAGTTTTCCTCAAAGTATGATGTACTTTTTTTCACAAAGCATCACCATATAGCCCTGTCCCCTCTCCAATTTGTGGTGTCAGGGCCATACTTCTTAATGTTTGCCTTGAGAAGGTAAAGGTACATCAGGTATGTGATGTGCACATAATGCTGTGTCTACCGCAGCTAATAGATACATTTTATGCTTCTCATACAGTTGAGGAATCCGTTTTTTGTATTGTGTGGGTGATTAATATTTGAATTTGAGAGAAAAGGCTTTATTATAATACATGCATTAAATGACAGCGTTTGTCATTTCCTGACTGGTAGACTCTTCTGTTTGCATCTTTAACATAGAGTTTGTATGGGACTTCCTAGTCTTTCAAAGACCAGAGAAGAAACAAAGACATTCTTCCCTGTTCAAATCTTTTTGAAAGAGTACATTAGGATGCACTACTGTATGATATATGCTATGTGAGGCAGGAGCCCTGGTTTCAGTCCAGGCACAGCCTTCTTTATCATATGGAGTGAGAGATCTCTTTCAGAGGTTGTGCTAAGCATTTGTTTGCTTGTTTCACATACAGAGAATTCAAGGCTTGCTTTCTTCTACGAGCTTGATCCAGCCTCAGTCTAGCCAGGAAGGGCATAGCCTGGCTCTGATCTAGGAGGGCAATGAAGTGTGCCCTGTTTTTAACCTGCTGCGCAGTGCTTGGGAATTGGGAATTTGGAAGGGGAGAAGGTGCCTATATTCATTGCCACCACTTCCCCCACCCCGCTAAATTTTTCTGACCTGTGGGGAGCCTTGTGGGCTTGTGATGGCTTTGTGGAGTGCATTTGGCCCACAGGCTGGAGGTTAAGCACTCTTCTGTTGAAAAACACACTGTCTTTTTCCTACATTTCGGTTTAGGAGCCAGTTAGAGCCATAAAAGACCCCATGGATATTTTATTTATAATTAAACCGTTCTCTTCAGAATTTTTTCCTTTTATTTCCTCAAACACCACATTTTATTTTTCATACAAGTAACGCTTACTAAGTTGTTTTCTGAATTCATAAAAATTCCTCATACTGCTGTCTTCAGTACTTTGCATAAATAATTGTTTTACATTCTTGTTTTGTTTAATTTCTAACGTAATCTCCCCAACAGACAGGAAGTGCAATCCAAGCTTGCTCAGCATAATTGGTTACAACACCACCACTGTTCCAAGCCAAAATCAGGTTGTCCAATGGTGGGATGCCCAAGGAATCATAGGGCTTATTTTGTTTCTGCTGTGTGTCCTCTATTCAAGGTAAGAATAATGAAGTTTTGCTCTTGTTATGTTTTAGCATCTGATTTTTTTTTTTTAAATTTTGATTACTATATTAATTCTCTTGAAATGCAGCATCCGGACATCCAATAATAGCCAGGTTAACAAATTGACACTAACCAGTGATGAATCCACGCTGATAGAAGATGGAGTACCCAGAAGTGATGGCTCCCTTGATGATGGAGATGGTGTCCATCGAGCCATAGACAATGAAAGGGATGGAGTTACATATAGTTACTCCTTCTTTCATTTCATGCTTTTCTTGGCCTCGCTGTATATCATGATGACTCTCACCAACTGGTACAGGTACATGCATTTAATTAATGTACTTGGGTTGAACAATAGGGCACTACAATTTTGGAGGAGTGTTATTTCAGATGTTCTGAAAAAGATCCATCTCCCCTTTTGGCATGTGTGCTATTGCAGGAATTCTTAAGGTTCGTAGCATTTTCTACTGCATATTAAATTAATTGTTTTTGAAAACAAACGTAAGCTTCTATCTTATAGCAGTAGCATTGGTTCTCTTAACTATACCAGAGTAATCCTATTTGCTCAGTGAGGCTGCTGTTAGAGCAGGTTACTAAATATAAGGATGGTAGAGCCAAGTTTTATTTGTGACCCAGTCCATTGCATCAAGTCTAGGAACTGTCAGGTTTGTTCATAAACTTTAACAAACAAAATTCCTTTTTGTTAAAAATACTAAATTGTATTTGAAGTCGGGATGTGGTCTGAAACTCTTGGGTTTCATAGAATACTCAAGAATCAAGAAGTGGTGTCTTAAAGTACAAAAAAAATGTGCATACACAACCCAAAGTTAAAACCAGTGCTAGGTACAGACAGGAAGAAATGGCAGTCAGTCGTGAAGATGCCTGGGATCTGCAGAGAGAAATGTATCCACTTTCTGAAACTTACCCGAAAGTACTTTTTTATGTACTTATTTCAAGTGTGTTCATGTACATATGTGTATACACAGATATGAATTATGGAGCAGCATTTCTGTAAAAGGGATTTTTCCTTTCAATGCAATATTAAATGTCTAGTGCAGAGAATCTACTGAAGTTGATGGTAAGTTTTTTGGGTTGGATAACTATACTGATATACATTCAAAAAAAAGCTAAGCGTTGTTGGGAACACCCTTTCAGTAGGATTGCAAGCCAGCCTAGAGTGACTTCCAGAGTCAGTAAATGCCACCCAGTTCCTATTCACCCACAAATACTATCATTAAGTTGCTTGCCATATATTCCTGTTAATTCACTTGTGATGCCTGATACATTTTGTAGCTGCTTGACTAGCTGATTACTGCATCCAGTTACCTTAAATATGATGTATTATAATCAAATGCTTTGTGTATAGTCCAAAGAAAACAAATACAAAACAAGATTAAAATAGACTATTTAAAATAAAGGTTCCCTTGCTTACTGATTTATTTTTTTTTACATCCTAATTTAAAATAGGTTTAAATAACTTGTCAGTTTATTGTCTCAAGCTGTTACTCTTTACAGTGATGCTCAGGCATTACTTCAAAGGGTTAAAACTTAGTTCTAAGGGTCAGCTATCAGGAAATAAAGCATGAAGTAATGATTTGTGAAATCAGTCTGCATTCGGAGAACAAAATTTGCATGTCCTGGAACTTGTTTCTAACTGGACATCTTTGTGTTTTTTCCCTTCAGTCCTGACTCCTCCTATGAGACGATGACTAGTAAGTGGCCATCAGTCTGGGTGAAGATCTCTTCCAGCTGGATTGGGATTGTGCTATATGTGTGGACTCTGGTTGCTCCACTGGTTCTTACAAACCGTGACTTTGACTGAGCAGTGCTTCTTCCCTGAAGTATTTAATTTTGCGACTTGTTTGAAGCTAACAGTATTCCACACTTCAAATGTAGTTGTAAATATGTGTGTGCGTGGTTACCCACATGTATGTCCTGCCTTGTTCTGCATGATTAACTTTGTAATCATGTCTCTTTGCCATTTCACTTAAGACTTTTTCTAGCCAAGCTCGCTGATAATTGCTAGGATATTGGAATTCATAGGATTGCTCTAGATTTAGTGCTGTGGGAGCAGTAGGTCTAAATTTTGGAAATGTTTCTGTGTTAGTTCTTCAGTTGTATTATTTTTCTAATAGCAAAGAGTGCAAGAAAAAATGGCTTGCAACCTTAATTAGGTCGAGTTGCATACAAAATTGTAGCAAGCTAGGGCTGCCTTTGACAATCCTTGTTGCCTTGATTCCAAAGTCAGCCTTCAAGAAGTATTGAGAAATTAGATCCCAAATGGTGCATGTTACACATTTGTCTGACATCTTGTATTGCTTTGGGCAGAATGTCTGACTTTGGCATGTAAGGTATAGTAATGCATTTAGCATGAATGCTAATTGCAGAAGCTTGTACATGGGCTTTCTGAGCTGATGTCCTTCTTGCTGCTAGTGAGAACAAAAGTTGCATGTTTCATTACTAACAAGAGGATTTGCTGGAAAACAATATGCACCTGGCACTGAATAATCACAGTATGATGTTGGATGTGGGTTTACAATAGTTTTTTTTAGGGAGGGGTTTTAATAATGTAAATGGAATAGCGGTAATTTATTGTTGTGTTGTATGCGCCATTTTTGGCTAATTTATATTCTTTTTGGATCTAAAGAGTTCTGAAGAGCTTTCAAGCAAATTAGTAAAAAAAGATACAAGTGTTTGAAAAGGATGGTTGGATGTGGTGGCATGTGTTGATGGTTAGAAGTATGGAGAAAAAGCAGTTAAAGTTACAGTAGTTAAGGAGTTTTGCATTCTGCAACTAGCCACAAAAAATGTTTCCTTGAATCCAGGGAGTTAGAACTCGACCTATTTTAATAGCTTCTGCTTAATCTCTCTGCTGGTGGTCTCCAGCATGCCCATTGCTAGCGATGGACTCGTACCTGGAAAATCTGACTCTGGGTATCAAGGAGTTGACTATAGGGCCTGTTTTTAAAAAAAAAACAAAACAAAAAACCCAAAAAAACTTGCATAGTTCTGTGCAGTTTTTTGAAAAGCTTATTGTGCTTGCTGCTTTGTGGTTAAAGTACATAAGCTGTAGTATTTCTATCTTCCATTGTTACATCTTGAGACTTTGGCAACCTGGTTGAGAGTGAACGTTCAGCAGTCATCTTCATGTACTCATATTTGGTGTTTCTACTGATACCATGTAGCTAATTCTTGTATATGTGTTTAAAGCTTTTATTTGAAATCTGCTGACAAACACTGAATTGTGTGTACTAAGCAAGACTTTGTCAAAACAAGGCTTAAGTTTTGGAAGCGGATGATTATTAGCATACAGTCTTTTGAATATCTTATTACCTATCAATAAATGAATTCAGATAAACATGTGGCCAGTGGCTCTTTTTATTCAATAACTGAAGTCTGAGGGGATTCCCCTCAGCTCTAAAGAATCAGATTCTGCATCTGCTGTCCTTCAGACCCCATGGTCCTCTAGTTCTTTGCTGCTAAGTGGGTGTGTTGGGTGGAGGGAGGAGTGGTGAGTATAGAAAATAGATCCTGGATTTTTCACTTCCTGGGCAAGTGTCCTAGCCATTAGGCTGTTGGCCCAAAGCACAGGGGCCTGCATGATTAAGCCTAAGGAGAGATTTCAGGTTGTGAATCATACATTAACGAACCAATTTAGGGCTGATTAAGGGATGGCATAAATCCTGACTAGTAAGTTAATGAGTAAAATCCATGGAATCCAACTATTCCATCACTGGAATAGTTTATCACTGCCAGATGTGTACACAACACTTTAAGTCACTTCTGTATGCACGTGTATACTAAATCACAATGGAATTTGTTCTTGATAATTACTCATCTTATAGAGAAGCCTGGTGATGTTTACAATGTATTGGATACTCTCCAGCCTTTCTTGGCTTGACAAGCCACAGACAGTCAGTGCATTTTGCAGAAGGGTCGTCTTTACTTACAAGAGAATGTAAGAGCACAGAGCAAAGAAAATTCTTTATCTTACTCCCTCATAGGAATGTAATGCTCATCTATTAGCATACTGAATCTGTTAGTGTTCATGTGATCCTACAGTTCTCAGAGCAAGCCCATGTGAATAGAACTTGTGCCTCCAAATGAAAAAACTACAAATGTAAAAATGGTTTTTCAGTATGTCTTGAGGTGGCATGCAAAATATCTCCTGTGAGTGGCTTACTGTTAATAATCTGTCATTACCCTTGAATGCCAAATCAACCAGATTTGGCTATATTCAGGAAGCAGGGTAGTGAGGCACTGTCCTGAATTAAAATAAACTGCAAGACAAATCTGGAGTGGTCCCTCACTGCTTGAGGTATTAAAAGACTACCTTCAAATCCATATATTTCTCTATATACAGCTTGACTTCAGTTCTATCTGGACCTCCATTAATAGCCTAATTCATATATTAAAATGAGATCTGTATCCAGGATTTTTAAATCTTAATGGTGAAAAACAGTTCTTTGGCTGGATTCAATGGATTGTGAAGATTTTCTCCTTTTGGCACATCATCAGGTTGCTTCCACAGTTAAAGCTATAACTGAAGGCAGTAAAGGGCACCTGCAGTAGCACTCAGTGCAAAAATTATTTTGTTGAGCTACTTCAGTTTGCAATGAAATAGCAATGTGATAGTATTGTCTGTAGATTGTTCTTTCTACTGCCAGCCCTAGGAGCAGGGAAAAAGTGGAGGGGATAAGCCGCACTGGTAGCACTGTGTTTGCTGGGAACCCTGGGAGGTGGAACAGCACAGGGCATTGCCTGAGGATGGAAGGAAGCAGCACTAGCAGTCCTCAAGAGTTGCAGCTACTGGAGAAACTGCAATAGATGCAGGTGCTGCACAGGGAAGGAGAGCATTTACTTTCCTACAGGGCCTTACAATACATTCTTTGGCAATTTGCCATTTTTAAAAAAAAGACTATAGATAATCATTAGGGTCATCTAGTAGCACTCAATGTAATATGTACTGAGGAAATTTATTACTGTAATAAGTGATGAGTTTTAGAAAATTAACAGGGTAGTATATTTTATAAGAAAGTAAAAAAAAAAACCCCCAAAATCCCATCAACAATGTCAGGTCTTGCTCCTGCTGAATCAGTAATTCTCAACTTTTGTAGTCTCTCAAGTCTTCCTTAGTCCATCCTTCCTAAATTTAGGGGTGTCTGATATTCTTTTCAATTGGAGCACTGAGAAGTTCAGAAGTGGTGGGAGGGAACCTTGAGGTTGAAAAAGGTCTTTTTTTTGGACTGCACCTTAACAACACTTGTGTTGTTTTTCAAAACAACATCTACCATTCACCAGAGATCATACATCCCCCTCTTTTTTGGGGTATGACAGTGAAGTATGCTACCAATTTTAATTCAGGAAAAAAAATTCCCTCCCTGTAGCATACATTTGGGAAACCCATGACTTAAACCCTCTGTACCTGGGGTGCTCAGCCATAGCATCCACCCTGCAGGGCTCCCCACAGGTTGGGGAGCTTGGTGGCAAAGGAAAATGATGCTGCCATCCCTCCCCCACTACCAAACTCAGGATTGAAAACCTATTACTGCTACAACCATAAGCAGTACAACTTGTACCTGGCAAAGCCAAGTGCTGGTTAATTAACCTGGCAACCTCAGGAAGTGCTAACAGCTTTGGGTGGATGAGCACCTGAGGAGGGTCATGGAACCCTTGAAGAAGAAAATGCCATCAAATGGCAGATGAGCATAATCATTTAAGTGATTTTTGCCAACAGTATCCACCCTGGGCAGATGAGTTTTCAGCCATGGCTGGCAGCCAGTCTAGGAGCAGAGCCCTGAAACACAGGCAGATGGAAGACCTCCTCTGCACTGGCACCTCCTGCAGCATAGTTGGGTCCAAACATACTGACTTCCATCCTTCCTACAGACCAAACCAGTGAAGCCAAGAGGGGAAAACTGCTGATATGCAGGCAAAGCAGTGTTTCCATGTTAACTGCCTAGGCTATTGAAAAATATCTACCACCTTTCACAAACAAAAGGATGCCTAGAGTTAACAGCTTCCTCCATATGTGCTCTGGCAGAGCAGTGTTTAAAGCTTTATTGTTGTTTCCTGATCTTAAAAGTAATTCCTTAATTAAAGAACAAACAACCCTTGGATGCTGAAGTTAGGTCTGTGGTGGCACTGACTTCAGCTTGAGATAACTTAAAATGTGCTATACTTCTAGTGTCTGATGGATTAAGTAACTAAGATGCAGAAAACATAAGACAACCCATAACACCTCATCTATATCTTATCAATGTGGATGTTTTAAATTAAAGATAGAAATGCTTCTGCCTTGTGCTTCTAACAAAGACATTTTCCTCCTTCTATGATACCGTCTTTTGGGGACAGCTGCAGCATATCCTCCTTTTAGCACCTACTCCCAGCTAGTGGAGGAGGCAGAACCAGGTGAGAGGAAGGAAGGGGGGGGGGGGGATTAACCCGAGTCAAACAGGCCCAGGACAAAAGGGTTCAGGAACGTTTCGCCCTGTTTTCACTTTTCCCGTACCGCACGAGACTCCGAGCCAATATAAGAAATAAATGTTTTACTCACAACTTAAACAGACTGTAAACAGACTTTGTGAGTCACACCACGAGGCACCTAAATGCCCCTCTCTGCCATGAGGTACTTCAGCACTTCGTACCTCACTCCATGCCAGCAGTTCCCTTTAAACTTCATAGCAAATGCCACAACTGAAAAACTTCAATCGTGTGAACTCAAGAGCTCTTTATACCTATCCACTGCAGACTATCCAATGGGAGCACCCAGGGGGAAGAGGGAAACCATGGGCGCAGGGCCTCAGTGGGGTTGGTCAGTCCTCCTGATGCTATGCATGGTCCTGCCTTTCCTTTTCCAGGCTTTGCTGTTTATACAGCCCCAACAGCCAATCAGATCAGGTCTTTCATTCACGTGCTTTCTGTGCTGCATGAGCTAGGGATTTTGCTGCATGCATGCTTCACACAGCTGGTTGGGCTGCACCTACTGTTTCCCAACCCTTGGGCTGGCTGCTAGTCCACAAAATGTTTGGCTACTGGACCAGAAGTGACCATGGACCTGCAAACCGCAGCCCTGCAGAGCCAGGCAGAGAGGCCACAGTGACTTCCACAGGGCCTGTGACAGCAGTCTGGCCCACCCCCCTGCCCAGGAGGTAGTACTAGCTTTACCTGTATTCTGGCTGGAAATTCTGGCCACAGGGCTCCACACGGTCCCCAGTTTGGTGGACCGCAGCATGAAAAGTTTGGGAACCGCTGCCCTGTATAACCAAGGCCAGGAAGGGGAAGAAGGCGGCGGCCACCCACCTCCACCCCACTATGTTCCCCAGCAGAGTGGTAGCAGATGTACTTAGGATAATCCCCCACTATTTGGATTCTAGATATGGAAAGTTATAAGCTTACTTAAAAATCTATATTTACATCTTAAATTCAAGATCATCTTGAATACAATATGTTTGCTCCCACTAAAAACTAACACTAAAGCAGAAATGAGTCAGCCAAAATGCAAGTACCATTCTCCCACTCCCAACAACCAATAAGAAAGTGTGTGTCCATTTCAGGTCCTGGTCCCCCCCCAAAGTTGAAGTTATTTATTTAAAGAGAAGTAAAAAACAATAACAAACCAAGGTATAGAAAGAACACATTCAGAATACTATTGATCTCTTAGCTGATCATTACTGATTCACTCGATCATACATAGAATCAAAAGTATGAGAACATAAAACAAAGCTTCACTACTGACACAATGTTTGATTATGTGGGATATTTTTATATACACCTAATACCAAGTATCTGACAACAATGAAGGAAGATGAACTTGGTCTGACGTCTTGTATGTGAACTGCTGGACAGCTTAGATAGCTACAAAGCCAGTTAAACAGCTCTTTAAATATCATTTTTTGTGTAGGGGGAAAAGATTCCTTGCGTAAACAGGAACTGCGGAATCTGAAACAAAAGTGACTTACAAAAATTCAAAGAGATACCAAACCATACTCTAAATAAATAGTTCCATCTTGATGAATATATACAGAACCTCCATTATGTTAGTTATCCAAAAATGGCATATCTGTGTCCATTGGTGCCGGGGCAAGTTCACATAAATAAAACAGTGTGGCTTCACTTGCTTCTGCCTCTGTCAGGGGTTCCAGCCTTACTAATTTGCTTTGAGTTGGTTCAGGGTCCAGACTGCTCTCCAGAAGCTCGTCCACTTCTTTGTCAACAGAAGACATGGATTCAGCTGCAGAGGTCCCACTTTCAATAGCTGAGCCTGGATTCCCATCAAGGAATGCAAGAAGTGGGAAGGCTGTATACTGAATGAGCTGTTTATCTATAAGGGAAAGAAAAGCAATACATAAGAATGTCACTAGGTCTCTCTCAGTCCTAACTGCCAAGTTTTTAATTTACCCTACATTAGTAACAAACCAAGATAATTAAATTGAGGTCTGATTTTTAAAAACCATTGCACATACTGCTGAGGTATGAGGTGAATCAAAATTCTCTGTTTGGACTTGTCTGAAAGAGCACCTTTGGTTTGTTTTGCACCTGGTGCAACACAAGATTCTCAAGAGGAAATAGCAGATTAGTAATGTGCTAGTCATTTTTTGTCAGCATGAAACACATCAGGCAGACAGCTCATGACTAAAGTAACTGCAACACCAGATTAGAAGCATCTTTTGGTTCAAGTTTCAGATGAACTTCAAAACTTTTCTTGCAAAACATCTACCATAGATTGTACCAACCTGATTTGGGCTTAGAACTTTGTGCATCTTGTGAAGCAGGTGGTGCTCCATTGCTCTTTGTAGTTTCTATTCCCTTGGTCTCCAACTGAAAAAAAGAAAGAAAAAAAGTCAAAACATACACCTGAGACCAGTTTTAAAATAAACTGCTCTCTAGATATATATGTTACAAAAAAGTAGAAAATGACAAGCTACCTGATTGATCATTATAATAACCTATGCCAGGGGTTTTCAACCTTTTTTTAAGGTGTGTATGCCTTCCGGGTACACGGTGTAGATTTGTGGGTGGCAGTGCTCTATCCCTGCCTGCCCACTCATACCCCCTAGCCTGTTTTCCAAGTACCCCCTGGGGGTACGCATACTCCCAGTTGACAACCCCTGGCCTATGTGCAAGTTGTGGTATACTTATTACATGACTAATAGATCCTAGTCTAGAAAACAAAATGGTAATAGTTATGCGTTCAAGAACAGAAGCAAGTTCAGGGAGGATTATCTAACCAGTTGGGAAACAAACAAGTTGTCTTGACTCTTATTCCCTTAGTTCCACTTCCAATTCTAGCCTCACTTTTTCCATATATTATTCCTATTACCCCTCTGTATTTTTAGCTCTTCCAAATGGTACTATATAATTACTAATTTCAAGAGCGTTTTACACTCCCATTTCAGATCAGTCACTTGCCCCTTAACTTTCATTACTTTTTGCCTTTCTTGCTAGTCAGCAGGACAGGAATAACTTCAACTGCTGCCTTTCTTCTACCCATGTAAGGAGGTGCATTGTTCAAGTGCAAAAAAATTTCAAGTCAGTAAGAGAACAGTTCTAGGACAGGTGGTCCATAAACTCAGATTGTGTTTCTCACAACTGCGTGTTTTGGATGATACCAATTGAAAACTTACTTTAGCATTACTGATATGATCTGTGGGATTCATCTGCACGGAGCTTGTAAAAAGCTGAACAAGACAAAACACATCAAAGTTTTAAAAATTCTGCACTTTGGTATGCAAGAACAGTGTAAGCATGTGCCACTAGGGGACAAAACCTGTAGTATAATTATGATAATGTCCCTAGGCCCCTTACAGATTGAGACCACCTTTTAGAAATCTGCTATAGTATCAATTTGTTAAAATAGATATATTGAGACAAGATCTGTGGAGAAGAGCTGGATGTTGCATTTTGTGACTTCAGGGCACAGTAACACACCTTTTCAGGTTTACGTGGCAGAGTCTGTACATGCCCGGCTCAGAATGGTCATTTAGTCATTTCAGAAATGCCAAATTCATACTGTTTAACCATCATGTGGTTGGCCAGTTAATTTTAAAGGGAAATAAAGATAAGAAAGGACCCAAGAGAATAAAAGCACTGGGACTGGAAACTGCTGTACAACCTATTACAAATACCACACAGAATCCTGCTAGTTCCTAACTTATTTTTTTCAGTTGAAAATGTTAACTAGTATAAACTATTAACAGTTGTACTTCTGGATCATCTCTCTCTATTTGCATGCAGTTTCACCAGGACACGTATTCTTGCTAGCAGCATTTTTTTAGATACCAGCCTTAAACCTAAGATTTCCAGCTCCCCTGCCCCCTTACTCAGTTCTTCTCTAAATGTGCTGTTTCTGGCACTAGCTTGACTTACTGGAAATAAGTTCTCCATTCAAACATCTGCATACCTCACAATACACTGGATCCCTGAGCCTAGGACCTAGACCTAAACAGTCTGAGACTCCCACAACCTTTCTCCTTCCAGAGTAGATGCAAATACACATACTGGACCACGTACTGCACAGATGAAGAGCAAGAGCTAAATGCTGATTTCTGGTTCCTTTGCCTATTTTTGTCTAACATGATGGAGGTAAAATTATAATGCTAGTGAACGCAACACTTCTTCTACATAGCATAAATAATTATAGCATTTTGAGCATGCTCTTCAGCAGTGTAGCACTTACTGTTTAAATTCAAGAGAAACAATATCACAGAAAATATAATTTTTCATGCAAATATACTATCCTTAATTATTTTAATCACTACAAAATAAAGATTAGGGACAGACTTAAAAGATACATACATCAACCAGAAGATCTGGATCTATGCTGAACTGTCGTCCTGACAGCATGGCTTGGAAGTCCTCTAAACTGCAGTCAATACTGTCAAGATAATCCAACAGTTCAACTCTAGAAGACAGAAAAACCCCCAAAACACAACATACATTTATGCTTTGAAATGCAGCACTGGATCTACTAAAGTAAGATAAACATCAAATGAAATGTACAGTACCCACAAAAGTTTTCTATAGTTATTTTGAACTTCAGCTGCTTGGACCAGGCAAATGAACTCTACCATGACTGCTTGTAACAAATACACTGGCCTTGCTTTCCACCCAGAGTGAGAGGGTTATCAATTTGTACATAATATTCACTATTTATTTTAAGCACACTCACAATGCTGCCGCTGTGTCCACAATGAAGAGCAGAAGGGTTTTTTTTTTAATTATTTCCAAGTATTTGATTTGAAAAGTTTTAGAACTGAAAACAAGTACTGCTTTTGTAGTTTATGCTATAAAAATATTGTAGGTTTTGTGGGATAAACATAATCAAATTGTACCATGCAGGGATGAAAAATTAAGCCTACAAAATAGTTCAGAAGACAACAAAATAATTTTTGGTTTGCTCAAAATTAAATAGATAACACAAGTTGTTCTTTTGCTATGCAACACAAACATGAAAGACCCTACAGTATCTTTTATTATTAAACAGCAATAATAATAGCAAAGGTTTTAGAGAAAGGGGAGCTCATTTGCAGCAGGAAGAAAAACAATCCAGCCTTAAAAGTAATGTGAAATGCAGAAGGTAAAAAGAAGTGGAGGGAAACACAGGCAAGTTATACACCATAATGTAGAAAATAAAGGTGCAAGGCAGGCCTGAAAGAGTAAACACAGTAAAAGATTCATCCAAGTTGGAAGGCAATGACCACTGGAGTACTACAATGGAAAAAAAATGTCAATGCAGCATTTCAGAAAGGAACTGGTTCTCTAATAGTAAGAAGAAATGTAACCAAGGCTAACTGTTACCCTTTGGATGAGATAAAACTATTAAAGTTACACATAGAGGTAAAAAAAAAAAAAAAAAAAAAAAAAAAAAAAATTGGAAAAAAGAAAAAAAAAAACCAAGGTAAGACATAAGGGGCCGCTGTAAATTTAACACTGTGTTTTTGTTTAAACTTTTAATTTTTAAATTTTATTTAAAAAAAAAAAAAAAAAAAAAAAAAAAAAAAGAGGTAACAAGAAAAAAAAAAACCTAGGTAAGACAGAATGGGCCTCTTGATATTTCTACACAGGTTTCAGATTTTTTTTTTTTTTGATGTTGAATTGCAGAAAAATGACCACAAACCTAATTTTAAAAGACTCTGCCAAATATCTTAAACCATCATTCAGTGAAAATAATTAGAAGCAACCATGTGGCAAAAATGAAGTTAACACTTAATATTTCTTTAAGAGGAAACTACTTACTTTCCAAGAAGGTTGATATTCTGTGAAATTACTCCATTCTCACTGAGAATGGAATCCATCATTGACACTGGGTCTTCTGCAGTTAGAGTTGACTGGTTATTCAGCTGGACAGCACTTGACATGAGTGGGTTTGTACTGTCACTGACAGGACTAAGAGGATCGTTGACTGGGATAGTGACTTGTTCTATATTTTTATCTCCTTGAATTACAGGGGCATAATCATCCTCATTATCATCTTCTACTATTACAATATCAGGAGAATGACTACAGCTGTAACACATAAGAGAAAGAAGTTACAGAAATAAAAGTGGCTACAGAACACAGGATTGTTAAAGGGTTGGACAGTACTATTCTGAAGATGTTGCTAGCAGCTGTCTAGATAACCAAGCATGAACTTCGTAAGTGGTTCAGGATTGGTACCAAAAATAAATGTCAGATTGTATCAAATACCACAAGTTGTAAAGTACAGATTTAAGCAGCAAATCTTTAATAATCTTTACCTCTCTCTCAATATTTTAATGTGTTATCACAGCACATTTTGTAAGCAACAGTAGATTTTCAGAACTTCACATTCAGGTGCAGCTCTCAGGGTAAGAGTTTTAAGTACATGCAGGACATTTTTCTGGGGTTAATTACTTTGCAATCATTCTTTCAGAAATCTTAATTCGTATGAAATGGAGTCAGACTGATGATATCAGTCTAGACCAGTGGTGCCTGATATTTTCCAGCCATGGCCCGACCTCTCCCTGCAGGGCCTAGCCAATTGTGCAAAGCTCAGAAATTGGAAGCCTGGAAGCAGCGGCAGTGTTAATTGCCATAGCTTCCCCACTGGCAAATTTCTGGAACAAGGATGAGACCCATGGCCAGATTACACATGGCTCTAGACAAATCAACTTTACATCTTCTACCAATAGTATCAATTCTTGCAAGGTGGTTGTTGTTTTACTTGACCAGAAACCACAAGTAAAACTCCAGAGTGGTGACTATAATGGGAAATAGATAAGAAATAGCAAAACTGAACATGGGAGAAGATAAGGCTTTGTCAGGGCTGACAAGCTAAATTCACTTGAAGCTTGTCAGGCAGAAGCATGCAGCCTTCATTAAGGTGAAGAATAGCATGAAGAAGATATTTGGTCCTGATGCCTTTTTAAAAACAAAACAAAACAAAAAACAAAACAAAAAAACACTGGAAAACTACCACTCAGCTTAACTCCTTGATTAAGATTTGTGTTTAGGATTGTATTCATAAACAACTATTTGCCAAATATCAACTCAGGAATTCCAATGTCAACTAATAAAACTAGATTTTAAATAAAAGCTTCATCTGCTGGTAGCTGAAAAAGTATACTGTAGATTCAGAAAAACTGATTTACATAGCACAAAATAAGTAAAATGGAAATATGTACAGACAGCCTTCGGAACACAGAACTGACAAAATGGATCAGTGTTGGTGGTTACCATCAAAAAATTTGACTGGAATGACCAACTCAGAGGACATTATTTATACATAGTTTATGACAGCTGCCCTATCTCAATTAAGAGGGTAAAAACTTTAAAAGCTGAAGTAACTTAATCTTACTTTCAAAAGTCAAGACAAATTGAGAAAAAGAGTGGAGATCGTATTTTTAGAAAAGCTAAAGCTTTCAATATTATTTTGTTTTTGCTGAACTAGCCACAGTAAAAAAGCAACTGTCCTTTATCTTCTAATACAAGTGCATAGATCTGGAGGCCAGATACTTGCATAGTAGATGGTTACTGAAAGATAACCATGTACGTGACTTGATACAGCTGTACTTTCCATTTCAGTCAAGGAAGCAGTCTTGAGTTATACAGGTTATCTGAACCGTACTGTATTTTCAGATTTAAGCTCATATCTTATCTATATTGTACAACAGCAAGTTCCATTGTTATCTGTTCTGTACAGATTTCTTACTTGGAAGAGTCGGAAGTAGTATCTTCGTTTAATTCAGGAGTAATTGGAGCATTTTCTTCATCACCCATGGCATTTTCTTCATCACCAATGTCCTCAGTGACGTCATAAATAATTATGTCATCTGAAATCTGTTCCCTTTGTTTTAAGCCCTCAGTTCTGTTGAGTGGTACCTGAGAATTATAAACACAAATATCTAAAGAAAAAGAATCTGAGAAACTGGATCAAACTATTTCAGGAGTCCTAAAATGAATATGTAATTTAGAAAAAAAAAAAAACCACCCAAAATTCCAGAAAAACCCTTTGGAATATAATATATTTCAAGACTTTAAAATCATACTTAAGTTTGGTAAACACTTGTTTTGAAGCAAAAAATAAGCTTACACCTCTAATTTTGTAAAGATTGCCTTTGTAATATTCCAAATTATTGGAACAGAGGTATTAGAACACTCAAGGAGCAGAGTAAATACAAATAAAACTTGGTTAGACAGTAAGTTACCAGAAGGAAAACATATCGGAGTTATGGGTTTAACATGAAAACAAAAAACTGTATAATGCATGTTTTAACAGAATTGGGAGCACTAATCCTACTCCGCCATTATGAAGCTGTTCAAAAAGAACACTACTGCTTCCTTCTTGCAGCTTTCACAGGAAGCTTTTTGATTTGCCTGGGTGACCAAGTACCTCTCCCCAGTAGCAGTTCTCCTGCTCCAGCTTTATCTGGGCAGTACAGCAAATTGCAGCCACTCTCAAGTCACTCTGTTCACCAATTCTACTCCAGTAAAAGCACTTTACCATCTGGAAAGCTCCATTAATTGGCATCTGTCATAGACTGCATCTGTTGTTTACGGCAGTGGATCGACGTGGCAAAAGCGAAACTGGTAGTCCCAGTGTCACTTAAGGTTTTGCCAAGTCCCACCTCTTTCTCGAGGACCACAGCCTGGCAAAGCAGCCTGTGTGAAGTCCCCACCCTGTCCCCCAGCACACTGATGCCAGGGTATGAAAGCCCTGGCACACCAGACGTGGCAGGAGAGGTGATGGCCTGAACAGGCGAAGATACTTCCAACCCGCTGGAGAACCAGCATATTTGAGTAATTGGCTTCCCCCATTCCCCGTTGATGTTGGATAACAGAGCTTTTACTGTACTTCTGTCTACCCTTCTCTCCTTCCCTCCAGCTGCCACATGCTGAAATAAAATACTTTAAAATAAACTTACATGATGGGCATTATCAGCTGGTTCTTTAACAATCTGCTGAAACAGGTTTGACTTTGGAGCTCCATTGGTGTTCAGAAGTAGTGGCCTATGCCAGAGAAACCAGAATTGTGTGAAAATGCCTAAACCATGAAGAATGTTTCTAAAAGAAAAAGAAAGGCCAGCAAAAACAGGAAACACAGCTAGCTAGTAACAGAGGACTATTATTCCCAATACTGTACTTACCGCTTTCGCTTTAAACTCACTAACTGGTTATTCTGCACCAGTGTGACAATAAACTGTACGATCTACAAAAAACAAAACAAAACAGGAATATGACTAGTTGTTTCAGATTAGTGGGTAGCCAGCATGTTTAACTTTGCAACTCCTACTAATATTTGAGACAGTAGGAATGATCAGTTGTATATGGCAGCAGTAGCCAACTTCTAGCTGCAAGCCAGAATGACCTACCTTGGGTCACAAGTGGGCAGCACAAGTACCTACAGCCAAATGCTGCCGAGCCCTACATTCAAAGGTTGGATCTGACATCTCATATGTGGTATTGATCAGATACAATTTGCCTAGCATCTTTGGACAAAGTCATCAGAGGAAAAAAGGGCAAAAGGAGTTAATATATTCCCAGATAATGTTTGTAAAGACAAGGAACTGGAAGAAAGAAGGCAGGCCTTTTCACATGGGAAACACTAGAGAAAGGAAGCTTTTTGAACCAAAAAATTCTGTGTATACCAAAGAATTGTGATTTGGATAAGTCCTAGAAAGAAAAGTATTCTAATGCATAAGCTGCTAGAAGATATAATTGTATGAAAACTTACTAAAAACACATGCACTTATGCAGTTGGTGAAATGTAAAATTAGGTGATGTAGAAATCAAGAGTCAGGGAGTATATGATGTGCCGATAGAGGACAGTGGTACGTGAAGGACATGTAACTGCACTCTATGAGGCTTATTAACTTGATAAATCAAATGCTTGATTTAACAATTACAGTTACAACTGTAATTTGCTCAAACTATGTATATAAAACTACTCTGCTACTTCAGTACTAGCCTTTATTATACAGATTGCAGAACAGCAATGCAGTAAGCAAACAGGAATGGAAATAGTCCATAAAGTAATTTTTACCTGTGGTCTAAACAAGATATAAAGGTAGGGTGGTACTACATTAGTAAGGTAATTGCAATGTACCACTAAGATCCCACAGTATATTCTATCAAGTAATACTAAACTGCTTTATCTTGCAAACTCTTTCAGAAATGAATTTTAATGTTAAATGATTACAATAAATTTACATGGCCAGAACAGCAACCAGTATCATACAGATGAGATCCTTACCAGTATCTAAATAAGAAAAAAAAAAAAAAATGGGACTTTTACCATGGCTTCCATTGGTAAATGCACCATAAACGGAACATTATTTGGAGATACATAAGCACATTTTATATTATTAATGAATGAGTTAAAGCCTTTTTTTAAACTACAAATTTCACATGAAATTTGTAAGCTGAGGTATCATTAATACATCTATCAATATCAGAATAGCTTTGCAGAACAGAAACAGACAAAAGAAAAAAAAACCTTGTCAACTACAAGTCAAAGGATATAAGATGTCACATGGAAAAAAAAGTCTGGTGTAAAAAAACCCCCAAACTCCTGCCAATATTTTGATTCCCATAAAAGCAGCAATTATTACAAAAATAAAGGTGTAAAAAGGCTAGTCCATATTTGCTCCAATTCACGCGCTACATTTTTTAGATATGTGTTTACAAATGTTTAATTTGTAAACATTTACAAATTAAATTTGCCTTGCTTTTATTTCTTGATAACCAGTTGTGTTACAGGAAAAAACAAAGAAAGAAATCTAGGCCTTGTTTTAATATTAATCTATTTTATTAATTTCACACCTGTTAGAACTATATGGATTGGTGAGAGACAGAACAAATGCTTGAGCAACATATCTATTGCTGTTCCCCTAAAAACAGAAACAAGATCCATCTCCAAGAGTTGGGGACTTTTTTGATAGATGTCTACCATTGCAGTTTTTTTGTTTGATAACTTTGTACTAAACATGGCTGATTTCAAGTTTTTAATTACATCTTATTTTCAGTAGAATTCATGTTCCTCTGATATGTTTATAAATCAGTGGCCAGAAATACTAGTCTTTGCTTTAGGAAGCAAAACTCAAATGCTGCTAGTGCAGAATGTAATCTATATAAAAATTCTGTTTGGGCTGGGCCACTGCAGGCCTTTCTCCAAAATAAGAATGGGACAATTCAAAATTGCCCCAAGAGAGGAAAGTCTTCTGTCCAGGAAAAGGCAGCAAGCATGCTGAAAACAAACCCATGACATCCTTCTTTGAGTTAGATTTTCACAGCCTGAGCTACAGCTCATTTTACACAGATGAAAGATTTGTTAAATTAATTCTGAAGAAAGCTAGATTTCACACACTTCGCAATATGGAAGTAGTAAGAGTGAGGACAAAAGAAGCTTGTGCACATTACAGTACTTCTGGAAGATTTTGCATGAACCTCAAATGAGGCCTTACCTTCCGAATAACTTGTTGTTGCTGCAAGTGTTTTGCTCTTAGTTCTGCTACTTCTCTCCAAAGATTTTCATTTTCCCTGTTTCAAAGACGGTCAGCAACAAACTAGTGAATGTCTTGCATTGACCTTTTTAGAAGAACAGTAAACTCCATCATCTAGCTTTAATTAAGACCAATGATGTTTAAATTTACCACTATCTTTTTAAATGCATTAATTTTGAAATCTGCATAAAAGTACAAAATATTCAAGAACATGACAGATGTCAGGAACCCAGTATTTTCAATTTACTTAGACATAAATAAGAGCACTGACAGCTAACCTATTTAGATTTGGCAAGAGCATATGGGATAGCTGAAACTTCTAAACTGTAATGCCACAATATCTCAACTCTAATGTACTCCTAGGACTCAAGAAAAAAAAAAGAGTTAAATTAACATGTTTTTTTTTTCATATGTGGATCACATTCTATACATTTATGAACAGCTGAGAAATTAAAATAAAAGACCAACTACAGAATAAAATAACCCGTGTTTAAATATTTAGCAGAGATACGCCATAGAAAGCTAGAAATAAAGTAAAAATCTGAAGAGAACAAGCCAGTTCTACTTCAAACTGGGCCAATTAACCCCACATGCAGAATATGAGACTTCAAAAACACCCTGTTCCAAATTTTTATTTTGAGCAAGAAGTTTGAAAATTCAGCTCACAGAACAATTTCAAACTCTTTAATAATTCTAAAGTTGAGCAGATGTGCAGGAGCAGCAATTAAGCAAGCAACTCATAGTGGAAGAGACCAGTATGCTGTGCAACCAGAATTTTTATATGAACTAGTCTCAGTGAAACCTGCCTTTCCAAACCAGCAAGAGAAAACATTTAAAAACTAAACCTATGCTTTCTGTAAGACAATTTTTTTACAATGTCGCTTTCTTTCTGCAAAGACAAAAAAATGGCAGGGACCTCTGGCACCAATGTATTTTACCCATGGTTTGAAATTGGTCAATTTGCCCTGCTGGCTGTCCGAATAATCCAATATTAGTGTTCCGTTCCTTCACATAGTCACATTTACCGCTTTAAGGCAGAGAGTCTGGATTCAATGGTTTCTTGTTTGATTTGCACTTTTTGAGCACTGCTTATGATTTTGGACAGATCCTCTTGGCGAATTTTGTTTTCTTCAGGTCTTGAAGAAGAAACCTTTAAGGTGGGGAGAGGGGGGAAATCTATTAACACAGTATGTAGATTGATTGCCAAGTGTTATTTCACTGTCCGTCGTTGAAAAGAAGTAAGTACTTATAAAACTAGCTGAAGTTCTGAAGTAGAAATCAGTGTTTCCTATTGGCAGTGCAATACATATATTTTTAAATTATGGCCTTCCAGTAACACACACTCACCCACCCAGCAGAACTAAATACCTTTTTACGAATATAAATACAACAGTAGCTGTGCATGTAACAGTCTTGTGTAATGGCCTAAAAAATATCAAGATCTACAAGACATGAAAACAAGCTGATAAAAAGGAATTACTATGAGAATTACTTTACTATGCAACAATTTAGTCTAAGTCTTCAGCGATGAGAAATGTCTGCATGGCTTTTCTGCAGTAATAGACATGTATTCATAGATATTAGGGCTGGAAGGGACCTCATAAGATCACTGGGTGCAGCCTCCTGCCCAAGAGACAGGAAGTCAGCTGGGGTCAAAAGATCCCAGCAAGATAAGCATACAAATGTTTCTTAGAAGTGCCCAGAATAGGTGATTACATCACCTCTGGGGGAAGTCTGTTCTAGGCCTTGGGGGCACAGACTGTAAAGACATTTTTCCTTATGTCCAGCTTAAAATGGTCTTGCAAGAGTTTGTGACCATTGGACCTTGTCATCTCTTGGGGTGCTCTGGTGAACAGGTGCTCCCTCAGTTCCTGATGCACACCCCTTATGTATTTATAGGCTGCCACCAAGTCACCCCATTCTGTGTATGCCTGGGGCCCATTTAGCTTGTTGGCACTATAGGGAGTAGAAACAGTTTGTCCTGCAAGGATTCATATCTAAATAGACAGGACAGACAAATGCTAACAGACAAAAGTAAAAAAAATACACAAGCCATTCTACTTCCAGATGGATGCAAGGCATGGGTATGTGAAGTTTTTCAAGCTCTCAGGAAATCCTTGAGGGAGAAACAGTGGCTAGCATACCAAATACAAAGTAAACAAGCAGGGAAATAAAGAAATATTTATCTTTATTCCTTGGTTTTTGATCACTTACATTACCAGTAAAAAAATTGAAGCTGTACCTTTATTGAACCTGCAAGACTGAGGCTAGGTCTGATGCAGAGCAGACTGAAAATTCCAAACCAACTAATAACTGATTTTGGTTAGCAGCTTCACACATCACTCACTGAAGACTTGTATTTAAAAATCACTGAACAGTACTGCAGGTGTGCTTAGGTTGAATGTGTGTTTACCTCTCATGACACAGTGGCAAGAGACATTTTTTGGCAAATTAAGAATGAATGCATAAAATATGTTTAGTTTGTTTTCATCTATTAAAGGTCACATAAAAACCCCCACCCTTTCAGGTTTTTAAGTAGTTCTATTCTACTCTATACAGGTTCAGATGCAGCCTTCATCACCAGTATTACTGAGCACTTTTCAGGTAACATTTAGCAAATTAACTAATACGGATGCATTTATTGTCTCTCATCTTCAAAAAAAATTCTACAAGGAGTGCTTTTAATAACTAGAATTTGAACTGTGTCCTGAATTTGTATGCACAAAGTACAAGCAAGTCCGCTTTGTACTTGGAATAATCATTACAGTACTTCATGCAAATTAAGCACAGATCTCTGCGATTTTCTCCCCACTTTCTTGCTGTTCGTTAGAATAAAATGAGAGCAATGACAACAGTGAATCGGATTATCCTCAAAATTTTAACACAGAACAGGGAGGCGACTACAATTCAGAACAGTATCACACACACATACACACACTGGGGCCCCTGAAACAACACAATTCACTTAATCTTCTCTTTACAGTAAAACTGAAAATTCCTCTGACTGCAGGCTTCTCTATCTGCATTCCTACCCTTTCATATATGTAGGCAACAAAAGGAAATCATACTCCATAGGTCATTTTTGACTTTTCACTCACCTTTCTTTTAATGTGTTCCAACAAGTCCTCCCGCCCTTGCTTAAAATATGGATGCTGGAACTCTACTGGGCCATCCCGTTCCAATTTCACAATGCCAGAATCAACGTGAACAACTTTGCGAAAACCATCTGAAAATAATGTTTACTATGAGAAAAGCAACACACTATGAAATTCATAAATATCATGCCTCCATATATTTGCCCATTCTTTTCCCCAGTTTTGGAAGCCCAGGTGAAAAAAGTTTATGCTGCTTTTAGGTACTATTAGTCCTTTAAGAACTACATGAGAAGAGAAGGAATGGAGGGGAAACTTACACATATTTAGCTGTCTCACAAAGCTTGCCATGTTGTTGTGCTTGAAGTACTTGGGAAGGATCTCCTTTGCGAATCTTTGTTCATCCAATACCAGAAAACTCTGGCCATTCTAGAATGAAAACATGAGAATTTAGGTTTTAAAATTTGATTAAATGAAGTTGCATAATCCTAGGTAACTTACTTAATCATATACTGGGCTCGAACCTCCTCCTTCACCCCCCCAAAACAGTAACCAATAGGAATCTTTCTTTGCTGACTCTAGGGATTAACCTATCCATTTTCTGTAGCTTTTAAGCTTTCATTAGAAAAAAAAAAAATCACCAGACATCACAGATGGAAAGAGCTTTTAGAGCACACAATTCATAAAAACTGACAAATCCATGGATGCGGGTGTCCCTGTCAACGTAGTCTTTTTAGACTTCAGGAAGGCGTTCGACACGGTCTCTCACCCCATCCTCATTAAAAAGATGGGGAGCTGTGGCATTGACCCCATGTGAGTAGCGGGGTCCCCCAGGGCTCGGTCCTTGGATCTGCGCTGTTCAACATCTTCGCTGCTGACTTGGACAAGGGGGTGGAAAGCAAGCTATCCAAGTTTGCTGATGATACCAAGCTATGGGCTGAGTTGAGGACACCAGAGGAGAGAGAGAAGCTGCAGCGGGATCTGGGCTGACTGCAAGAGTGAGCAGACAAGAACAGGATGGGATTCAATGTGGACAAGTGCAGGGTGATGCATCTGGGGAGAAGGAACCCCCAGCACACATACTGGCTGGGAAGCTCCCCTCTTACTAGCACGGTGGAGGAACGGGATCTTGGCGTCATTGCTGATGCCAAGATGAACATGAGC
>JAGPOW010003642.1:94947455-94987538 GCA_030014935.1 Caiman crocodilus | reverse complement strand
GGTTGGACATTAGGAGGCACTACTTCACAGTTAGGGTGGCTAGGATGTAGAACCGGCTTCCTAGGGAAGTTGTTCTTGCTCCTACCTTGGGCATCTTTACGAGTAGATTGGATAGATACTTGGCTGGGGTCCTGTGACCCTGGCACTCGTTCCTGCCATTGGCGGGGGTTCAGACTAGATGGCCTGCTTTAGGCCCCTTCTGACCCTAGATACTACGACAACTACTTGCACATTCATACAGTTCTACAAATGTGAGATTGCTCACAACTTTTTCAAGCAACAGGAGAGCAAATCAGCAAAAGTGTTATACTTTTCCAGTTAAACTGAAAGCTGTATTTCTGTTATGAAAATGTACATAATTCTGTCACCCTCGTATATTTCTTGGGGAAAGCTCAGGAAATAGATACTAGGGATCCTCTTACTCACAGTAGCCACATGATTCTGCAAAACAAGAAGAACAAGTTCCTTTTTCCTTATAGCTAATAGTGTAAGAACTTCAAATTCATCTGATAGCTGTCGGTTGGTATGGCATACGGAGCTGTCAAGTAGAGTTTAACGACAGTATTTTGGTATGACTCTACACACCTTCATTTCCAAACAGCTGGATGTGACAGACACTGAACTTCTCACAAGTGTATTGCTCCCAGCCTTTCAGCTTCTACAGCAAGGCATGCAATCATTTGTGCCTCATCCAATTCTTGGAGTGGGTTGGAAATAACTTTTTGATACAGATGGTTAGAGAGGCCACTAAGGGGGGAAGCTTTAACTTACTGCTTGTAAACAGAGAGGAAATGGTTGTGAATGTGAAGTTGGAAGGCAACCTGGATGACAATGACCATGAAATGATCATGAGTTCAAGATCCTGAGGGGAGGAAGAAAGAACAGCAGCAGAATAAAGACACTGAACTTCAGAAAAGCAAACTTGAGCAAACTCATATAGCTGATAGGCAGGACTCCTTGGGATGCAAGTCTGAGAAGTAAAAGAGTCCAGGACAACTGGTACTACTCTAAAATCCTTTTAAAGGCAGAGGAGCAAGACTAGATAAAAATCAACGATTAAAAAAAAATTTTTTTTCCAATTTAAATCCTTTTTTTATTTAACTGTACTTTTTTTTAAATTAAAATGCTTTTAAACACTCCTATAGTTTTAATTTAAGAACTGTTAAAGCTCAAATAGATCATTATAGAATAGGGATTATATCTTCTAATTATATATAATTTGGGATGATATTGCTAGATAAAACATCTAAGAAAGAAATTCAACAGTGTGCAAAAAGTCTAGAGGTGAACGTTGTTAACCTGAGTCTTGATGGGTGGGTCACAATGATCCAGTTACATATGCTTGTGACAACAGAAGGGACTGTCTACCTTACAGAAACAATTGATACATAAGTATTCTATTGTGTGTGCATTTCTTGATAAGTAGCAGCAAGAAAATCTACAACTGTGAAGAAAAATTCAAATGTTTAGTCTGCAGTTTTGTCAGAGACAATGCTTGTAAATGTATTAGTGAGAAAAAAAATCTAGAAGCTGAAGAAAGCTCCAAGCTAATACCATATGGCTGCGGCATTCATTTGATATCCCTCTTAGTCAAAGACTTCAGTGCTCCAGAAATAAAAGCTGATGTTGAAATGGCAAAATACTTTCCCCTAACAACCACTTTGCAGCAACTGCTCTGAAGAAAGCAGAGGGAACCAAACTAACTCTCCCATAAGATGTGAGCTGGAACTCAGTAGTGGACTGTTTGAGTGATATATTGAGAACTGGCCTAATCTGATGATAATTTGTGAACAAAATTGTGACAAATAGATACAACTCTCATAGCCAAAGTTCTCAACATTGGGCTAAAAAAGAAATGTAGAATGTATGCTGAATGTCCTAAAGCCTATTTCCATAGCTTTGAACAAAGTGAAGGGAAATCGCTGTTTTATTGCCGATGATGTTGAAAATTGCAAGGAATGGAGTGAGACCTTGAAAAGAGAAATACGCAAGGACACAGTTAAATTACAGGCATTAAAAATCCAATGGATCAAGCACCATCTCCAGCTCATTTTCTTGCCAATATTCTCAATACAAGAGTCAATCCTTAACTGCTGAAGAAGAGGAGTTGGCTATGACATGGGCATCCAGCAATCATCCCTTTGTAATACCACTACAATACATTTCATGGCTAAGGGTGAACCATTCAAGAAATGTATGTTTGCAGATGGGGTTTTAAAGAAAAATCACACTAAGGAACTGATGCAAGTTACTTAAGCACCAGCGATGCAGAGACTATTAAAGTGATAATCCAGCTTTTAACAGCAGTAGTAGGAAGATTTTCTTCCTTTGGACTAATTCACTCTAAGTTGAGAAATCACTCAGGAACTGAAAAAGCAGGAATGCTTGTCTTTCTTTTCCAGGCTATGAATAAACAGGAACAGGAAGCTGAATATTGAGTTTGCTGTGTAACCCAGTATTTTAAGTTTCTCATGTTGACATGGCTGAAATACTTTATTAAATTTTTGCTAAAAACACATTTTACATAACTAAAAGTTAACAATTCAAAAATAAACATGCTTGTTTTGTTAAAATAATTATACTTCTTGTTGAAGGAAAATATCCAAAATACATAAGCTTGTTTTAAATAAAATAATTTAAATTTCATAATTGCTTTGTGATGTAGCTGCAAAATTAAAATACATCTGAAAAATAGATTAAAAAACATATCAAAATAAATCATTGCTTTAAAATGTATAAGGTGTACCTTCTAAAAATAAAAGCTACATCTATTTTTGAGTTGTGACTAATACGTATTAAGGTTATATCAGACAACAAAAATACACCTTTTGTAGAAAACAATGATTAAATCAAGGCTTCCTGATCAGTGATTTAAATAGATTTGATTTAAATCAAAGCCACCCTTGTCCTGATGTGACGGAAGAATGGAAAGCATAACAGGAGGCCAGCCTGGCTAGACTGTGGTCTCTTCAATGAGCCAAAACTCAGAAAAAAATCCTATAAGAAGTGGAAGCTTGGCCATAGAAAAGGGTATAAAATTATCATATAGGCATGTAGGGAGAACATGAGGAAGGCCAAGACAGTTTGAGATGCAAGTGGTCAGGGACGTAAAAGGCAGCAAAAAGTAGGAGTCTACTAATAGAGTTTTTTGGAGCCAATATTGATCCATTTTCCAATACGCAGCCCAGCAGCTTGAAGAGCTGGGTCCAGCCGGTAAGTGTACTGTGGTGGAAGGGGAGGGGGACAGACAGGGGCAGACAGAGGTCTCTGACGCGAGGGAGGGAGCGGGGCTGAGGCAGGCACTGCCCAGCTGGGGCCGAAGCTCCCGCTGCTGTGCGCACCCTGGGAGGGCATAAGGGGTATGTGCATGTGGGAGAGGGCAGGCTGAGGCCAGGGCTATGCCAGGCTCTTCCTGGAGGGGGCTGAGCCGGGCTGTGCTCCTCACTGCCTACGTGCTGCGCTGCAGCTGCACACATGCACGGGGCATTTATTGGCCAAATTATCGGCCATAACAGGCGAAACAAAAGCTGATTTCTGATACAGTAAATTTTCTTTGCATCAGTTCACCTCTAATAAAAAAGGGATTCTACAAGGATGTCAAAAGGAAAAGGAAAACCAAAACCAAAGAAATCATAGGCCCCTTAACATAATGCAGAAGGCAATCTAGTTACAAGGGATACAGATAAGGCTAAAGAGTTTAATACCCTTTAACTTCAGTCTTTACAAATAACAGAAGCTATTAGATGATAACTAGAAGATAGAGGAGGAGACAAACAACCTAGAGCAGTGGCATAACAGGTCACTTAGCAAAGCTAGAGACTTCAAACTGGCTGGGCCAGATGAGATGAACCCTAGTGGCTTTCAACCTGTGGTCTGCAGACTATGTCTAAGGGTTCCATGAAAGACACCTATGATTAGGGATCTACTTAAAGCATGCAGAGGGGAAGTAAAAATCATGGACTGCTTGAGGTGCCTGCCACCATTTTAAAAGTGGGCTCCCCTCCCCCCTGCATGTGACTGACCAATGGGCCCTGTGGCTTTGCTCCTTGCTGTTGATTGGCAGAGAAGGGAAGGGCTGAACAAGTCAGCCCACCCAGTCAATCAGCAGCAGAGGGGGCATCCACCACCTTGGCTGTTCTTCTTCATGTCAGTGGCTACTCCCTCCCCTCGGGTCGTGAGTCAGAGCTGCAGCAGCTGTTGACTCCCGCTAAGGGGACAGCATTTTATTTTTAGTAAGGTTTTTTTTTCCCTGATGATTCTACACAAAATCATAGGGAATACCAGTTCTCACCATTTCCTTGAAAATCACAAATTAAGTAGAATGTTAACTTTTGTCATTCAAAAGTACGTGAATACCCACACTTATAATTCAAAAGGGTTTATACCTCCATTCAAAAAATTTTAGGGGTTCCAGAAATGAAAGGTTGAAAATCACTGTCCTAGGGTACTGAAGAAATTGGCTGAGGTAATTGCAGAGGTACTAGTTATCCTCTTTGGGAACTTGTGGAGGCCAGGTAAGGCCTCAAATGATTGAAGAATGGCAAATATAGTGCCCATCTTTAAGAAGGATGAATAATGACCAGAGAAATTACAGAGCAGTCAGTCTGACCTCAATACACCTGGAAAGATCATGAAGCAAATATTCAAGAAATCTATTGTAAAGCATCTAGAAGAGCACCTAGAAGAGCACAAGGATTGTCTCTTGTGCTCTTCTAAATGTAAGCATGGATTTACCATGAGCAAGTAATGCCTGAACAACCTGATTTCCTTCTATGATAAAAAAACCAGATTCTGTGGACGAAGGATGAGCAGTGGATGTGATGTACCTTGACTATGGCAAGGCTTTTGACACCGTCTCCCAGGACATCCATAACAAGTTAAGGATATATAGACAAGACAGAATCACTGTAAATAAATGGCTGGATCATCATGCTCAAGGAGTAGTCATTAACATCAAGCTGGGAGTAGTTAGCAACCTAAGTTCCTGAGGGATCTGTTTGGGGTCCAAAATCTTCATAAACGATTTTGATTGAGTCACCCTTAGCAAGTTTGGAACAGGCTACCTCAAAAGACAGAATGAACAGACACTTGGCTGAGATGGTTTAATCTGAGATGATCCTGCCTCAAGAAGGAGGCTGGAGTAGATGATCTTGTAAGGTCCCTTCCAGCCCCACTTTTCTATGATCCAGAGTCACTTCAAATGATCGGGTACATCCAATTAGTTTGCCTTTATATCCACGGTAAGTTTACCTTAAACTCAGCATGTAGGCCGCCATCCTTAATATATGCCAGTGATGACATTCCATCAACCTGTAATCCTCTTCAGACAGACTGGGAGCCTCAACTGTCTCTCCTCCCAAAAAAGTCTTCAAAGTAATATTCCAAATTTAAAAGGGAAAATTGGGAGCATCATCTGAACATTCCTGGCAAACAGCCTTGCTTCGATGAATCATACATGGCTTCTTAGAATAGGATTTGCATCAGATGAACCAACAAATAGTTCACCATTGGAGGAGATGCAGGGCTAGAGTTCAGGTCAGGGGTGTCCAACTGGTGGCCAGTGGGCATGCAGTCCACAGGTGATTAGTATATGCTGCCCCCGCCCCAGCTCATAGCTCTGACTGCAATAGCAGCTGAAATCTCTAGGTTCTCTCCTTCCTCCTCTGGGTACTGCTTCCTGCCTTCATCCCAGCAGGCAGGGCACTGCAGCAGCACAGGTTGCTAAGGGTAACTCTGAGGCTCTGCCTAGGGCAGGAGGAAAAGTTGGGCTCTGTGTGTAAGAGGCAGTGTAGCCAAATGATATTGTGGCTGGGTGGGGGCAGTGGGGGTTGGGCTCAGGCCCATGCCTGCATTGGTATGCACTGCAGTATGTGGGATTGTGCTAGTATGCCCACATGACGCAGCAGTACCCCTGCTGGCATTACCCCTTGGGACTTAGAAGTTAGCCAGCCAAGCTTAGGACATGACAGAAAGTCATCTTAGTCAGTGATCCAGAGCTGGAATGGTGCCTGAGGACCTGCAAAGTCAGAGCAGACCACAGGGATGACACAGAGAGAATGGCCAAAAAGTGTATGTGTTGCTGGGGGCAGGGAGAGGAAGAGAAAAAAAAAACGTAATTGGTGCACTAAAGAAACTAATCATGAAGGAAATTGTTAAAGATGACGGGTATGAAGGAGGATGGTGGTTTACTACAGTGGATACAGCTAGTGCTTAAGTAGATTTCTGAAGTTCTGATGTTAATTCACACTTGAAGGGTAGTTTCCATTAAAGTCAGCAAGCAATTTCTTGCACACGCTTCAGTGAACTATGGGCAGTTATAATTCACAGCATACTAATGAAAAAATGTACAAGCAGCTCAAATTTTCCACTTGTGTTTTAACATCAAAAGTAGTCTACAATATACCAGATTTTAACATCTTGAAAAAATTGTGGCAGCACTTTGTCTATCACTGTTCCTATACTGTATCAATGGAGAGCATTAGAATCCTAAGTGATGAATTCTGTTTAACAAGTATACAGAGTAAAAACTGTGTTATATGGCACTTTACCATCCAGAAAGCTCTATTAATCAGCATCTGTCATAGACGGCAATACAAATCTTCTGTCACGTATCCAGAAAAATTCCAATAGCCATCCGGCATCTTGCCGTGCGCTTCTCATAGATCTGTTGTTTACGGAAGCTTCAGGACACTGCTGAGAGGTATCGCTAGTAGCAGTCTCAATTGTAAACACCTGCCATTGTGATTGCGCCATGTTTGTGCTGTATCGTGACATTATTCCTGAATATTTTGCCCATCCTGCAACTATGGCTACCAATACTCCATCAACAAGCAGAGGACAAAAGCAAAACCGTAAGTATAACTCTCAGATAACTGGCATATTTGATTAACTGGGACCCGCCCCCCCCATTTCCCATGGATGCCAGATAACAGAGCTTTTATTGTAGTTTCTTCTACTGCTGCATTAAGGGGAATAGTTATTTTGAATTGCAGTAAATAAATGTTACTGCTGCAACAATTTAAAGACTAAGGCTCAATAAATAGAAGTCCCAAAGACCTTTTTGGGCTTTGAAAGAGTAAAATTGTTTGAACAACAGTTCTGGTTGCTTTTCAGTTTTGACTATTAATTTCTGCCTTCACAAACTGTCCTGGAGTTTCAATAAGTGAGACATTAATGTAGAGTTAACTCAAAACAGCTGCTATGCATCTACCCAAGATGGAAGTCTTCCACTTAATGGTGTAGAGTAGTGGGGCTGGGGAGTAGTGGTTCTCAACCTTTTTTTGGCTGACACCCTAAACTGGCCATCAGCAGTACCTCCCAAGCTCGTGCCACAGGGGTTGCTGGAAGCTATGATGGTGAGGGCGCTGCCATTGCCCCCTTTGTGCACGGCGGCCCTGCCCCGCCCACCCACTGGTCCCAGGCCGTGCATGTTAGTACACGTGTGTGCAGGCCCTTCGTGACCCTGATTTGGGTCACGCCCCCAAGGCTGGAAACCAAGAATGTAGAGATTATCTGTTAAGGCATTTGGAATCCTCCTTCCTAAAGGGTCTAACAAATTTCAGGTGTCAAAAAAGCAATTAAATTGCAATTAGAAGCCCTAAACTACCCAAAAGCTAGAAAACATGGAAGATTCAAATGAAGTCTTTAGAGCTATTATTCAGAGGCAAAAGAAAGACTCTTAAAAAGCAAAACAATGCTTAATTTAGCTTGGGTGGGACCTCTTGGACTTCTGTTTCTCCTTAAAAGAATTATGAGTGATTCAATGAATAGAGTAGCTAAACATTTGATAAGAAATGTTTAAAAAAACCCAAAAAACAAACACATAAAAAAATATAGCTGAATCACTGTCTACAGTATTATTCTACAAACAGATCTCAGGTCTAAGTGAAAGCTGTCATCTTATACAGAAACGGCATGCATGCATAATTAATAGGACTGAAAGAACAGCTTCACACAAAGGAGCACCAAAAGATTTCTAAGCAGTAGTCAGATAATTTAAAATATCTGCCTGATAGTTGGTCTAGCATTTGTTAAACGGAAAAAAGAGAGACCAGAATAAAATACCTTCTATCAAAAGAATGGCACTGCTTAATTACATGGCAAAATTAAAATATAACAGCTTCTTGAAAAAGGTTATTTTTCCATTGAAAGGCTCTCTTAAAATATATTATTTCATAATAAGACAGTGAAATTAAATATTATCTTTAATACACTGCACTTTGACATACAAGAAGGAAGCAATATGAAAGGGAATCATATTGTGTCAAAGGATCTGAATTTTATACGTACCTAAAATTCTGATTAAAATTGGGCAAATTCTTTTATAATCAATATTTTATCTGTTGCAAACATGTCTGTTTGACCTAACTGAAAGTTTGAGCCTAAAATGGTAATTGCTTTCCAAAACAGATTCACAAAACATAATGGGAGAAGTCCTGTTATATTCTAAAGCCCAAGGTATTTGCCTAGGATGCAAGACCCAGCTACAAACTCCTCTTGTACTTGAGAGAACTTAAACCCACTTCTTACCTCTAGGGGTGCAGTGATATATTAGCTATTGGATTGGCACCACTGAAAGGAAAAATGACGTCATCAGCTATAGTCTTTTTTGTTATTGTTGTAGGTGATAATTATGGCCGCATGCCTGAAGCACGCTGGTGAGCGTAGTTTGGTCCCTGTGTCCCAGCACCAACCCAAGTCCACAGCAGACTACAGGCCCCGGCAAGCAGTGGGAGCAGTCACAAGGCTCCACGTTCAGCAACAAAGGGACCGTTTCCAGGACCTGCTGCTACTGCCATGGCAATGCATGTGTGCAGCAGGGGCCTGAGTGCTGGGGCTGTTACGGAGACACAGGGCTGTGCACGGGCAGGGCAAGGCACCACACAAGGGACAGTCTGCTCTGTCAGGTACTGGGTGCCTTTGCAAAAGCAGCTTTTCCACAGTGGCTGCGGAACCTCAGCTACGTAGGGCCAGCCAGCACTGAGCCAGAGCTAGAGGGCCAAAGCAGGAGGAATGTGTGTGTATACTATAAATGCAAAACAAACAAACAAACAGTTCAATGTCAGTAGTTTAAAAATGCCTTGCACTATTAACAAATATAGGTTATTGTATCAGCATCAGCCGGTAGGGTTGATTAATCATTGACTATTGATTAATCATCGGTACTGGCCAAGAAAATCTTTATTGGTGCACTCCTACTTACTTCTCACGCAAGTGACCTACCTACCATGGTAAAGGGCAGGGATGACCAACCTGTGGCAGACTGGAGAGGAGCAGGGAAGGATGTGGCAGATAGGGTAGGGTGCGTAAAGCAGAGCAACAGATCTAGCAGAAAAGGGAAGCAGAGTGGCACTGTTGGAGCTAAACTTGTTATAGGGTATTTAGAGTGGGTCACTTTCAATCCGTTCCACTGAAGCAGTTCTATTTTGTACAAAATATTATTCATTGCAGTGGAAAGCAAGAATGATTCTTTAGGCTGATGGCAAAGGCATTCACTTGGGAGACAGAACCATTGGGGTTACAGTCCTTGCTCCAATTATTATGTATTTTATACAAAACAGAAAGATCCAATTGTAAGTATCAAGAGACATACACTTTAGATACTGTACTATCCCAATGGTCAGGACACCAGTCTAGAACATGGGAGACTTAAGATAAACCAGTTTCTCCCAGATTCAGGGCAAGAATTTGAACCAAAGTCTCCATTATTTTCCAGGTGAGTGCCCAAGCCAAAAGGCAATGGACAGACACTCTCTCTCTCGTGTTGAATATGAACAAGTTCCCATAAACACAGCTGAGAGCACCCAACCCCAGAATAGCCTGTAGAAGTTAGGGCACTGCTCTATCAAGTGAGGATTCAGGTCTGCTCAGGCAGAATAGGGATCTGAACTTGAGACTATCATATCTCAGGCCCAACAGATAGTTTTGTGAATGGTAGTTAAATTTAGTTTTTTATTGTCATTGTTTTTGCTATTGTTTAAAGAACACTGGATTCCTGATTGAAATCTTTGTTTACTTGTGAATCATATTTTTACATCTACCAGTGCCAATGTGGCCTGGCACCCTGCAAAGGATCTTGAGGCAGCCCAGGCTGCCACAGATGCTGAAACATGGTATTAAACCATTAAGGTACAGCCAGGCTGGCAGGGTGATTTTGAATTGTTATGGCAAAGGCAGGTGAAGTACTGACCTCAGAGACTAGGAGAGACCAGAAGCAGGAGCACAATACTTTACTGCTGCCCTGACAGACTACCCATGCCTGCTTCATCCAGCCACTGCCAAGGAAGAGGACTCTGGAGGTAGGGCAACCACACACCAGATGCTAGCAAATGAATATGTGAGCATCCATACCCTAATACGTGTTCAAATTAAGGTGGGTAGCAAATGAGTACGAGTGCATGAGCATGAATGGCCTGCCTCAAGTTCAAATTAAATTTAGACAGAAACCAGCTAGAGTTGCTACATGTGCTCAAGCACTAACTTTGTAGTTGGCTGCCTCTCTTTATAGCCAAATACTCATTTCTATCCAGAGATTATTACTTTGCAGGTGTATCTGGTCTACATTTATTGTGGGTTTCACCAGTGAATTGCATGCTACATGCAATATATGCCGGGAGCCTGTGCATATGTGCCTTGCCACACATTTAAATTGAAGCTGGTAATGAATGAGAAAGATCAATCGCGAGTAAAGTGAGCGCATGCATGTATGCATGTGTGTTGGCCGGGCCCTCCCACACATTCATATGAAAGCAGGTAGAGTACAAGTGCATGAATGCGAGTGCCCTCCCTCATGTTCAAATTAAATTGGGATAGAAACTAGCTATGGAGTTGTTACACATGCTCAAGCACTAACTTTGTTGTTGGCTGCCTCTCTTTACAGCCAAACAGTCGTTTCTATCATGTGACAATTACTTTGCAGGCATGTTGGGTCTACATTTATTGCATGATACATGTAATGTGTCAGAGGCCTGTGCCTATGTGCCTTGCCACACATTCAAATTACAGCTGGCAATAAATGAGAGAAAAAGGAACTGCAAGTGCACAAATGTGAATGACCTGTCCCCTGTTCAAACTAAATTTGACTAGAAACCTGCTAGAGTTACTACACATGCTCAAGCACTAACTTTGCAGTTGGTTGCCTCTCTCTAAAGCCAAACAGTCATTTCTGTCCTGTGATTATTACTTTGCAGATATGTTTGGTCTACATTCATTGCCCATTTCACCAGTGAATTGTGCAATACATGGCAACATGCACCACGGGCCTATGTGACCTGCCGTACATTCAAATTAAAGCTGGTAACAGATGACAAAAAGAGTGAGCGTGTGTGTACATACGTACGTACGTACGTACGTACATGCTGGCACAGGCAGGACCTCCCCCACGCTGAAATTAAAATGAGCAACAAACGAGGGTTTAAAAGAGTGAATATGTGCCCATACATGTGTTTGCATGCATGGGCTCTACCACACATTCAAATGAAAGCTGGTAATGAATGAAAGAAAGAAATAGCAAGCATATGCATGTATGTGTGTGTGTGTGTGGTGTGGGCAGGCTCTCCCACAGTTCAAATTAAAGTAATAAATAAATAAAAAGAGCAAGTGTGTGCCTATGTGTGTTGGCTCAGGTGGCTCCTCCCATACATTCAAATGAATGCTAGAAACCAGATACAGAGGTGCTACACCTGGTGTGCGAGTGAGTGCATGCACACATATGTGCGAGTGGGTTCATGCTGCCATTGGGGTGTGCATGCCCCTACGTGCTGGTGTTGGGATGCACGTGCCCCTGCGTGCTCACTGGGGAGTGCACGACCCGCGGATGGTGCAGGAGACTCAAGCACAGCCCCCTCCCACGCTCGCTCAGGCCCCCGCCCCGGGCACGAGGGGGCGGGAACAAGATGGCGGCAGGCAGGAGACATCCCCGAAGCGGGGAGGGGGCGCGGCCGCACAGCGGCTCCGTCACTGCTGGAGGGAGGGAGAGGGCGCTTCGAGGGAGTGAGCTCGGCTCGCGCCCCCTAAAGGCGCGTGGGGGCGGGGTTACCTGGCTCCACGTGATGAGTTGGTTGCTGGGGGCCTCCCCGACCAGAGCCCACAGCTTGCTGAGGAAGGCCGGGACCCCCGCGCTGGCGGCGGGCGACGGCGGCGGAGGCGGCGCCGATGGCTGCTGCTTCATTGTCGCTCCCAACCCACCGGGACGCGCCGCACGCATGCGCACCTGCCGCCGCATGCGCACCGGTACCCACCCCCTCCCCGCGCAGAGGTTTCGCTCCGCCCTCCTCCCGCGCTTGACGTCAGGCACTCGCGCGCACACCAGCCCTGGCGTCTTCCAATCTCAGCCGGCGCGCACGCGCCCAACAGCCCTGCAGGCGGGCTTTACTGCGAGCTCCTTCCCCCGACGTTCTATGGAATAGGAGGCCGCCTCAGCCAATCCAGAGCGGCTCTCTGCCAGGAGCGAATGAGGGAGCAGCAGCAGAAGAGGGGGCGGGGCGGCTCTGCCCTGCTGCTAGGAGGGGGGGGGGGGCCGGGAACAGGAGCTGGAGCGCATTAAGTAAAACGCGTTGCAACAAGAAACATAGCCCCGTGCTCAAATGAACGGGGGAAAACCAAGCTGCCCTTTACCGAGGGATCCGTTTGTAAACATCAACAGCCAGTCCCAACCCTGTACCCCTCACTGACCCAGTACCCGCAACTTCCCAGTGTATGAGGCATAGGGTGCCTCAAGCAGCCCTTTTTAGGATGCAACTGCCAGCCTGCAAGAGAAAAAAAATACAATTGACAACATTTTTCTCTTCTAAAGGAGAATTCATTTTTAAACTTTGTTAGCAACCCTTTCATATGTTCTTGCCATCCACTTTTGGGTCGTGCATGACCCATGGGTTGAGAAACACTGCTTTAGAAGAAAAGAGCCTTCCCCAGACTTGTCATTGTTTAAAAATAACATGCATTTCCCATTAGTCAGCTGGGAGTCTAGGAGGAGATTGCAAGTTCATAAGAATTGCCATTTACAGGATCAGACCACAGGTTCATCTTGCCCAGTCTTCTGTGTCACACATTAAATAGGCTCAGCTTTTGGGACATTAAATAGGCCCGTGTCACACACTGGGAGAGAGAGGATACTGAAAGGGAGAGCGAACTGGGGATGACCAGGGTTTTCTTCCTCCACCATTCCTCACACTTGCAGCTTGCAGCATTTAGGGGCTAGGAAGTTCTGATTCAGAGGCTGTATCCCTAACACCCATACTCAATAGTTACCGATACCCCTTTCCCCCAAGAATTTGTCCAATCCTTTTTTGAGTTCAAGGAACTAATAAATTACCAGCTTTTAATTCTGAACATGATAGTCCACATTAGGTACATGTTTTATTTGGTCTACTTTAAACAGGTAAAGGAGAAAGGGCAGGGGATACAAGAAAAGGATGGAGAGGAGAGGCAAAGCAAAACAAGTTACATCATATCAATAATTATTATAGTATAATACAGCAAAACAGACAAAATAATGGTAGATTTGCAACATGGACAGTTGCCTACCTGCTGGTGCACATCAAATAGATGGGGCATAGTTGGGCCTTCAGACCTGTAGGAGAGGGATAGTCCATGAGCTTTGCGAGGGAAGCTGTGCCTCGTGGGAGTAGAGGGAACTTACTCCTCTGAGCAGCCTTCCCCATACCCACAGTCCCCCCACAATCCACACACAACAGTCCCCTGCCCCAACAAACCCCTTACCCACATACCTGGCCCTGTGGGTCTGAAGTGAGGGGACTGGAGCAGGGGGCAGCTGTGGGTAGAGAGTGAGAGGAAGGGGCAGGACACTGGTATATCAGTGCTGCTCAGCACCGTACATCCTGAATGAAGGTGATAGGGGCAGCTCTGATTCTTCTATGACAAAAAAGCCAAAAGTAAATGCTAAAGTGTATAGAAATTTAGATTTTATTTTATTATGATGACAGAGGCACTCTTCCAAATTGCTTTAAACTTGTAAATATATCAATAAAACATTGCCCAACTGATTTCTCTCTCTAGATAGTGGCATTTCATTTTAATAGCGAAAAAACACTATTTTGGGTATTTTTATGAGATAATTTGTGTTTTTTTTATCAGAGATTTTGCAAATTTTAAACAGGGAACACCAAGATCTCTGCTGCTGAGACAAGTTGTGAGACCCAGGCAGAGGAACCTGTCCAGGGCTAGCACTGAGGACCCAGCTGGAGAGTAAAGTGGCTGACCTCTTGGCCATCTGAGGCCAAGAGGACATACTTTGACAGTTCAAAGCAGGCCACTGCAAGGAACACATCTTTTGGGCAAGAGCTGCCCAAATGGCAGAGCAGGAGCACCCCACCTGGGTCTGGCAGGGGTGCAGCTTTGGGGCTGCAGTTCCAACGGGGCAGACGCTGTCGCAGGTGGCAGCAGGTCACAGCCAGGCAGCAGCCCCCACTGCCATATTGCTGCAGTGGGTATAGAGTGCTGATGCCACTCCAGGTTAGGGCTGCTTTAGCAGTTCAGCTGGCACAAGGGATAGTGTCCCCATATGCCAACTGTCTGGGCCTCTGAAGGTCTTGAGTGCAAGTAGCACTGAGCTGCTCACTAGGGCAAGTTCTAGCTCCCCCTGGCTGCAGATCCAGGATGAGCTGGCCAGGGTCATTTTGCCCCAAGCAGCACAACTTGCCCCACACCAAAGTGCATGTCCAGGCATGTGCGCTGAGGCAAAAAATCTCCAGCACAAAATTGTGGCACTTCTATTTGAGGTGCTGCAAGTGCATGTGCCTTCATGTGTGGATGTGCCCAGCGAGTTTAAAGCAGAGGGGAACTCTACCATGCAACATCCATTTAAAAAGCATGTATAGTTTGATCACATCAAAACCAGTTCTCTCAGAAACAAGGTCGTGCAGACTTAAAGGAGATCTATTTTAAAACCAAATGGCATCTTTAGACTATTTAGCTATTGAGCCCTGAAGAAATAACCCCCCCCCCCGATTAAATAACAAGAATTTCAAGGGCAGGCTGAGCAGCTTGTACTCTAGCTTCATTATAAAAAGGCAGTCATCCCAATTTTACTACATTCCTCCTTGTGCAAATCACCTTATCTGCTAGAGAATGCATTTCTTAAACAGGGTCCAAATGCATTGACAAAATATAATAGATTCCACTGCCCTCTGTACCTTACAAAAACACGGAAGCAGAACAAATCCCAGCTGACTAGTTTTTGAGGTTGCTGTTTAATAACCCATTCTGGTGTTTACTTCACTCATACATGGGTATTTTCATAACACATTCTAGATCCACAATATTCAGGCATAGGAAAGCTTAACAAAAAAGCAGGTTAATATTACTGATGCTGTTTTTTCAATGGGGGCCCAAACACAGCAAAATAAAACTCCCCTGAAAGGGGCACCAACAGAAGTCATCTTGATAGTGCTTCCTAACATTGAAAAATGTTTAGGATACAAGGGAGTACCACCCAAAAAAAAAAAAAGTATTTAACATCTTGAATCTTAAGAAAGATAGTAAATGCTTCTTTCCTCAAACCTGATGAAGACTATCTTGCATTCAAAAGCTTGTCTAACTTTATTCCAGGAGGCAGGGATTTACCTTTATAGAACTAGGAAGCACAAGATTTCATGAATCCAAATTCACTTCATTAGATGTTGCTCTTTATCCCAACCATGCAGTTGGTCCACTAAAACATAACACCCATGAAAACCCTTGCCCCACACATAATCCCTGGACCGCTGTGGCAACACCATGACTCCAACAGCATTAAATCTTTAAATGTATTTTCTTGCATATTGCTAGTCTAACTAAAGAAATAGATCCCAATGTCAAACTGTATTAAACAGTTTCCCTTTACGTAAGCACAGATGTCAGTCAAGGTTACCAGATTGACAGTATACATTCTCAGGGTCACTACTTTGAAAGGCAAACTTATTTTAAGGCATTCTGTAATCCAACCTCATATAAGGGTTTCTGCAAAATGGAAATGAAGGTTGAATGGCATTTAAACACACTCCTAGCCAAGCAAGTGCAGTATGAGTGGATAGAATGTGTTTCTTTCATGTGGATGCAATGTTGTCTGTAGCTTATCATCTCAAACTGTTTTGAAGTGCATTTTTAATAGCTGTGCTGTACCCAGAATAAACTGCATGACAGTGGGTGCATCTACATCTGATGCTACTTCACCATAGCAATATGAAAAGGGAACATAGCATGTGTGGGCAAAAACTGCGACGCAGCTGCCACAGCAACGCACTTCTTTGTTGCGGTGCATTGCTATGGCTATGCAGGGGCTTAAAATAACTGTGCCGCTGGCACGGAACAGAACAGGCTGTTACTGTGCCATTAGTAGTTCCAAAATGAAATAACAACTAATGACGCAGTAACAACAGCACTGTTGGGGCACTTGTAGATGCATTCAGTAGTGCATAAACCAGGCTTGTCCAACATACGGCGCGCGGGCCACCATGTGGCCCACCAAGCTATTTTCTATGGCCCATGATTCTGCAACAGGAAATGAAAGTAAACACGGTTTACTTTCGTTCCTGCGCTCTGTCCCTCCCCTAGCCTGTCAGCAGCTTCCTAATGGCTGCTGAAGGGCTGGGGAAGGGACAAGGTTCCCACACGTACCATGTCAGCTTGATGTTGCTGAAGCGGTACATGTGGGAAGAGGAGTGCAGACCTGGCCCACCTCCTCCCATCCCCAGCACCACGTGGGGAAGCCACTGCTTCCCGGCCCAAGTGACTCGCCACTTCCTGCCTGCAGGCGAGAGGCAGCCCGGCTTGGCCACCCAGCCCCGGGTCGCTGGTGGAGTGGCGCGGGCAGGTGCCTCCTCCCGCTGGGCTATTGGTATTGGCTGTGCTGCACGGGGCGGCCCTGGGGGGCGTGGAGCCTGAGCTCACTGCGTGCCAAGGTGCTGCTTGGCCCCAGTTCCGGCTCCCTCCAGCCTGGTGCGGTGATGTGGACCCACGGAAGCAGCATGACGGCCAGGCTCGCCCTTGTCATCTGCCTCTGCCACCTCCTGCCCAGCCAGGGCTCCATAGGTAGGGCCGGGCTGGGAAGAGGGTGCCTCCCCCGGAGCCAGGCTGGTAATTGTGACAGCCTGAGGAGCAAGTGTTGTGCCCTATGTTGCTCTGCTCTGCCTCAAATAATTGCCAACCCCTGTCTAGATCAGTGGTTCTCAACCCTTTTTGTACCAGGACCCATTTGTAAACATAGATGGTCAGTCCCGACCCAGTGTCCCTCACAGCTCCTACCTCCAGACCCCAGTGTGTGGGTATGGGGGGCCCAAAGTAGCCCCTTGCAGGCTGGAACGCTGTCAGCCCACAAGTGAAAAGCCAGTTATATGTTTTTCTCCTTTAAAGGAGAACCCATTTTTAAAGTTGCTTGTGACCCTTTCATATATTCTTTTTGAATGAGACCTACTTTTGGGTTGCGACCCATGTTTTGAGAAACGCTGGCCTAGATCATGCCTGACCAGTGCTGTCCGACATCTTTTTGAACACCTCCGATGATGGAGAGTCCGTAACTTCCCTAGGCAGTCTGTTCCACTCCCTTGCTGTTCTAACCTCTGTGAACAGATGGCTGGTACTGGATATACAGTGTGGTTTTCAGGTTCTGTTCTGTGCCTTGTCAGTTAACACATGGACAAAAAGAAAAGGAGAAGAGGTTTTCTTATTAATTTCTACCTCCTCCCATTGGCAAGAAGCTGTTGGAAATTTCTTCCCAAAGTCCTGTTTGACTGCTGGCAGGATGCCTGCTGCCTCATGGGGTCCAGGTCAGGTACTGTTTTTATTGTTTTTATTTTGGATTTCAAACTACATTTCCAGACCCATTCCATTGTCACTTCCTGCACACAAACTTCATTAGTGTGACAGGTCACGTGACATCACTTCCTGATGTGATACCACTTCCTGTGAGGTCTTTGAATATGTCTTGCCAGCCCACTGGGTGATAAAATGTTTGTGATCTGGCCTCACATTCAAAGAGGTTGGACATCCATGGTATATATGTTAAATTTGGGCTTGGATTCTTGGAAGATACTGTTAGTTTACCATTAACACCCCCCTCCATATAGAACTATATCCTTAATATTGTACAACTCATTCATACATTACAATATTCCTTTAGCAAATGAGTTCTCATTAAACCTGGATTTGCAGCTGCTCAGTGGAATCTGAAAAATTCTCCTTTTCAGTTACGTTTTCCCTCGCCTGGGTTCAGGCTAAGTTGTAATATTTTCCCTCTGGATGCCTGAATAGAATTTGTTCCCCAGTTTTTAAAAATAACTTTGAAAAATACAAGTTTTAGGCATGAATAGCTCAAACATCTCTTCAAATAGTCTTTATGAGCCTATGGTTTTGCACATGTATATTTAAACATTTTTTTTAAGTTTAGGGTTATCATACTATTTAAAGAGCTACAGAACAATGCAACTCACTGACACATTATCAAGGACTGTATTACTCATCAGCATCTTCACAAATAATCTTTCAATAAATCTCTTTCACTCCAGTCACCAAACTGAGGATGGATAGAAAATACAGCTAAAACAAGGAATCTACTCTGGGAAAATATATGCTGGTTGGTACATTTAAAGAATACCACATCAATAATGGAATCCTATTCCCTCCCCTTTTTTCATTCCTACAGGGAAAAAGTAATTCCTCTCTGGAATGGTTTGGTAGTACAGGCAGTCCTCGACTTATAACATTTTGAGTTACAACGTTTCACACTTACAAGATTTATAAACTGACACCCGGTTTCAACTTCGACTTCAGTTTCAACTTCACAACACTTGACCCAATACAACAACACACCAGCGAACAGGTTTGCTGTGTCACCCATCTCCCTGGAGAACATCTGTCTAAACTTTCTTGGATACTTTCTTTAAGAAAGCAGACAAGACTCCAGAAAAACATGTAGCCAAGACTCCTGAAAAGACTCCAGTCAAGAACCCTTCAAAAAGTCCAGCAAAGTCACTTTAAAGAAGTCCTTCCAAATAAATGATTGCTACTTACAATATAAATACAATAATATAGTTATATTAATCATCTATAATTGATTAAGTACAAAATTTTGATTTATTTTTGATGAAAATAGGGTATCAGGCATAGGTTCAGGAACCAATCCCCCATTTATAACATTGTTTCCTATGGGCAAATTGGTTCCGAGTTGCAACGTTTTGACTTAAGACATGGTTTCAGGAACCAATTGTGTCCTAAGTCCAAGGACTGCCTGTATCCAGCAAACAAGTGCTAGTGAAATTCCCGTGATACCTCCCTCACCTTTCTCCTGTTAAACTACTGGTGTGTTTGTATGACATATGCATTCACTTTTATAAATATTAAAAATGTTAATTGAATACAGCGGAACCTCGGTACTCGACTGCCTTGCAACTCGTCGAATTTGGTACTCGATGCATCTTGACTGGAAATCTTTGTCCCGGTACTTGTCGTTTGCTTGGTACTCGCTGGAGGAGGCGGCGGCAGCGGTGGTGGCGGTGCCTGCTCCCTCCTGAACTTCGTTGCTCGCTCTGCTCTGCTGTGCTCTGGCAAGGCACCGCCACCGTTGCTGCCAGCCCCGCGCTCCCTCTTGCCCTCCCCTGGCGCGGGGAGGGCTGTTTGTTTGGTACGCGTCGTTTTTGGTACTCGTCATTAATTGGTTCCGGGAGGCGCGACAAGTACCAAGGTTCCACTGTATATATTAATGTGCACTTCCTCTGGATTTTATTCTTTCTCTTCCATTCTTCAGATTTCATAGTTGGTAGGATCAGAAGGGACCTGAGCAGATCAAGTCTGACCCCCTGCCATGGGCAGAAAAGAAAGCTGGGGTCAAATGACCCCAGCTAGGTGATTATCTAGCCTCCTTTTGAAGACCCCCAGGGTAGGAGCGAGCACTACTTCCCTTGGAAGCTAGTTCCAGATCCAAGCCACCATAACTGTAAAGTAGTGCCTCCTGATATCTAGCCTGAATCTACCCTCAGTCAACTTATGGCCATTATTCCTCGTTACTCCCGGTAGTGCTCAGAGGAACAGAGACTCTCCCATTGCCTGCTGGTCCCCCTTGGCCAGTATGTAGTTAGCCACCAGATCCCCTCTCAGCCCTCTTTTGTGGAGGCTGAACAGGTTCAGTTCCCATAGTTCCCACTTGTACGGCCTGCCTTGCTGCCCCTTGATCATGCGAGTGGCCCTCCTCTGGACCCTCTCGATGCTGGCCACATTCCTCACAAAGTGCAGCACCCAGAAATGTGCGTAGTACTCCAACTGCAGCCTGACCAGCATTACATAGATGGGGAGTATTGCACCTCCTTGGACCTGCTTGTGATGCATCTTTGGCATGACGAGGTGTGGTTAGCCTTCCTGATCGCGTCCCCATATTGACGGCCCATGTTCATTTTGGAATCAATAATGACACCAAGATCCTTTTCTGCCTCCGTGCTGATGAGAAGGGAGTTCCCCAGGCTGTAGGTATGCTGCTGGTTCTTCCTCACCAAGTTCAATAGCTTGCACTTGTCAGTATTGAAACCCATCCTTTTCTCATCCGCCCACCCCTGTAACCTGTCCAGATCTAGTTGCAGCCTGTCCCTCTCCTCCAGCATGCCCACTTCTCCCCACATCCTAGTGTCATCCACAAATTTGAACAAGGTGCTTTTCACCCCCTCATCCAAGTTGCTGATGAAGATTTTGAACAGTTTGGGCCCAAGAACAGAGCCCTGGGGGACCCCACTGCTCACATCCCTCTAGGCTGAAAAAGACCCATTCATCACCATTTCTTCCAGTTATTACACCAGGTTTTTGTATCTTCCCTTTCTACAATCATTCTTCCAGAAGCCTGCAAACCTTCTTAGTGATAAGCCTGTTTATGAATCCAACTCCTTCCAGGCCAAGGGAAAGAGATGTCAATTTTGTTCTGTGTCTTTTTTTACCCCTACATGCTCCATTATGGAAGGTGCTGTCTTGCAGATTCATTTCCTTTATTCCATCATATGAAAGAGCTGTATAGGAGACTATTCACTCCCTCCACTTTCTTTTAGAAGCTTGCTGGGATTTTCTGGTCATGCCTCACAGAGATGAAGCACTAGGAATAGGAGCACAATAATGTGCTCAGGTTTGTCATGGGTAGTGCCCACCTGTCCTCTTAGTATAAGCCGTGGTTCTACAAACCACACATACTTGGTATCACTTCATATCCTCTGCTAATTGGTGGCATCAATATCTACAGACTTATTGGGTGGGGACTAGGTAGGTAGAGCTGAGACCATCTATCAGTAAAGATTACCTACCAGGCAATACTCCTTTTTGCAGCTCTACACTATCCTCTGGACTATTTCAGTCTTACCCTGCAGCCTCCATACTTGCCATTGCAGACCCCTGGCAGGCTCTGGCTCCCTCAGCCATGATCTCTTGGCAGTTTTTTTTCCAGGAGATCTGCTTCCTATTTGCCTGCACACTGCCTCTACAGTCTCAACAGCAAACACAGAAGTGAAGCCCCAAAAGCTGTCTGCCAGGCCTGCAAGGATGCTTCCTTAATGTACCTAAGTAATGATGTTCAGGGACCCCATATCCAGGTCCTATAATATAATAAACTGCCTTTCATCAAAATCTGTCAAATTTATTAATCCTCTTCCCCAACTTTCCTGGTCCCCTGAAGAAATAAGAAATCTGTAAGCAGGCTCACTTCTTCTACATGCACAAATGGGACTAAATCAAATCTTGTGGTAGCTCAAATATCGCCAAATTCTCTCTGTGTAACAGCAGAGAAACCCTGTTGGAGACTTGTGCGTAAACAGTATGAGGCTGGTCACTGATGGCCCAATGCTGAGGTAGTCCTAGTTCTCTGGATGAGTTCTTCACAATATAAAAGTGCTGGGGATGACCTGCAGTCAAATAAGTGTCAGAAAAATGCTCACCTAACTGTCAGTATTGTGTATTTTTTTTTGTTTTGTTTTTTCACACAGTTTATTAAGGAAGCCAATTCTCTGGCTTGCCTGTATGATTAGGTGGGAGGGGGGAAGGCCTCCAGGGATCTCTTCTGACAATTCTACATCAGTCACATATTCTTTGGAAGTTGTTTCTACCCCTTTTTTAACAGAGAAATAGGTGTTATGTAAAATGCCTAAAGTGACACACTTTCTTCTTTGGCAGACTCTGAAATAGAACCTGGCCCCATTTAACAGAAAATGCAGGACTATGGGTTTTCATTATCCCAAACAATGCATATTAAACTTAACTCTGAAAGAGTTAATATTTCTAGTTAGATGGAAAGGGATTGGCAAGGCAACACTTCTACATTTCTTTTGACATGACAATTTAGCTATTTAGTGCATGGCTGAAGTAGGTATAGCGCAGAATTTAAGTATATTTCTATGATTTTAAAATGGGATGTAGAAATAAGAGTTAATCTTGTACATGTCAAATGCTTTAAGGCCTATCATTCAAATAACATTTTATTGATTTGTCTAGATGGGTTATTATAAACAAGGCAGCAGACAAATAAGCTCCTAAACTTGTAAATAAAATGCCTGCGGACAAATGAAGAAGGCTACAAGTTGATACTTCTGGAATGTTTACACCATCAAATCTTAGTTAGCACAGCAATTTCAGAGTTATATTTGCTGAGTCACAGGCGTGGCATGTTTCCACCATTTAAAAGGCACACAATTCAGAGGGTTTTTTTTAAAACATAACTTTGAGGAACAGTTGTTGAAGGCTGAGCAATGCAGTTTTAGGATCTCAGTAAACCAGGAGTGGGTTTAAGAGGTCTGGCCTTGAGTCTGAGTGCACACTCCTTGCAGTAGGGATAGCTGCTGTGGATTCTCCACTTTTATGACACAACTAGCTAGGGTGGACAAAGTGGATGAGATTTCAGAGAGCTTCTGAAGAGATTGTTCTTCCAAAGCTAACAGTCTTTCTGTTAGTCCAACACTCTCCTTGTGCATCTGAACGAAGAGCTGCTCAGTCTTTTGACTGGTGGAAAGTCTCACTTTTCTTCTTTTCTCCACATGTCCTGTTGAAAACAGGCAAGTGACACACTCAGTACACAGGAAGTCTGACATATAGTAATCAAAGTTTCATTTACAAGATTTCAGAATTAAGCTATACCCTGTGACTAGCCATATCATGGTGCAAGTTACATCATATAAGTTGAGGCATGCTCCTGAGCAGCAGCTTTCCTTCTCCATACTATATAGAGACAGCCTCCATTACTCTTTTTCTGTTCTTTGAATAAATGAAGGCCTTAAAATCCACTGCTTCTCTTGAATCATCACCAGCAAAAATCCAAAGCCTCTGGATATTTATTTCAGTCTTCTGAACTATCTCAGCAGCAGCTCCACAGCCCAACTCTACTTTAAATTCCAAGAACTTAAGAAATGATTAACTCCATGTCATCCTGTCTAAAATATAGCAACATACATGTCTTCTCCTTTCTTGCCTCAACATGCCCGTTGTTTTCGTTCTTCAAATCCTTATTGCACCTTTTCCCTCTCTACCTCATTAAGTCCTATTCGTTCTCTTCGTACCATCCTGCCCCTCCTTCTTTAACATTCTCCTCATTCACATCCTGTAAAATATATCAACCCTCAGTTCCTCTTAAAGATTGCTTTTGTGTACAAACTCTCATATACTTTCTATAAAGTACATTTTGGCTACAGTATGATCAACATCCATAGAAATATAGCGCGCATTCGTGTGCATGCATGTGCGTGTACACACACACTTTCTTGCTGCTACAAAATCTTTCAAGATTATTTTTCACTTCCCAAGTAGTATTTCACCATATTACAGACAGAAGAGTTCAGCATATACAGCTATAAATACCTATTCACTAGGAATACGTTTCTTCTATGCCTATATCTGTATAGGTTTGCCTGCAGCAAACAGCATGTTCTATTCAGCGATTTAGCATTTTAGTTTTTCTACGTCTATCTGCTAAGCATGAAGACCTCCCTCAGACAGGGAGTATGCCAATTTTACACATAAAAGCTGCCAACAAGCCAAAAGACCTCTATACTTGACAGCCTGAGAGGCCTTTCTGGAAAAGCACAGCATACTTCTCTGCCCTACTACTTCACTAAACTTGCATGACAGAACTGTCTCAAAAGTTCAGTGAGGAAGCCTCAACCCCCCCACTCATATTATATATAGAACTGGCAAGTTAATTGTTTTTACTTTGAATAATGGTCTCTCTCCCCCATAACCGTCAGGCTAACTCTCTTCATAACAGTGTGATCAAAGGGAAGAAAAGGTTAGTGAGTCAGTCAGTAAAAAAAAGTTTCTCAGGTATACCCACAAATAAGACCATTTGCAATAGTTAACACACTTCTCCACACTCTAAGTTACACGTGCTATGTAGCTGTGAAGCTCGAGCAGCAAACACATTAATCTATGTCTAGGGCTCTTTTACCTGAATCTGAACAGGTAGACCTACAATCTTCTGTTTCTGTGTCAAATTCACTGGTATCTGTTGCTTGTTCAGTTTCCTGTAAATTTTTATACAGAGCAATTGTATGTTTAACTCTTAAAAAAAGATTCAAACAAAGTAACTATGAATGCTTTGTATTCATATAGAACACCAAACTCTTGCTTTCTAGGCAGAGGAGACTGGTTTTCCAGCACCCTACAGATGAATGGGTTAGTTGGAGGCTGGAATGTTATCTATGTGGCAAGTGCAGCTGTCACCAGCTTTGTTTAGTTAACAAAATGTTGTGAAGCTATTTCTGATGCTCACGGTCAACATTTTTTCCTTACTAGGGTATCCACCAATACTACACAAGAAGTTGATGGTATATGTTTGAAGGTTAAAAAAATGAGTTTAAGAGATATTTGCAAAGAGAGAGCAGCTTATATACGTTGGCAGACCAAAGAATAGAACGAAGATCAAACACTGAATCTTTTGTACACTTACAACGCTATAAACAGACCTGCAGGGCACTGGGGTTCTAAACTGAAATCAGTCATTTACACTTACAAGATAGGGAAGGGAAAAAAAGTAGAGAATGAATTGCTAAGAGGGGCAAAGGTGGCATTATGTACTGTGTTCAGCCTTATTTTGTAAACATCAATATATTGGTTTTCATGAATAAAAGTATATCATAACAGCACTTAGGAACATTGGACATGACAAGTTTGATACTTCTCCTCCTTTCTTTCTTTTGCGTCCCTCCTAAGGGCCATTAAGGATCTCAGAAGGAGAGAGACAAACCAGACTGCCAGAATAGTGGACCACTCCAGTCCCAGATCTACAGCATACAGGAGCCACACAATAGAATGGAGTAACAAGGCATTTAGTTAGAGCAATGGTTCTCACCCTTTTTGGCCTTGAGGAATCCCCTTGTTAGCTTTGAAAAACTCCTTGGAAAATGCTAGCTCTTAGTTTTCACTTGTTTTTTCACTATGGAAAAATAGTAACAACTGTTTTCCTGCTGCAACAAAGATCACAACAGGTCAGAATGTATTTTAACACTATGTATTTCTACTTGAAATTTCTGGGTTTAATCTTGTGAATCATATTTGCACACATCACAATACTAACACTGCATAGCAACCTAGGACACCTCTGAAAGGAGCTCAGGGCTCTTAGATATTCAAAGATTTCCTTTCTTCATTCCTTATTCTATGGAACTCTTCAGAAGTGACCACCCTCTTCTCTCCAGTCTGCACTATTTCTCTAAAAAAGTGTTAGGGGAAAACAAATATAGCACAGAAAACATTTTTATCACAGGTCTTTGCAAAGGCCAAAAAAAAGTTTCTGCATGCTTAATTTTTTCTGATCCAATACAGGCAACAGAGCAAGGTTTAGTCAAATCCAGTCTCAATCAAAAAAGGGAGACAATCTTAACATTTAGATACACTATTTTATAATGTCAGTAAACAAAGAAGAAATGAACAGGAAGAAGGAAAACTCACATGTTCTTGATTCACCAAATTCTGGCATTTCAGCACCTGGGTTTTATTGAATTTTATTCTGCATTGAAGAGAAAATAAATTTAATCAGTTTGGCAATGTAACTTTTAAATCTCTACTACATAAATTACTTTAATGTTATGAGTCATTTTATGAAAAGGTAAGCCTTGAAACAACCCACGAAAAAAAACAAACTTCAAAGTGCCTTAAAAACAAATTGTGTTCTTAAATTTCTATCCCCCCTCAAACACTTGAACTTTTGAATTTAACAGGACAGTTTTACATTAAATATAAATACTGGAATGAATATCAAATAAAGTTAAATTCTTTCACTAGTTTTCCCAAGACAGCTTAAAAGCAAGTAAAAGAGCAGACAACTTTATAAATGGGATCAACCATAATAATTTCAGGCATAGGCAGAACCGCAATAGGTATAAGACGTGGTCAAGTACCTCACCCCCACACTGTCAATGTTTCCCTCAGAGCAGCTTCCTGGCTTATTCCTGGTCATACCATGTCTCTCCTTTGCACCCTTAGTGTTAATATGGCACTGGGATGGTGGAATTAGAATTTAAAGGAACCTTGATGCATCAAAGAACTGGGCTTCAGACAACAACGAAAGACACTAAACATTGAGAAATAAAAATAAATGCGCAAGTACAGAATGGGGCAGCAGTACTGCTGAGAATGATTTTTTTTGATGATCACACACTCAAGAATCAGCAACACAATGCTGCCATGAGAAATGTGATTTTGGGCTGCATGAACAGATGCATAATGTATAGGACATGGAATATGTTGGTATGAGACTGCTTGGCACATTACCCTTCACCTGGACACTGTGTGCAGTCCTGAGCTCCACATTTTAAAAAAGAAACAGAAGCTGCAGAGGACCCAAAAAGTGAAAGGCAAAGTTGATAGAGGGGTTGGAATGCAAGCTCTATGAAGAAAGGTTGGGAGAACCAGGTATGTTTAGTTTGGAGAAAAGGAGATTATAGGAGAACATTTAACAGCTTTCAAATCTATTATAAAAGATTAGGGAGAACAGTGTTCTCTCTTTCCACAGGGGGCAGGACACAATACAATGGATTTATAATGCCATCGTACACATTCATATTAAATTTCAGAAAAAGACTTCCTAACTGCACGAAGCTGCTGTAGGAAGTTGGAGGAAATCTCCTTCGGTGGAAGTTTTCAAGAAGAGGTTCAGTAACCATTTCTCTGGGATGGTTTAGGAATACTGCATCCTGCATTTCAGCAGGGTATTGAGCTAGATGACCATTGCAGTACATCCCAGTCCTACCATTCAATGATCACCAAAATCTAGTCTTTTGCATAACCATTCATGTCCTCTTATTCTTCTTTTATATTCTCTATACTTGCATAGTCTCTGCTCTCATCAACTCTTACATTTTCTGCATTTATTTGTCAGGATGCTATGTACCCAATTCAATGAACCTTGACTTCTCTTTTTGCCTCTTATTTTCAGCCTGGTCTAGATAAAACTCAGGTCTAGAAATTCTGGTGTAAGCTTGAACACTTTCTTTTACTATAACACAGGATCCCACACTAGATAACTTTTCTCTTCAAAAGTAGCCAAAAATGTTTTCCATGAATATTGTTTTGGTGAACAGTAATGCTGAGGTCCAGGGCCACTGCAAATTTAGGATCACAAAAATTGTGCTTGCTTAGAAGTATATACATGACTAAAGAAGTCTAAGGGGCTGCTACAGTACTCCAAATCACCATTGGTTCCTAATTTCTTAAAGTACATATGCATGTTTGTCCATACCCCATGTCACCCTGCTTTTTTAAAAGGCAAAGGGTTCTAAATCTGGACCCAACTATGCACACATTTACACTAAAGCTAACTTAAGATGACAGAGTGGTATATTTACTCACTTGCAAAAAAGCACTCTCAGGGAAAAGGCCCTCCATTAGTCTTTTCTATGTTATGGGCTCTTTGTAGGTGCAAATGACATTAGAAACAAATCTAGTTAGTTGTCTATTCTGTTGCACCAGTGAATGCATATTAAACCATCAGCTTGCTGTAATCAAATAGTTTAAGACGTACTTGCCAGAGCACTTAGCAAAGGAGGATCCAAGCAGGGATCTCACATTCAAGAAAGATTTAATATCTGTTATCAGATATTAAATCTGATAAAACAGAAAGAGATAGATGAAATATTTGGCCCAGGTATTCACAATTTTATTAAATCCTTAACAGAACTCCAGGAAAAGCTAGAAGCAGCATTGGTTCTGTTCATTACTTCCTTCTTGGTAGAATCTAGGTTGACATCATGGATGTAATAGTTCCTTGTCATCTCTGGGAAAATGCAGCCAAAAATCAGGCCATGTACATTTCATTATAAAAGATAAGTCTAAATGAATCTAGCACAGTATGTGCAGTGAACACACCGAATTCAGAACAGAATTCTAAACACCGAAGCTGGCTCTAAGCTGAGAAATGTACTGCACATGGAAGTTGCATTAAATTACTATAATTTCTAATCAATAGAACATTCAATACGATTTTGTCCACAAAGCAGTTTTTTCCCCCTTGGAGTTATGATTAGAGCATAACAACATTGTGAAGAGTCACATACTGAGAAAACTTTTCAGGTGTTTCAAATCTTTATTTAAAAGTACTACAGAGATCAAACTCATTAAAACTGTAACCCAAGCTGTAGAAGACCAATGGAAATTAAACACACACTAAAGGTAAGTAAGTAATTTATGAGATTATGAAGATATATGTAAATGAGCAAGGGGCCAACAAGGCTTTAGAATGCATATGGCGCAAACACCTGAAGACAGAAAGAGACAGACGGGTGAAATATTTGGCCCAAATATTCATAATTTTATTAATTCCATAACAGAATAATTTTGTATGATAACATATCTTGGGAGCAGTAAAGAAGGGAAAAGCTATGGATGTGTCATCTGCTTTTCCCCTTTTCAGTGGTTAAATCACAAGTGTCAAAATCCCTATGTTTAACAGAATCATTGCATTCATTTTATGGCCTGAACCCAAAATAGCCTGGTATGAGAGACATCCCCTGGCTTTCCAGAATGACTCAGAATTGCTACAAATGTCTTCTATTTTCAGTATCCTTTGAAACCCAAAAAGTGTAGCTTGCAAACTAAAACAAGCTCATTCATTCCAGCAATAACCAACAAGATATAGGAAGGATGATAGGCCATGAAGTGGAAAGCAGAGCAGCAAGTGGCCCTTCTTTGTCCTTTATGCCAATATCACCTGTCCTTGGCTCCTCTTAAGCAACCTAGGAGCTTGTTCTTGGGCCTCAGACTACCCAGTAAGAGAACAGCTCAGAATTACTGTCCTGTTGTCACGGTTAGCCAGTGGGACAACTGGGAGGGTGTGCTCGCTCTGCACTCTAAATCCCAAGGTCCCATGCTGATTACAAGTCACAATAAACTTGCTGTTTAAAAAGGCAGGATTAAAAAAATTCTAATATTAAATTCCCCTAATTTCACAAGTGGTCAGGGGAAGGCAGTATCAAGAGATGACACCTCAATAAATGAGAAGTTATGCAGGAGTAAAGATTCAGAAAATATGTTGCTAAAGACACTGATAGCTCCTATGGAATATGGTGATAACTGATCACTGGAGATTAACATCTCTCTCTAAACTGTGTTCAAAGAAACAAACAAACAAACACACTTTAAAACGTGTCAGCTCTCCTGTTCACTGCGAGCGCTTCTCATTTCCAAATCAGGCAGCTGGGTCCTCAAATCTGCAAACATTTTCGTATACCTCTATGCAGATAAGGCAGAGGCCTAAACTGCCACTAATTTCTTCCATGGTGTGGAAAGCAAACAACCCTGACTACAGAAGAGTGAAATCAATCAAAAATCTAAATTAGGTAACAATACTACTGAATGTATGTCAGATTCCTTTGTGAGACCAGTGCTGAGCAAATGCATTAAAAAGTAAACATCAAAATTAATTTTTTATAGCCTTGGATGTAGAACAGGGGTGGGCAAATATTTCAGGCGGGGGGCTGCTTACGGAATTTTGGCAAACTATCGAGGATCGCATGACAGGCAGCCAGGGGCAGCTAAATATTAATTTTCTAAAATATTTAGGGGCCCCGTGGGCCAGATAGAATGGCCTGGCAGGCCGCATCTGGCCTGTGGGCCACATTTTGCCCACCCCTGCTGTGAAGTTACTTAAATAGCCTCACTTCAGATATTTCAGAAATGCTGAGACAGAATGAACTTCAAGCAGATACAGAAAGCTAGATTATACTGTAAAGTAGATTATGTATTTCTAACATACTAAAAATAAGAAAGCGTTAATGCATCATACACTGAGGAACAGAAAAAACATTATTTAGAAATTTTCCAGTGAAACAAACTGATGCAAAATCAAAGGTCAGACTCATTTAAAAGGAATTGTGTCAACTATACTCAAACTAAACTGCTTATTTATGCAAAAAGAAAAAGATTGTTTTATTTAACATGTTAGGTATAGGTTCAGACTCCAGATTATTTTACTTAACATATTAATCCAGTAGAGAAGTTCAAATCATTTTAATTTATAAGAAAAACTCTCAGGCCAAATATTTAGAAGTAGTACTATCAACATGAGATTTTTGGGAACAGCTCATACCTTTTCTGTTAGGGTGCCTGCAAGACCTTGTAGTATTTTTTTTTATTATGGGATTTTTTTTTATTTATACATAAACACTCTCAACAGTGTGTGCTAAGGAAAAAAGAAACATTGAGACATATATGCTGTTCCCTTAAAATTGTAGCAAAGACCTAGAAAGGAAAGAGCTAGGGAAAACTGAGGCTTTAAAGTACAATGAGGAAGAAAAAGGAGTAATACAGTTTTCCTACAGGCCTGGGTCTTCACTTTCCAGAATTGCTCTGTAGGCCAAAGCCTTTTGGGAAAAAAAAGCCCCCCAAAACTAAATGTTTTTGTTATTCCTTCCCCTTAAAGGTCAATTTGTTACTCTTACTCTGTCCTTCTCTGTGGTTGAGATTCATCTTCCAAACTGCCTGGATATTCTTCTTTAATAATGATACTACTCTTCACCTCAGATTTGTCTTTACTTCTTGACACATTGCATGAACTTTTGAAGGTCTGAAAGAAAAAAAAAAAAAGAGATAATTGGAGAACAGCTGGCTGCTTCTGGATAAGAATTTTCTATGCATTACACTGCAAATCTCCATGGGATGACCAACACTCCACTTAACATAAAACAATCCTGCCACAAGACCTGCTGCTATTTTTCTCAAAAATCAACTTTGATGCTAAACAAAGAAGTTCTTCCATTTTAGGCTTGAACTGTTAAGGGGGGAGGCATTTGCCCACCCAGCAATTAATATGCTTCAGGCTGTGTTCCCACAACCTCCAAATGTGCAGAAAGAGTAAATAAGACACTGTGAATAGAATATCTTTTTCTACTACTAGGACCAAGATATCTAACGAACTGTGTACACCTCTTTTTTCAACTTTTTTTTTAAGTATCCAGAATACAAATACTTTACAAGGGCTTGGGTGTGCTACAATAGAGGTAACACACCAGGTGTGACTACAAACACAAGAATGAGTAGAGAAACAGTGCACTCCACAACATAACAGGGCTATGAACTCAACTGAAGCCTCTAGCATCTGCTGCACCACAAATAATTATAGAGGTAAAAGTGACATTATTCTGCACAAGTTTCTAATTGTTTTCCATAGGGGACCTTAACTCTATCAGGGTTAAAATGTGACAATTGTTTTGTTGGTTTGGGTACAAGGAAGCCAAAAACTGCACACAACACACATATGGCAGCCATAAAGTCACTTTTGAAATTAAGCAGAAAAAATAATATTCCCTCTTTACTCTATGAATTTATTTATGAAAACACATGCTGATATACCAGACAGAAGGCAAGGCAGAGATGCACCTTACAGACTAACTGAATCAGAGATGTCTAAGCTTTCATGAGCAAGAGCTCACTTCATTAAATCAATTAATCTAAGGTGCATCTGCCCAACTTCAGACTGACACAGCTGACTTCTTTTTTTTTGGATAGGTACCAGCATTTGTCACAAACTCTACACCGATGGTCTGTGTGGATTGTGGCAAGGTACCTTCAAGAGACCTCCTTCACTTCCTTGTCCCCAGTGCATACCCCACTTCCTCTGCAGCCCCAAGCTAACTCCTTTACTATATCTTTTGATTAGCTCCCTGTTCCTTTTGCCCAATAAATCATACATTCCAGATGCATTATCTGCAGTTGAAACTGAGACGTGTATTTGTTTTCAGTGTAACTAAGCAAAAGAGGATTACTGCTATGGCAATAGTAACATAGAGACCAATCACAATTCAAATGATTCACCCCTCTTCCCCCCACAACACCATACTACTTCCATTTCTATAACTCCCTTCACTTCTATCTTGTAGACTACACTGCACACATTCAGTTCTTAATCTCCAATTCCAACTAAAGTAGCATTTTACAAACAAGATACAAGCCTTTGGAAAAAAAATTACCGGTCACACATGCCAAGTATACTTGTTAGATGTCCAGAGCTCTAGCCTGCTTTCCTGTGCCACCTAGTGGCAAGGCACTGTAATCATGCCTACTATCCTCGAACAGCCGTATATCTCTCAATTCCTGATCCCAGCATAATTTACATTTCTGTGGAAACCCAGCATAAATTACACTGAAGTATGTGAATGCATATGAATTAAGCTTGGTCTGGATGGCACTATGGCTTGACTCAGCAATTTCCCAAGACTATTGAAAGGAAAAATTCTTTGTACAACCTTAACCCTAAAAAGGAACACAAACCTTGTACATACAAATAAACTGATAAGAATACAACCGTAAAAGAGAGAGGCCTTCAGACATTAATCTTGCTGCTTAAGCAACAGGAATCTCTCTTTTCAGATTGAAGGAGGTGGAAGGATAGAGAGAAGGAGAAAGAGTTAATAGAAAAAGAGTGAAGAACAAAAAAACCCATTTTATTTACAAAATCTGTAACAATAGAAGAGCTGGAAAAAGAAAATGATTTTTTTAGGGATGCACCAATAAAGATGTTATTAACCAACTATATTAATGCCAACCTGATAACTGATATTTAGTAATAATGCAGCGCATTTTAGACTACTGACATAAACCATTTTTTTTCGTGCACTCCAGCAGCCTCCTGCGCTTTATGTATCAGTGTCCCCATGCTTAAAAATGGCAGTGGGGGCGCTTGTACTAAAGCTCATCAAACAAGTTTTGTGCCCCTGCTGACATTTTTAAGCATGGGGGCACTGATACGAGATGCTGTGGCACTTTAAATAGAACAGCTGTTGGAACCACTCTAAATAAAGCACCACCCACCACACCTCTGGAGCATGTGTAAAAATGCCTGTGCCAGTTGCAGCGGGCAGGACTGGTCTTTCAGCCAGTCTTCCACATGATACCCTTGAACCGTATCCCAGGAGCACCTGGCTGAGCCCACCCATCAGGGCTGGCTGAGGGGGAAGGCATGAGCCTTCCTAGCTGCCCAGGGATGCATGGTTTTTGGGCCAGGTTCCCTGCTCTTTTCCCTCTGTCCAGGGCAGGGCCACAGCACCATTCCAGACCTGGAGAAACCAAGCCACTCTTTCCCTAGGTCCTGGGAGCCTGAAACCTGTGTGGGGAGCCCCTTGCTCTTTTGTTGCTGCTGCTGCTGCCAGGGGCAGGAGAAGCCCCTTTGCCCTGTGGAGGAGGCTGAATGGACGTGGCCCCGGGAAGGGCAGGACCTGGATGGGCTGAGGGGTCGGGGGAGGACCCTGCTGCACACAGCAGGGCGGAGTGGCTGCCTTGGCCCTTACCAGGCTTTGCCCCTGGGCCGGGCATCTCTGCCCAGTCACATCCCTGCAGCACTTGCCGCCTTATACAGTGCCTGCCATGGCCCCAACTCACAGTCCACGCCACGCCAGCGCCTAAGCCACCAAGTTAGCTTCTCCACCCTGGCTCAGGGGAGGGAACCCAGGCATCTGAAGGCCATGGCCCTGTGAGCAAGAAGGAACTCAGGCATCTGGGGCTCTGGCCAGAAGGCTTAATTATTAGAGATGCAACAAAACTTTGGTCAAATATTGGATTGGTACCAAGATAAAGAAAATGGTTTATATTGGATATTGGCCCCATGGGACCAACAATTTGGCCGATAAATGCCCATGCTGCACACAACCGCAGCACAGCACGGAGCAGAGCCGGCACTTTGGAGAGCTGCCTCCAGCTGGTAAGTCAGAAGGAGAGGAACAGATCAACACCCTGCAGTGAAGGAGGGGGCAGGTGCTACACAACAGGGTGGGGCCACAGGAGGGAGGTGCAGCTCATTGGGGGAGAGGGCAGCTCCCAGCACTGCTTGCACCTTGGGAGGGTGGGGCTGGGGGAAAGGGGCATATGCCCCTGGATCTATGTGGCATGGGTCTATCTATGGCTGCAGCCACCCCAAATTTCACCACAGCTCTGCTCCTAGCCCCATGCCACTGATCGGCACAGCCCTGGCTGAATGCCTCACCTCTACCCAAGTGCCAGGAAAAGCCGTGGCTGTACTGAGTGGCGGCATGGGGCTGAGAATGGAGCTGCAGCAAAATCTGGGGTGGCTGTAGCTTTCTCCCAGTGCCATCGGAGTCCAGCCTCACACCGAGAAGAGCCCCATGGAATGCTGGCTCCACCCTGCAGCTGCCACCTGCCCTATGCCACGCAGATCCGGGAGCACGTGTCCCCCTGCCCCACCCGCCCAGGGTGCAAGCAGTGCGGGGAGCCACTCCTCTGTCCCGTGCTCCTCACCTCACCCCAGATATGCAGTGTCAGCCCTTGTCCCCTCCCTCACCATGGGGAGGGTGTTGATCTGCCCCCTCTCATGCCCTTTCCCTCCCCTCTCCCTTTTCACCACATCGGACTTACCAGCTGATGGCAGCTGTATCAGATATTGGATCAGTATCAGCAGATATGCCTTCTTAAATATTGGCTATCAGTATCAGCCCCCAAAATCTCTGTTGATGCACCCCTAATAATTATCAGTAAACATTGTGGTGGGGGAGCTGCAGGAGCTGGACCTGATGAAATGTCTGTGAAATTATCAGCTACAACAGCCAAAAAAAGAGCTAATAGCTGATAATGTCATTTCCCTTTTACTGGTGCTGATCCAATAGGCACCTGATATATCAGTGCACCTCTAAATTTTTTTTGTCAAATACAATTTTATGAATTATATTTCCCTTAGATGTGCGATACATATTTACTTATATGCATATCAACCAGAAATCAAGATCAAAATATTAAAGGTCCAGTAATTTTTGGAATGGCAATTTTGGTTGTCCCTACTGAAACATCTAAAGCCTGATTTTTGTTAGTGTTCAATCTGTATGTTTCCAGATGAAGTCAGCAAAAGCCACAGAGGTTCAGCCTATGTAAGAAATCAGGTTCTAGGAATCTCCAATTGAGCATCCAAAAGCAGTGCTTCAAACAGCTTACAGTTTAGCTTCAAACAGCACACACATTATTAATACAGGGGCCAATGAGCTTTTACTCCTATTATTTGATTTCTACAATAAATAGAAAAAAAGGGAATTTCATTTGGGATAATTTAGAAAAAATGATTTAAATAGAAGCTCTCTCAAAACTACTAAGGAGTTGATCAATTTAACATAGTCAATTTTATAAAAAAAGGGAGTTAAGTGAATGAATTCAATGCTCCTATTATTTTAACATAATCCTCTCTGCAATGTTATATGAAAGGGCCAGAAACAAAAGCACAGCAGGAAGGGTGACTAATAGAGAAGAGAAACAGAAATGTTAGAGCTGAACATGTAAGAATGAAGTAAGCAAATAATAATTTTTCCTTAAAATTTAAGGGAAAATACTAAAAATGTTATATCAGATAAGATAACTTTTGGTAACAGATAAGTAATACCAGATCAGCATTTTTTAACATGATAGTGTCCCTTGAAGGCTGACCGTTTTGAAAAAATATAACGTGAAAGAAATTAATGCCTCAACTTTCATATTATGATATCAGTTTTGTTAATATTTTGCTAGCTTTAGTATTGTACTGTAAAAATTACTATTAAGAATGTACTAGAAAAACAAATATCTCTTTTACCTCAACTGGAATACAGGTTTAAACAAACAAAATCACAAATGTACCAACAAGGCTTTAGCAGATGTGTTTAAAACTAAAGGAGTCTTTTCAAGCATCATCAGGATCAGAGTATGGAATTACAATACAGGGGCAGTATATCTCATTGAAAACCAGGATGACTGTTTACGTAAACATTGTAACAACTACTGTTCCTTTTACATTTAAGGATTTTAATAGGTTGTCTTTCATGCCCTTAAAGTTTAACCTTGATCTACAACAGAAAACCACACGTAAATAATTCTACATTGGTGCAGCTATACCAGCAATGAATCTGAATTCTGAAGTTTGGTAATGTAGATCCAGCCATGATGCAATGGTTTTTGTGTTGTACAGAACTAGTTGGCTGTAAAGAACAATTTTGAGAAAGAAAAATCAATAGTTTACCTGGTTGTTGTCAACTAGTTCTTGGGTAGACTGTTGATTGCAGTTTCCTGTGCTATCTGTTGTAAAAGGCCTAGAATAGATCATTTACACTGTTTGAAAAGCTAACTTACTTCACAATAGATATCAAAGCATTGAATTATACTCTTTTTTTTTTTTTTTTAAAGAAACACTTTAGAGTAGTGGTGTTCAACCTCTGGTCCATAGAGCTGTCATCCAGCATGTGGGCTTCCTGCCAGCTCTGGAAATTTGCTAGAGAGAAGCAGTAGCAGCATTAATTGCTCCCAGAGCCACATCATTTAATGCTGCCATAGGTACGTGGTGCTAGAAGGGGCTTCCTGGGCCCCTGAAACCAGCTTCTGAGTTTTCCAAAAGGCCTGTAAGAATTTCTGCTCCATCTCCTCTCACACACCATAGACATAAGATATGCCCCTCCCCGCAAAAAAATTCCCAAAGGTTTTTAAAACTGCAGCTTTAAAAAATGAATACAAAAATATAAAAATCAAAAAACCACTTTTTGTAATGATCTGGTAAAACACAGTTTCCATAGTCATGTATACTGGATAACAGCGTTTAATTTTGTAGGCTAATGGGGAACAAACATCTATATGGCTCAGTCATTTCCCAGAAGTTAAAAGGGAGGAAGCTTTGGATAAAAAGCATAAATATTGAAAGCAAATGTGTTAGAGAAGCCATTACTGAAGGCTGCCTGACTTACTGTTTTTGTGGAAAGTCAATAATCTGGCTACAAGACTGGGATGCAATATTCTAAAGAGGAAAAAATAGACATATAATTTAGAACAGACACCTTCAAATAAAGTCTGAGGCATTTATAACTCTTTATATGCTGATTAAAACTTCACTTTCTCCATACCCAAGCCATACATTCATTTTTCCCTTACTGCAATGCTGCTAATTACAGAGTCAACATTTCAAGAAGTTACACTGAAGTCCTTTCTTGCAGTAGGATTCTTAAGATTTAGAGTAGCCTTGAAATGAGACTGAACTGGACATGCAGGTAAATGGAAATGGGGTCAAAAGTTATGGTATCCAATAAAGGGAAGCCCCCCCTCGCAAGACTGCCAACATAAAAAAGAATATTTCACCATTTCCACAATCCATATATATAATATTAAGAAAAAAAAGGTAGCCAAAAGGGATAGACAGCACTTTCGCATTATTTTAGTAATTATTTAATTTTTATGTAAAAGTATAAAAATACAGTGAAATCTCCAAATAATCACTTAAAGAATGGGAAAGCCTTTCTGGCTATGTGCACACACATCATGCACAAATCTGTGCAATTGAATGGCGGTAAGAATTCTGAAAATTTTAAATTCACAAGCTGCATCTGTGTTATTCTTCCTCCTCATGCCAATTGAGGCCAACCTTTTTGGCAGGGATGTCACAAATCAGCTCCACACTGTCCCCAAGTGCCACTCTAATTCCTTTCCCTTACCCGATCTGCTGCCTGGCTCTCTGCTCCCTTCCTGACCTGCCCTATCTGTCATTGTTGCCTGTCCTCTCTCCAGTCTCTCACATGCTATACACTAAGGCTACTGGTGCCACTTCTGACACCCATCCCACAGGTCAGCCACCCCTACACTATGACATCAAACATAATCAGAGCTGCATGTTAACTACAGCATGAAACACTAACAAGCAGCAGCATATGCAGTATGAAGTTGTTTACCACTGCTTGGTAAGATATTACATATCTACATAGAGACATCCAAATGTTCTCCTTTCATGCTAGTTTTGTACTGCTGCCTCCAAGTAGCCTGATGTTGCTTACTCAAAGGCCCACAAGAAGGATACTGGTGGCTCCTGTGGAGCTTGCAATTGAGAGCCAGGAACATTTGATTTATCCTTCACTGTCACAAAACTGCTGTGACACCTTAGTTTATAGGGAAGTGATTTGGTCAATTTACCCTTCTGGAAAACTGATACAGTACCTTAATTGTGACCTTAATTGTGATGGTCAACTCATTACGGCTTGTGGGAACCAAGGGGCTGGGATGGGAAAAGGATGTAAACAGGCTAGCTTTCCAGATTCTGGTCTCTTCCAACACATATACCCACAATGCATCAAGAATTCAGAAGCTGCCTAAATGGATTACTGTTAACTATCAGAAATCTTAGGTGACTCAAACTAGAGCCTCATACATCTCATGCGAGACACTGCTGAAACTGTTGCTCTTTCAATAAATCCATTTGAAACTCTGCAGCCTCCTTCAAAATTTACATTTTGGATGTAAGCATGCTGCTTCTCCCCAAGTTGAAAGATTTTTTGGGCTGTAGTGTGAAGTGCACCTATTTTACACTCCTGATTCAGACCAACACTAACTTGATTCCTAACCAATTCCTATCCAGTAGAGGTGTGCAAAAACAGGCCATATTCGATTTAGATTCAGTCTGAATCAGGGACAGTGATTCCATTAGTTGATTTGGATCACTGTCCCCGATTTGATTTGGCCAAATCTGAATCTTAAGATTCGATGTTGATTCAGAGAATCAGCTTTAAATGTTTTTTCTACATACCTCAAGGTACCAGGCATGGCTCATGAATCATCTGCCCCACCATTTCAGCACTGACAAGCCGCCTGGTACTTTGAGGTACGTAAAAAAACATTTAAAGCTGTGTCTATGTCCAAATCATCTGAATCTTTCTGAATCAATTCAGAGGGTTCTGATTCAATTTGGAGAGATTAAAGGGTCTTCTGATTCAATTCATATTTGGAGATTCAGCTGCCGAATTGGGCCAGATCTTCTTTGAACTGAATCAGAGACCAAAGCTTCACACAGCCCTGCTATTCAGGCCAACCCTCTTCTCCCTGGCAACATCTTTAGTATGTCCATTTCCCCAGGCCTGTAGTATGCATCCTTGGAAGGCAGTCTAAGTTGTTTTGCAAAAAGCCTATGAGTAGGAATATTATCCTGTCAGGATCCTAGGCAATAATGGATCTTGCAGACTATTACAGACTTAAGTGAAAGAACTACAGGTCAGTTGCATCATACACTCATTTAACTTGTGTGAATTCAACTACATGCAGGGTGGGAGAGGGGGTGGGGCTTGAGTCTGCACGCGTTGCTGCCACTTACCTGGAGGCCTGGCCACCACCACACTGCCAGTGGTGACTGCCTCCGCCTCCAAAGCCTCCCACTGCCACCAAGGAGTCATGCCCAGAGCTGTGTGGCTAGTCACTGGGAAACAGTACCAGTGTGGTGGTGGCCAGGCAGCATGCAGCCCTCCACACCCCCCCCCCCGCTGCGCTGCTGCTGCCGGCCACACAGCTCTAAGTATGGCTCTGCGGCGGCAGCGGGAGGTTTTGGAGGCAGAGGCATTCACCGCTAGACAAATCGCTGGCACAGTAATTGCGATTTGACTATACATGATTTTCGCGTTATGCAATGACTTCAGAAAGTAACCCCGCGTAAGATGCGACTGACCTGTACTTCCCTAATGCTACAGACAGTAGGGATTCCAGGCAACTCTTCGAATACCATTAATCATCTTGGGACCAATGTATTACTACTATACAGTGAAGGATTTTTTTTTGCTGCTTGTGACTGCGGTTGGCCCCTGGGTCGTGTGTAGCTCCTGCAGGTTGTCCCTTTAACCCTTTGTCTCGCCCGCCACGACTTTGATGTTTCGAAATATA
>JAGPOW010003642.1:94801716-94947355 GCA_030014935.1 Caiman crocodilus | reverse complement strand
TGCGCCGGCGTTCGCTGCAGCTGGTGCAGTCCATCGCCGCCCGGTTCCCCCGTCCCCGGTGAGTCTCCTGCACCTTCCTTCGCCCCCCGGGGTCCCTCTCGGGTCCCTAGGGATGGCCCGGCGCCGTCACACTGCTGTTTTAAATTTTTTTGGTTCTCTCTCTCTTGGGGGTGGGAGTTAAACAAGAGGATTGTTTTGGAGAACCAGATACAATTATATAGATGCACTGTGTTCTCATTTACTTAAAAGATTATTTAGTTGCCTTTTGAAGTTTCCTGTAAGTGTCCTTCTTGGCAATCTGCAACATCCTGCTCTAGGAAAATACACTAAATATCTTAATGCCACATTGAAGAGGAGTAGCCAAGCATTAGGATCAGGAAATTCTAAAAGTTAAGTCATGCACATTGCCCAATAGTATCCTCCAATTCCATTTCTCTTAGTATTGCAACCTTTGTACATTACTGTTTGCTATTAGTGCATACCAGTATTTATGGGAGACGTAACAGGTTAGAAACTAACTTTTAGAATAGTAATCATTCAGATCAACAATTAAATTACCTTTATTACAGAAGTACTGCTGTCACCTTCTAAAAATAGTTATCTGCTCCTGCCAAATATTAATTTATATCACCCACAGGCCTGAACTGACACGAGCAATTGTACTGGGTACTATAGAGACACATGGCAGGGGACAATACATACATTCAAGAACTTACAATCTAAATAAACAGATCTAAAAGACAAGAGAAAGAAAGACTTATTCCAATTTTATAGGTTGGTGACAACCTGAACTCAATGATCTTCTAAGGTCCCTTCCAGCCTCACAATCTATGAACCGCTGAGAGAAGCCAAGTCACTGCAGAGAAGCTCACAAAGCTATAAATGGGACTCTTGTGACTTGACCACAAAAATAAAAATGTTCCTGGTTAGAGATAGTTAGGTATTAACTGATATTTCAGCAACATGACCGCATATACCCACAGATCTAAATAGCTCCAGGTATGGGAACTGGGTGGGGGACCAAAAAAACCGCACACATACACCAGAAACAAAACTAAACAAAACAAAGCAAACAACACCTCACCTCCCAAACTCATGAGAAAAACCAAAATTCAAATGTCTGAAAACTAATCCACATTCTTCACACTGGAATTGGGTTTCTTCCTCCCCCAGGCAGGTTTTTACTGCGAGTCTATGTTAACATACCCTTATTTCAGCTCTACAAGTACACATCAGGTATACATATTTTAAGGAAAAAATTGCATGTTAAACCAAGCAAGTTAAACCAATTTTGATTATATTTCCTGTCCAAATTCACCATTTTATTAAGACTACACATGGCTGTTTAAATAACTTCCTTGTGAGCTAAAAAGAAACAGGCCAAATGTGGACTTCTCTAAAGGTCCCGTGTAACAAAAGAGATGGAAGAGGGTACTGGGAACAAGTGCACTTCACCTGTGAATCTCCCTCATATAATGGCCATGGTTAGAAGGGATAGATGAGTCTTATAGATGTACACATACATAATTACCAGATTACACATCCTGACACTTGGAGTCAGGTTGTCAGGTGAAAAACTGACACTAGCACAAGAAATATCCTAAACAGATGATAAATTTATTCCTGGTAACTATGAGAACTGGTTACTCACTGTCTCACACAGCTGTTGATGCTGAATTTGCTTCTGTCTAAGATCAAGAACCTCCTTCCAAAGGGCTTCATTCTCCCTGAGAGTTAAAGGGAAATATTTAACTGAAGCTCTCTTTTTTAATTCATTTTTAAAAACACAAAACTCCTGTGTCCCCATTTAAGGCAGACAAAAATATGTACTTTTGAAAACTTTAAACATGAGGTAACCCTGATATTAAATCAAGATTTTAATTTGGTACCTCTTTCAAAGAAAACCAAAAAAACAAACAAAAAAAACCTTCTCAAGAATCACTTCATTCTCTAGCTTAGTAATTTGTCTTAAGTAGGAAATCTGTTCAGTTGAATACAGGCATTAAAAAGTACGGTATATGGGACAGCAAGCTTTATTCTATATTTAGCATCCCTCATCTTATAACTAGAAAGGCTAAAACAAAGATCACAAACTGTCAGGCTTTGTTGCTAGCAAACAGAAGCAAGCAGTTTCCAGCCATTCATTAAGACAGACTGATATATATTGGCACATACAACGTTGATATCAACTATGTGCGTGTGTGGGTGGGGGGTGTGTGTGTGTGTGTGTAAACGAAACAGCATTGGCAAGCTACCAAAGCTGCTGACCTGGCCCTCACTACTGCAAATACTGGGCATGTTTAACTTGAAATGAGGCAGAAGAGACAAAAAATACCAAAGGTTATTATGCAAAGAATTCAAGTGAATCCAAAAGATTATGAGAAGTAAATCCAACCTACAGGGTAAGCAATAATCATCATGTAATACTTTAAAAATATCACTTGAATACTGAAAGGATTTTGCAAAGATAAACTCTGACAGTTTCAGACAAATGATAACACAATTTGAGTTCCCCCCAAAAAGTATTTGTACTTGTGAAATAGCTTTGTATGCAGAGACACGGAGAAACCAAGAGCTAAAAACATTATCCCTTAATCTTTTACATGTATGCTAAAAACCAATCCAATATCAGAATTGTAATATTTGGCAAGAAAAGCTGTCAAATTTATTCTTTCTAAATTTGTGATAAAGTTATTGTTGGGGGCTGAGAAACGCTGGCGGAATGGGGCTGCCAATGGAGCGGAATTGAGGCGCTGGAGACGCAGCGATTGCAACAAAAAAAAACTTTACTTACAGTCTGTCCGCACTGTAGGCACGATTCGTGGAGTTACAGACAAAACAGGAAACAGGCACACTGATGCTCACACTCACGCAGGGTGTGGGGCATGGGATGATTCTGGCAGGGAGTCGGCGGCGGATGATCAGGCCTCCTTCGTGGTTTGGAAATGCACGCGGGGATCTTTCCTCACGCGCATCTGAGCTCTCCTCCAATTTGGGAGGGCATCGCCCAAGCCTTTTATGCGGCCAACAAGCCAACTGCCGACCGACACGTGTGCATAATTTACAGTGAGCCAATCGTGCGCATGCACTTGGTGGTGCAGCTGCAAGGTTTTGGCGGGCTCCGATCTTGCACCGAGACTTTTTTCCCACGTTACAAGGGAAATCCCTGCACCTCTGCTTGCAACGTGCTTAACACAGCTGTGCTGAGGCATCTCTTTAACTGTTCTGCTCTGACAGTTACCACCCAGTCCCCTGGCTTCTCCACATACAGAAATAGTTGCAGAACTCTTCCAATTAGAAGCCAGCATGCCAAACACTCATTCTGCCTCACCAAGAGGCAACAAAAAGTGAAAGGTCCAGTTTACACTGAAAACATAAGCACAATTTGGTCAGCGATGGGCTTCTAAAAAGTGTTTAGATTTAAAGCACTGTAATTATAAACTTTGATGTTGTAATATGATTAACATTTACGCTGTGGCACAGACAGAGTAATACATGGTAGTGGTGGTAATTACCAAGTCTGATGGTGACTCTATTCACTCACATAATGCAGGCCCATAAACCAATATGGGGTTCTGCAGCTTTCTAGGATAAATTTTCTATACGTGACACAAGCTAAGATAACTACTATACCTTAACAGATGGCAAAATCTTCCCTTAGTGTTTTTCCTAACAGGATTATTACTATCTCAATTTAAAATTTCATAATTTCTTATACAGTATTTTTTTAAAAAGGTGATTTATCAAGGGATTCGACGTACCGCTTTAAGGATTCCAGTGTAGAATCCAAGACATCCTGTTTTCCTTGCATTTGATGGACAATAGCTAATATTTTGTGGACTTCTTCTGGTCCTATTTTGCCATTTTCTATTCGAGGCAAAGGTACCTAAACAATCAAAAGATTAACACTACATAAAATTATAAGTACATAAGGATGAAGGAGGAATGTCTGTTACATCACATTAGAACAATGGTTCTCAACCTTTTTAAACTCAAGGTTAGATTCTGACATCTTGACAAACTCAACCTTTGGAAAATGCTAGCTTTAAATTATTTTTCTGCAGTCTGAAAACAAGTAAGAGTGAGAGAAATTTTCATGTTGCAAACTGCTTGGCAAGCTCAAAACAGGTGCTTTTAACACTATGGATTCCTATTTGAATTTTCTGGGTTAATCATGTGCATTGTCTTTGCACACATAACAGCACTAATGCTACTTGGCAACCTGCAGCACTCCTGAAAGGATCTTGAGGCACCCTAGGGTGCTGCAGCACCACGGCTGGAGAATCACTGTTTTAGAAGATTCACGAGCTCCAGAGGGAAGAAGTCTGTGATAAGCTTGTAATTTTCTGTTACTCAGGATCACCAATAGAAGAACTTCAAACACTAGGGCTGAAGTACTCCTTACAATGTCAACATTAAAAGCAAACAGAGTAAAATTATGAAAATACCACAGAATAGAGGCAGCCAAACATCAATCATCACATGCTGCTGTAAAAGGAATATGAAATGGTTGCTGTATTTGGCTGGGGTTCTGCAACAGTCCTTGATAACAGAGAGGCTTATTCAGCCCTTAGAAACAGCACCAATGACAGATGGTACAAGACCACAAATCAGGCACATTTGTGCTTAGAAATGTCTTAACTTTCCCCTTATAGAAAAAAAATGGAAATACATATTTGGAAGTAGTTCACTCAAACTTGCATTAACTAGAAATGTATTGAGGAAATGCTTACTTTCCGTTTAATCTTTGAAAGCAGTTCTTTCTGGCCTTTTCTGAAAAAAGGGTGTTGGTATTTACTGGAACTGTATCGTTCTTGCTTGCCTGGTCCAATGTCAGACTGTATCACTTTATGAAATCCATCTAAAAGAAAAGCAGCAGCAAAATTTGAGTTTGATATCTGTACAAAAATATTTCCCAACTGCTACTGTAAAGCTAATTTAACAAAGGATTTTAATTTAGAGCATCCACTGTAATCTTGAAACTCCATTTGTAATGGTCATCAAGAAAGAATACCAGTAGGCTTAGTTTAGGAAAGTATCACAAGCAACTTTAGAAAACAGGACATTCATAAAGTAACTTATGTTACATCTATGTCATTTTTCTCTTGACCGTGGGTCCATTGCTGAGGAAATAAAACCTGACTGCTCATTCTTGCTGGTATGTACTCAACACCTCGAAGCAAACAGTGTCAACTGCTTGGTAGTGGTCCTGAGAACTTCTGAATGCATCTCAGGTTAAGGGGAGAATTCATACTTGCTCCTGAACTGGTTATACCATCTGTTTGGAGGCCATGGGTGTTGACAGCGAGAGAAGCAGGCATGGCTTAATTCCTTGGGTAGGACCCTGCGCATCAGGACAGGAGAGACATAGGCATAAATTCAGTGCCATGAAACTTACCATAGGCCAGACAGGTAAGCAGTTACGAGTTTAAAAATTGAAGCATTTTTTAATTTTTTCTGCTTATAGCTATTTTAAGAGTTGAATATTGAGCAAACAGAACAGAAGTTTTCCTTCTTGCTCTCCTATCATAATGGAACTCTGAAACATATGGTGTTCAAGTTACTCTAATCTGAAAGACCCTGGGTGCTTGGGAGCAATATCCTAGGATCATATTAAATTGGAAAGAACCAATTGCATTGGTAGATGTGTGCCAGCAAGTCAAGGGAAGTGATTATTCTCCTCTATTCAGCACTGGTGAGGCCACATCTGGAGTACTGTGTTCAGTTTTGGACCCCCCACTACACAAAGGATGTAGACAAATTGGAGAGATTCCGGTGGAGGGTGACAAAAATGGTGAAGGGCTGGGGGACATGGCTTATGAGGAAAGACTGGGGAACTGGGCTTATTTAGTCTAGATAAGAGCAGATTGTTAGGAGACTTAATAGCAGCCTTGAACTACCTAAAGTGAATGGGGTTTGAAAGAAGATGGAGCTAGACTGTTCTCAGTGGTGACAGATGACAGAGCAAGGAGCAACTGTCTCAAGTTTCAGCAAGGGAAGTTTAGGTTAGGTATTAGGAAGAATTTTCTCACTTGGAGGAACATAAAACACTGGAACAGGTTACCCAGAGAGGTGGTGGAAGCTCCATCCTTGGAGGTTTTTAAGACCCAGAAAGACAAAGCTTTGGCTAGGATGATCTAGTTGGGGAGGTTCTTGCTTTGAGAAGGAGGTTGGACTAGATGACCTCCTAAGGTCCCTTCCAATCCTAACTTTCTATGATTCTCTAATCTAGCAGCTGATTTGTTACTGGACTGCAGTACAGTGAACACTGGCTTGGATGCACCTCATATTCCTACAGTAGGGTGAATTCTTATGAATGCCTCAAAATTCAACATTAAAAAGCATGTTTGGCAAATGAAAAGGGACAACTATCTCCCCCAAAAATACAAAACAAATACAGACATACAGAAACTGTGAAATAAATTAAAGAGATTATCATTCTTCTTGGCCAAAGGTTATTTAAAACAGCAAACATATGTTGCAAAATTTGAAAACAACAAAGACTTTTGCAAAAGAAAGTGATGCCAGGTTTGCTTGTTCACGATTCACTGTCATCCAGAAGTTCAGACAGAACTTCAGATTTATGACAATCACTATTTTTCATGCCAGAAAACAGTGCCATTTCAAGTGTTAGAACAGAGCAGTACATCACCGAAGCATTCACTCCAAGGGCTTTGGTGCATAATTCAGTAAGACGGATAGACAGATGCGTTTCTGATTTGGTCTCACAAGAATTTGATACCTGGTGTGGGCCTGCACAAAAGGTAGCACTCTCAGTCAATCAGCAGTGGAGGAAGGAGAGGATGGCTGCTGCTGTCTTAGCTGCTCCCCTTACCATGGGAAACAATAGTTTTCATGGTGATTACATACACAGCCTTTTTTGCAGTTTCTGTGGAAGTCACAAATTGACTAGATCCCTACATATCTGGTCTTCAATTGAATTAAATGGTCCTCTTTAAAATAAGATTGTATTTGTATTATTTCATAGATTTCATAGACATTAGGGTTGGAAGGGACCTTGGAAGATCATTGAGTCCAGCCCCCTACCCCAGGGGCAGGAAGCCAGAAGGGATCATAGGATCCCAGCAAGATAAACATCCGAATTTCTCTTGAAGGGGTTCAGAGTAGGTGCTTGAACCACCTCTGGCAGCAGTCTGTTCCAAACCTTGGGGGCTTGGACAGTAAAGAAATTCTTCCTTATGTCCAGCCTGAAACAGTCATGGAGGAGCTGATGATGGTGCACTTTGAACTTAAATCTTGTTTGTTCAGCTTCAGTTCAAAGTACCCTGCTGCCATTTTTCAGCGCAGGGACACTGATACACGACACGATTCTGTTGGAGCATGCTAATTTCTATGATTAATCAAGTCTGCTCTGAGACATGGGATTTCCACCACGTCAGAGCAGGATCTGATATAGGCTCTGAGATTATGGTTGTACAAGTAAAACTCTCAGTCACTTCAGTAGAAGGAATTCTGCCTTCAGAGTGACTGACTATATGTTTAGGCCACAACTAGACAGTGTAGAAGGTAGCTAGTGTCAGGTCGGGTACAGTGGTATGGTTACACTTCCCCTCACCTGTGGTTCCTGTTCAACCCAAAGTTTAAAAACAGCTGCTTGGCAGTGACAGCAGCATTTCTATTCAGTTGAGGGAATCAGTTGACCTCAGACCTTGGAGTGATTCCTTCTAAACTCTTCTTTTAGAATAGACTTGTCCTTTATTGACACTCCCTTTCTCTGAAGGATATTGTAGTTTCTTGCCTTTTCTTTAAGAGGCAGTTCCTGTGCCCGTTTGTGGAGAGAAGAGGCAATGATTCTTAGCAGTACCTTTTCCTGAAACTGTGTAGTCAGTGGGGAAAGTTGTTGGATAAGCTTCTTCTGGTAATCTCATATGACAATGGTACTAAACGCTCACCAAGTACCCAATTTGATTTTTTTCAGGTATTTATTAAATGGTATGTGTTATTTAGCATAGCAATTTTAGTTATGAATGCCTAAATAATTTACAGATAACTTTGAAGAGTCAAACTTACTGTTTTCAATTAGTTTAATATCACATAGTTTAGTATTATTTAAATCCAAACAATGCTTCAACAATCATGTGGTTTCTGGAATCTGAATAATTCCATGGCTGCAGTCCATAAAAAATCCTTTAGTCAAGGTGGCCTTCATCAGCAATTCATATGTAAACACTCTCTCTAAAAGTCACATTCATCTCTCTTCCTACAATACACAGAAGCCATAATATGAATGTGGCAAAAGCATAGAGACATACCAGATCTATTTTGGGGATTATTAAAGGTCAGTTTTTGGAAATTTATATATATTTGGTCTTACAACTTCAAACCAAATTTTTCCTTATGCTTACTCTATTTTACAAGACATTAATTAAACTAGCAATTAAACATTTTAACAAGATAAAGAACTGCTTCAATACTGGGAAGGAACAGAAGGGATCAAGAACAGCTTTGGTTTCCAGTATCTGACCTTCCTAAGAAATACTGGGTGTAGGCTACAGCCAAGGCTGAAGATGTTAGCTGGGGTGTGCCAATGATTCCTGCTAGGACTGAGACCCAGATATTCCTACCTAGAGGATTTTGCCATCTTCCTTGGATCTCTCAAGCACATTTATGAACGCTGACAACAGCAGGACACAGACTGACATTGCCCCCGTTTATCAGTGGCAGGTTAGGGTACTATGCCTTATGGTTGTATAACAGAGTTCACGGTCTAGTTTTAGTACTATGTATGGGATGGTTTGGATAGGAATGACTTTGCCTCAGGCAGGAAGTTGGACTAGATGACATCTGGAAGTCCCTTCCAACCCTACTTCTCTACAATTCCTATGATCTCACAAAGGTATGCTACTGGGTTCCCAGCTTTGACACGATTTTGACCAGAGAGTTAGTAATAAAGGTAAAGGATAACATTTCTAGCTTCTATTAAGTAGGCTTTCAGTGAAGATAGGGTCCACATGGCAAACTAGACTGAATGTATAAATGTGTGCTGAGGGACAAAGAGTGAAAACAATCTAAACGTCTTTTTTCCACTGCCAAACCCCAAAGAGGCTTATTATCCCTTTCCTTCCTCTGCTCTTTGAGGATCATTAACCTACCCCATACCATCCTTCTAGTCAAAAACTAGGCTTTGCAGCATGGTCCAACACAAATTAAGATTCTAGCACACCAATTCAGGAAGCCAGTGCAAGAAGATCCTCCATAAAATAATATCCCAATTCTAGACACCTCCTGTTTATGTTAATTCAGATGGCACAATTGCTATCTTATAGGAACAGAGGTGTTTTTTTATGCCACTTGTCCTTAAAAAGGGAAATTTTTGCTATTGCAAAGCAAAATTCTACACCTAACATACTACCCAAAAACAGAGATGCAAATGATGCATGTCATACAGCATCAGCTGCGTTACCCATGTAAAATCCTGCTTAATAAGCGAGTTGCAGCTTTAGCACTGCTGTGCAATGTAGTCCTACATAAACTACATTACTTTAGTAGTCAGGTAGAAAAGGTGGTAGTAGGCCTCACTCTTGCCTTCATATAGAAACAAAGGTTGTGTTCCTGTCAGGCACAGATGGTAGAGGGTGGGTAAAAAAAAACAGTGGAAGAAGAACTGCAGTCCTCTTTGCTGGGAACTACCCTTAAGCCACCAACATTTCAGCCTTAAAAGGAACTCTGAATTTCTGACCAAAAATACAAGCATAAGCATTACATTGCACTTGTACATTTTATATCCTATACTCAACCTCAGTACAAACCTACATCCTAGAATCAAGGAAATCTCAGGATTTCAAAAATTATCAGCATGTCTGTTGCTATCTTTGCAAATGCCATCCTCAAAGATGGATGCAGGCTGATAATAAACAAGACAGTCAATGTGATGGGATTGTTTATTATGCTTTCTTAAAGATAGTGGGCTACTGCTTGCCTGTAGATAACTTGCAACCTAAAAACTAAATCACTTGCTTCCACCTTCACTTTAGCATCCAGTGACCATCAATTTGAAGCCCTCTAGCCCTCCAGCCACTTCCAAATTGGTGTGAATTGGAGTGAAACCCAAGGGGAAAATTTAACTTTTACCCCTTTAAAAGACTGTTCCTTTCAATAGACAGCAAAGAGATCAGATACTGAGTCATTTATTGGATAGAACACCACAAAATTTTCCCCTCAGATGTGGACTGAGCTGTTTTATCCAAAAAACAACAACAAATTCTTCACTTGAGAGAAAAGCTACCCTTCAGCCAAGTGGAATCAGTCTGGATTAATCACACAGAACAGTTTTGCTGTGCAGTACTCAGCAATGCATAGAAGACTCCACAAACCTTTTCTTTAACTACCGCTCACTGTATAAAAACTGAACTAAACCTGTGACAGCCTTGTGCTGGGATAGACAGTCGCACTACAGATATTCAAGCCATGTCTTCCTTGCTTCAACTCTCATAAGCCCCATCACAAACCCTAAGGTCAGCAGAGAGCAACATCCTGCAATTGCAAGAACCATGAATGTATCTAGTTCACTTGGCAACATGAGAAGCTATTCTCACAAAGTTGCTCCATACCTCTGGAACTTCCTCCCTTGTGAGGCTTGCCAGTGCCCAAGTTTAGACATCTTTCAGAGGCACTGTAAGACCTTCCTATTTGTGCAGGCATTTATCAAACAAAGCTAAGCAGAGATACCGCTTAATGGGTCTGTTTTATGTTGACATTCTAATTCCCCTTTTAAGGTGTTTTGTTCTCTTGTGCCCTCCCCTGCTTTATAAATTCTTCTGTTCTCTTACTATTCTCTTACACCCTTTGTTGGAAAGGGTGGCACATACTTTGGATAACCACGTAGAAACTCTTCCCTTAAATCCAGAGGAGCATTTGGGTTTCATTAACTTCCACGAGCAGACTATTAATGCAGGTCTCACTTTCATGTTATGCTAGGAAAGGATATGAACAGGTCAGACAGATGTTAAACCTCCATCCCCTGCTCCCTGTATTCAGGAATCAAACATATGTTTGTACAGCTAATTATGAAGACCTGACCAAAAGCTATGTGGGATGGTCTCAAGGCAACTCCATCTTGAAAAAAAAAAAATCGATTCAGAATTATCATTGTTCATGAAAATGAAGACATCAAGTCCCATCAACCTCAGTGCCTTAAGCATCTCTTACTTTCACATGTGCTTCACTATGCCAGGTCTCTTGCCCAAGTACAGCCTCTATCTTGTGACAGCTCAGCTCCCACCTTACCAAGGTCTACCCTAGATCCAGGGCTGTTCTGGATGGAAAATAGTTTGGGCTTCAGTTCAGTTTGAGGAAGGGGGGGAACACCAAGGACAGACCCCAAACCCAAAGATGCATCCAAGATGTACGCACGTGGTAACCAGCACAGAAGTGCTCCTCTGAAGCAGTGCTTCTCAACTTTTAGACTTTAGGCACACCTGGAGAGAGTCTGCTGGGAAAATGACAGCTCGTTTCCACTCTTTTAATTCCAGAAAAACATCAGGAGCATTTCTTCTGTTGCCTAGACCTCTGAAAAACCCCAACCACAGACTCCTATGTGAAATTGCTGGGGTACTACCTGGCAAGGTACATCTGTACACCTAACAATGCTAATAAACACACCCTCAAAAGGATCTTGAGGTATCTCCTGCAGGGAGTTAGGGGGAGGGGAATAATGCCCTGGAGGAGAATCATGGTTCTGTGGCTATAGGAAGGAGCTTGGGGTCATTTTGTGATGATGGGGCACTGATCTAACATGCTTGTCAGGCTCAGCAGGCCCACAGGGATGCCTCACCCAGCAACAGGTAGACAAAGAACAGGAAAAAGATAGTGCAGAGCAGGGCACTTTAAACCGTAGACAACTCATGTTGGAAGGGACCTCAGGAGGCATTTAGCCCAGCCCCCTGCACAAAGCAGAACCAGCCCTAAGTAGATCATCCCAGCCAGGGCTTTGTCTAGCTGGGTCTTAAAAAACCTCCAAGGATGGAGCTTCCACCACCTCTCTGGGTAACCTGTTCCAGTGTTTTATTACCCTCCAAGTGAAAAGGTTTTTCCTAATTTTTAACTTAAACTTCCCTTGCTGGAATTTGGGACTGTTGGTCCTTGTTCTGTCACCGGTCACCGCTGAGAACAGTCCAGCTTCATTCTCTTTCGAAAACCCCTTCAGGTAGCTTAAGCCTGCTATTAAATCCTCCCCCAGTCTCCTCTTCTCCAGACTAAATAACCCCATTTCCCTCAGCCTGTCCTCACAAGACTTGTGCCCCAAACCATTTCCACTGCCCTCCACTGGACTCTCTCTCTCCCATTTGTCCACAAACCGTCCACTTACACCAGTTGAGCTGCCGCACGAAGCTGGCCATGTTGTTGTACTTAAAGTGCCGGGGCAGGATCCTCTTGGCAAAGCTCTCCTCATCCAGCACCTGGAAGCTCTGCCCGTCCTGGGGTGAAGGGCAGGAGTGGGGAAAGAAGGGGAGACGCCAGTCAGGTGCAGGGCTACTATGCCACAGCCCCTAGCTCTGACACGGCCGGGCTGGGTCAGACATGTATACATGCCCACACACTAGCATGCTCAGGGACGCTCAGGGGATGGAAAGGGTGAGGAAGGGAGTGAGCCCCCACGCAACACTCCCCGGCCCCGGCCCGACCTGGGGGTTGGAGGGGTCCGCCACGCCGACCCCGCACGCACCGGGCTCCAGCCAATGAAGTCGTCGGTGGTGGGGTCCTCTACCAGAGCCCAGACCTTGCTCAGGAACTGGGACACGGCGCCCCCCCCCCGCTACCACTGCCAGGCTTCATGCCGCTGCCCCCGCGGCGGACTGCCAGCCGCCCGCACCATAGACGCACCGTGGGGTGAAGGGCAGAGCGCCGCTGATGGCTAGAGCCCGGGGAAAGGGGGCAGCCATCTTTGGATCGGGCGGAAGTCCCGTGACTTCTCCTCCTTCCCGTTCGCCCCACAAACTCGGTTCAGTGCGCGCGCGGTACCGCTAGCTCTCGTGAATTTTTTAGCGTTGTTTTTGAAGTGTACGCTTCGGGGGTGTGAAAATACTTAACTCTTTCTTTTATCTCTTTCCTTCTGTCTGTCTCTCCATACATCTAGAAGGTCCGGAGCTTTGGAGCAACTTTTTTGAGATTGGCTTCTCACAAGTTGCCAAGTGAACGTGCTACACTCATGGCACTTACAGGTGCAGGATGTTGCTCTCTGCTGACCTTAGGGTTCGTGATGGGGCCTAGGGGAGAAGGTGGTTTTGTAGGACTTGAAAATATTTTAGTTGCAAGCAAATTAAGCTTGTAAGCAAGTGCCCTTGTGAGTGACTAGGAAATACGGGTGATTTATGAGAGCTGAAGCAAGGAAGAGATGGCTTGAATATCTATAGCGTGACTGTCTATCCTGGCACAGGGTGGGCTCAGTCTGTACAGAGAGAGAGAGATGACTTTGTGAATGTGATAAACTTAGCTCTTTATCTTTATATCTATATAGATATATATAGATAAAAGAAAGAGCTGAGTTTTTCAGGTTCCTGAAGTGTAGACCTTAAGAACACCAACAACCATGAGTTAGCAAAGCTGCCACACCCCCCAGTACACACACGTGGACACACGCACATACTTCAAGTACACGTACACATATACACATGATACGTGTTCACACACACATACAAACTTCAGTACACATATGTACTTCACACATGCACACACTCACACATGCACACACACACCAGTACACATGCACACAGGTGTCAGTCGCTTACATGTCATGTACAGTGTTCCCTACCCCAAACCGTGCCCAAGGGCCTGTGAGGACTGGACTGACCCTGCCCCAGCCCTGCCTGAGCTGGGGTTTACCAGTCCTGTAGCTGATCAGCCCCCTTTCTGCTCCAGACTTAATAGCCAGGCGGCAGGGCAGGGGGCATTTTATAGACTGGTCCCTTCAAGGCTCTTAGTAGGAAGCTGAGTAGATTTGCACCGTATACACTCACCAAAGTAGAGCTAGATAGGTGATAGGTAGATAATATGTATACATGTTCATGTGTATATGTATATCTCCCATCCCAGTTCCTGAGTGTACTGGGGGATTAGCATCTCCACAACAAGACTACTTCCCTTCTTTCTCGAGACTTATTAGCCAGAGAGCAGGGCAGTGGGGCATCTTACAGACCAACTCCTTCAAGACTCTTAGAAGGCCAAGTAGCTGCAGGTTGACATTGGAGAGGACCATACTCAGCAACAGGAGAATCAGAAAGTTTGGGTTGGAAGGGACTTCAGGAGGTCATGTAGTCCAACCCCCTGCTCAAAGCAGGGCTGTCTCCAGCTAGATCATTCCAGCCAGGGCTTTGTCAAGCTGGACCTTAAAAACCTCCAACGATGGAGATTCCACCACCTCTCTAGGTGACTTGTTCCAGTGCTTTACCACCATCCTAGTGAGAGAGATTTTCCTAATAGCTAATCTATCCTCCTTTGCTGCAACTTGAGACCAATGCTCCTTATTTTGTCACCTGCCATCACTGAGAACAGTCTAGCTCCATCCTCTTTTGAACACCGCTTCAGGTATTTAAAGGTTGCTGTTAAGTTCCCTCTCAGTCTTCTCATCTGCAGACTAAATAAACCCAGTTCCCTCAGCCTCTCCATATAAGTCATGTCCTCTAGCCTCCAAACCATTTTTGTTGCCCTCTACTGGACTCTCTCCAAGTTGTCCGGATCCTTTCTATAATGCTGGGCTCAAAACTGGACGCAACTGCAGATGTGGCCTCACCAGTGTGAAACAGAGCTTTACAACTGGCTTATATATGAAAAAAGATTAAAGGAGCTGGGATAAGGTTTGCACGGGGACCCAGAAAGGGGAGCTCTGGTTGTCTAGAAAGAAAAGATGATGTGTGGAGTCATGCTTGCCGTTCCCAGGTTGACGAACAGAATAATGGAGGGTATTTAATATTACTCTGCTTCCCAGTTTCATGTGGCAACCAGCAAAGCCCAGAAGCATATCTCCCCCTGCCAGCTCCCCCCCAGTTGCTACTTATGTTGAGGAAGGTAGTTTCACCTTTGAGGCACTGTTTGCTGGGCTGCAGCTAAGACCAGGGATTTTGCCTGGGGTGTGCCATTGCTTCTGCTGTGACTAAAACCCAGATGTTCCTGGCTAGACAGCCATGTCTCTTCAGAGTCAGGCTGATCATCACATTTGGTGTCAGAAAGGAATTTTCCTTATAGTAGATTGATATAGATGGTGGAGTGTTTTCCTTCCTTTGTAGTATGGGGGAGAATCTTCCTTGGATCTCTCAAGCATATTTTAAATAACTCTCACGGCGCAGGACACTGGCTGCCATTGCCAGGGCCATCCCTGGGGGATAGAGAGAGGCAGAGGGCTAGGAGGGGGGTGAATAGGGGTGACCGCCCTGGCACGTCAAAGTTGCTCATCATGCCACCAAAGCTGCTGCTGTTAATAGTGGCAGCAGCTTCTTTAGGTTTGGGGCACATGGGATTGGAGTGGGGGCAGGGCCCTGCATGGGCTGATTTGCTCTGGGCCCCGCACCCTGTTCAGGTCAGCTCTGGCTATTGGCCCTGCTTTACCTGTAGCGGGTTAGGGAGCTATGCCTTATAGTCACATGACAGGATTAATTTGTATGGGATGATTTGGATAGGGATGCTCTTGCCTCAGGCAGGGACTAAACAACCTCTAGAGATCCCTTCCAACCCTACTTTACTAGATATCTGTGGTCCCTATTTTCCATACAGCATGTTGACTGCTGATAATAACAATGCCACCCATATCAATCTTTCAGTTAATTTATTCATGATTGACATCAAGTAAACTTCATGGTTATCCAGGTCATCCTGCTTGTCCTTAGCAGAACAATACTGATACAACATTAGTTTATATTTTATTGTTTTGAGATTTATTACGTCAGTGACTTCTAAAATACTTGGGTACAACTTGCCCTCTTCAAGAAAAATGCTAAAGGGATATCAAGACCGAATGCCATATAGACAGTTAAGCTCATAGTTTTGGCCCTGTGGGCCAGAAGAATGGTAAGGGACTGGTCCATGGGCCAGACTGGGCCCTGTACTACCTGTTCTAGAGGCCCTGCACCACCTCCACCAGGGATTGAACTCTGGGGTCCCATGCTACAACTGCTCAGCCCTAAATGCTGGGGCTGAGTCTCACACCAACCTGGGTGCCCAAACTAGTGTGCAGGACTCCCCACACATCTCTTGGGAGCCCAGTAGGCTAAATGACAGTACTGGGGAGCAAATCTGACCTGTGGGCAGGGGGTTGAGCATCCCTGCCATATAGATCCATCTTGAGTGACCATTCCTACATAAAGAGAAAATGTTTAGGGGTCATGTGGTGGTGTTAGGGTAGAGTGCTGCTTAGAGCCAGAACCTCAAGAGGAATTTGGCACAAACCAAAGGCATCGCTTCTTTCTAACCACTTTCAGGCTTAAGAAACATTTTCCCCTAAATATTTCAGGGCAGCTGCATATAAATTTTCTAGCCAATATAGAAATAAAAGTAAAATAATTTCACGGGGGGGGGGGGAAGAGGCTTCAGAAAAAAATAGAAGATTTGGAAAATCATGCTTGTAGAAACATTCAGGATCAGAGGTTTCCCTAAAGGGGTCTGGAAAAAAAACAGTCTAAACCTTTTTTAAAACTGGGGACTAGTGCAATAACTATTCATAGATAAAGCACATGGATCTCCTTATGTTCCTCCCAGCACAAATAAACTTAGAGACAAATTCTAAGAATGGATTATGTTAAAAAAAAGAATGGATTGTGAAAAATCTAGAGAGCTCTGCAGGCAAGTTGAGTGGATACAAAGTACAGATTTTCCAAGAGAAATCATTCTCTGCTCTAAAGAAAAGACAAAAACTGACAACCCATTTCAGAGAAACAAAAATAAAATACAGATGGACTATCCTTTAGCTCTTATTTGCTCAGGACAATAGCTCGACTTTAAACATAGGGTGGAAGGGGTCAGAGTATTTAGAGTAAAACATTAAGATGACAACTGCACAAGCAGTTTCAGACACAGATGTCGAAGCACAAAACAGAAATATTATCCAAAATTAAGAATGATAACCTTGAAGAATAAAGACAGGAAAAAATGAAATGGAGATTTTTAAAGTACTAATTTGCACAAAGGCCTGCATGAAAATGAGTAATAGGAAAGGATTTTCTATTTAAGTAAATACTTCAGAACTTGGTTACTTTTGGTACATCACCTGAAGTAATTTGGGTAGAGAAACATGTGAGGTTTGAAATGTTAAAGGGAGAATCTGATTTTTTTAAAAAAATAAGGACTGGAATGAAAAAGAAGAAAAAAATCACCAAAGGGCTGGGAAGAAAGGGAGGCATAAGTGGGATTTAAGATGGATTGTGTGTTGGAAAAGGAATGGCCTGTTCTATGGCTTTTTCTTCTGCTGATCCTTTAAGACCATACAATAATGCAGGGGTGAGCAAAATGTGGCCTGCCAGGCCATTGTATCTGGCCCACAGGGCTCCTAAAAAATTTAAAAAATTAATATTTATCTGTCCCTGTCATGAGGTCCTCAGTGGCTTGCCAAAACTTAGTAAGCAGCCCTCCACCCAAAATAATTGCCTGCCCCTGCAATAATACCACAATTTTATCCAAAGTACCTATCAGGGGACCCTCAAGGAGTTCACCACAGCAGAAAGACAGTTTGACTACTGCCTTTACTGGGAACAATGATAAATCTTCACATTTTACAGATGGAAATAGGAGAGAAAGGCATATTAGCAGGGATTGTTTGGGAATACAGGGAGGACTGGGAGAACACAAAGCATTGGTAATATTTCTGTGGTTAAAGGTGTTTGCCTTTGTGAAAGAGGGGGACGAATTAGGGTGGTTATGTAGGAAAGGGGAGGGGAGGAATAAAAACAAAAGTGTTTTGAATAAAAAAATCCCTCAGAAACACTCTTGTGGAGATTGATTTGGATTAAGAAAGCACCGTTGATAGAAAATAATTATCTGTCTTTCTGTATATTTTAGAGTATTGGATGTATCCTTAAATATTAAACCTGTGATTTGATAAAATCACAAAAAATGCTAAGACACCTAGATCTTTATGAATCTCTATGTTGGCCTAGAAAGTGACTAGACTTGGCCTATTGTACATGGTCAGAAGCAATTCAGAACAGCCACCTAGATTTCTAACTTCACCTAACTGCTGCAGTGGGAATGTAGGAGACCTAAAACATTGAGATAAAGTTGGTTTTAGAAAGCTGATTTATCTGTTTGGTTCACTGAAATTTGGTTCAACCTTAAAAAAGTCAAAATCTGTTATTTTAGTAGGAATTCAGTATACTTGTTTAAAAACAAAAAAAGATAAGGTATCAATGTCAGCATCTTTGCTCTTTGTCTTTTCCTTTGTTTTGTTGACAGGACATCTACCCTTGCTCATTGGAGTTATGCATATGAAAGGAAGAATGTTGTTTGCTTATGATTGACTTTCTTCTACCAGCCTGATTTTATATTTCATGCTGAAAATGGGTAAGGAAAATATATAATTTTTCAATGTCAAAAACTATATTTTATGCCACTAAAGTGCAGTTTTATTTCAGTAGTATCTCCCAAACCACATGCACTAAAGGCAAGAGTAGGTATAATTATTAAAATAAAACAAATGCCATCTGAGCGCTTTCAAATAACTTTTCTTCCTAAGAAAAATGTAGGCTTGATTTTAATTTCCACCTTTAGGTGGTGCTGCTATCATTCTAGTGTCCAAAAACCATACTTGTAAGAAATATTTCGAATAACAAGGAAAATATCCTGCTTCTAGTTCTTGAGTTCAGGGAGTCAAGTTTATTCAACAGACCTCAGATTGATGATTTTCATATATAAAAGTCTAACGTACGTAATTTCCAGTCAATGAATCACTCTTAAATCTATGTTCAAATATCACGTAAAGGTCTGATTTAAACCCATGAAAGTCAGGAGTTTCAGATTAGGTTTGAAATCCTTAAGCAGATGTTGAATCTAAGTATCATGGTACCTACTGGATGTTAGTTTACCTACCATTTGGGATTCCACCTTCCACAGCTGTTACTGTCTGTGATATAAAATACATGGAACCTATTTTTATAATATGTTACTATTGTGCAAAATTAGCATCACATATCTAAAACTTCTGGTAATTCTCATGCTTCATGAAACATGTCTGTAAGATGCATTATTGCCTATGCAATGCCTGTGTACATTTGCTGTTCTACTTGGGCACTTCTGAAAATTAAATTTTGCCTCTTAGGAGATTATTTTTGAGCAAAACAAAACAGCACTTACCATAGTATATGGAGTTCTGTATAAATGCCTGTAGAGGCTGGGGAGCTAGTAGTATTTCATAGCAAAAATGAGTTAATGTTTATCCTGTCATCATAAAAGTTGTCGTATAATTACCAGTAGCAGTTATTTAACCCAGCCATGCTCCTTTTAACAATATAGTGGGTGTGTCTACATGAGAAGCGGACTGCGCAGCGGCTGAAAAGTATTGTGCAATAGCACATCACAACACAGACAGTGTTAATACGCTACTGTGCAGTATTATTAGGCTACTGTGGAGTAGTTTTTATTTAGTACTTGCCAATACAAATTTTAATATTTTAAAAGCCTAAGTCTGTCTGTCTATCTGTCCATAACACTTTATTTTCACTCTGATTGGCTGATGGAACAGCCAGTCAGAGTGCTCCAAGTGTTGGGGAGTGCCACCATGATGCCAAAGCTGCATCGAGGACTGGACAGTGTGGCACCAAGGACACTGCAAGCAGTGGTAGGGACTGAACAGAGGGTAGGGGAGCCAAGACCAGCACTGCTGCAAGAGGCAGAAGAGTGGCAGCATGGGGTGTTAGGTGGTGGCACTCCTTCCCAGTCCCCTCCCCCCTGCCACCTTCCTCCGTCATTCTTGACGGACAATTGGCTAGTACTAAATAAGTATGCAATAACAACTGTACAGTAGCATCTCATGTAGATGCACCCAGCATCTCTTATATATTCTAAGAATGTTTGCCACTCTCACCACCTGCCTCTACATTTTGCCCACCAGTGGTCACCAGTGACTTTCGGATATGGTAAAACCTTAACTCATTGTTGCTATTGCCTTTGAAAAACACAGTTCTTTTTGCTGGATAGTAGCTCCTTGCTGAGGAAAGGTCCAGAGAGATATTTTTTCAGTAGTTCACCTGGTAGAACTGTTTCATAAGGATTATGTATATTATACTTGAAGTCTCAAGTCACTCAACAGGACTTTCTGGACGCGCAATGAAGCCTGGGCTCCACTGGAGCATATGCTAAAACTCACCAGACTTCACTCAGTGAGTTTAGATGGAGACTTGTCCTAATTGGCATAGTCCATTCTTGTGTCTGGATATTCAACAGACACATGTCTGTCTGTTGTGCAGTTCTCTTCAACCAGACTAATTTAGTCCTGTCATTTCAGAAGATTGAAGAGGCGTTATGAATAATTATTTTTATATATACACAAAGAGGAGTATTTCACTGCTGTCTGGTGATGATTAGTAACTTAACCTTGTTTCTATCCCACCTCTATGACTTACATACATTAAATACATTGAGAAGTAAATTCTGTCAGGAGATGCAATCTACAGTCCATCAAACATTTGTGGTCATTTTGCAATCTGCTTCCTGTAATGTGCTATGCATTACTGGGAAGTTAGCAGGAGCTGAGGACATACAGTGCATCAGAGGACGGATTCTTTAATTTGTAAGGCAATCCAGACACATAAGCAGCACATATCCTAGTATGATGATTGAATCACAAAGGTAATACAAATTGCCCACTGTACATAGGTAGTTAATCTGCTAATTTATTCACAAAACATTTTGCCATGTGGTGGTTTCCTGAACTGACAGGAATTGTTCAAGCTGAAAGAAATCTCCTTTTCATTTCACTATTACCTTACTTTATGTCAGATCATATCACATACCAGCACAGTGTTTCTGTATTTACAATGAGGTAATAGCTAAAAGAAACTGCTTCCTTCCACTTGAATGCTGTCTGTCATTTTAAGTAATCAGAGATATCCATCCATATGAGGTATCAAATGCATAGTATACCTTTGAGGCTCAGATATTTATTCTTGATTCAGGTTTTAGTATCAGAGTAATTTTTAGATGAGATGTAAAACTGTAGTTTTTAAAGATCCTGTAGTCTATATGCAAAAAAATATGGGAGTTTGATATCCCTTGTGTCTTGTATAGCTTCCTATTAAAAAAATAATACTTTAGTTCACGTAGTCTGTCCCAGTTATGTGAAAGACAACTAGTTACCCTGATAACAGAGCTCTGCTTTTGCTTCTTACCTTAATTCTGCTCTCATTTCTAGCTAACCTTATGAACAGGTGAAAACTCATCAATTCAAAATCTTTCTTGGGAGTTTTCTGCAAGATTGCAGTATAGGAAAACAGATTTTTCAAATCCAAACTCTTAACATTTCAGCCTTCAGAACATACAACTTCAGGGTTAGTTAACCCATAAGAATCAGTCTGAATATGGAAAAAAGAAAAGTCACAAGCCGACTTTGAATCAAATGCATAAAGGTTTTGCTCAATATTCCTAATCATATACTTTACCAACATAAAAACTCCCCTACAGATCTCACTAGGTGCATCTACACAGGCACTTTATCACAGAATTAACTAATTAGCTCTGTAATAAATATCACAGTCTTCACATGCACTGGTATTAGGGCACAGTAAATAAACTAACTCCATCATAGGATAGTACTGTTATCATCATAGGACAGTACTGTCTAACAGCAGAGTCATTTACTTCACTGAAATGCACATGTAGATGGTGACTGGGGCTGGCTGGTACGTGAGGGTACTAAAGCACAGGGTGATGCTTGCCACCTATGCCCACTTTGTAGAACTCTTATGTCCCAGCAAACCCTTCCATCAACCAACGCTGCCACCTGGAGCCTGTGGCTGACACCCCCCCTTCCCCCCCAGACTTTCTGCCAGCCCAGAGTTGCTGTGCTCTGGGCCACATTGCTGTGATCCTGGGCGTTCATGTAAATACTGCTCCTGCTTCCAACATAAACCACAATGGAGTTTATTTCATTGCACTAATAGCACTTGTAGATGGACCCGCTGTAGCAGGTTGTCTGTTCACATAACAATCTTTATTTCCCTGGGTGAACCTGTCCCACAGAACAGAACATAAACCATCAATCAGCAACCAAACAAAACATATACAATAAAGGCTTAACTCATACCCTGCAGTCTTTCAGACCTTGTGAGAATATCCTGATTCTATGCTGCCATCTCTAGCCTCACAACCTTCTCTTGCTCTCTAGTGCTCTTCCCTGCAAGTTCCAATTATGCTCATCAGCTGGCCCAGTCCTCCTAGGCAGGCTTGCAATCACTCTCTTACTGCCTGCAGCTGGACTGCAGCCTGGTACCTTCTTTATTTGCTATGATTTTGCATGTTATTGTTTGCACTGTTGGATAATAGCTGCCCTAAAACTACATACTTTCACATAATTTTAAAAAGAAACAAGGTTTTTTTTGGTGATATCTTATTGAACAACTGCGTAGTTGGGAGAGATGCTAGACAAGCTTTTGGGCATAAAATGCCCTTCTTCAGGTCTGTCATAGTTTTTAAGTAATTTTGTGGCCTTTCAAGATGAAGTACTCTATAAATTAAAATGATTATAAGAACTTAATTTATTGAATGGTTTCATATCTCTTGATGTATATGGAACCTTGTTACTGGATATGAATGACAGAAAAACCAGCAAATATCAAAGTTACTTACTTTTTGTTAGAAAGTTTTGATATTTATTCCCTCACAAATAATCAATCAGACTGACTGATTTTTCAATTTCTGAGGAGATTACAAAAAAATCACTTGGTTTTGGGGATAAGATTTTCAAAAGAGCCTTTAGGGGCTCAATGGGGGAAAATCCCATTGAAATTTAATATGAGTTGAATACCTAACTTCCTCAGGCTGCTTTGAAAATCCCAGCCTTGATCTTGTGCACTAATATATCATAAGAGACATAATATAATCACCCAAAATTTCATTATGTCATTGCTTCAATAGTAGTTGTTCCTTTTTCACTTAGCAATAGTCTTGCTCTTAAAAGAACAGATTGGAAGAAAAGACTTCCAAATGCTGTATTGATGAGTATGGTATGAGCTATTAGACAAAATACACAGAAGCTGGTAGCTGATTTTACTTACTGTATAAATAGATGGGACAAGTCCTCACGTGATTTTTCAGGCTAGATCAAATCATTGGTCCGTCATATCCTTGCCTTACTAGATTCTCAGGAAAAGGACAACACAATGAATCTGCTCAATTGTAACTACATTTGTATACAAGGCTAAACACAATTTTTCCTAAATTTTGTACCCATTAAATATAATTTAGCTGTTTAAGAAATGTAGTAGTCTTAGTCAAGGTTTCCTCGCAAATTTGCAGTTTTGAAATGAATCTATAACTGGCCAGATTTTAGTTTAGCATATCAGTCACTTTATGAATGCAACATTAAATCCATTTGGGTTTTAACATTGTCCACTTCATGGTTAAAATAAAATTAATAAAGTCAACCTAGTCAGGATCATTAATCCTAAGGTCCTCCAATTTTTGTTCATATGTCACTTCAGAAATATATGGTCATATTTAGTAATTGTAACCTTGTAAAGGAATTAATTTGTAACATTCAGGGTGCCTACACAAAATGCTTTCCTGGACATTAGGGCTAATTACTGTGCAGTAAGCATTACCGTCTACACATGCAGATACTTGGACACTCCAGGGATGTAAATTGGGGGTACAAATTTGTACCCACAGCTACTTATATTTATTGCACCTGGATCTTGTCAATGCAGAAAAGGAAACTGTACTGAGTTATAAAATGATATTAGCTTTGAATACTAAAATGAATTTAGGATGGCACTGCAGGGAGCTCCTGTCATATAGATGAACTGCAAACTATACAGAGCTCCGCACACTTGTATTTTGAATCTTCCTGTCACATGTATTCTTGAGGTTTTTGCCATGAAGCTGGAGGGTTTTATTCTATAGCTATCATCATGGCATCCAAGCTACCAGAATCACCAATGTACCAAAGGTTTTGCAATTTAATCATGTCAGAAATGAACACTTAAAGTTAAAAGATACATTTATATTTTTTCAAAGTAATTTTTTCTATTAAAGATGCCTCAAGAAGTTTCAGGGCAGGTTCTATGCTGTACGGCAGCCTGCTGAAATATTCTGACTTATTTGCTTAGGACAGGTTTGTAATAGAGTCTGCACTAGTTTGTATTACACTACAAGTTGTCACAAGCAATCCTTGATTCAAGGATGATCTCTTCTACAGCTCATTTATGGGTCTAGAGGTGACCTAAGAGCCCAATCCTTGAGCCACAGAACTATCTGCAGAGGTTGCAGTTTTTTCCACCAGGGAGAGTAGACCATAGGACATAATTTCTCTCCTTTTCCTTCCTCCACTTTCTCTTCTCTGTTTTGAGGGCAAGACCTTTTACTCTGAAATGGACTGCCCCTTGGTTGAGATTCCAGTGCCATTGGAGTTGGTTCTTTGGGTGAATCTGATATCTTTCATTAAACCAAAGAACCTTGTCTGCCTATGTCCTTAGACCAACATAGCTACAACCTACACCCTTGTAACATTGCATCTGGTTGGCAGTAAGATTCTCTCAGTTCTTGTTGTTGGCATTTGTTTTCATTTCGTTGGTATGCCTTCAATGTGTCCTTGTAGCATTTCCTCTGGCCACTGAACAATCTCAGGTCATTACTAAGCTTGGAAAAGAGCACCTGTTTTGGGAGTCAAGAGTCAGGCATTTGCATACTATGTACAGTTCAGTGAAACTGGTGTTTGAGGATTATCAACTCAATGCTGGTAGCACTGGCAGCAAAGATGCTGGTATTTGTGCAGTGATCTCCCCGTTTGATGTAGAGGATTTTCTAGAGGTATCTTTGGTGACAGCTGTCTAGACTCTTGAAATGATGACAGGTCACTCATATTTGACATCTGTAGAGGAGAATGGAGATGATGACTACATTGTAGACCTGGAACTTGGTGTCTTTTTCCGGAGGTCATGATGAATAAAGATACGCCAAAGCAATTTTCCCAAAGGAGGCACTCATGTTCTGGATTCTGTGCTGGATCTCTTCATCAATGATTACTCTCTGACAGAGGTGGCTACTGAGATAGGAGAAGTGCTTAACTGCCTCCAGGGTCTTTCCCTTGATCGTAATTTGGGGAGGGGGATCACATTCATGGCTTGGGGCAGGTTGGTAGAGCACTTTAGTCTTCTCGATGTTGAGAGAGAGAGGTCCACAGTTTGGTAGGTTTCTCTGAAAAGATCTGGTGCAGTCTGGAGGTTAGCTAGCTCAGAATCCAATGGTTTCCCCCATCTGGGGACATACCTAGTGTGGCTTCTCTCTTAGAGTAACAGGAGCCACTGGTTCCCTGTTACAGCCCACCAATTTGGATGACAAAGAGATCTGTTTCTGATCCACTATATAGAACAGTCACAGTTATGTGGTTGTAGAGAAGCTTCAGGAACCTGATGCACGTTTTCAGACATCAAAATCTGGCCACTGCTTTCCACAAGGCTTTACAATTGATGGAATCAAAAGCCTTAGTGAGGTCAGTGAAGGCCATATATGGGTCCTGGTGTTTCCAATACTTTTCTTGGATCTGGCAGGAAACAAGGATTATGTCAGTTGCCCCATGGGATGGTCTGAAACCACACTGAAATTTTGGCAGGACTTCCTCAGCAAGAGGTAGAAGATGGTTCAGAAGCATATGGAAAAGGATTTTCCCTGCTGTGGAAAGGACAGCAATAACTTAGAATCATAGAATCAATAGACCAGAAGGGACCTAGTAGATCATCGAGTCTAGTCTCCTGTCACAGGCAGATGAGATCAGACTAGCTCAACCAGGTGCTTATCCAGCCTCCTCTTGAACACCTCCAAGGATAGTGACTGCACCACCTGTGCTGGGAGTGGGTTCCAGGTTCTAGTTACCCTTATGGAGAAGAAGTTCTTCCTTAGGTCCAGCCTAAATATTCCCTCTATTAGTTTGTGACCATTGGTTCTTGTCCTCCAAAGGGATGCCTTCCTGAAGAGTTGCTCCCCCAGATCTTGGTGTTCCCCCAACATACTTGTAGGTGGCTATCAAATCACCTTTCAGCCTCCTCTCACCCAGACTGAACAAGCCGAGCACCTGGAGTCTCTCCTCATAGGGCCTATCCTTTAGGCCTGTGTGACGTGGATAATATTAATTTTGGATTTGGATTTGGCCGATTTGGGGGACAGTGATTCAATTTGGTGATTTGAATCACTGTGCCGAATCTATTTGGCCGAATCTGATTTAGAGATTTGGCTGCTGCCAAATCAGTGAAATCTGTAGCTCTCACAGGCCCCTTTCCTTGTCTGCTCTCAATGGCTGCTCCACCTGCCCTAGCTCCCGGCTCTTTGAAAAAAAAAACCCTGCACTTACTGGGTGCTGCCAGGCAGAGGAGTAATCCCACTGCCCCACACCATATGGGGGGCTCTGCCATAAGCCCACCCACCCACCGCTCTTCCAGCCCCCCTCCCACCATGGCTGCCCTGCCTGCCCCAGCTCCTAGCCCTTTAAGGAACAAACAAAAAATCCTGGACTCACTGGCTCCTGCCTGGCTGGGGGGAGGGGAGGGCAATCCCTGCTGCCTCCCACTATCCTGCACCACATGGGGGTACTCTGCCATGAGCCCCTAGAAGCCCTAAGGCCACTGTAGCAGCCAGTGAGTCTGGGGATTTTTTTTATTTTTTTAAAGGGCTGGGAGCCGGGGCCATGCAGGGCAGCCATGGGGGACTGGGAGAGCAGGCCAGGGTTGGGGGGCTCATAACAGAGCCCCCTAGCATAAGGCAGTGGGGGGCAGCAGTGATCGTCCCTCCCCTGTCAGCATCCGGTTAGTAGGGGCTTTTATGTTAAACAACTGGGAGCTGGGCTGGGTAGGGCAGCCATGTGGAGGGAGGGGCTGGGAGAGTGGGCAATGGTCAGGGGGTGCTTGTGGGGACCGGGGGAGCAAGCAGGGGATGGGCACTGGCAGGGATCCCCCCATGGTCCCCTCCTCCTTCCTTCAGCCCCTCCTCCCCTGCCTCCTACTTACCAGAATGGAGTTCAGGTCCAGCTCCCTGCTGCAGTCAGCAGGGACTGCCCAAATCACTGAAGGTCTCTTAATCTTTTCCGAATTGATTCGGAGATCTTCGAATCAATTTGAACCTTTTAATTGATTCCCTGATTCAATTCGGATTCAGAGATTTGGCTACCGAATTGGGCTGAATCTCCTCCGAATTGAATCAGCACCCGAAGCTTTGCACAGTCCTACTATCCTCCAGGCCCCTAATCATGCAGGTGGCCTTTCTCTGTACCCTCTTGAGTTTATTGAATCCCTCTTGAAGTGCGATGCCCAAAACTGGACACAGTCCTCCAGTTGCAGTCTTACCGATGCTAAGTAGAGAGGGAGAAGCACCTCCCTGGATCTGTTGGCAACATATCAGCTGATGCATGCCAGAGTTCTATTTGCGCTGCTGGAGACTTCCTTGTACTCTTTGTTTATATTCATCTTCATGTCAGTTGTGACCCCCAGGTCCCATTCAGATGCTGTGCCAGCCAGTGGGCTACTGCCTATCCTGTAGTTATGGTGAAGGTTCTTCTTACCCAGGCACTTTTCCCTGTTGAATCTCATTTGATTCCAATCAGCCCATAGAACTAGTCTGTCACGGTCATCCTGGATCCTTGTCCTGTGTTCTGGTGTGCCTGTATTTTCCCACAGCTGGTATCGTTCACAAATTTAATCATAGAGCATTCCACCCTGACTTGATAGCTCCCACATGCAGACTTTTCTCCTTTCTTGAAGATAGTCATGATAGTTCCTCAGGTCCCCAGGTATCTCTTAGTTGTTCCAAATGTGTAGAAAAAATTGTGGAGTTTTAGTGCCAGGTTCTCACTGCCAGCCTTGTAGATGTCAGTAGGTTTGGCATCTGGTCCCTTAGCCTTGTTGTTCTTGGTTTTCTTGATGGTACACCAGACTCCTAGAACAGGATCCCTTTTCATGGTGTTGGGGGATGGATTCAATGGTGGTATCCACCACAGTAGATGCAGGGGGTTGGACTAAATGAACTCTGGAGGTCCTTTCCAGCCCTACTACCCTATGACTATGATTCATGGTTCAGGAGTGCCTCAGAGTGCCTCCATGTAGTTTGGATAGATTCATTGTCTTTGAAGAGCATTGAGCCATTCTGCAATTGCAAGAAAATAGGACCATGGGAAACTGGGCTGTAGATGACCTTCCTTGCCTGGAAAAACGCTATCTATGCATGTCATCTTTGTCAGCATAGATATGGAACTCTGGTTTTATCTTGCCACCACTGCTTGATTTTTGATTTCTTGGATTCTCCTTTGAGCTTCAGCTTTGAGAAGCTGTTATGTCTCCTTCTGCTGAGATGAACTATTATCTTGCCAAGCCCTTTCTTCCTAGTAGGATCTCAGTGTTGCTCTTATTGAAGCAGTCTAGTGTCGATGGGTAGTATTGTCAGTGGATTCAGCACAGGCCATATGGACTGTGGCTTCAAACCCTTCCAGAGTTCTTCAATGCTACTTTCATTTGCAGCCAGGGCATAAAGCTTTCCATAGAGGCACTGTTGGAAATTCTAACAAAACTTCAGGTCTTGAAGAGATTTGGTGTTGAGAGTCCCTGAAATTGCTTTTGGCTGTTTTCAGTATTTCAGAGCAAGCTGGATGTTCATAATGAATCTGACATGGAACAGTCATTGGCTCTTCACATAGGTCACATGATCCAGATATGAATTTGATCATGGGTTTTAACAATAACATAATCTAGGAGGTGCCAGTGCTTAAAGCAAGGGTGTCTCCAAGTGGTCTTGTATTTGTCATTTTGTCTGAAGATGGTGTTTCTGATGACAAGGCTGTGCTCTGTGCATTTGCTCAGGAAAAGGAAGTCATTGGAGCTTACTTTCCCTACTCTTTTCTTCCCAGGGGCTGGACTTCTATTTTTCACCTAAGCCTTCTGATTGGTCATTTTGTCTCTCTTTCCCCAGTACTAGGTGCAGTTAATTACCTCATTAGCTGACTGATCCCTGGCTCTTTAACCACTCAAACCCTCCTAGTAATAGGGGTAGGGGTTTCCTGGTACAATGAGTCCCCCTAGGGTTAGAGTATCCTTTAGTTGATCATTTTGTGTCACTCACCTTATATCCAAGGTCAGTTAAACTTGTTTACTTATTCTGAAAAAACCCTGGGTGGTTCTAAAGCAAACATGAGCTCTGACTCTCCTCTCAAAGCAGTTTTCAACTGATGTAATCCCTTTGATTGCTTGTGACTTGTTATTTGTGACTTGTATTACTGTAACTGGGAGCAGAATCAGGCCCATAGACTAGAAATGCTTGGCTTGTTTAGTCTAGCAAAGCAAAGGCTGAGAGGGGATGTTTGCTTTCAATAAATACTACAGAGGGTAAGCAACTGGGGAGAAGAGCACTTTAATCAAAAGGACAATATTAGCACACAAACAAATACTTAGACCATTAATACATTTACTTATACTTGGGGCCAGTCTTTACTTTACAACAAATACTTGGCCATTAATAAATCTAGACTGGAAATTAGAAGAACATTTCTAATCTTTTAAGTAATAATGTTTTAGAACAACTTTCTAATAGAGGTGGTGGGGGCAAAAAAATGAACTTTTTTAAAGATGGAGTTGAATCTTTGTTAAAGGGATTCTGTGTGGTGCTAGAAGAGGCAACTAGACTCAGTCACCCAAGAGGCAATAATCCTATCTGTCGAAATAAGGCTGAAGGAATAGGCATGTTCATCTTGCAGAGGGGACGAGGAGAAATAATATTCTTCAAATATCTGAAGGACTGCTATTAAGAAGAGGGAAAACATCTTTCTTTTCTTGCTGCAGAAAGTAGGACATGGACCAATGTCTTGAAGCTGCAGCAAAGTAGGTTTAGATTGAATATCAGGAAAAAGGTCTTTACTGTTAGAACAGCGAGGCAGAATAGACTGCCTAGGAAAGTTGTGGACTCTCGAACCCTGGAGGAGTCAAAGAAGTTAGATGTCCTGGCCTCTAACTCTATTTAACTTCTAGACAGTAATTATGCCTCTGTTCTAGTATGGGTATTTTTCATGCTGCTGGGTTTTGCTGGCTGTCACAGGGGATAGGAGGGATTTTTTCCTCCTCCTGCTGCTATATGCTTCAGGGTGTTGTTTGCTAGGGTTTTTTGTGAGAGCTTTCCCTAGAAGCATTGGGTGTTTGCTGCACCAAAGCTAGGGATTTTGACTGGGGTGTAACAAGGCTTCTACTGGGACTGAAACCTGGAGATTCCTGACTAGAAGTTCTACCTCCCCCCACAACTCAGGGGAATGCCATGGCCCTTCTCCTTGCATTTCTTGAGTGTATTTTAACAACCTTTACAGTAGCAGGATGTTGGTCACTGTGATCCTCTTGCTTTACCTCTGGCATGTTAGGGAGTTAGGCCTCATGGTTGTGTCAGAGTTGACCGGGTGATTTTACTATTAGTTTAGAAAATGGATTTGTATAGGATGGTTTGGATAGGAATGAATTGGGCTCAGGTGAGAGTTGGACTAAATTACCTCTGGAGATCTCTTCCAACCCTACTTTTCAATGATTTCTGTAAGAGGGGAAATCGCAATTCTATTGAAGTTAATGATCAGATTCCCATGGGCTTCAAAGAACCAAGATTTAATCCAAAGAATAGATACCACTCAGTAATTTTTCTTTCTCTACAAAATGAAGTTTTCACAGAAAATGGCAAGCAGCATATACAAGATATAAAGAACAATCTAGATAACTATTTTTCTACTGGGGGTTTATTCTTGTTTTGATTTTTCAGCTCTGTCATCACAGTCTTTCAGCTTTTCATAATGAGCTGCTATGTGCTTTTGTGGAGATCTTGTTTCTATGCCGAATATTCCTGATCATGGAAACTGATGATTGTGTTTGGCTTCAGTTGTGAACATCTGAATAGGATTTTGTGTGGTGTTAACTGTGAATGAAGAGGAGTTTATAGCCTTCACTTGTTTGGTTATCTGAGCACTGGTATCATTCAACAGATTATCAATGTATCTGTATTTGAGTAGCCTGCAGAGACGTATTTATGAGGCCTGCTTCTCCTTTTACTGTGACACATAGTGGTAATTCTACTGAAGGCAACAAGTTAAACTGGTATGAAGCTGTTGTGAGTGAGAAGAAACTGAGACTTTATATTGTCTATGCAGGTGTATGGATTGCAAACCAAGAGCCGGAACCTTAGTTGCTGATGCTTTTCGTTAGAGGTGTAGAATATCTGCAGATCCCAGCACCTGCAGGCGTCCTTGGAATAGAGAACTGTCTAACCAACCCCTATAACTGTCAGGTGTCAGGGACATTTTCTTACTGAACTGCAGTAGAGAAGTCGTCAGGGTACCGCTATACCCAGATAGTCCCAGGCAAGTGCCACATCTGGTTCAAGCTAAGGAATAGGTACAGAAGTCTCATTGTGGCAAAATGGCTGAGAAAACATAAAGGACATGGAAGTGTTAGTATTCAAATATGTATTATTGCTAAATGCATTGTTTCTAGTCTTGGCTGCCTCCATTAAGTCTTTTGGAAGTTGATTCCAGAATATAGCCTTCATGCAACTATGAAGTCTTATGCAATTATTAAAGTTGACCTTGCTACTTTCTGGGTGAGTCTACACCTGGTCTACGCATAGTCTGCATGTGTTATTAAGGGGCAGCAATAAACTGTGGAGGTTATTGCTTTGCAGTTTATTCCTCCCAGGAAGCTCCCAGGTGCATGGCTGCATGTGCACATGGACTGCAGCACACTGAGCTGGGGCTGCTCAGTCTGGGCTCAGTGTGCTGCAGAGGGGCTGGCAGGGAATAGTCAGCAGGCAGCCCCAGCACTGAAGCACCCTCGTATCCCAGCCAGCCAGTCAGGACCTACATGTATGGTACTGTACATGAAAATACTCTGCAGCAGGGTAGTACTTGAATTTACAGGGTACTTTTACTCACAAGAACTACTCTGGTGTGGAGCTTATTTGTTTCATGCACCCTAATAGGGGTGAATAGGTAGACGGCAAGATGTTTACTGCGCAGTTAATGTTACTTGTGCATTAAATGTCTTGTGTACATGCACCCTTTGTAGGTGTATCAATTTGCTTAGTAGCTTTGACCAAAATTCCCCATCACCTCACGATTGCATAATATTGCTATACCCCTTTTATTTTACTGGATGCTTCACTCCACACCAGAGTGGGTGAGTGGAACAGGAACAAATTCCTATTTAAAAACTGTTTGAGGATTGTTCAAGATGAAAAACTGTAAATCTAAAGTGCTTTTATGATGGCTGGCCACAATGAAAAGCTAAACAAAAACACTTGAATGTAGAATATTTTCAGTGACATAATTTCCCCTCAACATTTTTGGAAAGATTTTATAAGGACAAAGCTAATTTTTGTGGTCAACGATGTAGTTTTATTTTAAGTCTAACTGGCTACACAGCTATGCAACAGAAGTACTGCTGTTTAATTCTTCCCAGATATTGGCAAAGATAAGTTTATTGTTCCCATGTTTAAAAGAAATGAATGAAGTGAAAACAGAGGCTGTACCTGTCTATTTAATACAGCAAAAGACCCTTTAGTTAATATGACAGTTATGCTTTTTAGGGAGATTAAACTGGACTGTGTATTTTGGTTCTGATCTACCACTGTATTACTCTAGTCTTGTGGGCCTGAGTAATAACTCCACTGGTTATCAGGAGAGTAATGACTCACCATTTGGCACACCATTCGTGGTTGGACACGGAAGAGCAGGCTGGCCTGCCAAATACCAAATTCCTCAGTTCTCTGGCCTGGTCACATTCAGTTCCACCTCTGCCAGGAGAATAATATCCCAAAATAAACAATATCCCAATGTCCAGTAAAATAATGGTAATTCGAACAATATTTTCTACTTCTCCTGGACTTTCCTTCAACATCTCATCTTTCTGGGATGGCAGGTTGCAAGGCTTTTATTTTACAGCATCCATCAATAAAAATTCAACTAATTCAAGCCAAAATCTGAACCATATAACCACCCCTCTTTCTAGGCCTGATCTTTCATAGTGGAATCCTATTTCTCTTTGCCTACTCAAGTGGCAGCTATCTGTCCATTTTTGGCTCATATTTTACACTTTGGTCACATAAGCCTTGTGCAAAGACTATGTGCACATATATAGCCCTGGTATGAAGATACTTGAGCACAAGTACCAGAAAACAAGGCAGAGGAGAAGAAAATGACAGCCCTCTCATGTCTTAGCCTCAGGAGCTGACTTGCCTAGGAAACCAGAGGTCCTGATTCTGGAACTCCATTCTTACTAGAGGTATTTTGAACTTCCATGTCTTTGATTTTGCAAGTGCTGTAGTCTAACCATTGCATCACAGGTCAGGCATGAATTGGACAGCCTCTTTGCACCTTTTGAAACTAAGCCACCCCCCCACTGCATTTATTACTCACTGGAAAAAAGGCAGGGCAGGTTCTGCCCCATCAGGAGCAAGAGTCCAGGCCAGAACACACAACCTATTCCCTTCCAGGGGACACACTATCTAGCTTGCTTTCTTAGCTGCCCAGGAGACCAGCTGCAAGAGGAGCATTGGAAAAGCATTGTGGGTAGTGCCTGACCTGTTGCATGGTATTTCGTGCTTAGTGCTTTTTATGCTAAAAAAAGTTGAGAGATTCAGGTGTAAACCCTGCATAGCGCCTTGGCTCTGAGTGTTTGTCTTTTGGATGAATGCCCTAACCCTTAACTACTAGGGCTAAACACAGTAGGGTTCCTCCTTCTCTTCCTGACACCTACTGGTCATGGGTTTCTGGCTGCCTCCATTTTTCTGCCTTAGACCCTAGTACTCATCTACCAATGGAGCATGCTCAGTCTACACCCACCACTTACCATGTCTGCACTAATGGTGAACTAGAATCTCTATCTGCATGTAAATGGCATTTTTGGCACTTACGCAGCTAAACAGCTGCCATTTAAACATGCAGAATGACATAGAATTTCACCCTTAGTTTCTGGGACCCTCCCCGTTCTCTATTTCTTCATCAGAGCTTTTAGGACTTCTCTCTATCTCATTCTCTAAGCCCTTTTTCAGAGGTTCATTTCTATTCAGTGACTTTCCAATAATTTTCTCTTAGTCTAACTTCTGTTCAGACCTTCCCACAAAATTTGTTTTTTTGGCTTCGTATCTCTTGAGTCCCTCTGTTGTATGATCTCTTAAGTTGCTCCTTCAGGCTAGCTCCACTTCCTCCCTTGGCTGTGCTAGGTGGGATTAATAGAGTTCTCAGACTCAAGTTAGGCAATGCCTTCAAGCATCCTTGCGGAGTTTGTATAATCCATCACATGGTGCAAGACCTATGTAACAGCATGTTGAATGTATTCCTTCATATTCATATTTTTGTGTCATATATTGCACAAAAAGTTCAGCCAATTGCATTTCTACTATTTTGATCAAATTCAGTTCTGAGCTAAGCAGATACACTGTGATGTTGCTTGGTTTGTTTCCAAGTCATTTAAATTTCCAAGTCATTTAAATTAAACTACCATATCAAGGGGCAGAAGAAGTGAAAGCAGCTATAAGAGTCCAGTTCTGAAGTCCTTGCTTGGGAAAATATTTTTTTGGGGGAGACTGGTTCCTTGAGAAACTAAGAAATGGTGAAACTTCATTTGTGATGAAAGAGAACTGGACAGCACAGTACCAAATGCTTATCTCAGTACAAATCTTCAGGCATAATAATTCTGGTCTTCATAGATACTGATTTTGTTGCAAGAAAGCCACACTAGACCATTGCCACATTGTAGTATTTGCTTTCTTGAAAGCTATAAACCAGTTGAAACCAGTAGAAAACCAGTAGAAAAACCAGTAGAAAAGCTTCTACTGATGTTGCTATTCAAGCAACCAGGAAAGGAGAACATTTTATGCCTCCCCTCCCTTAAAGTTTATCCTATAGTAAACTAAAACTTTACACAGTGGGGCAAACAATGAGATATTTTGATGGAATTTTAACTTGCAATGAAATGGACAGCCCAGTGTCTCAGGGCAGTGAGCCACTATGCAACAGTAACTACATATCAAAGAGCATTAGGTTTCTCACTAAACTCAGTCTTGTCCCCTATTGCCTCTTCTGTTCCTTTTTATATAATGATTGTCTAATCTTTATCCTGGAGTGCGTTCACTTTTATTAAAGTGTTATGTTGACAGCTATCAAGAGTTATTTGATAACTCAGCAAGACATATGTACAGTTAATTAGAAATGAATGTGATACTACATCAAAAGACTTCAAATGTTAATTTTTAAATGGTAATAATTAACTTGCTCTTTGATTCTGAGCTGGATTGACTAAAGAGACAATGAAGGTCAATTTCTGTTCACTTGAAAAAGTAAAAAAAAAAAATAGAATAGCTGTTAGCTGTAAAAAAAAAAAAAAAACCCCAAAAGAAAAAGCATCTCAGTTTTGGATCCATTATGCTGCACTGCTTCAATATGAAGGTGATGCAGTGAAAACAACTGTAATAGTCAACAGTTTTATTTGTTTAAGTATATTATCTTCATGCTAAAAACCATCAGACCTCACTCTTCTCTTCCTGCTACTGGTGTAAAACAAGAGTATCTCAATGAATATTAGTGAACTTCTTCAGCTTTGAAGCAAGTGGAATCAAAGGGGAAGCAGGTCTGTAGCATTTCATCTGTTCTGTGCCACCTTAAACAGATCTATATATTTGTAGACCATGGAGCTAATTAAGAGCATTTATTTTCACACACCAAACTTTTGATTAGAAAAAGTGAATGCATCTTTAGAATGTGAAAATGTAGCCAATGGTGTCATTACTGTTTGCTATGCGGGCAAAAGGTAGGGTTTTGGTTTTATTTATTTGTTTTTTCCCATAGCAAAAAAATAGTGAAATTGTACACTTGGAACACATCTCAGATTTCCACTGTTTTGCCTATTCCCCTGAGTTTGCCTAGTTCTAAGCTACCATTTTATTAGGAAAGCTGGGAGGGGGGTTGTTTAAATTTGCCTTTTGTTTTGCTGAGGGGAACAAATAAAAAACAGATTATAGAGCTGGAAACAAACTGACCAACTCCTTCCTTGAGCCAACTCAGTTTCTTCAGTTTCTGTCAGTGAGGATGTGATCTGACATTCCCCAGACATAGGAAAAATAGGGTGTTTTCTAGTTCTGCTGATCACATCTTCTTTCTACCCATCTATTTTAGGCCTATTTATTTGTAGAAAATCAACTCCATTAGTATTATTTTTGCTTGCTTCTGTGTTTAGTCCAGAGGGTATGTTATTAGCTTCTTTGACGTCACATGACAAGGGCAACTTCAGCACATAATCACATCATTAGGACAAATACAAACATAATTAGCATGCAACACAGCAGCAAAATGAAAACTAGTTTAAACTCTGAGGCTTTAGTCTAAAGCCCACTGAAGTCAATGGGAGTCTTTTAACTAGGATTTGGATCAGATGCCATAGATTCATCTGCACTAGCATTTTTTTTAAAACCTGTCAGATACCTGCCAGTGCATCTCCATTCAGGGCCAGCAACTGTGGGATTATTAGGATGGGATGGCTGCCAGCACCCTGCTATTTTTATTATTGTGTCATCTAGACCTTCTCTGAGAAGTATGAGGTGAGACAGTTGTTATAATGACTGCACCCTTTTTATGCTAATACATTACTATCTCCCTTTGGGGTTGCACTGGTGGAAGCAGTATTAAAAAATAATGTTTGTGTTCCAGAAGGATCATGAGGTATTTAAAAAACTATGGTGCTGATTCCATGTTGGATTCTATAGCATGGACTTGTATGCTTGTGTTAAATCAGCTTTGCAGTAGTCCACAGTAGCAGAATCTTATATTAGAGTTTGCAACATTCATTGCCTATAGTCAGTGAATCACTAAATTGCAAGTGCCACAAATAAGGTATATAACAGTGCAATACTACCAGTAATGAATAAATGATGAAAGCTTGGAAGTGGTTATGCTAAGGAAGAAAGAAAACAGTAAGTCTGTCTATATGTTACAGATCATCTTGAGATGATGCCATTCTCTAGTCTGACTTCTTAAGAAAGGCATAATCTTTCATAAATTGCAGCCTTCTCGGTTAGATGCTATGTAGAGACCTTCCTGTGATGAAGTCTGATTGCAGAGCCTGATCTGAGGCCCACTAAGGTGGAGGAAAAGAGTTCTAGTGACTTTAATTGACGTTGGATTAGGTCAGGGTTGACAAAATACAGCCTGCGGTCCACATCCAACCTACCAGGCCATTCTACTTGGCCTGCAGGACCCCTAAAAAACTTAGAAAATGTATATCTATCTGCTTTTGGCTGCCTGTCAAAAATGACAGGAGCCAAGGGCAGTAGGACCTGGGGGAGCCAGCAGGAGCCAGCAACAAGGCCAGCCTGGCCCCACTGCACCCCGCTTCCCCTCCCACCCTCAACCAGAAGTCTCTGCCTGCCGCAGCTTTTGGGATGCTCCAGCACCACGTGACTGCATTGCTGAACTGCAGGAGTACGGCCTACACTGGTACCTCAGGGCCAGGAGTGGGTAGAAGGAAGGGTGTGTGTGTGTGCGTCTGTCCGTGTAATGAGGGAGGGGAAAGAGAGACAGACAGCAGTGAGGGAGGGAGAGACTCTGCATGCATAGGTGAGAGGAAGAGACTCTGCATGTGTGTGTGTGTGTGTGTGTGTGTGTGTGTGTGTGTGTGAGAGAGAGAGAGAGAGAAAGAGAGGGAGAGAGAGGGAGAGATTGTGTGTGTGTCTGTGTGTGCAGTGAGGGAGGGAGAGAGAGAGAAGGAGTTCACACGGCGAGTCCCACAAGCACACCCACCATACATATGCACCTACACCCTGCCTCGCACTGCCAGACATGCATGCCTCCAGACCCACACCCCCTCACACATCCCAGTCATGCCCCACCCACACACAGCTCCCCACAAACTCCATACCCGCCGACACCCTACATATCTATTCACACATACACACATGCTCCCTTACCCCATACTCACACCCTCTCCCACATCCCACACTCTACATACACACACACTAACAGTCCCTCCACAAACCTATTCCCATGCCCCCCACAATATACAAGACTAAGACTTCATTTTAAGCTATTGTGCAATCACCTCCATACAAACTACACAAACACATATGAATCAGGGCAAAAATAGTTTTTGAAATCAAATTAATGGATGTTGTAGGTGTTCAATTTTTAGACTATAATTTGGTATTTTTCTGGTTCTGAGGTGGCAAAACCCCTTGCTGAAAGGAGTATTTCCAGGGGCAAGGGGAGGGACTTTTGGTGGCAAAGGTCAGGGGGCAAGACTTCTGGTCACAAGATGGTGATGGGGGGACACCTGTCAAGGCATGGGGATACCAGTGTAGCCCTTGACAGTTTGCCAAAACTCAGTAAGTGGCCCTCCACCCAAAATAATTGCCTGCCCCTGGATTAGGTCCCTGTTACAAAATGCTTTTCCAAGGATTAGAATGCCAGCTTGGCAGCTGGAGTGGGACAGGATTGGCTCTGGGGCTCTCTGTCCCCACATCAGCTGGGGAAAATGGCAGCAGCTGCACCCCCTGTGCACTTTGAGTAGAATTCTGTTTGCATCTGTTATGGATCCACACCTGCACCTGAAAACATAGCTGGATAGAAACCCATGACTAAAATGTAAGAGAAGGAGAATGACTTCCCTCTGTTTTAGATCCAAGTATTGAATGGTTAGAATGTTTGCCCTGAAAGCTGGAGACTTGTGTGTTAGGCACTCTTTTGTCCACAGGGTGTTTGAACCTACAGCTCTTTGATTCTCAAAGACAATACTGGAATGGCTGCAGGTTAGACATTATCCAGTCTACCTCTGAGGCTTAATTTGAAGCTGGCTTTCCAGGTAATCAAAAGATAGGGAGATATGTAGAGGCAGAGAGAGCTTTCAAGTGATGTCATAAACACAGACTTATGCAGTCTAGAAGAAAACAAGCTGTTAATTACAAATATTTTATGCAATAGTATGGATAATGAAGAGTGCTGAGGAAGCAAATGGCTTTGTGTACCATATTTTTGCTGTCATTATTAAATTATAGAATATCTCCTTTGAAACATGGGCTTTCACCTGCTGAAATATTATTTAACAGGAAACTTAGAACAAGAATACCTTATTTGGTAACCACTGATAAGAAACAACAAATTGAAATAAGTGCTTACAAAGTTAAATCACTGGCCAACATCTTGACAAATGAAAGGAGATGTGACAAAGTCAGTCAGCCAGTGGTGCTTGGCTGTGGTGTGGGAGAAGAGCTCAATGCGTGAGCATCAAGCCTTCTCACAGTGGCTATAGGTCCACTCGTCAGATGAAGATTGAAGCACACTCTGCTTCCTGGTTTGCTTGTGGGACTCAGCCCTGGCTCTCTGATGGCTCTCTGTAATGACTCTGCCAGCCTTGACTCAGCTTCTCCAGACTGAGTGGTTGTGGGCAGGGTTCTCCCAGTTGTCAGTGGGAATGCTGAATTTCTTGAGACCTTCTTTGCTTTACCTTGTTGCTTTGGCCTTCCTTTGTGTCATGGGCAGTTCTTGAGCTGGCCATACAGCATAGCCCTTGGCAGATGATCTTGAGGCATGCACTTCATGTGTCCCAGCCAGTGAAGCCTATAAGGGTCTAGCATAGCATGCATAGACTGTAGGCCAGTCTTCTCAAGGACCTTGTTGTTGGTTACCCATTGGTCCCAAGGGACTCCAGGGATTTTTCTGAGAAAGTGAAGGTGGAAGCTGTTCAATATCTGCTCCTGCATGGAATATGTGACCCAGTTTTCATAGCCAAAAAGGATGGCACTGAAGATGCAAGCCTAATAAACAGGCACCTTTGTGTTCAGGGTTAGCAGCTTGTTATTCCAGACGTGTGAGGTAGGTTTGCCAAAGATGACAGAGGCTTTGCCAATTCTTGCATTAATTTCCCTATCAAGGCTAAGTGAGCTATTAAGAGTTGAGCCAAGATAGCAGAAGTGATCAACAGTGTGCAGAGCTGCATTATTGACATAGATTTTGGGTGGGATATTGGTGCCCTTTGACATGACAACTGTTTTCTTGATAATGATTGCCATGCCAAACTTGGTGCATGGATCAGAGAACTTGTTCATTATGATTTGCTATTCATCAGGTGAATTAGAGATGAATGCAATGTCATCTGCAAAGAGCAGATCCTGAATGGTTACCCTTTCCTCTGAAATCATCTGATGTTGAACAAACTGCCATTTATCCTTGATTCATTTTGTATGCCAGATTGATTATTTCCAAAAGTGTACTTGACAAGGTTAAAGAAGGCCGTGTGTAGGCAAAATGAGAGGTGTGTGTGCATGACACTTCAAAGCAGACTGAATGCTTTTGCACTTCTTTAATGGTGCCAGTATTTGTATGCCTCGGCAGCATATTGTGAATTAATTCCAGCCACTGTAGGAAATTCGGTGTAGTGGGGCAGAGGGACTACTGGCAGGTTGAGCAGCCCCTGAGGTGCGGTGGGGGGCAGGGGCTGATCTTTCTCTCCATGGCAGTGGCGTTGCCTAGGGCCATCCAGAAGGGTGCTAGCTATGTGGGTGCTGCCCCCACTCACAGGCAGCACCTGCTGGATCCAACTCTTTCCCAAGCCCATACCAGGAATATCACCTGACAGGCTTCCAGTGTTTGGGCTTGGAGAAGAGTTGGATTTGGTGGGTGCTGCCTGTGAGCTGGGGCAGCACCCACTCAGCTAGCCCCCTATCCTGGTGGCCCCAGAGGGAAACACTGTGCTGTGTTGGCCAATGATATGTCCCCAGTACACCCAGTCCTTACCCGTATGGGCATTGACATCACCAAGAACAGTCTGTTCCTTGTGGGGGCATTCTTGATGATTTGTTCTAGTTGAGAATAGATCTCATGTTTTTGCTGTTTGGAGTAGCCAAGTGCTGGCCCATAGATGGACAGAAGAGTCAGGATTCCTGAGCTCATGTTCACATCCAGCCACGTGATCCTATGTTGATAAATACCAGAGGAGTACATGCACTGAGGATAGAGTTCTTAACAGCAAATCTCTCTCAAACTCTGCCTATTTCTTAAAAATATACAATCCTCACATTTCCCCTTTCCAAGCAAAAAACACAACCCATTTCAACTATTAGCAACAGTTGCACAATAATTCTATTTTAAAAATAAAATAGCAATTTTCAATGAGGCATTGTAGTGCCCCTCAGTTTGCAGATATTCAAGGCATTGCATTAGTTCTGCATTTTTTTGATCAGTCTGTACTGTAGTCTCTACACTGTCTCACTTGGTCTGTGCTCTAATGTCCTCCATGTCCTTTTCTGCTTCAGACACTGTTGTTCATTCTCTTGACCATCCTTGATGTGCTGTGGGTTTTTCAAAATCCTTCTGCAGATGTTTTCTTTCATTTGTCTCCAGTTCATAAGATCTAGGAGCTACCATATGAGAGAGAACTGCCTCCTCCATCCATGTTTTGCCATCATACATGTGTATGCTGACTTGGGGTAGCAAAGGTTCTAGTTCATATAATCCTTTGACTTAATGAAGCGTTTGTGTATGTTTATTAAGGATCTTGTAAGCATTTATGTAAATTTGTTGTTTCTTATCAGTAGTTAAATGTCCAAGCAGCCCTATTTAGGCATGGTCTGCTTGCCTTAGTCTGGGGAAGACCCTAGAAAAGGTGTGCTAAAGCAGCTTCCTTTCAACTTCTTTCCTGGCTCTAAACTAATTATTGCTTGTCGGAACATTCGCACTATGTTAAATGGACTTGAACTGAAAGAGAATGAACTTTGGAAACAGCCAGAATTGATAGAGAACTACATCATCTGGGCATTGATATTGCAGCCCTCAGTGAGATGGGACTTTTAAGAATTGGATCACTAGAAGAATTAAACTACCACTTCCACTGGTCTGGGAAACCTGACAATGAACCAAGGATACAGTGTCAGATGCACTGTCAAGATGCAAAGGAAGGTTAGATTTTATTTTATGAACCTGAAAGAGATGTACATTTAATTTTAATGAATACACAACTAAAGAAACAATTTTTTAAATTATTTTTACCTCATCTGTTGTGTTTTTGGTAAATAATGTATGATATAAAATTAGTGCAAATAAAAGAAAGTTATATTTGTTTTTGTCACAATCTTACACTGAATAACATATCCCTAAGCCTCTAGCATATTAGTAAAGCTTCTAGTTTCTTTTTACCTGAAGAAAAATATGTATTGTGCAATGAGCCACCACACTTTCACCACCCTTTTCAGAATCCTAGATCCACCCATGTAACCCTATATACCTTTAATTCCTCAGTTGTGTCCCCTTAATATTGTTTTAATGTAGGTTTCCCTTTTTTTAGGATAGTTAAGGGAAACAAACTGTTTCTCTTTAGAAAAATATCACGGAAACATTTTTATTGGCACGGACTTTGTTAAAACCTTAGTTTTATGTCCTTTATTTTGGGCCAAATTTTACAGTGTCCTGTCAGTTTGTAAACTGGATGCTGCAAGGCAAGGTTCTGAAATATTATGACACAATAATACAGCATTGTCATTTTTGCAGTAATTGTTTTGATAGATATATTTTCCCAGATCTGTCTTATGTCTGTATTATGTTATTAAGATAGGACTAAAATGCGCAATTTGTTTTCAATTTGCTTACAAAAATGAGAAAACTTAAATAATGAGCAAAAATGTCAGTGACAGGAAAGAATTTTTGCCTTGGAATAATCAAATCTAAGAAGCAGTTGTTTTTTCTTTTTTTGTTTTTTCCTGCTGACTGAATTACTCTGTCCAGCATATACTGAATTACAGAAAGTCTTAGGAAAATAATTGGTATCAATTATTACACTAGCTTACAGGAAAAAGATTAAAAGGAAGTGAACAGAATGTACTGGCTGCTGTTACCACGTTTCTCTTAACAGTTTCTTATTTTCTAATAACCTGGCATAACAGAAAAAAACCCTTATTGCGTAACAGCTGTGGTGATATTTTCCTTTGCAATGGAATGTTTTGGCCATGCCTAATTCATAACCTTTAGCAAATTTGAACCATAAAATAAAATAAAGTTCATAATAATTGACATAGTTGTATTGGGTTAAAAATCTTGATAAAGGAGGATTAATGCTTTACATTTAATAGTCAAGCGTTGTAATTAAATATCCTCCTAAAAAGATTTTTTTTTTTAATTTAAAAATATTTGGGCAGAAAGATGTCTCTATGATGCAGACTGAGCCTTTCCAAAGAAGTTTGTCTGACTGGTATGTATCACTCCCCTGGGTATAGCTCTCTTTGGATACTCTTTTAGCTTCAAAATATAGCCAGAAATTAAGGCACATATTTTTTTCCTTACTCCACAGGATGAGAGGATGGATGATATATCCACCCAGTCCTATCTCTCATCCACACCTACTTCTAGCTTATTTATTTTTCTTCATAGGGTTATAGGAAAATACGGCTGGAAGGGACCTCACAAGATTATCTACTCCAGTCTCTTCTCAAGGCAGGATCATCTCCAACTAAACCATGCCAGCCAAGTGTCTGTCTAACCTGCTTTTAAACATTTTGAAGCATGAAGATTTTACAGCCTCTTTGAGTAGCCTGTTCTGTTGCTTGAATACTCTCGTGACAGGGGCAAGCTTTCATGGCTGGTGCAAGCACTGGCCTGCCTCCTGTCAATGGGCCAGCCACCCACTTCACTCTCCTACCACGACTTGATATAATAGTAATAGGATGTTACTCAGGTGGAAGGCTGCCCATGTTGAACCCCAATGTTTAGGGGGGTGTCCACAGCTCGGTTCCACCCCTAAACTGTGGCCCAAACCTTGCAGATGACATCCACCAGTGGTTTGCACTGAGTCTTTTACAACACATATACCCGAACAGACAAATGAACACATACTGGGCTCCAAGCCCTCAGGCCCCTCACTGGGGCTCACGCACTGCTTCCTCACTTGGACTCACGGGGGTCTGCCACCCCGTCTGGCTCAGGTGGCTGTAGCCCTGCCTGACCCTCTTCCCTGGGGTATTACACCCTGTGAGGCTCAGGTGACCGTAGCTGTGCCTGGCCCACTCTCAGGTTCCCTGCAGCACACAACTCACAAAGAGCCTGGGCGCTGCTCCACATCTCTCTGCTGACCTGGGCCCTGCCTCAGGACTCCCTTGAGCCTGGGCTCCCCCTGTACCAGTTTAAGCCACCAGAGATGTGGGGACTGGGGTTATAAGGCACCCCACACTTGCCTTTCATCAGGAAGGTGATTGGCCTGGCATTCTTGGGAACTCCCCTGCCACAGGGAACCCCATCAGACCTTCCCTTCCCCTTCAGGGTGCAGTTTCATGGACAAATGAGACCTTCTTTGTCCTCATAGTCTCATCCTGTCCTCCACAGTGTTCCTGGCAGAGCTCAGTAGAGAGATGTTTCTCCTCTGCTGGCTGATCTTTAACTGCCCCTCCCTGGCCCAGTCCTTAAAGTGGCAGGCACTACCGGTGCCTTGCCACAGCTCTCATAGCCAGAAATGTCATCCTAGTCTCTAGTCTAAATTTCTTGTATTGCAGCTTGAGGCCATTGTTCCTAGTTCTGTCCCTTACAGCCACAGAAAAAGCCTGTCTTTATCCTCTCTATAATCAACTGTGGCCAGACACCTTTTGGTGCCTGCCACTTTAAGAGGTTTAAGCAGACTGTGGAGCAGCTGGCAGGTGCAGTGCAGCCTGATGAGGTAGTCACATGACCATGGAAGGGCTCCTGGATTGGAGAATGGGGCTGAGCAGCCTCAATATAAACCCAGGCTCTCTGAGCTGAGCTGGCAGTTTCTGCTAGGGATCCAGAGAGATAACTTTGCCAGTCAGAGCAGTGGTTCACAGAACACCTGGAGGACAGGGTAGGACCAGTGGGGATGGAGGAAGTTCCTGGTCCTGGGGAATGACCTAAAATTATAACCTGCTAGAGTTGGATTGAGTTGTGGGGCTGCCTGTGGCAAGATGGTCACCAGGAAATGCCACACCAGTGCTTCACTAGTGAAAGGCAAGTATGGGGTACCATATAGCCTCAGCCCCCATGACCCAGTGGGTCACCTCATAGAGGGGACAGGCAAGGGGTCCAGGCACATCAGCAGACCTGAGATCCAAGGGGCAGAAGGCCCAAGATTCCCAGTGAGGAGTGGTATAGTAGCCCCAGTGAGAGGGCAGAGTACTGACCCCAGCAAGGGGGCATGTAAGAGTGATTGACTGGACTGCATAGAGTAGGGTCCATATGGCAGGCCTGAAGGGCTATGTGTAGATTAAGTCATGTAGATTAGGGTTTGCATGGGTGGGCCTGAAGGACTGTGCATAGGCCAGCCTGAGTAGAGAGCAATATGGGTTAGGAGGGGCCCAAGAAGGCAGACCTGTATGGAAGTGTGAGGGTGAGTACCTGGTTCAGTACCTACCTGAAATAACTTTGCTGGTCCATGATAGGACTAGGACTAGACTGGTTGAAGGTCCAGAATGCCCACTGTGAGGGATGGCCAAGGCTAGAAGCCAGGAGTCCCAAATGGCCTAGAAGTAAGGCCAGGCCCAGTGAGGCCAAAGGTCCCAGAGGGGGCCACAGCCATGAGGAAAAAAGGGATATGGAATTTGCCCCTCAGTATGAGGATGGAGTAGACTGCCTGAGAAGGAGGGATCCAGGTCCAAACACGAGGTGGGCAGAGAAGGAGGTCCATCATGGGGCCAGAGTTATATAGTGATGCCATCTGTGAGGTATGGGCCATGGTACGAGTGGAGGTTCAGAACCATGTATTATGCCCTTGGCATTGGGCAGTTAATGGGCATCCACCCACCTTGTTAATACCTATTTTGGTTATACCAAAGATGTGGCAGGAAAGGCAGGTGGGGAGACTGCCTTAGACAAGTGGGCAGGCCGATGATTTGACCGGCCATGAAACAGCCCCCAGTCACATTACCCTTCAGGGATTTGAAGATCGGTATCAAATCTCCCTACCCTGCTTCTCCTTTCAAGGTTAAATAACTGTAGTACTTTCAGTCTTTCCTCATAGGTCTTGCCTCCTAGTCCCTAATCATTTTTGTTGCCTTGAGCTGGACTCTTTCCAAACTGTCTGCATTTTTCTTGGTATGGGGCCCAAAACTGGTCATAAAACTTCAGGTGAGGCATCGTCAGTGCTGAACAGACCAAAATCTTGGTTGCCTTAGTTTCCATTCCATCTCTTGTGCAAATGCTGAATCTACAAGGAATGTGGAAAATCTGTATATGGTCCCCTATGTATATGTGTCTGAAAGAGATAATCCAGATTATTTTAATATAAAAATCCAACTATCCTAGGCTTTAGTATGGTCAGAAATAAGTACTATACCATAAAGTATATTTCTGCCTTTACGGTAATATAAAGCTCTCATTTTATCTTTGATTAGGCATAAGCTGTCAGTCTCTAAATGTATTGTTTAGGTCATAATATTATTTCTTCTGAAGTCAGACTCTCTCTGTAATAGCCGATATTGGCTGCTCCACCCCATGTGGGTCTGAGCACAGGGACTGAGCTGAAGGAGCCTGCTGTTGGGAGCCACACAATGTGATGGAGGAAACCATTTGATACAAGTGCAGAGAGGACAGGAATGAAAATAATAGATTGAAGGAGGGAACCTGGATAGACTTGGGGTGTGAAGGGAGAGAAACATTGTGCTTCAGATTGGAAACAAGTAGGAAGGGCTTTGTAAGTTGGATATGTAAGGACATTGGGACTGGAAGCAGAGGCTGGATTGGCTAAAACAAGTTGTCTGAGGAGACCAGAACTGGGAACAGTGGAAAGAGGGTGTCTGGATGAGATAATTCACACTGGGACACAGTGGGTGAACAGAGGCTGAGACTGAATGCCAAGCAGGCAAAGGGACTTCAGTTTGGGAAACAGATTGGCTGGAGAAATCAGAAGACTGTTACTGGATGGACAAGGAAGTCAGAAGTGAAATAATTTTGTGGATAAATAAGAATGGGGCTTCAACAAAGAGCCAGGGATAGGGAAGAAACAAGCATGGGAAATGGACAGATTGGATGGAAAATGTCAGAAAGAGTCAACCAGTATGCGAACAGGCAGAATGGTGAGTGAGCACTAGAGAGCAGTCCTCTCTGTAAACTGGAATAAGCCCACAATTCATGAGTCCTCTTCTGCTAGCACATAGCTGGGAAATCCTTGGGTAATGTGTCCCATTCCTTGTAGCTCTGCTCGTAGTTACTTCATGAGCTCAGGTGGCAGAGCTCTGTGCTGTGGATCTAAAATTTCCAATTCTACCAACAGCCCATTTGGGTCTTGTAAGGAAACCATAATGATAGCATTTTCTTTTTTAATTTGCTTTTTAAAAATACCATGTGACTTTTTAAAAAATTGCTTCTTAAGGATATCTAGGAAATTACAAAGAAATAAACTGCTAAGAGAATTTTATGAAGTTGGAAAGTCAAACAATCAAAGTTAGGAAGTGCCAGAATGAGGTTACTTATAAAATAATAATTTGCTTCCTTGCACATGTAGATGATGATGTGATTAATGGTTACAAGATTACAAATTCTTTTTTTAATAGGACCCCTACCTCAGTCAGTGCATAGGATGGACCTACTGTGGGGATGGGTTAGGTTTATATATCAACTAAGTCTGTTTTCTATAGGGCCCTTTTTTGTGGGGAGTTGGAATGTGTGTAGAAATTGAGGTAGAGGTTGAAGGAAGCAAAAGGATGGATGCATGATTTCGAAAGTTGAATGGTGCCCTGGAGAAGTAGATTGTATTCCAGTCTTTGCCACAGAGTTCTATATTTTTCCTATTTAGTATCTAATGATGTTTTCTACCTTTTCTCGATATCTGACTTGGGAATGCTAAGGTCTGATTTCAAAAGTTTCCTGATTATGGTGTACTGCCAATGGCTTTCTCAGTGCAACCATTTGTATAATCTCTGGACAGCTGTTGAGATCATAGTAAAATGAATGTATTTTATGGGTCTCCCCTTTACATATGCTATGAATACTTATACATATATCATAGAAAGAATACATGATGATGTAGTACTACATAAAGGTGTTATCAACCTGTGCTGGTATGGTCTTACTCAGAAATATAGAATTCACAAATGAGTTATAAGGATCAATTCCAATGAGCACTGGTAGAAAGCCTACATATCCACAGCTGATTTTTCTTATTTTTTTTTTCTTATGTTTCTGTATTGTTTTCTAATTTTTGTCCTTTGTCTTGTTGCTATCCTTTTTGCCAAATGTATATGGCACTGAGGGAGCCATAATGCCACGAAAATGAATTAAAATAGACTTTTAACATTTAGAAACACAACATTTTTAATGTCTAATATGTTGGGACTTTTGGGGGCTAGAAACAAGAAACTTGGAAATGCTACCTTTTCAACAATAGAAACTAATCTTTTAATGTTGCAAGTTCTCAGGGATAGAAAAGATCTCACTATTCTAGGACTGGATCTAACCTATTTTTAGTCTGAGAGTGGAACTGAATCCTCAAAATTACCTTCTAACTGGTGAGAAAAAGAAAATATTTTTGTAATTGGTTTTATTTTTATTATTTCTATTTAAATGTCAGTTTTAGGTCAGTTTTTAGATGTATATTTAGTTTATGGACCTCCAGTCATACTTCCATTTGAATTAATGAGTTTTCAAAAGAGTAGGACCATAAGCACATCGTTATTTGAGGGATAGTAATTTGAAATAAAAAGCCTGATAAGGAAATCTGTTTCAATGATTTTCTAATAATATTCCTTACTTGCATGTTATTAATGATATATTGTTACTATTTTCCTTCTTCTCTATTAAACTTATGCAGTAGTAGTGTTGCTAGCATTTCCTTTGTAAGTCTTGTTCGGTATCCAGTTTTTCTAATGTTAACTTTTTAAATGTCTTAGCAACATATTTCCTTCCTTAGCTTCAGGGCATCCATCTTTGCCCTAGGGAAATGTGAGCCACTGCAAGTACTCCAAGTCTCATTTAGAGTTTTACTCATAGGACCTTGGCTTTATTAAAAATTATTACAGGATTCAACAGTAATGATAAAAAATGACAGAAGTAACACTATTATAAATTGTCATATTTCTGTGCCACTAGAGTACTGTGACTTTTTTTTTTAATAAGGGCAACTGGCCTCTCTGTGAAAATAGAATCATTAGAGCAATAGTTTTCTAATCTGTTCTGCTTAGAGATAATTTTGTGAGGTATCTTTCCTGGATTAATTTGTCTCTAACAAACTCTTCCCCACAACTTAGTTCTTAAAATGCATTAGGAGAAGCTCTATAGACAACAAGTTGAGAATTATTGGATTAAGACGAATGCTTGGTATATTGTTAGACTGAGAAGGCCAACAATTGTAAAAGGTTATGTGGAATTTTATTTTTTTCAAATGTCTTTTATTACTCAGGATAGCCTTTAAATGAAACCTGTGTTTTATCTCCACCCAACATACAAGCTAACAAACTCCTATATCTATTACAAGTTATAATTAGAAATCTTAATTCTTGAAATCAGCCACTGAAAGAACAGACTAGAGACTATTTAGAAAAGGTGGATGTGTGCAAGTCCATGTGGCTGGATGCAATACACCTACAGGTGTTGAGGGAGTTAGCCAATGTGATTGCAGAGCCACTGGATATTATCTTTGAAAACTCATTGTGATCAGGAGATACCCAAGATAATTGGAAAGGGCAAATAGTACCCCTCTTTAAGAAAGAGAAGAAGGAGGATCCAGGGAAATGCAGATCGGTCAGCCTCCCCTCAGTCTCTGGAAAAAGCATGGAGCAGATAGATCCTCAAGGAATCCATTTCTAGGCACAAGAAGAAGGTGATTAGGAACAATCAACATGGATTCACCAAGAACAAGTCATGCCTGACCAACTTGATTGCTTTCTTTGACAAGATGACTGGGGAGAGCAGTGGATGTGATATACTTTAGCAAGGCTTTTGATATAGTCTTTCACAACATTCTTGCAAGCAGGATAAGGAACTATGGGTTGGAGGATTGGACTGTAAGGTGGGTAGAAAATTGGCTGGAACATTATGTTCAAAGGGTAGTGTGCTCTGACACACTGTAATTACAGTGTGTCAGAGCAGCCTTGTATATGTGTGTACAGGCACCCTGACAGCTGTGAGCACTTCTGCTATGGCCTCAGATTTGCAACCTCTGGGCTGTCAACCATGCACCTTGGCACCCATACCACCTTAGGTTCATGAGTGGGTATTGATACCAAGTGTGGCAGGGCACTCTAACTAAAGTGCCCCCCGCTTCCCAGAGCATGTATATAAATGCCCTCAGATTCCAACAAATCTGCAAACTCTGCTAAATACCTTTCTTGTCACACAAGAAATGGAAAAGGAAAGGAAGGACCCCATTTATGTTTTTATCTTTCCTTATTCTTTGCACCAGCTCCATTGTACATACAAATAATATTGATGACAGTGGGCACCCTTGTCTTACCCCTGTTTGGATTTTAGAGGCTTTGCTTAGAAGTCTATTTATTAGTAATTGGCTTTTTGTTTTTTGATATAACAGTCTTATCCATCCTATCAATTTTTCCAGAAAACCAATAAGATCATGATCCACTCTATCATATGCTTTCTCCAGGTTTAATTTGCTATTGCTGTATTTTCTTTTCTTTCCTGAAAGTGTGCCAGTGTATCCCTTATCAGCCAAATTGAGTCAGAAATTCTCCTGTCTGGGACTGCACAGATTTGATCTTCATGTGTTATTTTTGCCAGGTTCTTTCATTCTCAAAGTCACCATCTTTGCTAATAATTTGTAGTCTGTGTGTAGCAGGGTAATCAGTCTTCAATGTTTCAGAAACGTGTCTTCCTGTTTCCTGAATAATAAACTTATTATTCCACTTGTAAAAAACTTCCCTGCCTCTCCTTTCCTATTATTTCTTAAAAAATCTTTACTCAAGCCATTCCCACACGTGGCCAGAATTTCTCATAAAATTCCATGGGTTGTCCATCTGCTCCTGGAAATTTTCCTTTTTTACAGGTTTGTAAGCACTCCTTCGCTTCCTTTAATCTTAACATTTCTTCATCTTCTGTATCTCCTCTTCCTCTACTTTTTCTTCAATGTCTTTCATAACTTCTTCTATTTTTTCTATTGCTTTCTCCTAGTATAGTTCTCCATAAAATCTCATTGCTTCCAGCACCTCCTCCTGCTTTTCCACTTGGGCCCCAACATCTATCTGTACTGCTTTTAGCAATCTTCTAATTTTCTTCACTCTGGCCAAAAATATTGGAACCATTCTTTGTTTTCTTCCACTCAAGGTGCTTGTGCTAAAAATACATTCTCTGTCATCCTACTGTTATAACCATCTTTCCAGCTCCTGCTTTGTCTCTTCCAGTTTCTCTAATGCCTGTCTTCCTTCAGCAGCTCCCTTTAACAGCTTTTTCGTCTTTTTTGAAGCTCTCTTAGTTCTTTAGTTCTTCTCCCCATGTTACTTTGACCTACTTTCATGAAAAATTCTCTTGTCCTCTTCTTCACCATCATCTACTATTCTTTGGTACTCTTAAAATATATCTTCAGTGTTTTCCACCCCTCATACTGTTTCATGAATGCTTGACACACTTTCAATCTTGTAACAGTTATACATTTAGCTTCCATATCCCCTTTCCTTTTATGGGGCTTTTACCAAGACTCACTTCTGCCTTCAGCATCCAGTGATCATTAAATGTCACGCTTAAGATTTCTTTTTTTTTTTCTTATCTCTTTCATTGGATACAAATACAAAGTCGATTCTTGATTGCTTTTTTTTCCATTGGGGTCTGCCCTAGTGAAGGCTTTCTCCCCTGCCCACATATCTATTAATGACTAGTCTTTTATTATTTGTGTTAATCTGGATTGGATTAATTTCCCTCTGATCTCTGACCACTACTTTTCTGAGCAGATCCTCCCTCCCCCCTACTCTGGTGGTGCTGCATAGACATTTAAAATTCCTACAATTGCTTCCCTGACTGACAGTATCATTTGCTGTAGTCTGCCATTGATCATATCTTACACCTGCTTGACTGTCAACTCTGGATTTTTTAAAAGCATTGCTATACCTGCTGTGTTGTTGTCATTTCTCCCTGATTATTGAGACGGTCCCATCTCCAACCTTTTTTGAAGTGTTTATAGTCCATTTCCCTTGGTATACTGCAGTCTTGGGCCATGTCTACATGAGTATGGACGTTTGGTTCTCTGGGGACAACTAGCAGTGGTACACCTTGTGCTGTTGCTAGTTGTCCCTGGAGAATGCTTGTACCCTGTGCACTCTGGTGCATGGAGGTTACTTCAGGTGGGGTAGGGGAGCACTGAGCTAGCCCCAGCTGTCTTATCTGGGGTATTGGGGGCCTCCTGGGGCTGCAGAAACAGTGATCCTGCCACTGCAGCCTGGCTGGCAGCCAGAGTGTGGCTCTAGCTGGCCAGGCTGTGGTTTTGAGTGCCTTCACGTGCACTGCTTTGCTTTTTTTTTATGTAGGTTCCCTTACAGTGTGGAGAACAGCTGAATGTGTGGTATGTGGTACCGCAGACGTGTCTGCAGCACCACATACCACATGGCGGCGCTCGTCTGGATGCAGCCTTTTAGGCAGCTTATGTCTGCCCTGACTTGTTTTAACATTGGTTCAATTTTTTTCCATTTTTAACTTGTTAAGACATTTCTGACATTAATTGATGCTACCATTAGTGCTATTGTGCTTACTTGAACTGAGTGCACTGTCACAGTAAGGCACTTCTTTACTGCTGCTCACTGTAATTGACTCCATCTCCTCCCCAACTTGCATATCAATTGTGTTTGCAAGCTGCTTCATTGCTTTTGCACTCAGGAAACCGTCCACTTTCCTGCCTCCCTGGCATTTCCCACCTTCCCAGAGTGTTAATGGTGGGAAGTTTCGCTTTGGCTCTGGCTTATTCCAGGTTTCTGTTTCCTGATTTTCTTGCCCTGCATTTTCTTTCTTTTACCAAATGGACTCCTGGACTCTTTCTCCTGCTCCAGTTCCATTTCTTCTGTGTGTTTGTTCTCTTCTTTTCCTCCCTCCCCCACCTCCATATTTGATCTCTCTGCTGGTCCCCCCCTCCCTTTCTTTTTTTCCTGTTTCCTCTTGTACTACATCAGTTACAAATATTTCACTTCTCACTTTTCTCTCCTGCGGGGTCTCTTCTACCATTTCTACCTCACTGTCACCCTCCTCTTCTCCCCTGCTGTCCACCTCTGAGTGACACTGTTCTTCCGGGGCTCTGACCTTACTTGCATATGTGGCAGACTTGCTGGTGGCAGCCCGGTGTGCTGGCTTTGAAGACGTTTAAAATGATTGGTGGAGTATTTCCTTTTCCTTCACCAATCAGGTGAAGGCAGGGGGGAGTCTTTTCCTGCCCCTATCCAGGAGCAAGGCAAAGAGCCAGACCTGAGAGAGGATTAACCCCCCCCTCTCCAATTGGTCTGTTTTCGGTCTGGAGGTGGAGCCCCCAAAGAGAATAAAAAGGCAGTGTGTCTGGCACACAGGCGGCTACATCAAGGGACAGAGAAGAGTGCAGAGAAGAGCTGGCCAGTGGGATGGAGCTGTTGCCCCGGAAGAGTCTGAAGCCTCTTTGTCGGGTGTGGAGTAGTGAAGCAGCTGTGTTCCCAAGGCCTGCTGTGAGGGTGCGTGGGGGGGTGTGAGAGGGACTGTAACCTTGGGAGCTGTATGAGGTGGCTTGGGTCTCCCACCCCTGGCATAAGGCCAAACAGTGCATGGACGGTCTGAGAAAGACTGAGACCCTGGGAGCTGCTCAAAAAAGCTTGGGTCTCTGACCCCTGGCATGAAACCAGGAACACAGTGCACAGCCGGTGCACGGAGGGTCCAGGAGCAGACTGAGAGCCCGGCGCCACGCAAGGTGGCTCTGGTCTCCCACTCTTGGCACAAGGCAGGACCACCAGTGCAAAAAACCACTGCACAGGGCCGCAAGTGGGCCAGAGGCTTGGGAAGCCCCAATGCCATGAGGGCCTCCTATGGGAGGGGGTGTTACTTTGACAAGGCCCCAGAGTTGAGAGTTGCTGGGAAGAGGATTCCCACAGGGGAGAAGGGTTCCCCCTGCTAGTGCTGTGGGGAAGCCCCACTTGGGAGCGCTCCTGGGCGTTGACAGCAGGCAGCTGGGTAATTTGAGCAGGGTTACAGAGGTCCACAGGGCATTGGGGTATCCTTTCCCTCTTATTTTCTTAGGGGCCCAGCTATCATTCTGGGATATTCTTTGGTTTCGCAGAGACCTGTAACTTTTCATTTTGTGAAACCTGCATCTAAGGCTTTGTGAATCCCGTACCTTGTATTTTATGAGCTTGCGCCTCATGTTTTGTAATTTGGTATTCCAGTACAGTATAAGTTTTGTATGCCTTAATGAGATGCTTGTTTTGACCCTTTGGGTTCCTCTCCTGTTTACAGAGTTTGCATAGATATGTAAATATTCTGTCTATAGTTTTTGTAAGTCGTGTGTGTGTATATATGTATATACATTCACATATGTATATGTATGTATACATACATACATATACACTCACACATACATGTGTGTGTGTGTATATATCGATATCTATCTCTCTTATAACTTTTATATCATATTAAATTTGTATATAGTTAAGGTAATCCTGTGCCCTGGCCTTGCTCTATAGGGAAAGGAGGGAAACTGCATGCAGCTGGCAGTTCCATCCTCCTCCCCCCATCCCCACAGCGCACCTGCCTTCTAACACTTCTTTCATTGGAGAGGGGAATACATACTTGGGTATTACCTAGATTACATATAGGCATTGGGACAGGTGCATATAAGTGACGCACCCCCCCATAGCAAGTGCATTTTAGGGACTCCTGACACTCTGCTGCTCTATGGCCCTTCCCCTCACACCTGAAACATGCTATGTGGGAACAGTGTGCAGACAGGTGCCCCTCCTTTTCACACTGGCTGCACTCTTTCAATTGCTTATGAATCCCTGGTGTGGTCCCAGCTGGATCACAGACAGGAGATGCTGCACTCCAGTTAGGCTGCACTCGTTGATTTTTAATGCTACTTATACCCGTCATGTCCCCATCCACATATATTTCTGTATCCACATTACTCTTTGAACATGCAATTCCATTCACCTTTCCATGTCCTCTGCCTTTAATAACTGTATAATTTGTATTACCCTCTCCTTTGCCTTGTCTCTTGCCGTTAATTTTAGCTTTTTTATTTCTTCCCTCCTACTCTCTTTCACATGTCTCTTGCAGAAATTTTCATGCCCTTCTGTGTTCCAGTAAATGAATTTTGAAATCCTTCACTTTTGGAACATCAAGCTGGATAGGTGCTCCACCTGCACCTTCAATATCTGAAACAGTATCTTTTCCAAAAAGTTATATCTATTCTTCATTGTTCCTGTCTCCATCCTGTTGCTGACTAATATTGTCTTTATCTGCAGTGTCCAATCCTCTTTGACATCTTTCATTTAATTTTCTGTCTTTCAGCCATGCTAGTCCCAGTAAACTAGCATGTCCTTGGCCCTCTGTTCCTTGCTTCTCTCCTGACATCCCTTCTTCTGCTGTGTCTTCTTCTCCCACTCTCCATTCCTATCTTCCCTCTAACATTGTCACTCCTGATACCACCATTATCATTGTTGTGGTTATCATCACTTCCTCTATTGCTTCCACCTTCCCTTTCACCAGCTTGTCCATCTTTGTGCAGCCTCCATCTGTCTCTGGCCATTCTTTTCCACTCTTCATTTATCTTGCCACCTCATGGCTTCTTGCCACCACTGCCATTGTTTTGAGCTTTGGGTATCTCTCCTCTACTCTTTATACCACAATGCTCAGTTGATCCCCTTCTCTGCCTTTGAGGCATTGATCAGGTTTTTAGTGCTTATGGGAGCCTACCACAAGGATAGGTTAGTGGAGCCCCTCTGAATAAGACATATGGTAGAACCCATTAAGCAAAATCCTCCTTACTGCTGACTCTTTTTCAAGTTATGGGGAGATACAACACTGCATACCCAGGATCTTTCCATCAGCCTCTCTTTCAGCCTGGTACACAATATTAGTGTGACTTCATCTCTACAAGATGAAGCCCTACCAGATTGACTTGTGCCTCATTTGCATATAACTTTTTGTAACATCCCAGAACTTGTGACAATAATATGCTCCAATCATAATTAGCACATGGATCCTTTATAAGGGTATCTGGAGAATACAGATATATTGTGCAGTGCTTAACTGTGGGGTCACTAAATTGGTGGGGCCACATTAATCATATAAGCCAGGCTGAGAGAGGGCAAGAGAGAAGGATTCTGGGTATGCAATGTCATGGCTCACTATGACTTGAAATGCTGCTGACTCTGGGGCCCCCCAATCCGGTGAACTAGGTGGCAAATCCTAAGCCTTTTGTCTTTGGATTAATACCACACATAGTTTAGTTGGCAGAGGAAATACTATGATGATCTCAGATTTTTGGATAAAATCATACAAGCCTGGGGCTATCTGAACCTCAATGTCTACAGGCTGGGGCCTGCATGTAGGATGCCTACCTGGATTTGAGGAGCATCTGAAGCCCCATACTGATGGGTCTGGGAGACAGAATACTTTTCTGGTGGTAGAACCACATAGACTTGACGGTTGAGTCCTGCTCAATCAAGTTTTGGAGCTTGACTATTGGGCTTTGCGCAGTTGAATATGGAACTGATTGGCCCTTGAAATGAAAAATAAATAATTTATATAGATTGCCAAAGTAATACTCAAAATTATTTCTATAAAACACATATGTTAATTTACAGCAGTTTACTTTATGGTATGGCATAGAAAACAAACATCCCCTTCCTGTGAACTAGGGTAGAGGGCATAGGGACACCTTCCTAAGGCAGCAAGAAAGATATCATTACTAGGGGTAGCACTTACTGTATGTTAGTAAAATGACTTATTTGTTAGGTTGACGATCCTGGTTTGTGGTGAGAATAATTTCTCATGCCTTTTTTGCAAGATGTGCCAAAATGTATATAAATGGTCTTTACCTTCTGCCCTTATAGCGCTTATTTTTGGAACTCAGTTATTATGGTAGTGGTGGGTAGTTGATGTTTGCTACTGTTATCTGAAGATATGAAACACCATGTTGCTTTCCTTTCAGAGATAACCTGTATCAGATAGACTAGAAACAGACCTGACTTGAATTTTGTCTCAAAAGCATGAGACTTTGGTTGATAGGGAATGTGCGCAGTAGTTCATACTATTCAATGGAAAGTCAGTGTTTAAAAAAGTTATAACCATCAACAATTAAATAATAAATAAATTCATAAAGTTTTGTTTGAATGATTGAGACCTGGCTGTTGTGCTGCCTGTGTATTCGAGCAAAGGGGCATAGGATCAGTGAGAAATAAAGTCGTACAGGGAAAATTGTAGGAATGGATAAGCTTGGCAAGCAAGCTTAAATCAATGTTTTGTTGTTATTTAAATTAACAACAAAAGAGTGTACGCAGGACATTTTGATTGTATCCAGTGTATCTGTATTTTGTTAGAGGAAAATGCCATTTGCTTATATACTGTTCAGTTTCAGGTGGTACCAAGCAAATGGATGTCTGTATAGGTTCACCTCCTGCATGAGTTCTTGGATAGATTTAATTGGGAATAACTGTACAGACCGACCACCTAGGGTTATGGCTTCCCATTCAATTTAATTAGGTTTTCTTTCTTTTTTAATGTCAAAAGCATTTTATTGATTGAAAAATTTGATGCCGGATGTAAATCTGGGATGATGAAACAAGACTCTGAGATTTCCTAGAATGCTGAAACCAAGACAGAACTTCTATCACTGTTTTAAATGAAATACCTGTGTAAAGGTGTACCTCCAGGGGTAGTTTTGATGCCCTCTGGCAGCTGTACAGCAACCTGTATGTGTACCTGGCTGCTCAATCTGGGTCTTCTCTCCCACCTGCCATGCCTTACAGTTAGTATGTTGTTTAGGAGGCTGCCTTTAGGTAACCAGAGTCTATCTGAGAGTACTTTTGTTTCCCTTCTCCTTCCCTGGCTACTGAACCACCTGCATAGTGCGTGGATGCCCTTCTCTCCCTAGCTCTCTCCCTCCATCTTTGGCTGGGCTTCAACCTTGTTTGGTTCCAGCCTGCCTAACTTTAGTCAGGGCATCTGGCCCCTCTGGGGTTTTGACTCCTTCCTGGGTCTCTGCCTGGTGTCCCTTTCCAAAACCACTACAAGAATATTAGGAAAGGGTTAACACACACACACACACACACACACACACACACACACGCGCGCGCGCGCGCGAAGATTTGTGGGGTGCTGAGCACTCTGTTTTGCAGCCTCTGTACCTCCACACACAGCCATCCTAATCCGCCGGGTGTTACCAACACCTGAGCTGTGGAAAAGGGAAAAAGACCATTGTTGGGTTAACATAAATCACCCCAGTCCACTGCATGTATCTACTTTACTGGTCTTCTTCTGGGCCTATCTGAACCATTCTAAGATATCTGGATCCTCTCAGTTCACAGGGACCTTTGGGGGTTTAAAAATCTTTTGTGCTCTGTATGCCTTCACTTCAATTCCCCTCTCTGGGGTCCTTTCTGAGTCAACGCAACAGAAAAATTCTCAGTCCTCTGTACCCCTCTCGGTCTGTCAGCAGAGGCTTCTCCTGAGCAGTGACTCTTCCTGCAGGGCTTGTCAAGGCCCTTGTCTCTCAGAGTGGGTCCATCCTGTTCTGCTGCTGGGGCCATTCATAGAATCATAGAAAAATTAGGTTGGGTGGGACCTTGGGAGGCCATCCAGCTCAACTCCCTGCTCAAAGCAAGACCAGCCCCAACTACTGCATCCCAGATACGTTTTGTCTACCGTGGTCTTAATGCCCTGTAAGGATGGATTCCCCCTGCCTCCATCTTCGGGATGGGTTTTATATTCCAGTTTCCCCCCCATAGTCAGCTGACTGAGCTCCTTGCTTACTTGGCCCAGGTGCTGCCAATCCTGTGCCTTGCATTCCTGTTATTGTTTTCTGTAATCAGATAGCTGCAAGCTGGTCTTTGCAAAACAAAAGGGGCATGGTGTTGAACTCTGCTCGGGGTGGTGCTGAGCTTTGCCCTGAGCCCATTGTGCCTCTTTGAAGGATTCTTGCCTTTACATGCAGCTTGCCCTAAAGGTTCCCCCTAAGCTATGCAGCTAAGTCTGTACACAACTAAAACTCTTGCCATGCAATAACTTTTTAATACTGTGCACTCACCCAGACAGGAGCTGGGCTGTGGCTTCCCAGAGAGGAGCTGGGCATGGCAATGGAGGCACCGGGGCTGGCACACAACACTTACCAGCAGTAAGTTCCTCATTCCTCATGTGAGGCAGGCAGCGGCTCCTCTCCGAGGCAAGGATGGGGCCTGGGGTTAAGGGTGCAGGCTCTGCTGGCTCCAGGAACTGCTCTGTTCCCCAGCCCCAGTGCCATGTGCCTCCTTGCTCCCTGAGGCGAGGTGGAGGTGGGGGAGTGGAGCAGTTCCCCAGAGCTGGTGGAGCCCACCCCAGAGCCCAACCCCAGCCCCCGCCACGTCTCACTTTGGGGAGAAACCGCTGTCTGCCCGATATGAGGATTGAAGAGCTTACCACTGCTAAGTGTCCCGTGTTGGCCCTGGTGCTTCCCTTCCAGCTCTATCATCCTTTATAATGGATAATTCTTGGGACACATGTAGCAGTGAAGCCGTAACCCATGGGTGGACAAAATACAGCTCATGGGCCAGATATGGCCTGCTAACTGATTGGATCCAGTTTGCGGGTGGGTGCTCACCAAATGATTATGTCTGCCCCACAGTACTCTACATGTGTCAGAGCCCCACCCGCTCCTGCCTGGTGCAACCTGTGCCACACTTCCACTGGGCCCGGCCAGCATGCACAGCTTCCCAATGGAGCTACTGCTGCCCGGGTACTGCCTGGCTCCCCCTGCCTCCAACAACTCCTCCTCCTGTCCCTGCTGTGCTGCTCTGGGCAGCAGTTAGCATGAAGAAGGGTGGTGGGTGGGGTAGGGCCAAACCCTGCTTGCCCCCACCTGGACACTTACTGCGGGGACACTTAAAGGTAGACTGCACTGAAAGGGACGGGAAGGACGAATTTGGAAATGGACCAAAGCGGTGTACTTATGGACCACTACTCCTTAGAGGGAACATTGCTTGCCCTCCCCTTCTGCTCAACACTTGGTGTTTTTCCTGGCCACTGGACCTGACTAGGTTGTTAGTACTTCAGTCTTTGAAGGCACCAAACCTTCTCCCTTGGGATACAAAATTTCTAGCCTTAAAAGGACACCAGTATTTTTACTCACCTGGTCCTCTCTTCTCTGTAACAGGACTACAGTTCCCTTATACGACTTCCAACAAGGAAGGTCCTTGGAATATTTATGCATGAACTGTTGGCACTGGATTTGACCCAGATACCTTGTTCTGCATGGTCCCAAACTCTCAGACTGATCATGACCTCTCCATTTGATAGCAGGCAAATTTTATTGATACACAGTGATGCCAGATAATAATAATGCAAACTATTCTATATGTACCAGTCCTAGAGCTGTCATAGAGGAAAGGTACATCTGGCTAGTTTGTGAGCTTAATCCTGAGGTTCTTTCTTGAATGTCAGATGTCAGTAGCTTGGAAGTTGAAAGCCATTCCCCACCCCAGTGGCATGGGTGAGATGGGCTTGTGGTGTGCTTTGTGTCCATAGTGACCTTGGGTTTTCCTCTAGGGGACCCTTTGTTGCTCTGAAATTCCTTGTTTTGTATTCTTTCTCTCCCTCTGACTCTTCATTTCTGGGTATCGTTGATTGGTCTCCCTGTGGTCATCGGACTGCTCACATTCTGTTCTGTCAGCAAAGTTCTTTGTTCCAACAAACTCATCACATGCACACATCTTAATTTGGTTATTTACCAGGCCTCTTAATTTGATCTGTTTACCTAAACTATAAATTCCAAGGGTTCTGAAGTTTGGCAATTACCTGGTACCAATGCTGCAGAGTCTCTTATCTCTGTTATGGAACAGTGTGGTACATGTCTTCAATTTCCCAGCCTGTGTGTCTGCTGGCTTTAGACACAGTGGGTCTTGAAGGAAACTTTGTCACAAACAGGCTTTTAGAAATCAGTTAAACCTTGTCCTGGACTGTTGTTCTAATGCACATCTACTTTACCTTCAAGCCAGTTCTCAAAAGCAAACCTCAAAATACCAATTTCTAGCCGTCATATACTGCCAAAGTAAAAGAGAGATGGATAAAAAAAAAGAACCACAGGTATTTCTAATTCATATTTATGCATAGCTGTGCAGATTTATTTATTTTTTTCCAGCTCCTTTCACATGCATGTAGGGGTATTTGCCTTTTCAGGAGTAATTTGGGCCCTTCTGGCTGCCATGACAACCATGTGTAATGCCCAGGTGGTTTCAAATACATGTTGGTGGGCAGACCTGCTTTGGATCCTGGTTTTGGTTGAGAACAGAGCTAGTGAGCCATGGTGCAGAGCACACATTTGTCATAATGTGACAAACATCTTTCCATCTGAAGTTAGGAAATCACTGTATCAAAGACTTTACTAAAACCCTGTTTACTCTGGGTGCAATTCAAAGTTGACTGTAACGCCCTTTGTGTTTTTGTTCCAAGACGCTGTATTATAATTACTAATAGTAGTATGGTAGAGATTAAAATTCTCCAGCAGGGGTGAGTTTCCATTGTGTTGGACAATGTACAACCTCCTTTGTTTATTATTTTTAATTCATGATTTTGGGGGGTTCTGATATGGGGCTTTTGAATGCTTGAGGTGGACAGTATTGTGATCTGAATCCTGAGTATACTGTTTATTGATTGTTTCCCTGAAATGTTCTCTCTGAACTCCAGTTCACTGTTTGTAAGATCCCAGACACTGAGAATTCCCTGGTGTAACGATTGGTATCATAAATTATGAATCATTCATATACCTCAGGAAGAATTCATAGTTGTACTTTACTGAGATCTGATACTTGAAACGTCTTTGCTGTGTTCAAAATGTTGAGCTAAAATTAGTCTGCTTCAGTTTAGGCTGAACATTTCTCTTTCCAGAGCTTAATAATGTAATTCAAGAACGAAATCTACAAAGCTTTAAAATTCTTTGATTTGTTTTGAAATACTGACTTTTTGGAAGGCCTTGCAGCTAGGTATCCAGAATTCTGTTTATCTCACTGGATGATATTGCAATTGGTGATGCTTTATTTCTGAACTTGAAGGATGAACTTGAAGGTTGAACTTGAAGGATGCTGGTTTTGGCTACTTATATTGAAGTTCTTTTGAAGCTACATATAATCAAATAAAAGCCCTTTTCCATTAAGAGTATTTCTTTGTGCCCAGAATAGAATGATGTACAAATAATGCTGTTGGGGATGTCTTGGTATTTTTTAGAAGTGTTGTAATAGTCTAATCACCCTTTCCACTTCCCTATTACCCTGTGGAAAGCTGGTCATGTGTTTGGAATTAAAGTCTAGGAAATCAGCAAAAATCATAGCAGACAGTGGCACAGGTTTGATAGAATCTAGTTGTTGGCCTAATTATTTTCTGAGTTTTCTCCAGCTTGGCTATATTATGTAGAGCAGAATCTTGTCATGATATTGTTCCAAAACAATAGGTATTTTGCCACAACCTGTAAACCTTCTATGGAAGAATTCTTGCTTTTGGTAGGTAAAGCTGTAATAGGCAATAGGCACCTGTCTGCCTTCTGAGACACTACAATTGCGCTGAATGAGACATCAGCTTGTTGAGCACCTGCGAGTGTGGCTGTAGAGTCCAATTCTTGAGTGACAGACCTTTCCACACTTATCACATGTGAAAGTTGTATCTAACAGGTCCGAACATATTGCAGGATTCTTTATGAGGTTTCTTTTTTCTTCTGCATGTTGCACTCTTCTTTCTTCAAAAGCCTTCATTCCATGCTTAATAGGCTGTTTCCAGGTGCTTCAATCTTCAGCAGTCTTCTCCCAGCATTTAGAAAAATGTTCATTGCCTTCATTCCCTGTCTGTATGGTCTTCTTCCTGTAAAATGTTTTCCACATGAAAGATCCTTGGGTATGTGGCGGTCATCCATTCTTATACGACCAAGCCATCAAAGTCAATGCTGGCTGAGAAGAGAATGGATACTCAGAATATTGGCATGTTTCAAGACCTCAGTGGGCACGTCCACATGAGAGCACATGTGTGGTATGCAGTGCTGCAGATCTGTCTGCGGTGCTATACATGCCGCATGTGCAATCATTCCCCATGCTGCAAATTTGTTGGGGGATGCGGTGAGAATTGACACCGGGAGATCCTGCTAGAAAAAAGTGGGTCAGTGCACGTGGCGGTAGCATGTACCACCTGAAACCAGAGCCTGGCTTGTGACAGTTATGCTCCAGCTGCTGACCAGCCTTCCCGCTGCAAGATTGCTGTCACTGAAGCTCTGGAAGGACCCCAGGTAAAGCTGCTGGGACCAGCCTAGGTGCAGGCCCCAGCTTCCCCTAGCACACGCAGGGTAAAGTGCTGTGTACCAGATTGCATATGCATGGGCATTTCCTGGGGACAAGCTGCAGCAGCAGTGCATATTGTGCTGTTGCTGTTTGTCCCTGGGGAAATGCACATGCCTGAATATCTGGATCCATCCTCTGTAGGCAAACTTTGTCCCACCTAGACAAAGTGAAGGAATGCAGTGAAGGAAAGATAAAGCTGCAATGTATTGAGTATATATATTTCCTCCAGCCTACCTACTGTAAAGACCTGCCTATGTAGAGACAACTATTGAAATGGATGCCATCTCTTTTGGCTCTTGGACTATTTTTGTAGGCAAGATACAAAATTAAATGTTTGTAGTTTTGGCAGAAACAGTTCATACAAGTATTTCATTCAAAAAAGTTCCAGCAAGTCTATTGCTCTTAGCCGTGGTGTGCTTCATAGCCATCCAGTGAGGCAAAAGACGTTGGCAAGACATTTGTATATTTTGTTCCATTCCTCATTATGTATTATCACTGCTTCTGTTAGAACTCAAGAGGTGAGGACAACTGGTTTCTACTTTACCTCCTTTGTGGCAGCTGAGTGAACCTGTCTCATAAGTCATGGGAATGGTTTCTGAGTGCTGTTCTCTTGTGATGATAAAACAGTTGAAGTCATTAGTGGAGTGGTTCTGAAATGTGTACATGGTAGGTAGAAATTTTCACACACACACTCACACACTTATTACCTATAGGTGTCTTCTTACTCCTGAAGGATCTATGATTTCAGAAAGGTGTTGTTTAGTTAATTCTTTTTTTAAAATATAGGTGCAAGTTCATCACGAGTAATAACCACATGGTCCTCATAGCTAATTTTTCTATTGAGAAACGATGCTTACTTCCTTGTAGAATGCTTCCAAATGTCTGTGGTTTATGTACTTGAATGTCTCTTCATTTTCAGTGGACATGACTAAAAGAGGTCAGCAATCCTCTTGATGTAAGTAGATTCCTTCTCATGAAGTATAAAATAAAGAGGGAACTGTAGCTTGTACCACTTCCTGTATTCAGAATCATGTGAGCATTCCTGTGTTCAGAATCATCCTAATAAATTCCCAACCACTGCAGTAGCCTGGGCATTTGTGGTGCCTAAAGTGCTACCCACAGAGCTGGAAAGCTGCCATTTGGGCACATGAAGTGTAATAGAATTCTGCCCAGTGGTCCCCATGGTGCAATGGAGCATTCTGCCTAGGTTCCATATCTGGACTACCTCTGAACAAGTTAGTATGTCTACACAGCACAGTGTGATGTCATGCAAAGACACTAGCTTGAGTCTCTGGCATAATGCTTCCAATTCTGGAGTGAGTTTAATTGAAGCTGTGCCTCATCTTCATGTTGAGCTGCTTTCCATTGGCTAACTGAGGGGGTGGGGAGGGCAACCAGGGCCACTTTTGAGAAAGGATAGAGTGCAAAAAAAATGCCACTTCCATCATTGGTACCCTGGGCCACTATTGCTGCCCAGGGACATGTGCAGAACTATGTTATATGTTTGTTGGGTAGACATAGTTTGAGAGGATGCCCAAAGCTACTTCAAGTTCACATTAGCTAAGACTAAAACTTTCTTCTGGCCATAGTACTCATTGGGTATGTCTCCATGCTTTGGGCAGTCTACTTCTTGCTCCAAATAGTCACATCTGCAAACTGTTTTGAGTGGGCTAGTTAACACTGCTGAGTGTTAGGGTTACTTTGCCTGTTTCTATGGTAAAATTAGCCCTTGATGGCATTGTGCAAGCATACTTAGTTCACAACTAGTTTAGGAGGCAGCTTACCTGAAGCAACATGGCATGCATGGGAACAACACTGATAGGCACAGTATATTTACCAGAGGTGACCTGTATCATTTTTCCATACTTTTGTTTGACTGACTGTCCTACTGGCTCTGAGGTGATTTCCTGTTGCTTGGCTGATTATTGTTGTTATCATTAGTACTCTGGCAACAGGATTTCATCATGTGGTATAAATGGCAAAAAAAAATTTGCTCAGGAATACTCAGTCATCTATACTCTGTCCCCATTCCTTCTTGATGTGGCTGGTAGCAGAGAAAGTCACCTGAGTGCTAATTTTGCTAGGATTAGCATTTGATTGAACTAAGACTCTGTTTCAGAAAATCAGATTTCTCCAAAGCAATAAATTGTGACAACATGGAGAGTTCAGATTGGGACACCAAATTTTCATCAACCTGCCTCCTGGGGACAAAGGGCATGCACCACTTCCATGGTCAAAAGGTCATTTCCACAGTAACTCCTTGTTTATCAGCACGCTCAGTATGGGTGCAGGGATTTTACTGGGGTGAGAACATGTGATGATTTCTGAGTCTTAAATTGCCTTGCACATAGATTAAAAATCATAGAGTCTTGTTGGTACTGTTTAAACCCAGTTGAGGTAGGAAAACTATACTTTTACTAGTACTATTTCATCCCTGTTATTTTGTTGTTTATAAATGATCCATTAGCACAGATTGGACTTGTAATTCCCCTTTAATTCTGATAGAGGATAATTGTCCAATGTAATAAATACCATGTACTAAAGCAGGGGTGGGCCAACCTGTGTCACAGGTGCCACAAGTGGCACAGGCAGCCTCTGTGTGTGGCATATGGCAGACCAGCAGGCAGCAGCACAGTGGCAGAGAGGGCAGGGAACAAAAAGCAGAGCAGCAGACCAGGCAGGACAAGGGGATTGGAGTGGCACATAGGGAGTGTGCAGGGGTAATTTATGGCACACCTGCCAAAAACTTTGGCCCCCACTGTACTGGAGGAAACCAGAAATAGTATTTTTGTTGAACACACACAGGTTAGATACAGATGTTTGGGGAGGTTAGGGGAAGGTTAGATCATGTTAATACTGGCTACCCTAGCTAACTTTGTTCACCTAGGTGCGGAAATTACAGTTGGATTCCTAGTTAGGTTGATCCAAGTGAGAACTATACAGAAGTTCAGGAAGGTTAAATCAGTCTAAAAATGGATGCCCTCATCCAATTTAACCCTTCCTCAGAGGTAGTCTAACTTAGGTCAGATCTGGTCTGACAAATTACCTGAACTTCTGTACAATTCCCAACACAGCCTTGGGGTAGGGAAAGCCCAACTGCTGGCCCTAGCCCTGGGGCTGCACCGTTCCTACCTCTGCCCCTTCCTCCACTTCTGGAGAGACAACTCCCCCTGCGGATTGACCATTCCCCACTGCCCCAAGCCCACCGAACTCCCAACCCACAAGCCACCCCCCAGTGCTGATTTTACTGGCATTTGCTGGTGCCAGGGGACAAGAAAGTAATTTGGGGTGGGGGGAGAGGCAAGTAGAATGGGGGGTTGGTTCTTTAGAGGGAATTGTTCATTGGAAGAGTTGGGGGTCAGAAATAGCCACTGGTCCTAGAGATGGGGAGGCCCAGCTTACTTCAGTCAGTCTCCTGAGATTGGTGAATGCCAGTAAAACTGGCCCTGGGAACACTTTGCTGTTTATGGGGTAGTTTGACAGCATGGGGGTGTGTGAAAGGGAGGCATGGGGAGCTGGGGAAGGTTTGGGGTGCCTAAGTGTTCAAAACGAACAGGTAACAGAATTGCAAACTGCCAAAAATGCAACTTTTTTTTTGCTGGAAAGCTGTTATTTGGGTGTTTAAAGTAAAACAGAACTGTGTCCTGAGCCTACCTATTCTACAGGTTGCAGTCATGTTCTTCATCTGAGAGACTCAGGCTTTGCCTTTACTGCCAAAAAAAAATGTATGGTATTACTCCTCTGTAAAATTCTAGCAGAGATAGAGCAATAAAGTTTTATTGCGAGGCGAATGAAGTAGGTAAACCATGGAGTTAGGAAAGAGAGGATAGCATTGACCTTGCCTAGCTACCTTGTAGTAAAACCTGTAGTTGCTGTATCTCTACTTGGATTTTACAGTAAGACACCTAGCAGATGTGTATTATCTCCCTGTTCATTCCCCCCCCACCAAATCTTTTGGCAGAGAAAACAAAGGTGTTGGATTCAAGTCTCCTTTGAACTCTAGTTTTCTGAGCTGAAAGGAATGGGGAGGGCTACAAGAACAACACAGTCTGTTTCAGCTGGTAACACAGACCTTATTCCTTGGTTATATGTAAGGGAAATTTAATACACTATACAGTCTCTCTGCTCACATCTGGTGCAAGGGATTTATCTCCTCAAATGATTTTTCCTTGTTACAAAATTAAAATGTCCTAGTGTAACCTTTCCTAATGGATGGAGGTGTGAAATAGTATTAATAAAAGCACAGTATTTGCTACCTTGACGGCATGTGACTATTGTTAAAGGAGTGGTTACATTTTCATTACCAAATATACTTTGAGTACCTTTAGATTCACAAAGCTCTGTACGTTCACCCCGGAAAAATGACTCTTCTCATGTCCTATCATTGCAACATATCAATTTCAGCATGTGGGTGTTGAGAAAATCGTAACTTTCCAGTAAATCACAACAGAAGAAAAAACAAGAAGGAAAAGCAAGAGAAAATGTTTGTTTTCATGTGTTCTTTCTTCTGGAAGACTGATGGAAAAGATAGACAGGAAAAATGAATTATAGACATCTCAGGAATGATCAGCCTATGGAGCTGGGTATGGAAACAAATGTGAAAATAAAGAACTTAATGTAGAGTCATTTTTCTGGGATGAATATACAGAGCTTTGTGAATCTAAAGGTACTCAAAGTATATTTGGTAATGAAAATGTAACCATTCCTTTAACAATAGTCACATGCCGTCAAGGTAGCAAATACTGTGCTTTTATTAATATCATTTCACACCTCCACCCATTAGGAAAGGTTGCACTAGGGCATTTAAATTTTGTAACGAGGAAAAATCATTAGCCTGCTGTCCTTGCTTGAACTGAAAAGAAGAAGGACCTTATGCACCAGGAGGACCTGCCAATGTCATGGCAGACAGGGTTTAATGCATAATGGCTGCACAGTTCTAAGGGGGAGAGCAAGATTTCAGAATGAAGTTCAAATGAGTACCTCTGTAATGTACACAGTGACGAAGGAGGAGCTGGACCTCATATTCAGACTTAGATCCCTGACCCAGCAGAGAGTGGAATAGGAGAAACAGAAGCTGGCTAAGGACAGAACTGATAGGACCAACACCATGATGTAAGGGATGTAACTACTGTGCAACCAGTATCCTACTAATTTGATAACTGGAGGCAGACTTCAAGGCTTACTTCTCCAGGCAACATGAATGATGGATTATTTTTTCAGCATGGGGAAAGAGATGACAATGTCTGTGTGCATCTACACAGGACACTGACTGTGCAGTAGCATGTCACAGCACGGAGAGTGTTAATACTCTACTGCTAGTATTATTATGCTACCGTGCAGTAGCATCACTTAAAAGACATTTGCTAGTACTGCTGAGCAGGAACTCCAGTTACTGCCCATTTATTTAGTACTTGCTAATACAAGTACTAAATAAATGTGCAGTAATGGTTGCACAGTAGCATCTTGTGTAGACACACTGTCTAAAAGCTTTCAAAAGGGCATGCCAATTAAAATAGGGGACTTCTGGTAATACGATGCAGTATTTTACACTTGACTGATGGGAAAGGCCTTAGATGTTCACACTCAAATGGCTGATGTTCAATTCAAAATTTCCTTGCTTCCAAAATTTGAGCTGGATCCCAAAACAGAGAAGGAGAATTAAAAAAAAACCTGTTAAGAACTATTCTGTATAAGGTTTTACTTCAGAAAATGGGGTGTTGATTTGGGTATGATGACTTTTTAAGGAGTCTATGTGCTAGAGGTTGAGCAGCATTCTACTATGTGCCCATAGAATAAAAAAATAGACCAAAAGCCCTGAGTAGTATGTACAGCTAATAAACTGGCTGATGAAAATTTAGAGTTTGTCTTCATTGCTGAAAAAGACATGTTTTGTTTTGCTTTTGAGTTTGTTTGTTTTTTTTACCTGGAGGAAAGCCAGGTATTTTAATTTTCTGGTGAGGGAAACTTTCTGAGATCTAAATTGACCTTGGTAAGCTTATCTAAAGGGAAAAAAGATTCCTGGCCATCTAAGTAGTTTACATGTGTTGGTAACTCTGTGTAAAAAATGGAAGACATCCCCCCCACCACCTTTTTTGGCAGTGAAAGCAGTGATAGGAACCATCAGAGGAATGGACTACATAGGACAGAGCACTTCCTTTACTGGGATCCCCAGAGGAGCAGGGAGAACAAATGTCATGTTTCATTGCCTTAGGTTACCTCATCAAGAATTACCTGGTCCATCTACTGAGGGTATATCCATATTACAGTTGCTCCTGTTCATCTATACCTGAGACATACGTGAAATAGTCTTGCTTGGCTACCAACAGAATCTAGTATGTCATAAGCTCTTAAGTATTTTCCCAGATTCTTGGTTGGGCTTTGCTGTCTGTGCTGAGCTCCATGCTGCTGTGGCTATGCTGTTAGCAGTCACATCTAGCTAGTTTAAAGTTGACTCAGGTATGTCTGCACAAATTGCAGTTATGGCAGGGCTGTATTGTCAGCATGCTCTCAAGGTATCACACCATCAGGTGTGGTCCTGAAAGGAGTCTATATCCATACATAGATAGTTACTCATACTCTAGAGGAGGGCTTATACAACCAGGCCACCTAGGAAGTACAATGAACATGCTGCTGAGTTCTCTTCTTAGGAGCTGGTACATATAAATTAGGGAAATGGTGAACATTCTGGGAAGTGTTTTAACTTATACTGGACAAAGCACTGGAAAACTTTAAGGAAAAAAAATCTGTAATGGTTATGAGAGACAGACTAGTTAGATGAAGTAGTGGGTCTTTTCCATTGCTGTTTTTAATGATTTGTTTATATACTTTATTGTTTACTTCATGTACAGGCACCAGGATCAAAAGGTATTTTCAATTATCTCCAAGAAGACAGATAGTTATTTCTTGTAACTTTGACTTCAATCACTCTGGCTAAGTGCTGTTGTGAATTGGTGAATTACCATGTTCTTAATGGGAATGCAATTGACATGTTTATAGTGTTTTCTAAAACATTAAGGTCAATAGTAGATGAACAATCTGTACATTTAAAAAAATTCTGTATCAAATTGATTGCTGTCCTAGATGCAGAAACTAAAATTAGTGGTATTTACTCAGCCTTAACACCCTATATTACTTAAGGGAAATGATAAGCTAGAGAGAAAGTATTGAAAAAGCTGGGTAGTTGTTAAACAAAAATACAATCTATTTTTTTTTTGGAAAGCCCAGTTCAAAGAGTATGAAGACATATAATTTGAGGATGCAGTGCAATTACCAGAAATAATTTAAAATGGGTTACTTCACTTGAGTATATCTCTTTGAAGAATAAATAGTAATTGTTTTAAATGCATAATTATTTTAATACTGGCTGCTTTCAGCAAGTAACAGACTGCTAGATTAAGCTTTAAGTCCTGTGCATCTGTCCACTCATATTCTGTTTATTCTTCAGGCTGTCATAGCTCCATTATTAAACCCCTTGAAGCCCTTTGATGTGTTCCTGCACATAAAATGACTACGGCAGACTTTCATGCAGCCTGATCTTTTCTACATTAACTTTTTTTCAATGCATCTGAAATCTCAAAACAAGCTGAAGCCATCATTAAAAATCCTGCTAACAAGAAAACTTACATTTTAGAAAAGTCTCCAAGTTCAAATAGTTTGTTCATGTTAAAGCTTTAAGTATGAAATTAGAGACGTATTTGTGACATTCACAAAAGATTTAGAGGCTAGAGTTTGCTTGTGTTTGTTCAAACACACAACATATTTCCTATAATGGAGCCATAAAGCTTCTGGCTGTGATCTCCTTGCAGTAAAATCCAAGGCTTTGTGGAAAGTGACATTCTGAACTGAATGGCTGACAGACTTTCAGAGGCCCATTTACTTTGCTGTGGATATGCTTGTGAATACTGAGATTGTGGTTACACATGGAACCCTATCATTCCCTCTAGATCTCCCCACAGAAGGAAAACTCTGTGAATGGATTTCCCATCTCCTTCCTGTTAGAAGTTATTTGATATGTTTGAGGAACCATTTCCCCTACTATGTGCTGACACCCAACTATGAATTCTCTGCGTGTACTGGATCGCTATGCAAGGAATGAATGGACTTCCAGGGTAAGCAAATACTTAAAGTTAATATAATCTGTAGCTGTATTATTCTGATACAGAGTCTCTCCAAGTTGTGAAAACTACATCACAAAAGGATTGTATAGGCAGTTGCAGAGTAGTGAGTCCCTCATAAAATTCACCTCTGATGGAGTCATGCTTCCAGGGAATTTGTGGGAGAGCAGAGACCAATGATTGACTCAGTACAGAAGAACAGGGCTTCTTCACTGATGGTCTCAGGTTTCCAGTAAATATCAAAGGTGTTTGCAAATCTTAGAAGAATCCACAGAACAGCCTCTAGGAGGTGACAATGGGTGGGAAGGTCAAACCCTGGCCATTTTCTTTCTATGGTATACTTAAGAGAAAGCTGTCTGTGATCCACCTCCCCCTGGGTAATTTTTATGTAGAACATAGCTATTAAGAAGCTTATGACACTATCTGTATGGGCAAGAAAGGCCCAGTACAGTGTGTTGGCCAAATTAAGCTGTTGGTGACTCATTCTATCTATCCAGTCTTCTACTTGCTGTTTCAATTATCTTTCATTCTAGACAGAACTCTTCTTCAGTGCAGTGCAAAAGTGCTGTGCATACTTATTTCTTGCTTTTAAATTATTTTATGAATTTTCTGAATTAAAGGCATCGTATATAATAGTATTAATTCTAGCCAAGAATAATAGACTTTAAATTCAGAAGGGCCTTGGTGATCATTCCTTCTGACCTCTGCATCAGATATCAAAAAAAAAGGTATGCTCTGAAAAGGGCATAACCATATACTATAGCTGCAGTCTTGAGACATGGCCAGCTTTGTGACTTGTTCAGTTTGAGTTCCACTTTCATGGAACTTATTTGATCGATGTTTATGCTAATATGCATTCTGGCCTGTAGGTGGCAGCAACTTTCTTTGGTATAAAGTTACTTTCTCCTTTGGTAGCTTTTCTGGTGCTCTCTTTAGAGTCCAAGCCAACTTTATTAGATGTTCTCTTGCCTTTAGTCAGGCAAGCAAAAGTGCATTCTGTACTTGTCTTTCAGAGCTGAAAGTTTTCAGTTTGAAATGTACTCCCACTGGAAATCTGTGTGTGAAGTTACTAATCTTCATCTCTTGGTGGCCTAATGTCTTACAGCCAGTCAAAAAGGAATCACCAGATACTTTATCTTCTTGGGGATTCTTAAGGTATACAATTATGCAAGACTCCTCAGTACAGTGACATATAACTTGCCTGGAGTTACAGGTTTTTAAATACTACAACCAGCACATTTGCTTCTCAGATTTCCCTGTGTCTGTAAACATTTCTGCTGCATTCCTTATGGTAAAACCCTGTGAATAGGTATGACTTATAACTGATCACAATTTCAAAAACAGGAGACTCTTTGAAGGTTCATTGTTATGAATCACTGGGTGTGTCTATATGAGATGCCTTACTGCACAACAGACTAATTTGCTGTGCAGTAAAGTATCACCATCTTCACATGCACAGCAATTAGTGCACAGTAATTTGCTGCGCTGCTGGGTAGTCCTGTCAGATACTGGGCTTGAATACATGTAGACAGTGACTTTGGGATTGGTTTACTCTGGCTCAGATTAAGCCAGAGTATATTCAGTCACATTAATTTCATGTGTAGGCGTGTCCATTGTAAACAAATATAAGTCTGCTGTTGCTGCAATATGATGATGAAGCTGATGAGGAAAAGGAGGAGTTTGGCAGAATTGTGATTACTGCTTAGCTAGTTATGGTTCAGCAAAGCATACTTATTTTTACAACAATCCTTTTGCACAGAGGACAGAAAAGATGGTCCTCTGTTTAAAGCACAGGCTTTAAATTAGCTTATGCTTCAGGTTTTGGCTCTATCACTGACATCCCATATGATCTCTGGCAAATCACTTACTGTTTTTGTTCCAAAGTTCCCCAACTTTAAAATGGTGATACTATGTCCTTTCTTTTACTGTTCTGCTGTCTTTCTATTTACATTGCAAACACTTCAGGCTGTGACTGTTTCTCTATTTTCAGAGAGCCTAGCTCACTGAGGGAATTATATAGGTCAGTAATGGTCAACCAGAGTGCCACAGCACTGTGTGGTGCCTTGAGATCCTTTAAGGGTGCTGTGGGATACCATGCAATGTTAGCACTCTTAGGTGTGCAAACATGGTTTACAAGATAAACTCAGCGATTTCAAGTAGGAATCCATAGTATTAAAAACATCCTCACCTGTTGTGGTCTTTCTGAGTTCTTTGTAACACAAGAAATGCTCTGTTGTTTTTCTGTAGTAAAAAATGAGTGAAAATAGGAACTGGTATTGTCCAAGTGGTACCCTGAAGCTGAGAAGGTTGAGAACCACTAATCTAGTTTCAAGAGACCTCTTGATATTGTTGTAATAGAAATAACTTGAAGATAAACTATTAGTACAGCAGTATGTTACAGGATTTCTATAGCTGAAACAATTCCTTTGCTTTTGTTATCCTTTTCAGCAAAAGAAACAAGGGAGGAGGCAGAGACATTTGTTTATAAGAAGTTATCTGGTTTGTTGTTGCTTATGCAACACACCTCACTTACTCATATCAGTGATCCTTACCATAGAAATCAAGGTGGGGTATTCATGTGTTGTAATGCTCACAAATATAAAGTAAAAATTGTATAAACCAGACACTCGCAAATTATGAAGAAGAATTAAATGATTTGAAGTTCTCAGTGTTTTTATTTTTTGGGTCTCCAGAATACAGACAATTGAATTTGAAGGTACATCTACAAAAATAGGACTAGATTGTGAACTGACTTTAACTTCAGTGGAGCTATGACAATTCATCAAATGTCCTGTTAAAGAGACCTAATACTGCTCTCTGTAGGCACGTTTATACAGGTGTTAAAGCTATTACAGGTAATGCCACAAATGCATTAATGTTATTACAAGTACTAAATTAAAAGCACAGTAACCAGTGCTACCGCACAGTAGCACCAGTGCATGCATGTTAGGTGGTGCCAATACACAATAGACTAATTCTACTGCACTTTAGTGCATTAGCATGGTTTTTGCCTGCTGTGCTAATGTGCAGTAGAATTAGTCTACTGCACTTCAAGTGTCTCGTGTAGACATGCCTTGTATAATACAGGCAGGCCTAGTATAATATATTTAGGCACATGAATTCATTTGTTCCACAGGAATTACTTTTGTTTACATCAGCCTGAGAGCAGAATTTGACTGTTTTCATCTTCCAGGGTGCTTTGTACATTTCATAGCATTCACTTTTTATTTTGGAGGCCTGCAGCTTTTGCTGAGCCTTGCACTGCAGCTTTCCTTTCAGTTTTTATCAATGTGATCTCTATTTGAAGCAAATGGCAACTGATAATATTTTAATAGGTACAAAGAAGTTCTGTTGCAAACTGTAGGTTCACAAGCATTTTCTTCTTGAGATATAAAAGTACTATGTGAAAGATGAATTATTGTTGTTATTATTATTATAATCAAGAGATTAGAACATCAAGCAGCTATACTCAGGTGTGAATTTGTAGACTACTGTCATACTTCCAAGTGGCTGAAGGCATGACAGCTCACAAAATATGGGATACATACAACAGTAGCCTCTTGGTACATACGCTTTTATATTTTATGGCACTGGTAACTGGAATAAGCCAGAATCAAAGGTGTGGAAATTGAAAAGAGTATTATTCATCATGATTACTGCCAGAATATCTAGCCAAAGAGAAGGCATCTGGCTAAAATAACCATTATAAAATATTCTCAGAGATAATCGACTTTTTAGTTTTTCAGCAAAATAATTAAGCAAAAGACATTCTGATATCCATATCATTCTTGGAAGTGTTTCTGCAATGGATTTCTAGAGCTTCTGCTATTGCTTTTTTTTTTATACACAGAACAAATGACAATCACTTCTGATTGTTGCTTAATGTGAATAATTTTAGAGCAAAAGGCTAGACTCCAGTGAAAAAGATGAAAATGGTTTCTGACTCCTAACTACTTTTTGTAATAAATGCAACAACAATTTATTCTCTAACAATGGGGTTAAATTTTCCAAACACAATATTTTTTATATAATGATCACTGTACATGTGGAAAAGATGATGAAGAAACCTCAAAATATATGAGGAAAGGTTTAATTCACTTTTCCCTTAAATTTTGTTGATGGTTAGGTGAACATTAATGGATCTGCAGAACATTCAGAGATTTTCGTTACTGACCTTGTTGTCCTTAGTCTACTGATGTAGACTTTTGGGAATTTAATATATCCCACTGCTTCCAATGTGCAGGAGTCAGCAAAAAAATGATGCTGGATTGCCTCAGCATCACCTCCACAGGCCTTGGGGCTAACTATGATGTTTATGGTGACTAAGAGTATGTGGTGTGTATCAGAAGTCTCAGGGTGCAAACTGACTCCAGAGTTTTTGAACTATAGTGTGCAGTCTGCCATACCACTAGAGGATTAGTGGCAGGGTGACCTAGCCAGAGATGCTGGAACAGAGAGAGGGAGAAATGGAAAGCTAAACTCAAACATAAAAAACAAATATTTGAATTAAATTAATTGGATGAATAAAGGTTTGAGGTGATTGTTACTTTCCCAGACCTGTTTTGTCTATTTAAATTAATAATATTGAAAGTGGCTTCCTGGAATGCCATTGTCCATGCCATGGGACTCCTGTTTTTTTTAGGATTTCCCTTTCCTAAAGGAAAACAGGGAAAGATGGTAAGTGCATTTCTTAATTCCTAGAAAAAACATGCTGCCCTGCTGTAACTGGCTCTTTAATCTCTGCCAAAAAGTCTCTGTTGTAGCAGGTAGTTCTGAAGTGATGTTGCCATAATGGTCCAGGAAATATGTGAGAGGTATCTTGCTGGTGATATCTCTTATTAGACCAGCTGTGTATATCCCAACCATTCAGTTGAGCCAGTAATAGATACCACTCACAAGAATTCTTGTCTCTATTGTAGCAGAAAGTTATGTGAATAATTAAATATGGTGGCTAATAGGCAGGCAAAGTTTTTTTTGAGTAGATATGATATCTTTTATTAGACTGAGTAGTTGGAAAAAAGGTCTTTGCAAGCTTTTGGGTACAAACACCCTTCTTCAGGCACAGGGAATCTCTGCTATTCTGAGACTCCAAGGACTACAACCAAAACCCAAGCAATACGGTGGGTAATGCATTCCCATATGTCACTGATTCACTGTGTGACTTTCCATATGTCGCAACCCCTAATGTGTGCATCAGTTTTCCTTTTGGTGATTTTGCCTTTTATTTTAATTAGTTAGTTAAAATGAATGAAAACTTTAAGCTGTTTATGAAAATGTGAAGCATTGCTGCATGCAATAATAATATTTATTCCTGCTTCAAAGTACTACATAACTGCTAGTAAGTAGTTTTCATATGGAAAATACTGGTCACAGGATTTTCTTCTTTTATCCTCCACAATAAGGCTATCTCTGTTGACTCTTATGAGTAAAACATGACTGACTATCAATACATAAATTCTGCAATACACCTATATGGAACCTCACCAGATAAATGCCTCTGCTAGACACCGAACCTCACTATAGCTGATCACAAAACACTTGCCATTCATTTGGGGTAAAACTTATAACTACTTAATTCCCATATATTTCTTTGTATATGTTCAGTGAATCTTTCATGTAAACTATCTGCTTTCTTATTATCTACAGCAGTGTATGGTAGTGGCAGAAGAGCAATTGATTTCACATAAAACACAGAAAGCTATTTCTTTGTTGAATCGTATGTATGGAGAAAAGTTCGCTATATCATTTAGTTCATATGAATGTAGGAATGGAAGTAATAACACTGGAGTACTTATTGCAGAGCTGATGTTTCCTTGTATTACTGTTTCTGTGTCTGTAGTTCTGGCATTGTACAACCTAGAGTAGCATGCACCCCGGGGAAAATGCAGTAAACTGTCAGTTTCTGTCCTGAACATGCTTTTAAAGACATTTCTCTCTAAGGCATCCAATTCCTAATTATTTAAAGATTTTTTTTATAACTTTTTAAGAAGTTTACTTGCATATGGAAAATCTATAAATTCCAAAGAACCATTGTAAAATGGCTTTCCTACTAACTGAACAAAGGACTGAATTGTGCAAAACTATACAGGTGAAGTGACCATTTATTGTGCATTTTTTGGTAGCAAGAAGAAAAGGAAATACAGTATAGAGAATCAGAGAAAAGCAGGGTTGGAAGGGACCTTAGGAGGTCATTTTGTCTAGTTTTCTGCTCAGGATAGAATCATTCCTGACTAGACCATCCCAGTCAAGTGTTTGTCTAACTTTCCCTTGCTCACATTCGGAAAAAAACACTTTTCTCCTGCTTTGTGTTCTTTACTTGTGAATGGTCTTCAGTAATGTATGTGGGTCCATCACTCATACTATGTGAAAATTGTTTTTTGCCCATCTGAAAAAACATCAACTATCTTGGAAACCTTAGCAGTAACCTAAGGGATGGAATGGCTGATCCAAAAGGACAATCATCAAACAGTTCTGTAAAACTAAGCCTTCAGATTTGTTCCAGGCACTGACTTGTACATGGAAACATCTTTTGCTTATACAAAGGAATATGTGCAAGCACAAAACTTTGCAGTTTTCCAGTTTGTGTATTGTGAATGTGTAACTTTGATATATGTAACTCTGGATGTTTGTTGAAATATTGGAATGGGATAGCATGCAGAGTGATCTATCCAGACCTCAGCCTTCCCTTGCTGAAAGTTCAGATGAATAGGTTTTTGAGTTGAGCATATATTGCAATCAGAACAATCACATCACAGGAATAACCTGGTCATAATATCACAGTTCTGGTGTTCTCAGAATAATTTATTTTTGCATTCAGATGTAGGCCATAAGGCAGGCCAAGAGCAGTAAGAGTTAAAATCTGCAAGTCTAAAGCTATGTGGAAAGCCCCAGCCTGCATTGAAACATTTGGAATCTGATCAAGAACAACTTGAGACAGAATGAGCACACACTGCTGTAACAGATAAGAAAAGCACGTTGAATGGTCCAACCAAAACCTGGTACATACCTGGGAAGGTATGTAGGAATGTTGTAAGAAAAGTTCATTATTCAGCAAATTGTAACATGCAATGATGCAGGTTTGATGTAAGCACTTCTGAAGTATAACAAGAATAGAATTGAAATGCACTTTGTATTGTGGTTCACCCTGTTGCGGTTATCCCTCCTGTCAACCAGGCTGATCACCTGGCTGACAGTCTGAATAAAAGGTACATTAAGTTGATACTCATGTCTACATGTTGCCCTACACTGCCATAGCGATGCACTACGTTGCCATATGGTGTGTTACCGTGACCTAGTGATCACGTCAGTCTACATGTGATTGGCAGCTACTTTGCTGTAGCAGCACGCTCCCTCATTAGTGAAAAATAACCATGTACCGTGTGCATGACACAGCATGGGCAGTTCTGTGTCATGCTTTAGTACTTCCAAAAGGAAGTATTAAAGCACAGTGCTGTAGGAAAATCGCTGTACACTGATGTGTAGATGCGCACACTCAATAAGATGCTTCATGTTTATTCAAACCACCTTGTAGCATAAACTAACCAGTCTTTGGATGCAGAAACATCAGATAAGGATTGAAAACTGACACAAGGCACACCTACATGTGCAATTAATGTACATGAATAAATTCCAGGGCTAATTGCTTCAGAGTTTTTTTTCTCCCAAGCTGGCCATTAGAACATGCACCTGGGAGCAATTAACACTGAAGCAATCAGCTTCAGAATTATTCATGTGCAGCACATGGAGCTCAGTTGGAGAAGCCCTAGCTGGCAGGGGATCCTGAAGCTCAGTTTGCTAGATTGAGACTGCTTTGACTGAGGTCAGTGTGCTGTGGAAGGTCTGGCTGGGGCATGAAGGTGCTTCAGTGTGGGGCTAGCTGGCAGGCAGCTCTTGCAGTGCAGTGTCTATGCATGTGCTGTTGCACATGGAAAAAAACTCCAGAGCAGGTTATTACTTGTATTTCCAAGTACTAGCCTGCCTGCTCTGGAGTTAATTAGTTTAGTGCTCCCTAATAGGGTTGCACATGTAGACACAGAAACATTTACTGCAGAATTAGTTAGGAAGCTCTGCAGTAAACATCTTGTGTACATGTCCTCGGTCTCTAAAAAAATATACATGAGAAGTATTATTTTTGGAACTCTATTACCTGTAATATGGTGATGAGTCTTTGTTTCCATAGACAAGATTACATGAATGAGTATGCAATAGAAGAATGTATTTTATTGTCATTAGGACAAAGCTGATCAATTGGTGGCCTGTGGGCTGCCTGGGGATTAAGTTGTGCCCCCCAGGCTCCCTGCTGGCTACTGCTCCCCTCAATGCTCCAGCTGAAGCAGGGGCTGAAGGCTCCAGGTTTTCTTTCCCTCTGGCTTCCCACTCCTACCCCTGCCCAAGTGAGTGGAGGATGCAGCACTGCACAGCCTTCAGTGCTGGGCAAGCTCTCAGTTCAGGATGCCTGAGTGGCATGGTGAAGTAGGGTAGCTCATGGTGCTGCTAAGGGTGAGCTAGGGTTTGGCATTATAGCGGAGAGGTGTAGGAGCCAGCAGTGAGGGGAGGGAAGGTCCCCATGCAGCGAGGGAGGGGAATGTAGTGCAGTGGGGATGCACAGAGAGCAGCAGTTTGGTTATATGTGGTTCAGTGGGGGTGCCCATGAGCACATTGCAGGGGTGAGACACCTGGATGCAGGGTGTAAGAGCAAGGGAGCACAAAGAGCAGCAGGGGATTTGGAGGGCACCTGGGTGGGGCATAAGAGCTTCTGAAATATTGGATTCACATAGCACTAGATAAATCATGATATTCTGTTGCTGTTAGTAGATTGACCAGGATATAAACAGCCTCAGGAGGAAATGAGAGATTAGGCCATGAATGGCTTTTCCCCCAGGGGCTCTGCAGAAAAGCCCTGCTGATAGTCATCACCTTGAGCATCATGAACAAGACAGAGTGCTTATCTAGCACCTTTAGAATTTTTTTTTTAATATTATTGTTCCTATTTGTAGGAAAACTGAGGCATAGGGGGTGTTACATGACATGCCCAAATTTTTGCCAGAACTCAAAGGAAAACTCAATTTATGGTGGCAAGACTACTTAGTAACCCAGAGAAGTTTTATTTCAATGAAATCCAGATTGTTGTAGCCCTCTAGAATAAAAGAGGTGAAAGACAATAAGAGAAAAAAACAAAAGAAGAAACAAGCTGCAAGGTGACATCATCTGAGAGGAAAAAGCCTGATGGATGGAGAACTCGCATACAGCTTTCAAAAAGTTAAATATAAGCAGATCAGTATGTGGAACAGCAGGGCAGTCTTTTGACTGCAAGAGGTGACTTTTCTCAATAAAATTTGGATTCTTAACTGCACTTTTGTGCAAGTTGTTTTGACTACAGGGCTTCCAAGCTGTACAAAAGGAATGTGAAGAGTTGGTGAACAATGTTGTACTCATCCTTGTGTGTGAAGATAAGGCCCTTTGGCATTTCCTTTCCCATCTGCCGGCAAAAAATTGAACAAGAAATATGTACTGTTGACAGTGATGATGGAGATACAAGCCACAGAAGTGAAGAAGTCTTTCCATTTCTGATGCATTTCTTCAGGCAAGGTTGAAGTATATCCCTTTCATCTCCTGGAAATCCATTTGTTTCAGAGTTTATACAGTTCTTTCCATCGGTTCATATGTCTACGCTGCATGATGTGTTGCTATACAAAGACCCATGCTAGCTCTACTTGCTAGTTCAGCTGTCTGTCAGCATGGCATTTTGGCTAGGCTTATTTATCCTGTTGAAAAAAACCCTGGATCTTACACCCCTCTGGCTTCCTAGCATTTGTGCACCAGGCCAAAGACATGCTGCTACCTAAATGCAGAGTACAGTCTTCCAAGTATGGAATGTAGGTTTAGGTTGGGAATTTTCTAAATAAGCCTAAAAGAATTGGGCATATAAACTGATGAAATTCAAAAGGAACTGAAATTCTTTGAAAATGTTCACCTTTTCTTAAATGTATAAATATATATAGTAACAAATAAAGAAAAATATATGGTAATAAATATAATACATGTCACAGAACACTACGGTGCCCTGCTCCTAAAGAGGGGATCCTGCAAGGGAAAGAGCTGTAGCAGTGAATAAGGAGCTCAGCTGTTGGTTGCCAGGGCAACTCGAGCTAGCAAGTGACCCACATCTGCCAGCAGTCAGCTGACTGAAAGGGGCAGGGCCTGGCTCCCTTATATACCCTAGGGACTGAGGCCAGAGGCAGTTCCCTACCAGCAGCTAGGGGGAAAGAGCTTTCCCAGAGCAAAGCTGAGAGGCGAGGTCTGACTGCAGGTACAGCCTGAGCTGGGTAAAGGATGGAGCATCCATGGGGTGTTTTGAGTAATGTTGTTATAGCCGGGCAGCTTCAGTTTATGTTATAGCCGAGGAGCCAGTGTTTTTGTTTATTGTTGGTCACCGGTGGTTTGGGTGAGGCTATTAAGAGTTGGAGGAGGCCTCATAGGGGACCCCCAGTAGTGTGGGGACCCCAGTGCCAGTGAGGGCACAGTATTTAGGGTGCACTGACCCCAGCCCCAGAGAAGGGGGCAGCATTGTAAGGAGCCCCAGTGAGGGTGTGGTGAGCCCTTGGAGAAGGGGGCAGCGCTTGAGAAGTCCCAGGAGAGGGGGCAGCATTGTGGAGAAGCCCTGAGAGAGAGGGCACAGAGTGAGCCAGGGCCGTGGAGAGCCCTAGTGCCAGAGAGGGCAGAGATTGAAAGAGGTAGGACCTGGAGAGGACAAGGGGGCCAGACTATAAACAAGGCCCAGATTGAACAAGGTCTATTCCATCTGCAAGGCTTGGGGGGTGGTTGGAGCCACACATAGTCCGTAAGGCTAGGGTGCCCCTGAAGCACCCATTGCAGAGTGGGACGCACAAGGGGCCCAAGAGTCCAAAGGGTCAGGTATTACAACAAACTGTGTCCAAGAGGATGTAAGGCAGCCTCCCATATAATTTTTTTCCATCAAAGTTGTGGTGGGCGAGAAGTGAGGGTGCTCTTTGGGGCCAACTTGGCACAGGAAGGGAGCCTTAGGGAGATCATGGCCATTCCGTAGGACCCCATGCTATGACAATACAAAATATAATAATAAAATATGCTGGAGAAGCATTAGTTAACTAATAATGCAACATGGCTAATAAAAACATGAGGTATGCAGAGCAGCTGAGGTAGCATTTTCAAATGTGGTTAAACAATTTAGGAATACAAGTCACACTGACTCAGCATTTGCTACTTTTATAGCCCAAAATCATAAATCCGTCTGTGATTGGGGGGAGGGGGGGGCACATTCTGGGCTGGGTCTCATGCCAGCCTGCCCACTTGTCTCTATGGGGCAGTCTACCCAGTCTTACCTGCCATGACTTTGCTGTTAGAATAAACTGGTGGAAGATGCAGGAGACAACCCATTACAAGTCCCAAACATCAGCTACACCACAGCCCATGCCTTGCAGATGGCATCCACATGACATGATGTCATCATAACTTATACCATTGTGCTCAAACTACAGGTCTTAATTTCAACCCACACTCAGCCTCCTAGCAGCAAAGGACTTACCAGGGTCAGGATTTGCCCCTCACACTCAGGCTGAGGCCCTACTTGGCCTCTGGCTTAACTATGGCTTCAGGCATCCAAAGATATACCTTGGCCTACTCCCTACTCCTGGGATTCCTACTGTGCCCACTCTAGGGCCTCTCCACCATGACTTACCCTTGGGTCTTTGCACAGTCTTTACGATCAAATACTCACAGGGCTGGCCCTTGTGCTGCTCTTCAGGCTTATTCCCAGTCCAGCCTTACTCAACATGCCCCTAGGACTGCCCTTCAGACTTATTTCTTGTTCAGCTCTACCCAGGCCCCGCTCACACACGGTCCTTCAGGCCTACTCCTATTCAATCCTACCCTGTGCAGGGCCAACTTCATCCCTGCCCTCTCAGGGCCTTTACAACTTTGCCATCTTTCTTAGGGCCTCATTACACTGCCCTCTCTCAGAGCCTTGAGGTCGACCACCCCTGTAGGCTCAGGTGGCACTCTGCTTGCCATGCCTGGCCTCCTGCTTATACCCCCCTCACAGGCTCAAGTGGCTGCAGCCATGCCTGGCCCCACTACTGCCTCCAAAGCCCACCCAAAGATGGGGGGCTGGAGTTAAGGCTCTCCTCCTCACCTTTCACTGGGGAGGTAACTGGCCTGGTATTTCCTGGGGTCTCCCATGCCACTAGAAGCCCCACCAGGCTACCTTTCCCCAGCAGGGTGCAGCTTTAGGTCATGCGCAGAACCAAAAGCCTCCTGCTCTTACCTACAAGATGTTCATACAGCCTGTCAGCCAGGCTATGTTTCTGCCTGGCTGCCAGCATCAAACTGCTGTGTTTATATAGGCAACCAGTGTTTTAAAATAGCTGCTGCCATCAAGCACCTGCTGACTACTTGACTCAGCCCTTGAAGTGTCAGGCACTGCAAGCGCACTGTCATACCCCCTTGTAGGATGAGAATCTGAGCACTGGAATATGTTGGATATGTGTTTCATAGCACTGCAAGGAACACTGTGGCATTAGTCTGTCTGATAAGCAATGTGGAGTCAGACTAGATCTAACAGTATTTGTCTTGTAATTGTCTTTTTACAGAGCTCACTCAGCTGAGGTGGGTAAGGAGTAAAGATGCCCTCTCACCCTCTCTCTACTGGAATCTTTCTAGGTAGTAGTAGCAATCCTGCTTTTGTGCCTCAAATTTTGTGAAGTGTGAACAATCTCATCAAATATGGGATTTTTTAAAGGTTCATATTCTACAAGACAAATCTTGAAGTCAAAACAAAAATGATCTATAGGCCAACGGAAGAACATCAATGATCAAATAATCTTGCTATCTCCAACTTCAGTTTTATATCACTGGGAGATGGCTCAAAATATTTCAGGGAGGCTAAAAAAGTAAATAGTATAAAAATCCATTGTCGTGTAATGGAAACAACAGTGCTGTTTTGATTGATACACAGGACCAGAGCAGAATGACATTATGAATAAGAATTCTTAAGAGCAATGAAGTTAACAGCAACTCTTTTTTCTTCAGATGAATTTTAGAATGGGTGAAAGGCACTGTTTTGTCAGTACTTGAGATTTAGTGGCTCTCTGTGAAGATTATTGATGCAAATAACTATCAGCTACTGCAGCAAACTACCTAGTTTGTGAACAGAAAGCTACCAGTTCACAACCAGTTGTAATGAGGCCAGAGCAGAGCCCTGGGTCTAGCCAACCCCAGTCATAGGATCGGGCAATTCATCCCCTGAGGCCTCAGGGAAACAGATGTCACCTGCAATGAGCCTGGGGCAGTGCCCTGGCCTCACGTGTCCTAGTGGGGCCATCAGGATGGCCACAGGCAGCAAGCCTCCCCCACTCCAGCCATGAAAGGCTAGGTCCAGCTTGAAGTATTAAGTCCAAACAAAGACATAGGCACTTGTCCCTTGCTTCACTGCACTTTCTTCCTTTACTTATTGGATTTCTGGCTCTGACTCTTAGCCCATCTGACTTTACTCAGGCTCTTGCTTTGAGTTTTTACTCCTGGTATATTCTGACTCCAGTCCTTACCTTGGCTCTGGCATACCCTGATTTGACCCATGGGGGTGATCATCCTCAACTGTGAGGTATTGCTGATGCAGCCATCGATGACACTGACTTGGGCTCTGGCTCCTAATTATAGTTCTGACTCTTGGCATACCCTGACCTTGGCACCAGCTTCTGGTTTACCATGATGCTGGCTTCTGACTTACGGCTCCCTGGGACCCTGGTCCTAAGATTTCACTTGTATATCAAGTTACCTTTCTCCATGACTCATGCCCTGCTTCTTAAAACAAATTGATTTGGGGAAGACTGAAGCTGCTGAAAATTACCTGAGTCAGGTAGACTGTGGCTCATTTCATGCCACTTTTTCAGCACAGCAATCTTTCCCATGCTATTATCTGAAGGAATAGTTTCCAAAGTCTCTAAGGCTGAAAGTCCCTAACCTCTGATAATGTCAGCAGGTTCTGTGATGTGACCACAGACTTCCATATTTACCACATATAAGCTAGTGATTTTCAGCATTAACAAGATTTGTGGGCAAGATGAGTGGGGTGCAGCCAGCCTGCAGGCTGTATTTGAGCACCACTGATATAGATACCAACATTCCTGGAATGTTACTTTTAAGGTGATTGAATACTGCAATAAACCGCCAAGTAAGGAAATTGTTTCTCCATTCAGTGATATCTTCAGACCTGGGCTATATGCCTGGGACTATATCTCTCTTTACCCAAGTATACAAGTCATTATCAGGATTATTGTGGTATATAGGAGATCAGAAAAGATGGTCTGGTTATCCTTTTTGGTCTTCAGGTCTTAGACAAATTTAAATCCACCATTAGGTGGATAAATAAGCATGTAAATAGCCACCTTTAGCAGCAAAATGGGCATTTTGGGCAATTCACATGGATTTTAGATATGAACTATATATAAGTTGCAAAAACTAGGTATAAGATGGGCACTTCCTAGGAAGGAAGTGTCTTGCTTTGTGGACCCTGCTCTGTTTCTGCACTTTGCAGAAATGGAGAAAAAACAGAAAAGGCAGCAGTAGGATAGCTGATTCTTCATTGGGGGCAATTAAAGAATGACTTTCCAAGGCAGTGCTTAGCTCACTGAGTCACACTCCCTCTGGCTTGCTTTTCTTCTGGTCCAATCCTTTCTTAGCTGCCTAGTGGGCCAGGTTGAAAAGGAGGAAGGTATTGGCCCTTCTTAGCCCATAGCCTGATGGGTTATTGACTTGGCTGGGAAGTAGGAAATATAGTTTGAAATCTCCCCTACCTTAGTAGGATCTAGAACTTAAATCTTCCACTCCTTTGGGCAAGTGCCCTAACCACCAAGCTAGGAGGCAGGAGGATTCTGCTTTTCTGTTAAGCAGTCAGTAGAAACAGTTTTTCTGTGACTAGCATTTCATAGTTTACAGGTTGTCCTAGGAGAAGTAGAATCACTATTGAGTATAAGGGCACCTATATACAAGTAGCAAGGCTGCTCTGATTTGCTGTAATTACAGCAGGTCAGAGCAGACTTGATTAATTGAGTCTGCTGGAGTGTGGGAATTACCACACTGCAGCAGACTCCTGTGTCTTGTGTATCAGTGTTCCAGGGCTTAAAGAAGGTGGCAGGGACACTTTATCTAAAGCTTGGTCACTGAGCTGTAGATAAAATTCCCTTGACGCCATTTTTAAATGCAGGGCTGCTGATACATGAAACAATCCAGGTGCTTTATTTAGAGCTCTCGGAGCCATTCTCAATAAAGTACCCTCTGCCCCTACTCCTGGAGCACATGTATAAAGTGCCCTAAGTGTCCAGAACAGATAGATTCTGAGTATGCTAAGAAGGTCAAGTTGAGTTGCACAACAGGACCCAGAAACTGCTTATATGGCATTTTGCTACTACTGTCTAAAGGGAAGAACAATTTGAATTTGGGCCTTTGAATATAAGAACCCTATTTGTGGATAGGAATTGTACCTGTAGGAGTGATGACACCAAACACTTTTGTCACAGCTGTATTAGCTCAGTAGATCTTAAACACTCTAATCCACTTGACAACTTATAAAAAGGAATTGCCTATTGAAGGGGTAGGCAACTTTTTGGCAGTGTGGGATGCCCTTTACTAAATGGCTTCCCACTGCAAGCTGCAGGTCTCTTTCCCTTGGAGGACCCAGCTGCCTGTGCCTTAACCTCGTCACTGATCCTGACTCCCTCTGCAGCAAGACTCTAAAGCAGAGAGGAGTGGGATAGGCAGCATGGTACAGCTCCATGCCGCTGATCCTCTGTGCCAGATCAGACTTCCATGGGCTGAGTTGGACCACTTCACTGGCCAGATTCAGCCCACAACTCATAGGTGGCCAACTCCCGGCCTACTGGATTAGTTTAGCCTTTGTATGATTATGTGAAATTATACAATTAAAACACAACAGGCAGTTTCCAATTGAGCAATTTACAATCATAATGGAGGATAGCGATTTATCTCCAGTTCTTTTATTAGTAGAAACTATGGCCATGACTCCTTATTAAGTTAAACCATTTATAGACTTTTCTAATTCTGTTGATTGCAGTGGAGTCAGACTGGTGTTAAATGAGTCCACAGACTAGAGTAGTGGTGCTCAACATCCAGACCATCAGCCAGAAGCAGTCTGCGGAGCCATGTCATCCAGCCCATAGGGCTCCCCATGGATCTGGAAATTTGGGTGGGAGGAGAAGTGGAAGTGTTAATTACTGTTCCCTGTCTGCCCATTTTCCAGACCCACGGGGAGCCTTGTAGACTAGATAATATGGTCCTCAGCACTAGGTCTTTGGTGCATGGTTGGGCAAGGGTATGAGGTCTCTGTGGCCAGATCAGGCACATAGGGGCCAGGCTGGCATTCTAACTGCAGGTGGAATCTGGCCCACAAACCAACCTCATGCCACACATCCAGCCTGTAGGACCAGAATGTTGGGCACTAGGACTGTATGAAATGTCACCAGCTGTTTTGATTCAACACTGTTTCAACTTATTTCAAGCTCAAAATAGTGAAATTGAATCAAAACAAAGGACTTCAAAACAGCTTCAAAACAAAACAAGGCTAGTCAAAATGTTTTGAAAGTAATTGTTTTGAAACATTTTGAGTTTTGAAGCAACCAGCAGCAAGGTGGTGGGATACAGGGGAGATTGAGGGCTGCACTCCCAGCAGCAGCCAGGAACACAGTCCTGGCTCTCCCCACCTCCCTCTGCTAGGCTGGGAGAAGCCAATCACAGCACAAGGGAAGGCAACAGAGCCTGGGCTCAGTTCCCCTCCCAAGCACTGTGATTGGACTGGGGAAAGGAACTGAACTTGATGGCTCAGTTTCTCTTCCCAGCCCTGTGATTGGTTTGGGGATGGGAAGTCAGCCTAGCTGGGCTGAGATCCCATCCCCCGCACTCAGTCGGGATGGGGATGGAAAGTCAGCCCAGCTGGATTGGACTTAATTCATTTTCCCAGCCCGATCATGGGGCTGGGGTGGGGAACTCAGCCCAGGTGGCTGAGGTCATTGAGGGACCCTTGGTGAGGGACACCTGGGCTGAGTTCCTTTCCCCAGTGCCATGGTCCCCATGTTTTCTTCCCTCCACAGCATGCAGGGAGGGAGGGGGACAGTGAAGAAATTTATTGAGAAGCCTTTGCCCCCACATAGGGCCAACCTTAGTGGGAGTGCGGGGCCTGGGGCTTACCAGCTTGTGGGGGGCCCCCTTAGCACTGTGCAGGGCCTGTGGGACCCCTGCAAAGGCAGGGTATAGGCTGGGGGGGTGGTCTCTGTGCTTCTTCAATGGTGTGAGGTGGAGCCATCAGCAGCAGGTAGACCCCCCTTGGCTAGAAGTTAGGCTAAGTGGTCTATAGTTGCCCGGGTCCTCCCTCTTCTCCATCTTGAAGATGGGCACAATATTGGCCCTTTTCCAATCCTCAGGGATCTCCCCTGAGTGCCACGAGTTTTTGAAAAGTTTCACCAAGGGTCCCTCAATGACCTCAGCCAGATCCTTCAGTACTCTCAGGTGGGGATCATCTGGTCCATGCACCAGCTCAGCATTAATAGTTTAAGGTGGTCATTCCCATTGTGCCCCCTGTGAGCCTTATCTATCATGTTTTTCCCTTTGCTTGGTGAAATACTGAAGCAAAGTGGGCATTCAGGAGTTCATTTTTTTCCTGAGTGTTTGTTACCAACAGTCTTGAGGTGTTAAGCAGGGGCCCCATGCTTCCATTTCTTTTCCTTCTGTTCCCTACATACCTCAGGAAGGTCATCTTATTGTCCTCAATTCCCATTGGTAACTTAAATTTAGTTGCTGCCTTAGCTTTCCTAATCTTCCTCCATGTGTGGACTGCTGTTGTATAGTCCTCCTTGAGGACTGTCCCAAGCTTCTATTGTGTGTATGCCTGTTTTTTCTTTTTCAAGAGGACCATGATATCCCTATTATGCCAAGAGGGCTTGCCAGTCCTTTTGCTACCTTTTCTCTGCACAGGAATGGTCTTCTTTTGTGTTTTGAGAATTGTGTCCCTGAGGAATGACCACTCTTCATGCACTCTATTCACCTTCAATCCCTGGTCCCACATCACCTATTTTTATACATGTGTAATCCTGTTGATTTTGATGGACTGATTCCTTATTCATTCTGAGGAAAATCATGCATTCTATCTAGACTAGTGCCTGAAATAAAGAACATTGGGATTCTTCAGGATAAAAGATGCTATACAAATGTGATACAAAAAACCCCCCTGAGTATCCATAATACTTGTACCCAATAACTTTTGGTTATCTGAGACCATAACTTTTAGAAGGACTATGATTCATAATTGAAAGTCCCTTTTCCGTCGCATACATTCTGCCACTGGGTCCTCTTCACAGAAGTCATAGGATCATAGAAAAATAGGGCTGAAAGGGACCTTGCAAGGTTATTTAGACCAGCTCCTGCTCAAGGCAAGATCATGCCTGACAACCATTCCAGCCACGTGCCAGTCTAACCTGCTCTTGAAAGTTTCCAAATGTGAAGAATCTACAACTTCTCCAAGTATCCTTTTCCAATGACTGACCACCTTCATAGTCAGAAAGTTCCTCCTAATCACCAGCCTAAATTTCCCCTGCTGCAGTATGAGTCCATTGTTCCTAGTCCTGTCTCCTGTAGCCACAGAGAAAAGCCCATCTCCATCCTCTCTGTAATCACTCTTCAGGTATTTGAAGACTGTTATCAAACCCCTTTTCAGTCTTCTCTTCTCCAGACTAAATAACCCTAGTTCTTGTATCCTTTCCTCAAAAGTTTTGTTTCCTAGGCCCTTAATCATTTTTGTCACTCTGCATTGGACTCTTACTCTTTCTCTGTCCACATCCTTCTTGAAGTGAGAGGCCCAAAATTGGATACAGTACTCCAGGTAAAGCTTCACCAATGCTGAATAGAGTGAAATAATCACTTTCCTTGATTTGCAAGTGACATTCCAGTTAATGTAACTTATTGACTTCTTTTGCAACAAGAGTACACTGTTGGGTCATATTCAACTTATGGTCCAATATTCAACACCTAGGCCCTTCTCTGCAGTACTACAACCTATCCAGTCATTCTCCAATCTGTATTTGTGCATAAGGTTATTCCTTTCCAAGTGAAGGACTTTCCACTTGTCCTTGTTGAATCTCATCTCACTGATTGTGGACCATTTCTCCAGTCTACTGATGTCATTTTGGATTGTAGCCTTTGGAGTGTTCACAATTCTGCAAATTTACTAAGAGTTGCCTCCCAAGGGAACTTGCCCATCAGGTCCTTGAATTTGTTAAAATCTGTTTTTCCAGCATCTTTATTCTGGTGTTCTCATTCTGTCCTTCCCTTAGGATCCTAAACTCTATCATTTTGTGGTCACAGTCACCCAAGTTACCTTCCACCTGCACATTCTCAATCAATTCCTCCTTGTCTGTGAGCAGTAAATTGAGAAAAGCTTCCCTCTCCTTCACTCTCCCCTCCCACCCCCACAAATGAAAAAATTATCCTCAACCTACTTCAGGAACTTGCTGGATTGCTTGTGCCCTGTTGTGTTGCCCAGATATCCCAGTAATTAAAGTCCCTCATGAGAACCAAGTCCTGAGATTTGGAAACTTCCATAACTTGTTTAAAGAAGGCCTCATGCACTGCCACACCCCTCCCTACTGCTCTTCACTCTGACCTATACCCAGAGGATTTCAACAGGCCTACCTTCTGCTTCGTATTGCATCTCTGCTATATTTACATAGCCTTTATATATAGGGCAAAACCTCCTTCTTTTTTTTCCTGATTATCTTTACTGAGCAAGCTATACCCATCCATGACCATATTCTAATCATGTGAACTATCCCACCACAGCTCTGTAATCCCAATTACATTATAATTCTGCTATTGTTCTAGCTCTCCAATTCTTTCTGTTTGTTCCTCATACTTCTCACATTTGTGTATATACATTTCAAGAGTGTAACTGACTGTCCTATTCTCTCCCTGAGATCAATGGTATGGTTTCCATTTTTGCATCTTAGTTTTTTCCTCACTTAGCTTTTATCCAGGTCTCCAGGTTCTTACTTACCTTTGGATTTTTGCTTCCATCCCCCATTGAACCTAGTTTAGAGTACTCCTCACTAGGCTAACAAGTCCATACCCTTCCTGTCTTCCCAGAACTCCAGGCTCCTAGAATACCACTCCCTGGTTGAAGAAGGCAAAGCCCTGATGTTGACAACTTCTATACAGCCATATAGACAGTCAACCTTAAGCTATAAGAGAGGCTGGTCTATGTAGCATATAAACATGCACATTGCTCTAATTTTGAAAAACAGAATTTCAGAATTTTTTCTTCAAAAAATAAGAGTGAAATCACAGTTCTGTAACAGACTAAGGATCTGATATATCCAAATATAAACAATTATAGAAAATTAGGGTTAAAAGGAACCTCTGGAGGTCATCTAGCCCAACCCCGTGCTCAAAGCAGGACAGTCCCCAGCTAGGGCTTTGTTGAGCTGGGTCTAAAGAGCCTCCAAGGATGGAGATTCTACCATCTCTCAAGACACCCTGTTCCAGTGCTTCACCACCCTCCTAATGAGAAAGTTTTTCCTAAATCTAACCTAAACCTCCTTTGCTGTAACTTGAGACCATTGCTCCTTGTTCTGTCATCTGTTACCACTGAGAACAGTCTAGCTACCCTTCAGGTAGTTGAAGGCTGCTATCAAATCCCTTCTTAGTCTTTTCTTCTGCAGACCAAATAAACCCAGTTCCCTCAGCCTCTCTTTATAAGTTATGTGCCCCAGTCCCCAAGCCATTTTTCTTGCTTTCAGCTGGACTCTCTCCAACTTGTCCACATCATTTCTATAGCGGGGGGCCCAAAACTGGACACACTATTCCAGATGTGGTCTCACCAGCACCAAGTAGAGGGTAAGAATCAATTCCCTTGCTCTTTTGGCAACGCTTCTACTAATGCAGTCCAGGATGCTGTTAGCCTTTTTGGCAACAAGGGCACACTTCTGAGTCATATCCATCGTATAGTCCACTGTAACTCCCAGGTCCTTTTCTGCAGAGCTGCTGCTTAGCCAGTCAATCCCCAGGCTGTAGCGGTGCATAAGATTCAGGAATTTGCACTTGTTCAACCTCATGAGGCTTCTTTTGTCTCAATCCTTTAATTTGTCTATGTCACTCATATACAGACACCTGAGGTGACAAGCCAATTGCCGTACTTTCTCAGGAAGAATGAGACCTCTCCTGCTTCTGCTTCCTTCAGGTCTCCTGCTTCCCCACTTATTTCAGGGCTTTGTTTTGCATCCCCCTGCAAACCTAGTTTAAAGCCCTGCTCACTAGTTTAGTGAGCCTGTCTACAAAGATGCTTTTCCCTCTATCTGAGTTTTAGCTACTAAAATTACATATAAAAAAAGAATCTTACCTTTCAGGCTCCCCTACTAAGAGAGAGGAGGCAAATGGAACTGATGAATGAACTGTTTGGAAATAGTCCTGTTTGCTTCTCCCTGTTCACTGCTCCTTTTGTCACTTGGACTGTTTGACACCCCTGTTTTAAATGTAGCACATAATGGAGCATTATATGACTGCAGGTCCAAGACCTGGTATAAAAAGGCAGTGTTTTCTCAGCTGTAGAGCGGCCAGGGCCGAGACCTGACTCGAAGGTCTTGAGGACCTCAGGGCTTGGTGCAGTTGAGGTCCCCAGAAATGCCTAGGAAGTAAGCCTCTGACAGGTTAGTGTTAAGGACTAAGTACAGAGGTTCAAGGCTGCTGAACCCAGCTCAGTGATAGACCAGGCCTGATTGTCTGCTGGCTTTGCAGTCCTCCACTGATAGGAAGTGGAGGCATGTGTCCAGTGGCTAATCTTTCCCCAGCCCCTGCCTTTGGGGGTGGGAAATGCACCCCTAGGCCAGCACTGGCTCCCTGAGCTGGGGTATGCACAACATGGGGAAAGTCCCCACTAAGGGGCTTTTAGCCCCTCTTCAGACTAGCTCCACCACTTCCAGGGGCTGGGGGGAAACATGCTCTCCCCTAATGCTGGGCAGACCCTGGCTGGGTGTCTTATGCTGGGCCATGGAGGTGTGTTCCCATCTTCTGCCTCCACCTTAGAGATGGACAGCTATGGAGGGGCTGGAGCTTGGGGAATCTCAGCCCGTTCTGAGCTCTTGGGGGAGTGAGAAGCCCCCTGGTGGGTGCCTCTCTCCCTGTACTGGGCAGACTCTGTCTGAGGGGGCTGGAGCTAGGCTATAGGAGTTGATTCCCACCCCCTCCATCTCCCTCAGAGATGGATGGTTGAGGAGGGGGCAGAGCTGGGGAGGATCTCAGCCCGGCTCTGAGCTGGTGGTTTCTTTCCTCCATGTGGGACAATCCCCAGTTTGGGTTCCAATGCCAGGACTGGGAGGGGTTGTGTTCCCTTGATCCCTTCCCCCCCATAGGTGGAAGGCTGTGAAAGGGTGAGGATGGGACAGTTCTAGCCCAACTTCAGTTTCGGTGGGGTGAAATTCCCCCACCCACCCCAGTTTGTGCTTAGACCCAAGCTGAGCACCCTGGCTGCAGGGGCCAGTGCTGGGCAGCAGTGGGGATGTATTCCCCCATCCATTGAAGGTGGACAGCTGGGGGGAGCAGAGGCTGAGCCAATCCCACCCTGGCTCATTGAGGTGTGCGGGGGGAAGAAGGGGGGGCAGGGAGAGGGTGCAAAAAGCCCCCTGTTCCAGGGCTTTTCCTCCTCTTGCTGTATTGGCCAGGGCAGGGTGGGCCTGTGGGGTCTTTTCCTCTGCTCCCCTGTCCTGCCAGACTGTTCTGCCAGGCTGCCAGGCAAGGAAGCAGGCTAGGGAGCAGAGACTTTACTGCCTCAGCTCTGTGACAGCTGAGGGTTGGTCCAGCTGGAGCAGACAGCACTGTCCAGGGCTACAAAGCATCCTGGGGTGCTGGGGTCTGTGAGTTAAATTGAATTGGGAAGGGATCTGGGACAGTGTAACCTAAATCAGTTAGGTCTGATACTACATCCAACTAGGTTTATCTTAAACTGGTTTTGGCCATTTTGAAAGTGGTTTATGTGCACTGAAGTTCTTCTCTGTTACAGGTTTATATCAGTTTCAATCACTTAAACTTGTATATGTGTAACTCTTGTCCCTAGCCAAGAGGTGTAAGGAAGGCCTGGAAGATAATGGTGAAAAGAACATAAGGAAGGCCTATTGATCAGAGTTTTGTGGCCCTGAGGAGGAAGTAATTGTGTCTGTATAAACCAGATGCCAACTAGGGAGATGCTACTTGCAGCCTGCAGTTGTTTGGGAATTCATTTCAGACCTAGAGGAGAAACCTAGGTATAGATGGCCAGATACCAGGATGATGTTAGACAACTGTGCCTAATAATTTTGGGGGAATTCTTGTTTCTTATTTTCTATGATATTTTTCAAAATTACATATGCATCACACCATGAATTTATAGTTCAGATGCTTTAACGAGGAATATATTCATCTGGGATGCATGTTGTGTGTTTTCTTATGAATTTTATTAAACTGATATTCTGCCCTTCCAGACATGCTGTGAATCTTGGTAAGTTTCCCAAGTTTGAATGGGGAAAACACAATGAATCCAGCAGAACGGGTGGAACCGCCAAATACAATAGCTTGAAGTGCTGTGCTGTCACCTCATCAAAAACATTTAGAAGCAATTTCACTGATTTACAGTGCTTTCTATGGCTTTCAGATGTTCCTCTCCTCTTGTTCTTTATTACAAATGACAGCTGTGTGGAGGCAATCTTTAGTCTTCAGAATTAATCTACATATCTCCTGCTTCCCCACCTCCAGCCATAATCTCCTTCTGGATGCTCAGGATGTTGCTGTGGAGATGAAAATACTTCAAGAAGAAAATTCTGGCACACAGGCCAGAATTCTGGCATCTGACTTAGTATTCTTGTTATAGTCTCATTCAAGTGTGGGGCTGCTTGAAACAGTATTATCTCCTATATGAATATCCTTCTGGCTCAACATTAAGGCTGTTGGAAACTGCAGCAGTTCTCACCCATCCCTAGCACGCCATTTCCAAACCCAGGGATCTCATTTGTGTGGATGTGAGCCTGAGAGTTTTTTTTCAATTAAAATCCTTCCCTTGGTTAGGGAGAGAGCATTCCAGAGACCTACATTTGTATTCCCAGTCTTGCTCTGTTGGCTTGCAGACCCCTCTGCTTAGTGGAGATGGTACCTGGAGTTACTAACAGTAAAGGACCTGAGCCAAGGCCTGATCACGCTATGGTAGTTCAAGCAGTATCAGGTGTTATCAGCTCAAAATTCAGTCTAGTTATAAAGCTACTTCATTAACTTGAGTCTGTATGCAAACAACTAGCAGTGCTCTGGCTAGAAATCATTCAATCAGTGAATAATGGTTTAGAAATGTACTAAAATGTCTATATTTCAAAGTTAGTAAATGTCTTTCTTAACCCTTTCTTAAGGAACAGAATGTTCCTCTTTAGGGGACTTTAAATGATTGAGAATGAGAACTGGAGGGTCAGATCCTATTCCACCTAGTAGGCACCAAAATGGCCTATTCTAGCTGCTTAATTCCCTGAAAAGCAGTTAACGCAAAATATGGATGCATCCTCATCCTGGTTTTTCCTTTTTTTTTTGTCTTAATCTTAAGGCTAAAATAGTGATGTGTTACGAAAGTAGGCAGGGTGATGTTTTTTTCAAGGGTTTGAGCAGGGTGGAATAGGATCACACAGAGGTGCCTAAGTCTTCTTAAGAGCCTAATAAGTGGAAGAGGAGTTCTTAGTATTAACCAGAGTTTTTAGTGAACATTCCCAAGGGAAGATAAATAAACTATATACAACCAAACATGCTCTGAACTCTTGAGGAAGCCTGAAGAATAATTCTCGACTTCTACATAAATGTCTACTCCTAGAACGTTCTATAGGTCTTCCCAAATAGTTTGGGAAGTTCCAAGTCCCTATCCATCCTGCATATATCCCAACTTGATAAACAAATCAAATAGTATAGCAGATCTTTACCAAACCAACCAAATAGTATAGTAGAGCTTATAGGTCATTTCCCCCTAACTCTGAGCCTCTCTTGGTATTTTTTTGACGATTTAGCACTTTTACGTGCAGAAATTAATAGCAGAAGTTTCTGTCTCTCACAGCATGACATCTGCAAAAGTCTATGCATATTACTCGCATAAAATAAATGAGGCTTGTGGGGAGGCATATGAACAATATAGTCAAATGGCTAGACTTAAAAATGAGTTGTGTAATTCAGCGTATAGTCTTTTGGGATCAAACAGTATTTGGAACTGACAGTGTTCAAAAGTGAGTTTTACTAACAGAAAATCAAAACTCAAACTCAAAGATGTAATCTTTGCTTTATCAAACAACCTAAAAATAACACAGTTGCATATAAAGTAAACCATCCATGCTAGAATGGACTTTGCAGCAGCAGCTGGTGAAAGTGATTGGAATTAAAAAATTTTAGAAGAATTTGTTGGAAGTGAAGGGAACTCATTTAAAAAGGAAGAACATTAGATATGGCAGAAAATAATTTGACTGAAAAAAGGAAAGGCACAAAGCATCATTTTGGATTGTAACTGTTTAAAAAAAATATGAATAGAAAATATTTAGTGGGAAAGTTCATTTTACAAAAAAGTATTGTGCTAAAAGCAAATGCAAAGGTTTTCTGTCATACTTCCCCTTTGACTTCTAATACAATAAAATGAATGCTATTAATCTTCCCCTTGTTCTTTTTTTATCTTTATTTTTACCACTCTGTAGCTTCTCAGAAGTTGAGGAAATTTTAAAGGTGTACAGTAGGAAAAAAAAAGTTTTTAAAGGTGCAGAGTAGGAAAAAAGGAGCCCCTTGCTGGCTGTGCCACCATGGCAAGGCACCCCCTGTTTGCCCTGCAGCAGTGCAGGGCAGAACTTTGTGTTACCACCTCTCTGCTGCCAGGCAGGCAGGGGGCACCTTGCCATGGCAACATATGGCTCCTGTGGGAAAGCAGCAGGGTGAGGAGCCCTGAGCCTGCACTGGGCAGCCCACATTTGCCCCATGCATAAATCTGGGGGACATGTGCCCCCCTATTTCCTGCTCCCCAGGAGTGCATGCAGTAACAGGGAGCTGGCCTTCCCTCCTCCCCACACCCCCTGGATGAGCTTCCCGTGGCTCTGCCCTGCTCCCTGCCCTGGACCCAGGCTCCATGCACTGTTCTAGCTGGGCAGTGACCCCAGGCCAAGCCACTGCCCCACTGCCTCCCTCACTGTGGGGGCCTTGATCTGCCCCCCACATAGACTTACCTGTAGGCAGATGGGGTAGCTGCTCCCCACCGCTACCTGGGGCATATTCCTGGCCATGTATATATGTGCATGTATACACGTGCACATGGAACCCCCTGTGTCCCGCTCCCTGCAGGGGTCCCTTGCAACCTGCAACCTGGGTTTGTTAGTCTTCAGTTAGGGATGGATGGTCACCCTGGGTTCTTCCTGAGGGGGGCCAGGGCCCTCTGGCCCTCATCTACTCAGTGCCTATGTATAGCAATGTTTACGATGTCTATGGGCATGTGTAGATGAAACAGGGGCCCTAAATTGAAGTGGTGGGTTTTAAAAAACTCCAGTTCAGTTTAGGGATGATTAAATCCCTATGTTGTGTACATACCTTACCTGCCTCTCCAGTGGGGAGGAGGAGAAGGGGGGACCAAGCTGCCAGTGGGCGGAATGGTCCCTGGGCTGCTGGGGAGTGGGTTCCCTTTGCGGCAGCAGCAGGGCCCCCAAAACAGACTTGCCACTTTTCTTGGGCAGAGCCTGCTTTCCCAGGCTGCTGCCAGGCTACCTGTAGGGCTTTCTGCAGAGCCATGGAGCTGCATGGAGCCTGGTGCTTTGCTCCACAGCTGTAGGGGCAGCAAACTAAAACTCCTCAAAGGAATTTTTACTTTGCTGTGCCCCAAGTCATTTAAGATGCATTATACCGCCAAATTTCCTACAGTGGCTGGAATTAACATGCAATATGCCTCCAAGGCATGGCAACACCACCCTTAAAGCGGTGCAAAAGCATTTAGTCTGCTTTAAATTGTTGTGCACACATGTCTCTTGTTTCGTCTTGTTTAGTTACAGCCTATGTAGCTAATGTGTTGTGACTTTGCTTATTATATCAACTCTGATTACATTGTGGTCCCTCTGGCTGTTTCTTTTATCCATCATTTGTCACTTGTCACATAAACTGAGAGGAAAGGACTGGGTCCCTTCCCAGCTCAGGGGCCTCTTGGCCAATTTGCAGCTTGCCCCCTGGCCGTGGGCAGGCTCTGGCTCTGAAAAAAAAAAAGTATCAGGCCCCTCACTGTAATGTGACAGAAAAATTGAAACAGGGAGTTTCAATTTAAAATCTACCATTTAATTTCAATTTAGGTGGCATAGAATAAAACCCTGAGGACTAAATCCACATCACATGTACAAGTGCTCTCTGGTTCAAACTGACTCTGATTGATGGAGGGTCTAAAAACCCCAGAACTCTAGCTCCCAGGGAGTACCCTAGCCCCCCTAGGGGACATAAGGAGTCTAGACCCAGATGGGGTTGATCTAGCTCCAGGCTCCAACTGGAGGTCACTGGTTGAGGGCCTTCAGAGACAGGGCCCATCTAGAAAGAATGTAGTTTACACCATGGGTCAGCCATTTCCCAGGCCCTTCTTGGGTGCTCCTTTTGAGGATTTGATTTACCAAATTACACAAGCAACATAGTTCATACAAATGAACAACTACATGTTGGAGAGCAGCATGCAAGAAAAATAATCATAAATGTTGAAGGAAAATCTCATATGCATTTCTTACTAAAACCCATTGCCTCTCACTTGCCTCTCACTTGCCAGAGTTTTCCTGCAAGCAGCTTCTCAGCATGCAATCCCATCTTCTGCCAACTGCTGTTTCTCCCTGTGGTAGCATGGATAAAGCTCCTGACAATACCTCTTCTCCCTGTGGTAGCACAGAGAAAGTGCCCACCACTGATGTTTCTTTCTGTTGCAGAATGGGGAAAGCTCCGACTATTGAAGATCTCCACCAACAAACTTCACATCCACAGCCATGATCAAATGGCTTCATAGGTCAAATCTGACTTGTCAGCATTAATTTGCCAACCAAGTGTCTTAAGGCTAGGAATCTCTAGACTCCATTTGCCTCACCCTGAACTCCTTAAGTACCTTAACTGATCTAAAATTTTCTATTCAAATCTTGGCGTGTGTGTGTATATTATGCAGGAAACTTCCTCCCTTCATCTATCTATCTAGCTAGGTTTTATGTCTGATTTACAATTATAATTATGACATACATAAACATTTACATCCTCCCAAAAAGATAAACTGTTAACCATATTTCTCTGACTGTCAGTTATTCAGGAGAGAGAATGATTTGCATACTATTCAAGGGGGAAAAATATCAGTCTTTCTTTGAGATTTTTTCCAGGTGTTTGTCTCTTCAAAATGGATTGCCTCTGCTAAGGGCTTTCCCTTTGAACTGTGATCAACAATTGTTTGGGTTTGGACCATCTCCCTGACTCCAGGTGCATCTTTCAGAGATTCTTTCTGAAGTGTCTTGTCTGGGGATATTCTTGGCACTTGAATGAACAATCACTTGACTATTTCCGGTCACACTATAAAATTACCAAGGTTCATTTATATCAAATACCATGATTCATGCAATTCCAAAACAATAACATTGAATTTGGAAAGATACCTAAGCATGGCACAGTGATCCAACTGGTTTGGGTGTGTCTGTGACAATCACTTGAAATTTTAGAGCACATTTTCTTCCTGAGCCCTTTACTCCAAAATGTGCATGAGCACCTTTGAAATAACAACCTTCCTCATTTGACTCAGCTTACACAAAGAAACTAAAGACAGTTGGCATCAGGAAAATAATATAGATCAATTTGCATGGGGAAAACCCAAAAGTGATGACTAGAAAGTGCTATTTAGAGGTTTGTTTTTAGGACTTGGCTTGTAGGTAAAGTACACGTGCATTAGAACATATGCATTAGAACAATGGTCCAGGGCAACAGCAAGGGTTAATTGGTTTCTAAAAGCTTGTTTGTGGCAGTTTCTTCAAGGCCCACTGTATCTGACACAGGAAGCAACAAGCAGACACATGGGCTAGAAAATTGAAGACGTACCACCTTGTTCCATAACATGAGATAGGGGACTCTGCCATGTTGTCCAGGTCACAGTGCCCAGATACAGAGCCCTTTGGATTTCCGGATTTGGGGAAAAGACCAAATTAAGAAAAGACTGGTAAAACCCAAATTAGGATGTGTGCATTTGATGGGTTTTGTGACACAAAGGAAAATGCTGATGGGACAGAATGTGGCCAGTATGATGACTACAGGGAGACAAATCAGTGATGCCCAAAGTTGAAGAGCCATCACAGAGGTAAAAAGATACAAAAGGTGGGATTTTAGAGCAGCAAAGGGTTCCCAAGAGGAGAACCTGAGACCACCATGCACAGAGGGCACACCACCAGCCCATCTCACCATCTTGCTGTGGGGGAATGGGTCTTGGTTTCCTACCTCCAGGCTGCTGACATCTGACATTCAAGAGAGAACCTCAGAGTGAAGCTCACATATTGGCCAAATGTACCTTTACTCTGTGAACCCCCAGAGTGGTAAATATAGAATTGTTTGCATTATTCTTCTCTGCTATCACTGTGTATCAATACAATTTGTCTATTATTGAATGGAGAGGTCACAGTTGGTCTGAGAGTTTTGGGTCTGCCTGGAACAAGGTCATGTGGGTCTTAAATTTAGTGCCAACAATCACCGTAACAGGAGTAGAAAGCCAGGGAATTCAAATTACAGTTCAAATGACCTCATTTGCTTGGCCTGCATCACCACACCGGAAAGATTAAAATGTCTACAAGTTGCACTTGGGGGCTTGTGAAATGTGCTAGTAGAGCTCATGGAAATCAAAACTTGTGTGTGAGTCTTCACTTCAGTATCTGATATTCCATAAAAGTGGACTGCATGAACAAAATGCCCCTCTTACCTCCTCCATGTGGGAGCTTCTAGCAGTGGAGGATATTTATCTCTGCAGCAGAATAGATTTAAAATCTAGGCAGATCTGAAAAGGTGGATTTCTGGAATAGACTCCTGAGGATGAGATCACACCACTTCTTAAGTCCCTCTTCAGGGATCTCTCCTGACCCTGGCACCACTGAGGAATCAGGCCACTGAACCAATGATCTTCAATCTGGACAGCCTATACTTCCTCCCATCTTTTTTGGGATTGTATAGCCCACTTGGCAGTACTGGAATTGAGTGTGGCTTATATTACTGTGTCCATTTTCTAAGGGCATGTCTTCACCGTTGCAGCAGTGACATATCTCAGTTGGACCTTTTCCACATATGGCCTACACAACCCCTCCTATAGGCACACTTCAGAATTGGAAAATATACTAGTGAAGAACCGCCAAGTAGTCTCCAAGTAGTCTCTCTGTCAGCAGCTCTAGAGACCTAGGTCTCTGATGTAGTGGAAGTAGCTGCTGGGAGCAATCCTAGGGTGCCCTCACTGAAAAATATATGGGTTTGGAGTATGCCTGTGGGAGCAGGTAGAGAGGCCCTACATGGGTGAGGTGTGTTTGCTGGAGGGTTCAAAATAATGAACAGTGTGTGTATTGACAGTTTCTCAGACTGGACTGCCAAAAGAACAGTATGTGATACTGGTGAAAATAAATAAAGGTGCAGATGCTCTTTTGTTGACTGAATACTTAAAACTTTGATTCTCAACCTGGGTACTGTAGTAGCCTGGGGTGCAACATCCTTTGAAGGTTGCTACACAACATTAGTGTACAAAGACCACCGCTGCTCCCCGTTACCACCACCCACCTGTTTAGCACCTGCAGGGCCAGCCAGTGTCTTTCACAGGACCACTGCTGCCACTGCCGCCCACCCGGCCCACACTGCCAATTTGCTGAGCACTGGTTGCACTCACCCTGTTTAATAAATGACCCAACAAGCAGGGTTTGGTCTGAATCTAGCTGCATACTAAGCAGCCCAGCTCTTTGAATTAGGGGCACTTGTCACTCCCACCTTGATACCTGCATTACCCTGAAAAGCAGGGTTCACTCTGAACCTGGTTGAGTGCTAAGCAGCCTGTCTCTTTCAATGGGGGCCACTTGTCACTTGTACCTCAGTACGTGCATTACCCTAACAAGTAAGGTATGCTCTGAACCCAGCTGCACGCTAAGCAGTCTGGCTTCTTCAGTTAGGGCTGCCTGTCTCTTGCACTTCAGTACCTGCAGACAAGCAGGGTATACTCCGAAGCCAGGTGCTCACTAAATGGCCAGGATCTTTCATTGAGAGCCACCCTTCAGTAACTACCCTTGCCATGAATTATCACACCAGCAATCAGAATGGAAGGGAAAAAATGCCAGACCTGAAGTAACCAGCCCATAGTTCTTTGCAGACCCACATATTACCACCCCAGCAAACATCCCAACCAGGCTGCAGCTGGGGAAAAAATTTACATGACCTCTTTGAGTACATCCCATTATCATACCAAAAGCTATGCCTGACATGAGGTGTCAGAAGCACCAGGTATTACCACAACCACAATAGTGAGAGAAGGGGTTTGTGCGTGACCATCTTCATTTCCTTCACAGTGGAACACAAAAAAGCTGCCAGGCAAAGAATTTTGGGTGTCCATTCCACCACTTATTCTAATATTATAAAAGCCTTAACCTGTCTGTCTGTCTGTCTGTCCATAATGCTTTATTTGCACTCTGACTGGCTGACAAACAGCCAATCAGAGTGTGAAGAAATGTTCAGACAGGTAGTAGTGCACTGTCATGATGGTGGGGATACAGGAGATGGAGTGAGGGCCTTGCCCCCTCCCTGGACATGGCAGCAATGGAGTGGACCCTGCAGGTGGCGATGATGAAGCGGGGGAGACCAGACCTGGTTTCGCTCCCCCGCCCCCTGCTCTTTGAAGGTATGGCATTGGTGGCATGTGGGGTGGGGAGCAGGGTCAGGACACCACAGCAGAGGCTGAGGCTACCAGTGCTGGCCTCAGCCCGCCCTTCCCCCTCTTCCATCATCGCCTCCTGCAGGGTCAACTTGGAACAATGTGGTAGCAGTGGGGAGAGGAGTGGCAGTGGTAGTGGCAGTGGGGACAGAGGAGGAGTGGACCTGGGCCCCCCTGATGCAGGGGGCAGGACCGAGTCCAAGTGAGAGGAGAAGCTGGCCTGCTGTGGCGGTAGGGGGAGCAGTGAGCCTGGCCTGATGCAGCAGCAGGTCAGAGAAGGGAGGAGTGAGCCTCCTCCCTCCCTCAGGCCTAGGCTCACTCCTCCCCCTCCCCATTTTGGGCCCAAGCCCACTTCTTCCATCGACCCACCTGGTCAGCTTGGGCCTGCTGCTCACCACCCCCCCACCATGGCAGCCCAACTTTTCCCCATCCTTAGGCCTCCCTCGCATCAGGCCTGGGCCTCCTTCTCCCCGCCCCCACCACTGTGATGAGCAGGAGGGAAGTGGGCCCAGACCCCAAACAGCAGGTGAGAAGCGGGAAGTAGACCTAGGTGCGGGGGCGCTCTACCCTCACCCACTCCCCACCCTGTCATTCTTGAAGGGCAATTCACTAGTTCTTTAGGATAATGACCCATCTACTTGAGGTTCCATACACATCTATAACACCTCTCAGGAGCAGAAAACATTTCACAGCTCTTAGAGCATCTTGACCCCTTTAGTGACTCATTTGTGAACTGAAATTTTACTCAGTGGAGAAGGTTGGTCTTGGAGAAGCCAGATCCATAAGCCATGCCCCAACTGGTCCTGGGAGGAACTGGAAAACTCGACTGATATTTGGGAGGACCAAAAGGTTCAGCAGCAGCTGGAAGCTCACCAAAATAAGGCAGTTTATGCAGTCATTGCCAAGGTTATGAGGGTGTGCAGCCACAGCCATGACTGGACACAAGTCTTCAGCAGAATGAAGGCCTTGAAATGTGATTTCTATTGGGCCAAGGACCAGAATTCATTTTCAGGGACAGAACAAGCAATAGCCCCATCCTATGGGCAGCTGCCCTGCATTCTTGCAAGGGACACAAGCAATGGTTGCCTCTGATCCTTCGAGACAATGGGGGTGCAGATGGGCAGGGTGGAATCAACCCTGGAGCAGGAGTCCACTGACTGCCCTTCAACAGCAGCTGCCACAGCAATGGGTACTGAGCAGCTTTCAGGACGGCAGTTGCTGGTGGGTGGTGATTGCTTGCAGCATTGGAACAAAGGGAAGAAAAGAGATGACCCTGTCTTGACTATGACCCCAGTGTCCATGGTCCCTTACCCCCATAACCAAGATGAGGATGCTTTATCCGATACCACCCTGGATTTGGGCCTGGATGTGCTCAACAACCTAGATATTCCAGACACCTAAATATTGTTGTCAGTGATGGAGACACCTGAGGTTCTACTTCCAGGGCCTTGTAAGTTACGAGGAACCACAGTGGTTGGGTAAATGGCACCCACAATTGCAAAACCGGATGGGTGTAGTATTTCCATGGGGTCTCACTGAATCCCACTGCTGGGTTCAAGAACTGTACGTGGAGTGAGTTAATGGTACCCACTATTCATTTTCCATTTTTGCTAGCTATCACATCTGCTCCAAATCTGGGACGTCAGCCAGAACAGAAGACATCAGCATGGACAGAAGCTGAGTGAATGCATGAGCACTGCTGCAGGCAGCAACAGTTAAGAGAAAGCATAAGGGAGACTCTGGTGGGAGCCTCAGAATTGCACGGTTAGTTCATGGATGATTGGTGCGATGAACTCCAGGAGGTGTTTAGAAATACTGAAGAGCAAGAGGAAGCAGCTGGACACTCTTTCATGGTCAGGACAGGTGAATTGTTTCACTTGGACAGACATCGCCGCCAGAATATCACCAAGGCCTGGCAAATGGGGTGCATGCTTATAGAGGGTCTCCTTAACCAACTCAGCTGATCAGCAGGCACTGTACCTGTGAGTGAGGGGCATCCTCACTTGTGTAGGGCAATGAGAGCCCCGCAATACTTTAGAGGCAAAGGCAGGGGAGACACAGAGGTTCTGGCAGCAGCGGGCTAGGGAGAAAAGAGCCCGTGCTGGGAATGGGTTCTTAAATTTTGTCTGTTGCCTCTGTATGTAGAGTGCAGGAATTTGGGGAGTGGGCACTCTTTCCATTCATTTTTTTGGTTCTGGTTCTGTTACTGTTGCTTTGGTGAAATAAAAAGGAGTTCTCAAGCAAGTGTGTATGCTTTAATGGGATGGTTGGTAAAGGCATGATTTGATTGTGGGGAGGAGAAGTAAGGCAAGCCTAAGCAGAAAACAAAGGTTGTTTAATATACATTGAGGTAGTGAAAAAGGACAAGGTGGTTTGGAATGGGGTGGGACTGGGGGAGGGGGTGATTGCTGGGGAATTAGAGCAATGCAAATTCCTGTCCCTGCAGCCATGTTTAGGTGCTAATGGGCTGTCTGCACTGAATTTAGGAGTTGATAGCAGCAGCTTAATGAATGGAGCTAAGGGGGGAAGGGGCAAGTAATGCACAGCCCAGGAAATAACAAGAAAACACAACAAATCCCTCCCCACCAGCCTTCACCACCTCTTTACAAAACAATCACATCTAACACAACAAACTCTGGTAGCTGGGATAATAAAAAATTGGGGATTGCATTAAGGGAACCCAGTATTCAAACAGCAATAAACAGGGCTAGAGGTAACATGATGCATAAGTCATAACCTACCAAATCTCCACCACTCTTCCCCACCTCCCCCTCCAAAAAGGACACGCAGCATAAAGTAATCACCATTCAAAGAAAAACTGAAATAGAAACCTTTATTTACAAAACAAATACAAACCTCAAATCTTTATTTACTAACCTTTATTTACAAACAGCTTATTAACGTCATAACATCTTCCACAAGAGAAAGATGCATAACTAAATACTAGAACACAGGAACATCATTTTAAAATGGATGATTCAGTTTAAATGCATGATTCATTATTAAGGCATTATTTAAATGCATGATTAATTAAAAAACTATCTTTCTAACTGGATGTGCTTGACTGAGAATTGCTGGATCACATGGCATACTTGTGTTCCAGACTCTGCTGTTCATGGGCAGGGGCAGGTGAAGGATGCCCAACCTGCCTCTCATGTTCCCTGCCAAAGAATCTGCCCGAGGCACGGCAGATCTGCCTCGCAATCTCATACAGACATATTTTGTAGTCTTGAATGATGCTCACCCATCTTTCCAAGAGAGCATCAGCAGCAAACTGCCTTGGTGCCCTGGGGTCCTCGGTGATAGCGTTGCAAGCAGAGCTGAAAGGCAAGCACTTTTAGAAACTGAGTGACAAATAGTGGAACACAGTAGGCGATGGTCAAAACTGTCCCTCCGCAATTGTCTTCAATGTGCCTCCCTGCTGTGTGTTTCCCTGTATCATCCTGCACTGACCACTATTTCCTAGTGGCAAGCACTGCACTGCCCTCCCTGGACTATTCCCACCCCTTGATCTTGCCTGCCACCATAAATGAAGTTGTCACTTCACTTGACACTGAGGTAAAGGGTTATAGCACATACTGCGTGTGGTTATCAAGCTCGGTGGTCTGTCCTCTTGTGATGAACCTGCTGAAGCACCTCCAGTAATGGCTTGAGTAGCCTGTAATGGTTGATATCATGCACAGGGGTGTCCTCATGCAGTGCTCTTGTGATCTCCCCACATGATTTTCACCATAGCATCTTAGCCCTGTTACAGCACTGGACTAGTGTTCTGGTGTGGCGCCACCGGCCATTCTCCTGGCAACATCTAGGTGTATGGGCTAGATGGCATGTGGGCTGCAGGCAAACTGGCTTACAACATCAGGGTCCCCCCAGCACCTGCACCAGACTCTTTGTTTCTGTGAATGTCCAGTTGGTTCTAGGCCTTTGCACTTTGGTCCTGCTTGTCCCCTGATTGCCAGGTATCTCGGATCAATAAGGGGCAGCCTGGGGGGCTCTGCTCAATTTATACATTTGAGGTACCAGGCCCAAGGGAAGTTAACCACCTTTCTACCCCTCTCCCAGCATGTGGGCAAAGTTAGGACAGCAGACACATGCAACTGTGGCAATCTTTGGTGCAGGGCATGGGGGGGGCATGGCTCAGCAGGGATCACCCCAAGGACAACCTGGGGAGGTGCACAATGCACCAACAGGTTGTTAGCTGATGGGGTTTCTCTGTAGGTTGAATGTTGCAGAGTTTTGGTGCCAGACAATGTCGCTGACCGGGGCTTGCCCCAGGATCAGGTGAGTGTGTATGGGGGATGGGGTTGAGAGACTAGATTGGGCAACCAGCACCTTGCACACGTGGGAAAAGTAAGCAGAAGCCAGTTGAACATGGGTGTTTGAGGGGTACAGTTTTAGGGAAAAATGTAGCAGAGACCGAACTCAGGGAGCGGATTTCAGGCTAATAAAACCCCAAAGGGAGACCCCCAGCTCAAACAGCAGAGAAGCCTTAATGTTGATACTGGATCTGACTGAAATCTGGGGGCTGGTGTAGTAAAAACCCAGGCACCGGTTTATTGAACCCCAGCACTATACAAGTGGAAGGCTTAATGCTGAGCCTGGCTCTGACTGAACCCCATGATTTGGGGTAATAAAAACCCAAGGATTGCATTAAGGGAGCCCGGCATTCAAACAACAAGAAGGCTTAACTGACGCCAGCCCTGACTGAACTCCAGTAGTCATATAATTAAAGAACCGAGGAGTGATTTATTTGAATAAATGAGACAAATAAACCACAGGCAGTCAAAAAATGATGTTTGAGGGATGCATGGTATTGCAGCAGCCCAGATGGGTTCAGCAGGGCTCACTCCTTGGTAAAACCATGGAGAGGGCACTTAATATGGGTGTTCGAGAGGTATGGGTTTTGGGGAAGCTGGGGCTGTGACAGAACATCGATTATTAGGTTTATGACCCCCAAATCACTGGCCCCGATGGAGCACATAACTTGGACCTCCAGCCCCCTGCATCTCCACGATGCCCCTATAAACTCCCCACCCCTTATCCTTGCTGGTACCCCTCACTCAGAATCCATAGCCCCCTGCAATGCATAGCAGAAAGAGTCTGTGGGTACAGGTGATACCTTTTATTAGACCAACCAAATAAGTACTTGAAAAAAAGTTGTTCTTTAATAAGCGTTGGGCCAAACACTTCTTCAAAAATTTTTTTTTTTTAAAAAAAAAGATGACAGAAATGAAATTAAAATGGTCAGAATTCTCTCATGTAAGGAAGAAGTCAGTCTTTGGAATGCAGTCACTGGGCTCTGGGGAAAATGGAAATTAGGCACTTGATCAGACAAGATCAGACAAATGCTTATTACCATGAGTCATCAGCAGGGATCCTGGTTTTCTCTGCTTAAAAATTGCAAATTCTCTGATTAAAAACCCAAAATACGTGATAAAAATTAAAGACCCCCCCCCATGCTGCTGGTGCCCCACACTTTCCCCCCTCACAGTCACAACAGCCCTCCTGATGCCCCTCACAACAGCTCCCCAGACCCATAGAAAGACACACAGGCACAGACATTGACACCCACCCCAGCAGGTAAGTGTGTGTGTGGGGAAGGAGCGGGGCAGGGCGGGGAAAAGGGAATGTGGTGGGGTTGTAGATCAAGAAGTGGGGGATTGTGCCCTGTGTCCACTTCCAGGAGCAGGGCCAGAGGGTGAGGGCAGGGGTGCCACTCTGTGGGCCACACACATGCTGGCTGGTCTGCTGCCACCACAATTCTGCCATTGCACCCTGTGCTACCACCCCAAGGCCACCTGCATTGATTTGTGGGAAAGCAGCACAGGGTGGTGGCAACCATCATGTGTGGGCCACATACTTGCCACCCGTTCAGGAGGTGAAGCAGGGGCTTGCATGCAGTGGCATGCCCCGCAACTGGCTGCATGGCTCTATGGTGGTGAGGGGTGGTGGCAGCTGGATGCAGGCTTGGGGGGCTTTGTGGGTGAGCACTGCCACCATGGAGCCATGCCCTTTGCCCCTGGATCCCAGAGGTAAGTGGGGCTTGGGGGCTGTGGGGCAGCGTGGGGGAAGATGGTTGGGGGCTGAAGGAGTGGGGGCCCCAGGCAGCACACCGCAGCTGGGAGCAGGGCCAGGGTGTCCCTCTGTGGGGGCTTTTGTGGGCAAGTGATGTGGGGCGCAGTGTGGTGGTGCCTGCCATGTGCGGGCCACACACATGCCGCTCAGCCACCTGCCTAGGGGAGGGGGAGGCTGGCATGCGGCCGGAGCACAGCTCCATGGCCAGCTCTGCAGCTGCGGTGAGGAATGCGGGGGTGGGGGCTCGCACGTGGCGGCTGCTGCCACTTACATGGAGAGTGTTGATGGCCACTGCCTACAAAACCTCCTGCAATGGCATGGTGTGGTGCAGGGTGGTTTTTGTGGGGATGGCTGCATGCTGCCTGGCCACCACCACGTTGCCAGTACTGTCTGGCGGCCAGCCGTGCAGCTCTGAGCATGGCTCCATGGCAGCAGCATGAGGCTTTGTAGGCAGTGGCTGTCACAGCTCTTCAGGTAAGCGGCAGCGGCCACCATGTGACCCCCCCCACCCCAAAATTCCTTGCCACAGCTGCAGAGTCGCCCACAGAGCTATGCTCCAGCCACATGCCAGCCTCCCTCTTCCCCTCCCCTGAGTAGGCAGCTGGGTGGCATATGTGTGCCTGCACATAGCGAGCTCCACCACACTGCATCCTGCATTGCTTGCCTACGAAGCCCTGTCCTCACCCCCTGGGTCCGCTTCACCTGGAGCTGGCAGCACCCCCCCACTCCCTCAGCCCCCAACCATCTTCCCCAGTCCTGCCCCAAAGCCCCACTTACCTCTATGCTTCAGGTGCAAAGGATGAGTCCAAGCCTGAGCCCAGCCTTGGCCGCCTCAGAGGCTCAGGCCCTGTCCTCCCCACTCTCTCTCCCCCTCTGGGCAGGGCTGGGGGTTTTCTACCCTTTCTACAATTGGCTCTTGCAGGCTGGAGCTGTGCCAGCCTGCAAGAGCTCTTTGCAAAAGCAGAGAATCCACAGATTTGTCTGCTAAAAAGGGAAATCCATGTTTTCTCCAATAAAAACAGGAAATCTGTAGTCTTCTCTGTTTTTCCATGGGAAACGGAAAACCTGGATCCTTGGTCATCAGATGGGAAGGTGTGGTACGTAGTGAAACTGGGTGGACATAGGGGCTAAGTACACAAAAATGCAGTGACATCTGATGGACAAAAGGGCCTCACTACAGGTCATTCAGTGATTTCAGTGTAGACGTGACTGTTTCTTTCCTATTGGTGGCATGGCAAACAAAAGTACCTTGGGATGTGTTTTAGGCTGCAACAACACAAACTCATTTAAATTGTTAGAAACTGAAGTACATGTAAACCGTGATGCTATTAGGCCATACAAATGGGTAAATATGATCACATTTAATCGATAACAGTGTAATGTGTACAAATACCCAGAAATTTCAAATAGGAATCCCTAGTGGCAAAGACATTCTGACCTGCTGTGGTCTTTCTGAGTCCTTTGCAACCGAATTACTCTATTTTTTTCCATAGTCAAAAACTGAGAAACATCTAAGAGGTGGTATTTTCTGAGGGGTGTCTTTAGTCTAACAAGGAGTTTCTTGAGTCTAAAAGGTTTGAGAACCACAGACTTAAAAAGACCATGCTCTGTTTTGTTATTTTCTAAGTACTGTCCCTAACAACGGTGTTCTCAAGAATGACATCAGAGGCCAGATCCAGACATGCTGGCACATGTGGTTTGTGGTGCCACAGGCCACATGTGTTGCATGTTAAATTGTGCACAGGACTGCTAGTCTGCAGGGCTGGTGCAAAGTTTGCTACTGCAGTTTCCTAGAAGCAAAAAAAAAAAAAAAAAACCTTAGGAAAAAAAATGGTGCAAAATGTGGAGATGGGGGAGCACTCAGTCCAAATGTACTGCTCTCCAGCTGGCTGGGTACCGGGTGCCTCAGCATGGGGGCTACCTATCACCTACCCCTGCACTGAGGCACCCTGGACCCCAACCAGCTCCTCCTGCAGCACATGGAGCAGTGGGACAATGTGTCCTACTGCAAAGTGCACAAGCAGGATGTGCACTACAGCACAAAGTAGCAGCACAAATTTGTGTTGCTACTATTTGTGCTTTTGCAAATGCATGCCCCTGCGCATGTGGATGAGGCTAGAGTGAGAAAAGACTGATTAACAAAGGATGCATATATGTAAGTGGCATTCCCTCCCCAGTTCATTTGTCCACTGTGCTTTGAGAAATGTGCTTCCAGGGGCAAAGCTTTCAGAGGACTAGGGAGTTTGTGGGTAGTCACTGGGAGATTATAATAGGAACAAGCTAAGAGAGTTAAACGCTCCTTAGCTTTACAGCCACAGTCTTTTTATTTCACTGTTACTAAAATTTAGAATCAATCATTTAAAACTTTGGTCAGAGAACTCCAAAAGTTTCTCTAACATATGGACCTGTCATTGCACTATTTAATTGATACTCTTACGCTAATCAGTATTTTGGCATGTGGCCACCACAAAGTAAGTGAGTCTCCAGAGGTAAATGAAAAAACAATGGATTCAAAAAATGCTTGGCAGACTTTGTTGCCATATTCCAATTAAAAAAAAAAAATCTGTGGAACATCAAACATAGTTATAATTTGGCACACCAAATGGACAGCTACTGCTAAAACCCATTACATGACCTCCTGGAGAGGCAAGGTTTTTTTTAATAATAAGGTAGACATTTTGATGTCCTCTTTCACAGAATGGTCAATTGGCCTGGTAAGACTTCACACCTCTGTTGTTTTCACATGTGCACGTGCCCTTTTTTGCAAGCAGTAACTAAAAGTGCCTGTAGATATGTGAGCAGGCTGCTCTGACATACTGTAATCACAGTGCGTCAGAGCAGATTCTATTACGTGTTAATTAGCACACTCCAGTCAGCCTCCATGTCTCACGTATCAGCATCTCTGTGCTTCAAAATGGCTTTAGATAAAGTGTTCCAGTAGCCTTTTTGAAGCGTGGGGATGCTGATATACAAGATGCTCTGGGCACTTTAATTACAGTGGCTTTTATAGATGCTCTAATTAACGCACCCCCCCCCCTCCCCACTCCACACACACATACTCCTGGAGCATATGTGTAAATGTCCTAACATACAGTCAACTTCATTGTTTCATTGATGAAGCTGGCTCAGTTTTTTTGCACTTTCATGTAGACATGATGTAGATTAAGGGACTGTAAACTCCTCTGTGCATTATTTTGATGATTTGTAACAATCACATAACTCTTGTAAGTGCAATATTTGTTTTTTTTCCTGATGTATTTTAGTTTTCTGCCATATATGACTTTTTGTGTGTTTAGTCTTTATTATGCAATAGAACACAAAGGTATTTGATGTTACTACAATACAGATGTGCAACAACTGGCTGATCATCCCAAGCTATACAACAAATGAGAAGGTTAGTAAAACTGCATATTAAACCAGATTTAAATGGTGCCTACTCTTGGCCAAAGTATTTATTACTTTAAAAAAAAAATCCCAGTAGTAGTAATTTGCACCTAAGTTTCAGTAAGGTAAGGAACTTTAAAAAGATTTTACAAGTATTTAGTTTGGCAAGATTATATGCACAGAAATTATTTATAAAAATTATAGTAGCCTTAATCAACCTCACTCACAATGAAACAGTGCAATATAACCTAGGGAAAAATGTTAATACAGAAGAAAACTATAACTAGGCAAAAACTGCTTTTTTCATAGCATTCTCTGATGGCAGAGAAAGGTTAATTCTTTGCACAATGAAGTTAGCAGACTCAGTGTTGTGTTTCTCATCTCTTTTTCACAAGAAAGATATGTGCAATTGGAGAAAGTTCAGAGGAAAACAGTACAAATTGCTAGGGCAGCTTTTCTCAAACTTTTGAGAAAGCTGAATTCCTCATTGGGAAAATAAAATTGATCACAAAACTTCTTAGATCTACTGTCTTGTTGAGTCAGCTTGAGAAGAGGAATCAATCAGAATTGATTTTGTAGCTCTCCATTACACAGTCAGTTCAGTTCTTTCTTACATACTTTGATAGGCAGTAAAATATTTGACATGTCAAATTTCCTCACTGGCAGCTGAATTAACATGTGCAGAAATGAATGCAGAACTTCACATCTTCGAGCTGGTTCTTAGGACTCGGACAAATATTGTTCCATTATTTAAAACTGAATTACATTGTCAAGGTTTTCTTGGCAACCGTAACAGCCAGGCACTTATTTTTCAAAAATGAAACTCAATGCCCTGGTGAATAACCAATAGGCCTACTGTTCTCCTATATCCAGTTATGTCTCTGCACCCCAGAAGGGCACATTCCCATATTGTGAAATGCTGGAGTAGGAGGCTGAAGAAAATGATTTGTGAGCAATGATTAAGGGTGTTAAAACATGTATAATGTGTAATTTGAGTAAGTTACTACTACCTGGGGGACATGGTAATGATCTACATGTATCTCAAACATCAAGCAGAGAAATGAATTATTTAGTATAATAAACTAGTGATATTTGACTACATTATAGGAAATCACTGTGATGAGAACCACTTATTCACACTTTAAAGGGCTATAGCCAGAACTGGATTAAATGTTTCAGGTAATAACAAGTTAACCAAAAATGCAGTTTTGTGGTAACAGGAAGCAATTTCAAATTTGGGTTGACTTCAGTCTGTGGTATAATAGTACAAAGCAAAACAATTTAAAGAATGGAAAATCTTTTCAGAAAAGTCAAAACTTTTAATTTTATATTTTAATATGAAGCATCTTGATTTTCCATTTCTAAACACAAAAGCTTTTGCTGGTATTTTCCAAGGAAAAGGAAGCCTCCTTCCCCTCCCACTTGAAGCTGACAGGGCACATCTATATGAGATGTTTACTATATAGTAGTCTAATAGCACTGCACAATAGCGTGCCAGTCAAAAACTCTGCTAATACACTACTGCGCAAAGTTATGAGGCTACTGCACAGTAAGCATCACAAAAAACTGCGCTGGCACTACTGCATAGTAACTGAACTTATTATACATTTAGTTAGTATTTTATTAAGCAAGCACTAAACTAAATGCACAATAACTACTGTGCATTAATGAATGTGTAGATGCATCCACAAAGTGTGGACAGAGCTCTTACCCTGGCCATAACAGAGCATCCAAAATTCTATAAGAAGAGAGACCTGGGTAAGACAAGCGTGTAGAGCTCAGAGCTGGAGTCTATAAAACAACATATGGAGATGCATGTAATATAGCAAAGTTATAAGCCAAGACAATGGCTGCTATTTGGAAAAAGATGCAAGAATTGCAAAGGATTATATGATTGCAAGAGTTTCCATGTGCCAGCAAACTGCACGGCATAGATGAAGAAAATGACAACTGTTAGTTAGCTCAGGGAAAAAGTACCCGTATCTGAGTTATAAACTTGTCAAGCCTTTCTCTGATCAAGAAGATGCAGTCACTCAAATGACAATAGACTTGGCACTGACAGAATACAAAAGCAGACATTTGCTTTACCTTGAAGAGACAGCCATTGGGCCAGCGCAATGGAGACAACATGCTTATTCTTACAAATCATGAGATTAACAAACATTGATAAAATCTTCAAAATGATGAACTAGACTTTAAACACCTACACACATGGCTGAATTAGAATCCATTGAAATCAATAAAAATCTTTTTACTAACTTCAGAAGGCTTCAGATCAAATCCAGTCCACCACATTTGTTTTGTGCTGCAATATGCATTGGATCCATATTGTCGTGTCTAACATTTAACGCAATGCTTGTATCACAGTGCTCTCAGCAGATTTATTTATTTGACAAGCGGCGTATGCTAGATCAAATTTTCTTAGAATAAAAGCCTTGAAGAAAAATTAAACTACTATTTCTCAGAAAGGATTTAAGAGGTGTGCTGCTCAGTAATTACTCAGAACCGAGAAGTCTGACAAGTCTCTGCTTCATTCATTGTCTGAGTTCAACCAATCAGCATTTTTAATTTCTGCAAAACACTTGCTCCAACTGACTTTCTCCAGTGCCTCTAAAACATAAAGTTCCCTATAGTAGGGTTTATTCAGCTGTTTTCTACTGGCCCTAGTATTGTCCAATAGAGTAAAAAATGACTTGGATTTGAATGACATTAACATTATTAACAATGTAGATGGCACTAGAGCAGGTAGGTAGTACACACTTCAGAAGCCAGGACTAGGATTTGAAAAGACCATAATATATTGCAAAATATGTTCAAAATCAACAGACAATATTTAATATGAGCCAGTGTAAAGTATTGCACTTAGGCAAGAACAATTGTGCCAGTCCTGCAGCCCCTGAAACTGGCACAAGAAGCAAGGGAGGGTTCCCACTATATATAGAAAATCATAGGGGTTAAGTCACAAGCCAACAGGCCAATGGACAGGAACAGGTAAAGAGACATCAACACTGTAGTAACATATACTCAGCACCTTAATTTCTCCCCCTACACACCTCCAGAGGTGTCCCCAAACAAACCTTTAGGGTTGTCCCTAGAGTGCTTATACAGCATCCTGCAGCTGCCCCCAACTCTGAGTCCAGTTCCTTAAGCCCACAGTCCTAGCTATGGGCAACTGGTGCCACCTTGGTCAGGGTGGGCACATGCCCCCTAGTGACCAGTCAGCAACCAGCAGGGGGTCTCCCAGTGACCAATCTTGCTGACTGGGGGGAGTGCTTCATGGCCAATTTCACTGACAGAGGGTCCTCCCATGGCCGGTGTTTCCGGAAGTGACTGTGGCTGCTTCTGGGAGTGCTATGGTGCTCCCACTCCCCGGCTGGCACTCACGGGGCGGGGCACCAGTGCTCCTGCATGCCCCCATGCCTGTCGCCGAAGCGGCGAGTGCAGCCTATCAAGGGTACTTTGAGAGGGTGCACGTACACCCTTGCGCACCCCCTATACATTGCCACTGGTCCTGGCTGACCCAGACAGTGAGATCTCCAGCTCCACCTTGCACTCCTCTGTATAGGGGTGGCTAGGTTCATAGGCAATGTGTAAGGGAGGTTATAGAGGGTCATGTGCCCCCTGACAGGGCCACCGCTGATGCCGCCACTGGCACCTGTGGGAGCTCACTAGCTCCACCCCTGCTGCCAATACCAACGGCAGCACCTGCAGGAGCTCGCCAGTTCCATCCCCACTGCTGAAGCTGATGGTGGCACCTGCGGGTGTCGCCCAGACTTGGGAGGCACCAGTCACCTCTGACCAGGTTGTATGTGCACGCTGTTCTTTCTTTCCCTTACTACAGCCTGGCGCTTCCTCTTCCTTTTTCTCTTGCCCCCCTCCCACCTCAGCCTCTGGGCATTTTGGGGAGTTGTAGTCCACATTAACAGTCAGCAGAATTTTGCAGACTGCCACCTGGTTCCACCTCCCATTACATTACACTCACACTACACCATCAAGTGTACACATACAAGATAGGGAATGTCTGGCTAAGCTGTGCTACTGCAGAAAAGGACTATTGTGACCCACAAATTGAATGTATTATCATAGCAAAAGGGCTAATAGCATTCTAGGTTGTGCTAGCAGGAGTGTTTCATGATTCCTCCACACTTTTCAGCACCTGGAGTACTCTGTCCAGGTTTGAGCAGGTAACAGCAACAAAAAAAAGAGAGATCTAGAAAGTATGATATATGTGAAAGGGCTTGAAAAACTGGGAGAAGAGTAATCTAGAAAAGAGATGATTAAGGAGGGATTTGACCAAAAAGTTTATTATACAGAGGGTGCTGATCAGGTGTTTTCTACTTTCACAGGGAACAGGACAAGATGTAATAGTGTTAAATTGCAGCAAGGAAGAGGGAGGTTAGGTTAAGGAGGGACTTTCTAAAAACAAGGATGGTTAAACACTGGAATGAATAAAGTAGACATGATACAGTAGATCTGTTTTGGAAGTGTTTAAGTGCAGGTTTGACGAACATTTGTCTGTGGAGGTTTAGATAGGGATTATTTAGCCTACAACAGGGAGTTGGAGTAGATGACCTCTTGAGGTCCCGTCTAACCTTAAATTTTCTTTAATTCTGTATAATCATCTCTTTTCTGTAGTCAGTGGTGCTGTTAGTCTCTATGATAAATGTTGGCTAATTTTAATATCATTATGTTGTAGATATAAAGGGAATTTTCTTCTAGTAGCAGTGTAATTCTGATTTAATTACATTTGGGCAAGGGAGGGTCCTACCAATACTGCCAGTGATGCAGCTAGTCTAAAAGACTGGTTGCTGTTTAAGTGCAGTATGTGTTTATGCAATGAACTCTATGGGTGCTTTCAAACATTGTCTATGCCAACAAAAAGAGGTATTTTCTTTTGAATTTTACAAGCATAAATATTTGAATAGCAGCAAAAACTAATTCATGATGGAAAAAAGACACTGAAAAGAGGTGCTCTATCATATTTGGAATTTGGATTGGTTTCTTAATAATCATCTTTAATATAAGACATATACATCCTATGGTGGCATCCAGATAAGTGTGGCCTTGCTTTATGTGGCACTGCAGACATTCAGTTGTTCTCTGCACTGCAAGGGAGCAATGTGGAGGGTTTTTTTGATCCCTGGATATCCAGATAGCAAAAAAGATGGAGTGGTTCACATGGTGGCAGCGTGTGCTTCCCAAGCCATCTAGAGCTACACTCTGCTTCTGGCCAGGCTCCATGGGGAGGATAGCTACTGCTGCAAGCCTGGGAGGCCCCCAGGTAAGGCTGCTCAGAGCAGCCCAGTGCTGGCCCCAGTCTCTCCTACCCAACCCAGGGTAACTTGCCACACATCTGAACACAAGTGGCACAGACATTCCCTGAGGACAGCTGGTGGCGGCACAAGGGAACCAAACATCCCTGGGGAACCAAATATCTACGTACATCTAGATGCAGTCTGTGTGTTGAAATGTATTTTATTTGTTATAACCACATCAAGGCAAAGCAGAAGAAGCTAATGTGAGCTAAGAGAACTAGGAGAGTCTGAATCTCACTGACTTCAGTCCTCAGGGAGTTGGTATGAACTTTTTTTTCAGATTTGTTTTATGTGAATATTTTCCTCTGGAAATCAACAAAACCCCAGGCATTACAGAAAAAGAGCTAGGAATAATATTTAAGTTTGAGTTAAAACAGAACATGAACTATACAGAGTTTGTACAACCCCTTCCCAGCAGCCCAATACATTGGCCAAAGTTCATTCAAAGTTTAGTCCACATCCATTTAGAATTTGGACTAGGTGAGTTGAAAGTTTCATAGGCCTGAGTGAATATTTTGATTAACTTAACCTAAGTTTCAGGTTTCTTGATATACCCCAAACCAGGATTACATTGCTGTAATAAACCCTCTTATAATTCACTATGGATTTTTTTTATTTACTTGAGAACACACAGAACTGCAAAAGTCCCCTCTCTGCCCCCCATGGACATCTGTCTATAAGTCTCTGATTTAAACTAAACCCATTTTTGGAGGTTTCTGATGTATTTATGTTTCTAAGATGTAATGGAAAATGTATGTGCGTTATTAAAGAATTTTAACTACTTCTATAACCACAGTTTCATTATCTCACATTTCCTGTAACATTTAAAACTGTAACTGGAATCCAGTGTTTCCCATGCTAAATTTAATTTAGAGTATAGGCTAATGGAAATATGGTTTAGTTAAGCCAAAGACTGCATGGATATTTCTAGATCTAAATATTTCAAGGGGGCTATAGATTGCATAGAGAAGTTTATGCAGCCTGTTGAGGAGGCGCTGTAATTATGATGCTTTACACAAATATTCTTGAATATTCCATTTTTGGGATCCTCCTGAAGTTATTTGCTATTTACAAGAGCTTGTCACCATTTCTTGTTAAAAGAAGAGGATTTCATTGTTTTCATAGATTTCATAAACAGTAGGGCTGGAAGGGACCTCGGAAGATCGAGTCCAGCTCCCTGCCCAAAGGGCAGGAAGTCATAGGATCCCAGCAAGATAAGCATCCAATTTACTCTTGAAGGTGTTCAATGTAGGTGCTTGTACCACCTCCGATGGTAGGCTGTTCCAGACCTTGGGGGTTCGGACAGTAAAGAAATTCTTCCTTATGTACAGCCTGAAATGGTCTTGCAGTAGGTTATAACCATTCAACCTTGTCATCCCTTGGGGCACTCTGGTGAACAAATGTTCCCTCAGATATTGGTGGTCACCCCGATAAACTTATACGTGGCCATCAGATCACCCCTGAGCCTGCGCTTTTCCAGGCTAAAGAGTCCCATGGCTCTCAGCCTGTCATTGTAAGGTCTCTTTTCCTGACCTTTGATCATGCATGTGGCTCTTCTCTGGACTTTCTCAAGCTTCTCCACATCCTTTTTTGAATTGTGGAGCCCAAAACTGGACGCAGTACTCCAGCTGCGGCCTCACCAAGGCCAAGTACAAGAGGAGAATGATGTCCCGGGATTTGCTTGAGAAGCATCTATGGATGCAAGCCAGCATTTTGGTCACTTTATTAGCCGCAGCATTGCAATACAGGCTCATGTTCATCTTGTGGTCAATGATGACTCCCAAGTCTCTTTCTTCTGTAGTGCTAGCCAGTGTAGAACTACCGAGCCTATAAGGATGCTGCAGGTTTTTCCTCTCAAGGTGGAGAACCTTGCATTTTCCAGTGTTAAAGACCATCAGGTTCTCATCCGCCCATTTTCTGAGCCTGTCCAGGTCAGTTTGGATTGCTCCCCTGTCTTCTGGTGTGGATACTTTGCCCCAAAGTTTGGTGTCATCGGCGAACTTGGCCAGCCTGCTTCTGACTCCAGTGTTCGCATCATTAATGAAGATGTTGAACAATATGGGTCCAAAGACAGAGCCTTGGGGGACCCCACTGGTCACAGAGCACCATGATGATTGACTTCCGTCAGTTACCACCCTCTGGGTCCAACCACGGAGCCAGTTTCCCAGACAGCGGATCGTGGTGAACCCAAGGCTACAACTGGCCAGTTTCATCAAGAGGTGATCATGGGATACCAGATAGAAGGCTTTTTTGAAGTCAAGATATATGACATCAATCTCTTTTCCCTTGTCCAGGAGATAGGTCACCTGGTCATAGAAGGAAATGAGATTGGTCAAGCAAGACCTACCCGCAACAAACCCATCCTGGCTGTCCCTCAGGATGTTGGCATCGTCCAGTCCATTAAGGATGACTGCTTTAATAAACTTTTCTAAGATCTTCCTCAGGATAGTCAGGCTGATGGGCCTATAGTTGCCGGATCCACTTTCCTTCCTTTCTTGAAGATAGGCATCACTTTGGCCTTCTTCCAGTCTTTGGGCACTACACCAGAGTGCCAGGAGTTCTCAAAGATTTGTGTCAGAAGCTGGGCTGTGATGCTCGCCAACTCCTTGACTACCCTGGGATGTAGATTGTCAGGGCCAGCTGACTTGAAGGTATCCAGCCTCTCAAGGTGTTCCTTCACGAGGTTAGCATTGATGGAGGGCAAGGGATCTCCCTCACCCGGACCTCCCTGTCCCATAGTGGGCATGGGCATCCCATGAGGACTGATGGAAGACCAATGCAAAGTACCCATTTAATAGGTTGGCTTTTTCCTGGGCGTCAGTTGTCAGTTGTCCCATCTGGTTCAGCAGGGGTCCAACGTTGCCCTTGCTTTTCCTTTGAAGATGTGAACTGTCTGAATCTTTCTAAACCAAATCTAGTGCTAATGAACTGTAATAGAAGCCTTGAAACAAAAACAAGGCTCACCGTTTCTCAGATTTGACATTATAGAAGATTAATCATGTCAGATGATGTGCACGCAAAATTTCCCTAGTAATCAGATCCTAGTTGTCCACAAAACAATCTCCTCCTGCCTTTGAGACTCCCAGGCATCATCAATGAATTGACTGATTGATAGATACACCATAGATAAACCTGCAAATAATTTCAGCGTGATTAACCTCAAAGACTGTTAAGCAATCAGAGTTTTAACCATTCCTAACTGAGCCCCCCAAAATAGTTCTCAGTATGTTTCCTGTTTTGCTATATATTTTTTAGGTACATAATGTATCAGTTTTGTCCAACTCTATTTTTTCTGCTTCTCCATTTTATTAAGAAGTTTTTATCTCTGTTGTTGTGATTGTTGGATGAGATTAGATGCAGGAATTACCTACTAGTTTCACAGGGAAAGAGTGGTCTTGATAGGAACAAAACAGAGTTGAGGAAGAGTAAAGCAGCTTATCATGTTCATATATTTAGGATTTAAATTGAGAATTCCTATTTGTGAGCTTGTTTCAAAATAGTCTAGTTGTATCTCACTGAGCTTTTTGTTAGATTCCATGATGCATAAAATAAAATAGTCATTTCTTCAAGGATATAAGAAAAATCCACTGAGGTAAGACAGAAAATAAGTAGGATTCTTCTACAGCAGTAGTTCTCAAACTATGAGGCATGCCTCCCTGGTGAGGCATGGCATCATGTTAAGGGAAGTGCGAGTGTGAGTCTTTTTTCTCGTTTGAGGTAAGTTGGCTGAGTTGAAAAAAATGTATATATTTAAAATGTATTATACTTTAAAATAACTAAAAATAAAATAATGCAAAAACTGTGTTTAATATACTAATGTTACCTAGCATCTGTGACATGTCAAACATACGTTGCATCGTATTTTGTAAGTAAACTTACAAACCTAAGCAGCACACTTAATGAGAAACAGTTTAAATGAGAAATGGATCATTTTGAGACAAAGGGAGAAAAGTGTACAAACCATGTCAAAGAGAATGCAGGCAGCAGCAGAGGTTTTAGCAAAATGTAAAGGTCAAAAATATGACAAAACATATTTAAAGGTTGGTTTTACATGGAGTGGGTCCAGCGATGCACCAAGACCTCAATGTGTACTGGCAAATGACAGTATGTGGCCCCACAAGCTATGATGGCATTTTAAAACAAGACACCCTACCTTAGTATCTAAACCTGTAGATTTTTTTTCAGAGGAAGCTCAATGAGTTAACAGGACAAAAAACATTGCTGAAATGTACAGCACTGCTAACACGAAGGTTGCTGAGGCTTCTTACCACATGTCTTTGTGCATTGCCAAAGCAGGCAAGGCTTATAACATAGGTGAGAAACTACGAATTTCAGCTGCAAAGGATATGTGCTCGGTGATGATAGGACAGAATGCAGCATTACAGCTTCTAGATGTGATCCTGCTTTCAAATGACACAGTTTCACACTGTATTGCAGAGATGGCCACTGATGTAAAAGAGCAGCTCTTAACAAGTGTTCATCGCTGCCCATATTATTCCATTCAGATAGATGAGTCTACTGATATATTAAATGCTCACGGCTACTGGTTTATATCGGTTTTGCTATACCAACCAAATTAAAGGAGGAATTTCTGTTACACTCCCCACACAAGCATCTGCTGAAGAGCTTTTAAAACCGTTAAATATTTTGTCCAAGACACAGGCCTTGATTAGGGATGTTGTTTTGGAATTTGCAATTACAGAGTATGGTCTGTAACAGGATGGCATAGTGGGCTTTTGACAATGGTAGAAGAAGTGGCTTCCCAACAGTGACCTGGAATCACTGTATGATCCACAGACAGGCACTGGGTACTAAGATGCCAGTGGAGCTCAGAGTTGTTTTTTTAGTTGCAGTAAAAGCTGTAAACTTTATAAAGTTGCACCCAGTTAATTCAAGAATTTTTGGCATTTTATGCAAAGAGATAGGGACAAACTTCACATAGTTCTTGCTACACGCAGAAGTCTGTTAGCTGCCTAGGGGCAAGGTACTGGCAAGACTATGTGAACTATGTGATTAAGCCCTTATTTTTCTTGCCAGTTATAACTCCCCACTTCCACAGTATTTCAGTGACACTTGAAGGATATTGTACAACAATCTGGTGATTTGTCAGTTGACAATATCCAGGATGTAATTGTTCAGCACTTAGGGGGTCTGCAGAAGCAATCTTGGGAATATTTTCCTGAAGTGGGCAAACCCAAATGTAATTAGTGAACCAGGAACCCATTTACCTTTAAGCACTCCCCACAGATATATGGTCTTCAAAAGAAGAGGAAAGCCTTATCAACCTGTCAAGTGACCAGGAACTGCAGCACAAATTTTCACAAATGCCAGCTGCAGACTTTTGGTTATTGGTGGGAACTGAGTTTCCTGAGTTAACACACCAGGCTCTCTTTTTCTTCCACCTACCTATCTGAGTCAGACTTCTTGGCATTACCTACAATCAAAGAAAAGTGTAGGTCCCACCTTTCTGTTGAAGATGACTTATATCTCTTGCCATCAGCATCCCAGGATCTTATAGCTGCGCCTCCAGAAATGTAATATACCTCATCCAATGCACCAAATGCCCTGATGGAAAATATGTAGGAGAGACCAAACAACAACTGTGCACCAGAATGACTGCACACTGGAAATCTATCAAAGACAGAAACACCCAATTACCTGTGGGGGCACATTTCTCACAGGAGGGCCACTTTCTCTCCAATCTCTCAGTCCTGATCCTCAAGGGAAACTTACTCAACACTTCCCAGAGACAAGCCTATGAACTCCACTTTATCAACCTCCTGGATACTAGAGATGATGGACTAAATATAGACATTGGATTTTTGACACATTATAATCTGCCTGGCAACTGACTCCCCAGCCCAGCCTCTGGCTTCTTTACTTTTCATTCCATCCAGGAAGAGCGCACACCAACTGCAGAGACTTCCTTAGCCTGACAAAGGGTTTTTGAACCCAAAAGCTTGCTTAATAACTATTCTCCAACTATTTGGGTTGGTCTAATAAAAGATATCAAATTCACACAAGGAACCTTGTCTGCCTATGTCCTTAGACCAATATGGCTACAACCTACTCCCCTGTTACATCCGTTCAGGCATTTATACAAATACTCTGGGAGAGGCCAGGGAGAGGTAGGAAGGGGCGGGAGGGGAGAGGAGAGACTTTAATTAGACTAAGCCAGTCTAATTAAAGTTCCCAGAGTGTCATGTTTATCAGCATCCCCATACTGAAAAATGGTGGTGGTGCTTTAACTAAAGCTTGTTCGACAAGCTTTAGTTAAAGTGCTCCTGTAGTCATTTTTCAGCATAGGGATGCTGATACACATGACATTGGATTCTGTTGGAGCATGGTAATTACCACGCTCCAGCAGACTCAAGTAATCGAGTCTACTCTGATGCACTGTAATTACAGTGCATTGGAGAAGCCTCATTGCATGTGTATAGGACTTTTCTATACTGCAACCCTAAATTCCTTTAATTTGTGCAGTGAGGAAACAAACATACCCCTCCCATTGATAATGTAGGGCTGATGGATTTTATTTTGAATTAACATATTGTTTGCTATCATGTTTCCTAAAATGTTTAAGTGAAGTTTTAACTTAACTGCTTCCATTTATACTGCCCTTGAACTTAAAATGAATAATTTTGAAGCTCTAGCTAATCTTTATTGATCAAATCCCATCAACTTTTTTATTTGTTTTACTTACTATTTTCAATTTGTTGTATTGTTTTAGCAAACTATGGGGGGGCACAGTCATTTTTTCATAGCTAAGTGGGGCTTATTATGACAAAGTTTGAGAACGCCTCTTCTAGAGCACTGGGGCTTGAACTATTTGTACCCCATCTGAAGTCAACATTTATTAATATGTTATATAGCCAGTCAGAAGAGATATACAGGAGTCATTTTACTCATCACTGGGCACATCTACACATGCCCCTGGCTGTGCAATTGGTACTGCACCATCATTTAGTACTTGCTTTCTGCTGGAGTATGGCAATTACCACACTCCAGCAGCCTCCTACATCTTGTGTGTCAGTGTCTTCATGATTAAAAGTGGTGGCTGGGGTGCTTCAACTAAAGCTTATTGAATGAGTTTTGTTCAAGCACCTCTGCTGCCATTTTTAAGTGCTGGGATGCTAATGTACGAGACGTAGCAGTGTTGGAGTCACTCTAATTAAAGCACTACCCCCTCCCATCCCAAGCCTTTATAAAGTGCCCATAGAGCTGGTTAACTAGTTCATTCATCTGTCCATTGATGATTTTTTGAGTAATTATGTACCAGTAGGACTGTGCAAAGTTTCAGTTCGTGATTTAATTTGGTGGAGATTCAGTCTGATTTGGTGGCCAAATCTCCAAATCCAAATTGAATCAGAGGACCTTTTAATCTTTCTGAATTGATTCAGAACCCTCTGAATTGATTCGGAAAGATTTGGACAGATTCAGCAATTCGGACATAGAGGCAGCTTTTTTTTTAGAGAGGGCTCATGATCGCTGTGGTGCTGGGACACATGAAGCATCCTACAGAAGCTCAGGGGGCTTCCCAGTGTGCTTGGCAGCAGACCAAGCACTTCTGGGTCCACTGGGGAGCATGCTGAGGGGCCCAGCTGCAGCCCCCCCCCCCAGCTTGGTGACTGTTGCCTCCTGGGTCAGAGGGGGCACCTGGGGTCCCCCTGTGGCTGATCGCCAAGCTGGGTGGGGGCACAGGGGACCCCCCCAGTGTGCTCCCCAGCAGACCCTGAATTGCCCTGAATTGAACTGGAAGTACTTCCGGTCCACTTTCAGGTTTGCTGCCAAGCATGCTGGAGAGCCCCCCGTGCTCCTGTGGCACGCTCCATCCACCCCAGCACCACAGTAATCTCAAGCCGCGCTGCTACCCTAAGGTATGTAGAAAAAAACTTTTAAAGCTGTATCTGTGTCCTAATAGCTGATTTTCTGAATCAGCATTGAATCATCAGATTTGGATTCAGCCAAATCAAATCAGGGACAGTGATCTGAATCAATGGATCAAATTACTGTCCCTGATTCAGGCTGAATCTGAATCCAAATTGAATAGGGCCCATTCTGCACACCCCTATGTACCAGGTCTGAAAAATCTATAGTTTAGAAAAGGAGAAGTCCCAACTTTTGACAAAAAGTCAGTAGCGCCTTAGGGAAATATGGAAAAAAAATCAGAGTATTCCCAATGCAAGAATTTGTTGCTTGCAATGCTTTTTATATAAAATCTTTCTCCTGAATATTTAAGCTTTAGTATAATCCATGTTACAAATATAATAACTTCCCTTGTTACTTTACTGTGCTGGCTCTAATAGTTATTATTTACTGAAAGATATTGCATGTTTATCTCATGTTTCATTATCTCCCTAAGTGGAGGGAATAGCTACAGCATTTCAAATGGTAACCATTAATATTATTTACTAAGTGTAAATCAGTTGAGCTGAGGACCCGATCCAAAGCCCATTGGGCACATCCAGATAAGCTCAAATGTGCATTCCCCAGGGACAACGAGCAGCAACACAAATTGCTTGCTTGCTACAAGTTTCCTAATTTGCTGTCCTTTCCTAATTTTCTAGTTGTGCCCAAGGAATGCCCCTGCATGCACGCTTTGGCACACAGCAAGTTGCCCCTGGTGAGGTAGGAGAGGCATGTACCATTGTGATATGTCCTTGGAGAATGTGTGTTCCAGCTCACCTGGAAAGCCTTATTTACTTAAATGATCTTTTAATCAGGTCCTTGGTGCTTTAAACAAAACAAAACAACAAAAATCCAAACAAAACCAGGGTCTTTCCTCCAAACCATTACCAGTCTCATTTTAGATGTTATAATAAAATTACAAGCCTTTTGAACACTGGCTAGAATGAACTGAAGTTTATTTATTGTCCCTAGTCACATGATCTTGGCCAGAAATACTAACTCAAAATCCCTGTCACACAGTGGAAATCATTGCCCAATGATGCCAATGGATAATGTAATACATGATGCAACACGGAGAGAAAGGAAGGAAGCACAAGGATTTCTCAGCTTTGCTATGTGCACTTTGCAGCAATTTTATTGCAGTTATTTTTTTGTGAAATGGTAAATTGATTACCATTTTAATTCACTGTTGGTATATGCTGATATTTTTAAAGTTGGGATTGCTGTGGCTTTGTTTATTATTATGCAGATATATGTTGACCTTAATCTTTTTTTTCCCCTTCCATGGTTAACAGACTCCACCTCCTGCTCACCTCTTGTAGATGTCTTTTATGGATGACCTGGTTCTTCTGTTGGTTCAGACAGTGCTCTTTGGAAAGTTTGAATAAAAGCAGCTTGGAACATCTAGCCTTGTTTGCCTCCTAAAAGTGATGTTATCTAAGACTTGGCAGCAGTAGCTCAGAGATAAATCACCTTGTTTACAACGACTTTCTAGCAATAGCTGCCTACTAATGAATAGCTGGTTAGAACTATTAATGAATGAAAAAATATATTACCAAACTGGTGAGGGAAAAACTGTTTGTCATAGTGGCACAGACTGACTCTTCCTGTTCATTATCTTCATTTTTAACAGAACAGAAATGACCTTGAACACAAGGTATTCCATTTTAGGCTAAAAATGCACCTTTTAGATGAAAACCATGGACTAAGTAACAATTTTTATTGGTCAGTTTCTTGTAATATAATACATCTGGTACAAAGGACAGCAAACTAGGAAGCTTGAAACGAGCAACCAGTTCACTTTCTAAACTGACAAGTATAGCAAATATATCATTAAAGAATGTCAAAATATGTGAACTAAGAAAATGTAAGTATTATCAGGTGCAAAGCAACCTGCTAAATCACAGTTTATGGTTGTTTCAAGCATGAAGACCAAACAGTGAGCCACAGGAAACAGTGAGTTAAGGAACTGCTTAATTATGATTTTTCCCATTAGACTTCATTATGATAAGCAGAAAGTTTGATGAAAATGTTTGCTTCTTAGTGCTAGAATTGTGACGTGTGGCTATTCCAAATTACTTATTCTTGATGAGCTACTTGTGTGGACACTCCTATTTTGGTATATGAATGCTTTATTTTGAATTACTTAGTCATTCTGCTTTAAACTTACACCCTAATTTCATCTAAATTAAAACCATTTTTAGATAAACTACCACCTTTTAGTATATGGCACTTAGAACTTAATTTATCCTCCACATAAAATTAAATGAGTTAATTTCTAAGTTTCCTGGCTAGACATCTACATATGCAATTAATGCAAAGGGGTAAACTCCAGTGCTGTTTCAGCCTCTGTACACTGCTCCTGAATGCAGTGTCTACACCTACATCCTAGAGACCAGCAATTGGAGCCAAGACAGAGCATGCCTGGATTGGCAGCAGGCTCAGGGGATGAGCCCTGGGTTCCAGGTGGCAGCATTGGCCAGTAGCGGGGCTAGTTGGGGCACGAGACATTTCGTGGGGCATGCAGCTAGGTGGCAGGCAGGAGTCTGGCCCCTTGCTGTCTTGGCCGACAGCGTGCAATTTATGCCCAGGCTCACTGTCTACATGTGCATTTCATTGTAGTTAATTACTCTGTCCTAAGACAGTCAGTATGATCTTAAGGCACAGTTAATTAATTTACTGCATTCTAATACTGGTGCACATGTAGACAGAGATACTTTAATTAGCAGTTAATTAGTCTACTCCGCAGCAGAGTGCATGTGTAGATGCACCCATTGAAAAGCAACTTTGTGCTGAAAGACCATGGCTTAGACCAGTGGTTCTCAACCTTTTGGTCCCATGGGGTGAATGAATGACACAGGGCTGGTCCATGGGCTGGATCCCTTACAGGAATAATGTACAGATTTCCCTTCTTTTATGTTATACACACGTTCCTGGAAAATGGCACAACACTTGAATTTGCATAAAGGGAACTCACTTTACAATGTAACAAATAGGGATATGTTCCAAGACCTCAACTGTACCAACCCCCAGACCTATTTCTACTACTTTTTCAAGATAATTTTGGTGCTCATCAACAGCAGACAGTACACACAAGCACAGGGCACTATCATAATGGAGATGGCAACTACAGAAACACATGTTGCAGACAATGAGTGAGGAGCACAGATCCACACAGGAGACTATATTTTGGTGCACATCACTCCCATAATGCACAAAGCAGGACTGCAGGCTTCCATCACACTGCTCACATAAGAGTGAATTTACCTTGCACATAATCAATTTTTGGTATTAAAAGGATCATCTCATAAGAGTGAATTTGCACATACAGAACCTGCACAAAGCAAGGGAAACCTGTACAGGGTTAGGCCCCTGTGGGCACATCATCACAAGATGGTGACTGTACAGTAGCTGAATAATATTGCTCAGCACTGACAGTGTTAATACAATGCTGTACAGTATTATTATTAGGCTACTACTCAGTAGCATCACTTAAAAGATATTCGCTGGTGCTCTGGTTACAGTAACTCTGGTTACTCTGCATTTACTTATACAAGTATTTGCTTATACAAGTACTAAATAAATGTGCAGTAACACCTGCACAGTAGCATCTCATGTACATATTGCTCTGTGTGCCCCAGATTAGGTCATGTGCTGCCCCATCCTGGCCCCACATATTGTAGTAGGGCCTGAGCCACCTTGGCTCAGCACTGTGCACCTTAATCAGGCCCCGTACAACTTTGGCTTGGTGCCAAATGCCTGATCTTGGGCACATGGTCACACCATCTGATCTGCTGGACTTCCCGTGGTTCTGGAAATTTGGCAACAGGGGAGCAGCAATTAAGTATCTGTTACTGCTCTTCTTCAGTAACACCAAATTTTGATCCTGTGAGGAACTTGGCGGGCTGGATGCCATGGCTCCACAGGCTGAATCTGGCCTGCCAGCTATGGGTTGAACAAGTTTGCCTTAGACAAATTACTACTGTAGTTTTGCATTTTGTTCATTTCTTGTATGGCATAGTTATCTATTTTTCCTCTTAGGCCATATCTACAATAAGAAAATAGCAATTACAACCACATTAGATAATATGTTTCAAATGCTGGGCTAAACGTGTTTAGAAATTATTAAAAGCATGTTAGCTGCCTGTGGTCAGTTGTCTTTTGTTTTTTACAATACCTATTTGTAAAAGGTATCAGAAAAAAATACCATTTTGAGGACAGGAGATAAACAGATATAAATGCTTAGGAATTTCCTTTGAGCATCTGGATCATCAGTTTCCATTCAGAATATAGTCAGGGCATTCTTGAAATACTTTACAGCTTTGTGTTTCAGAGAAAAGGAAAAGTAAGAATACACATGAAAAAAGCTAAAACAACAGTGCCTATATCTGGACATCTTACCCACTTCTTAATACTGCCCTACTCTTTCTGCTGCAGATGGAAATCCATTTATGGGAACATGTAGAGCAAGGAAGAGGGAGCACAAAAAGGAGTTTTGTTTAGGGTGAACTAAGCTTCATCTGTGACATCTATTTTATCTCTGTTGAAAAAGAAATGGGATTACTGTGATACCCAGATTCCCACCCCCACAGAACAGAACCATTGCATTATAACTGGATTTTTGCCATGGGCCTTATCTGTATTTCTGTTGACTTTGGTTGGGTACTCGGATCACTTTGCAAAACTGGAATTCCTTTCCATATATTATAACACACACAATTCTGCAGAACCTTCAGATAAATTTAAACATTTGGATTTTTACTTAATGCATGAAAATGAATAATACAAATAAAGGGAATAACTTCCATCCTTATAGTATTTATTTTGACAGTAAATGAATCCTACTTATACTGTCCTCATTTCAATTTTTATTATACATCAAATATTTGCCTACAGAATACCTATAGAAATTGTCTTTAAGGAAACTGGAAAGTGTACAATTGCTTGCTCCTTGGATATTTCTGGCACTTGGAAGCTAGTAATAGGAAACATATCCTTTCAGCTCTCAGTAGTTATTTCAAATTCAGTTCATGGAACCAGTTATCATCTATTATTTTTATTTAAACTATATTATATAATTTTATCTGGGTGAAATTCTCTGACCTGTTCTATGCAGGAGGTAACAGTTGATGCACAAAATTGTCTCTTCTGAACTTAATCCTGCCACAACCACTGAAAGCAAAGCCAATAAACAAAGAGGTAAACATTTCTGGCTTCATTTTATATGCAAAATGATACACATTACCCTGATGAGAATCTATTAATGCAGAAGCAATGATGAGTGCTCAGCTAGTGAGATTTAAAGAAATGAAAGAAAAATTGTTTTATCAGTTTTGTATTCAGTTACAGTGTTTCCGACCTGATCATCAATTACCTTCACCGTTTTGGCTCCTAATGGAAAGAAGAATTGGAATTTAGACCACACCACCCTTATCTACATGGATTAAGCTTTTATCTGATTCTTAAAGTGGGTTTCTACTTCATTTTTACATTCATGATTTAAGATGCTCTAGAAATAACAGACTTAAAACTAGTTTTTTCATGAATCTGGCTCCCCTGTAAAGAGAGAAGATAGAATGGGAAACTTAAGGGAATGAGAGGCAACCGAGAATATAAATGCATTTGTGTGGCACCACCTAATAGCTACTGCCTGGAAGATGAAAGGTTATAAGACACATTAATCACTGTTGCAGCATCAAAACACTATTTGCTTAAGGTCTTCCCAGACAAGAAACACAATTTCAATTTTCTTCTTTTGTTCATACAACCTACTCTTATTCTTTTGCATATTTGCTTCGTTTCTTGGATATTAAAATTTAGGTATTTTGTTTGTGAAACTCAAGGGCAGTAGATTATGTTCAAACTACACCAAAAAGAAACTAAAATGTGTATAAACATCTGGCCTTTCTCCTTTACTCCTCTTTTCATGGAAAAATATATAGTGTTTAATTGCTAGAGAATATCTATGTAGGTATCATGGAATCTTAAAAACCAGAAATGTAAAAGCCTTGTCTGGTCTGCATAACGCCGAGTGTTCCCTTCTCATAGACTAAGCTTGTGATGTCCATTAATCTTTTCTTTGGAGAGCTAAATAGATCAAAATCCTATTGTGCCTGAATCATAATGTCTTCAGTATAAATTCCTGAAGCCATTTTCTTAGTGATGGATTAAATTGTTTTTCCAACTTGCACCTTATTTATTCTCTCTGAAATACTTAAGCCTGAAATGTAGTGCCATTGTGCTGCTGTGTCTGGAACAATGTATTTTTCAGAGGTGAACTGAGAAACTGTATTGTTTGTTCTCTAGTACTGACCGTCCCAGACAACCTCAAATTGCCAGTTGTTTCCTCACTATTAATAAGGCCATGTCTACCTAATAGACTTACAGTGCTTGAAAGTGGTGCCTTCAAACACATGGTGCTGCTCTGGACAGGCTGTCTCTTAAATCATAAGTGGAGAGCTATATTTGTGTAGCATATCAGGAAAGCTAATTAAGAATGCTAATTATCCCATACCTATGAGATGCTATATGGAAAGGGCTACACTGCTTTTAATTAAGCAACCATCCCATATGGAGCAGTGGACTGTGCTTGAGGATGCTGTGGCTGAACATGGTAAGTTTACCATTCAGAGATGCCTTAACATGGAGGCCAGGATGGCCTCTCCTTCAATTGGATGCTGTATTTTCTAGTTGTTTTCTAGTTCTCTACTTTCTTCTCCATAATTGTGAACATTTTGGAAGATACAGGTTTGAATGTACTTACCTGTCCTATGGATTTAAAATCCTGTATGAATACAGCATCTATTGGTTTGGCATACCTGGAGATCTGGGCCATCCTTCAAGTGATGGTAGTATATAGATGATGTTCACTATCAATTCTTTTGTTTTTCATTCTTTTTTCCCTTACCTAAAGGATTTTATTGTTATACAATTGCTGAATTACAGTTTGCAAATATAAATATTTACATTTGCATTATAATTGCATAAAATTACAAATATTTTTTACACATGGCAATACCATCCTCTAGGGCTGTGCAAAATGGCATTGTTCCATTTTGCCTTAAGTTTTGATGGGTCGACCGAACAGAGTTCCATTTCGAACTTCATTTCAATTCGAAACAGCTGTTCTGTTCCGTCAAAACAGAAAGGTTGTTTTGACACTGTTTCAATGTTTCGTCAGCTGGGCTGACTTCCCATCGCCAGTGCTAGATTGTGCCATGGGTGGGAAGTCAGCCATCCAATTATAGCACCAGGGGCTCCTCCCAATTGCAGTGCTGGGGGTGGCCCCACACTGCTGCGATTGCCCCGCCTGATCCCAGCACCCCCCGCCTGATTGCAGCACTAGGGAGGGGAACTGAACCTGGGCTCAGTTCCCTTGCCGCACGCTGTTATTGGCTTCCCACAGCCTGGCAACGGGAGCCAGGGACAGCCACTGCTGCACTCCCAGCTAGTGCTGGGAGCGTAGCCCTGGTTCCCTCCTTTCTCTCATCATCTTGCTGCTGGCTTCGAAACATTTCGACTAGCCTCATTTTGTTTCAAGGCTATTTTGAAGCCCTTCATTTCGATTCGATTTCACTGTTTCGAGCTCAAAATGAGTTGAAGCTGTATCGAATTGAAACAGCCAGCAAAATTTTGTACAGCTCTACCACCCTCCTCTTGCCTTTTTATTTCTTCTAGATAGTTTTTAGCCATAGCTGTTGATATTCCAATTAATGGAATAAAATCTCTGAACTTTGGCTATATTCACCAGCATCTAGGAGAATCTACAACTGAGGAACACAGTGGATTTGTCATATAAAATCAGATTAGTAAATCACCCAGCCCAGAACCCATTTTTCCAGCGGTGGCTAGTACAAGCTCTGTAGGGCAAGGAACATGAAAATCAGTATTGGGCACTTAAAGAATACCAGCCAAGCTAGGAACTTCAGTAAAAGTTAGTTATTCTCTCAGTATCACTTGGTAGTTGGCTTAAACTTGCAAAGAAAGTATTCATAGTTATTAATTACGATGATGATTATTTTACCTAATGTATCTACAAGTAGGGCTAGTGGTTCTTTAAGATCAGTGTGATAAATGGCATTATCCATAATTTTGCATGGAATCACTCCTCTCCCCCTGAAAAAAAATAGTTACTGGAATACAACAAAAGTATAGCAATCCCTGCAGCCATAAAGCAGGTGGTTTGAAAGAGAGCTACTGAGAGACTGAACTAGTGACATATAGACTCAGTAAGGGCACCAGTCAGGAAAGTGAAAGGGTTTTATTTTTGGCACCATCTTTTAAGAAGCCAGGTGCAATGCTGCAGTAATGTTGTAGTCTGAAGATGAGTGATTGACCTTTCAGCAATGAGGCTGCTGGACCCCTTGCCAATGAGCAGCAAGGGGTAGGGGGTGGAGCTGATCACAAAGACCATGAAATTGGCTCCACACACTGCAAGCGGCCCATAAAAATCCCTTTGTCTCACTGCAGTTTAGGTAGGTCCCTATCTATAAGTGCCAAATTAGGAAAATCCTTTTATTCTACTAAGTCGGGAGCCCTTCATTTCAGTGAAATTTTATGGGGTTTGAAGCTATGTCTTTGACTGCCTAACATATCTCTCTAACCATGAAGCCACAGCTTCAAAGTTCATTATCTAGACCCTTCTCCAGCCCACCTCTTAGAGATGAATCAGTTTATTTAGTAGTCATTGGATAAAATGAATGGAGAGCATGGGGAAACTTCTGCCCCATTAGGAACAAGGTTCCAAGTTATAACCCAGAACCTATTTCTATCCAGAGCAGCTGTATCTCACTAACTTGTTTTTTCTTTTTGTCTCTGTGTATTTCCTCCTCTTGCTTGCCAGAAGGACAGCTTCAAAAGAAATACTGCAAAGGGCCTGATTAAAGTGGCTTGAGGTCTGGTGGTTAGAGCACTTGCTACTGGGGCTAAAACATGGAAAACATCCTCCTTTGCCTTCTTCTCTAAACGATGGTGATGGGTTTTCTGCTGGATAAAATGTTGTGACTTACATGTATATAGATCTGGTTACCTTCCTGATTAGAGCACACCCCATTGAACACACTAGTAGTTGTGTGAATGCTTATGCATCTACACTGTGATTAAATGGGTATTATCTGATGCGCTGGAATTCCGATGCATCAGAGCAACCTTCACATTTATGTATAGGTAGACACCTCAAAATTTTACTTAAGTCTTATTTAGATGCTGCAGAGGTCAATTAAATTCTAGCAATTTTTTCTTATTTATCACAAGTAAGCAAGGTAAGGCATAGCTAAAATGTAAGGTTGGTGGAGATATGTCTCTAAGGGAGTTACAAAACAACTAGAAAAACTCAGTGGCAATAAGTCATTTGGAATAGAGTTCTGAGGAAACAAAAATACAAAAGAGCTGTTGTGAGCAAGATAAAAACAGATGGCAACATGACAGTGATTTATTTCAATGCAACCATTAAAAATGTTGCTACTGCACTCAAAGCTTTCTGATTTCCCACAGAATTAATTGACTTTAGATATTAGACTCACACAGACACCTACCAGGGGAGTGCAGCATAACTTTTATTAAATTTGCATTAGACACATTTTCAGGCATTGCAGATGGGAAATGGACCTCAATGGTAAATCAAGTCCACATTTTGCCATTCACTAGGTTTTGGTTTACAACAGCATTAAAGGTAACCTCTAGCTATGTCGTTGAACTATGATTGTAAGCACAATTCAGTATCAGGAAATAATATAGCAATGCTATCATTTGCCATTCTGTGACATTTCCAAGATGAAATAGGATAATCTTGTGAGTGTCTACAGGAGTCCGTTCCCATGAATAACTGGAAATATCATAAATATTAGAGCTATGTGAAGCTTTGGTCACTGATTTGATTCAGCGGAGATTCAGCCCAATTTGGTGGCTGAATCTCTGAATCTGAATTGAATCAGGAGACCCTTTAATCTGTGTGAATTGAATTGGGATCTTCTGAATTGACTTGTAGAGATTTGGAAAGATTCAATGATTCAGACATAGACACAGTTTTAAATGTTTTTTCTACATACCTCAAAGTACCAAGCAGCTTGTGAATGCTGAGATGGTGGGGCAGATGGAGCATCCCTCAGGAGTATGGTGGGGTCCCCAGTATGCTCGACAGCAGACCTGCAAGTGGACCAGAAGCACTTCCCCTTGTGCCTGATTGCCAAGCGGAGGGGGGCCTCCTGTGAGCTCAGCGGTGGACCCAGAGGTGGAGTGGAAGTACTTCTGGTCCACTTCTGGTTCACAGCTGAGCACACATGTCCCCCACTTCTGTGAGGCGCTCCATTCACCCCACCATTGCAGTATTCAAGAGCCATGTCTGGTACCTCGGGATATGTAGAAAAAATATTTAAAGCTGTGTCTATGGCTGAATCACTGATTCTCTCATATCAGCATCAAATCTTCAGATTCAGATTTGGCCAGATTGAATTGGGACAGTGATCTAAATCAATTAATCAAATCACTGTCCCTGATTTGAGCCAAATCCAAATCCAAATTGAATATGGCCCATTTTGCACTCCTCTAATAAATATTAGAGTGACATCATTGACTTCTTAGAAATGTTCTACTTACATAAATACTTCCCTGATCCTCAGTAGTAGGAAAGTAGAAAGATAAAATATTCATAATAAAGAAACATTTGATTACGGGTCCCAAATTTGGAAGTAAAAGGAACAGGGCTGTGGTTCTTCAGACTAAATGATGTGGCTTGCATTGTCCTGCTTTTTCATGGATAGTTGTGAGAACAATGGATATAGTACAGATTGCTATAGAACTACAGTGGAACTTTGTCCAAGGTTTTCACAGCTAACTATGAATAGGGGAACTGAGAGCCACTCCAAAAACCAAATAAACCATGGCCAGGCCATGCCAAATTTCTAGAAATGTCTACTAAGTATATATGATGATCTTTTCCTGGGTCTTTTTATTTAAATTAAACCTTTTCAATGCAGATCAGAGTCAGAGGACATTACTGAACCCTCTCAACACCTTTATTTTCTTTTCTCTCTTTCTATGGATCCTTCCCATTTTTTGCTGTATTTGCTTACTTGATCCTGAGGCTGTTGTAGGCTACCATGAAGACCTATTTTAACAAATAGTGTATTGACCAGACAGCATGTAATCTGAATAACTGCCTGACATTTATAGTTAAAAAGTACATATACATATGCAAGAAACCAGGCAAGCAACAAATACAATGTATTGCAGGAAACAAATGCAAGTAATAAAGCTATGTAGATAATTAGGTTGTGGTATTCTGACCTTTTAAGGAATTCTCAGGATTCAGGCTACCCCATTTCACAAATTTAGTTGTAAACCAAGACCCAGTGAACGACAGAAGCAACTGCTGAGAGAGAGAAAAAGGAGTCTTGGGTAGTGGAGAGAAAACTAGGAAAACCTTAGCAAGTGTAGGGAAAGAAATTATGGTAGGTAAGAAAACTGCTACTAGCTTTGTAGGTGAAGAATGTATAGATGCTGTTATATGCTGGCTTCTGCTTTACCCCCAGATTCTAAGGGGAGAGGTTGGGATCATTTCCTACAGGGCATGAAGGGGCAAGAAGGTGAGCTAAAGTGATAAAGTGATTTTGGCTCGTTCAACTTTATTTCAAGTGTGTTTTATTTGTTTGATAAATTTTGCTGCCATCTCAAGAGGGAAAGTGACTAGTTTGTGAGAGGTCTCACAAGTTGATGACATCTTGCTACACATATTTTTCATCTCAAAGGACAGAAAATGACTTTACAGGGACAGGGCCATAGTTTGTAATCAGATTTGTGTTAATGTACCAGTGAATCATCAAGGAATCCCAGTGAAATCAAGGGGATTATCTGTAAGCAATGTCTTGCATCAACTCAGAACTTCATCAGGTTCACTAAGGCACAGATCATCAGATTCAGTAAGGCACTGGAACAACAGTTTGCAGGTGTGGATTGGATAGTAGGATTTAATATATAATGTGTCATCACTGAAAAGCAGTCTCCTCTGGGCAACACTGTACAAGAGAGGAAACATTTGCTTGCAAGTATAACACCAACTCTTGTGAATACAAAATATAACACCAACCCTTGTGAATACACATGTAACACCCACCCACCCACCTACCTACGGGTTATGTATGGTAAGGTGTGTGCTTTTGGTTGTTGTGTATTGTGTTTTATGTGTGTGTGTGGTTTCATGTGGGCAAGATGACCCCCCGTTGTTCTGGCCATGTGCTCTACTCATGGAAAGTTGGGGTCTCCTCTGGTCTCATTGGCCAGAAGAAGCAGAAGATTCTTCAGGCAGACTAAGTATGAAAGAGGCTGGTGTGTGGCACTCCCTAATTGGAAAAGGCTCGGGCGATGTCACATCAGGCATACAAGATCAACTCAACTAAAATTTTGTCTCTATTTCTTCTGGGGCTGCTAAGAACTGCACAGCTGAATTGTGAGCCAGAAAAACTGCTCTCTGTGGTCTGGGAGGGGTGTGTGTCACCTTGCTTTTCTACTGGAGAGGAGAGTGAAAGCTATATGAAGGGAAAGATCCAGGTACAGGGAGAGAAAGTCTGTCTCAGAGTTTGCAACCTGTATTCCCCTGCTCTTCCTCCCCTTCCTCTTTTTTGAGTGGGATAATACCATGGGGGTGTTAATCTCTGTAGCAGACTGACCAGGAATGGGGTCCTGGCAATTACTGGTGACATGGGCCTGGTTCCCTCTGTTTTGTAATGGTAGTGTCTCAGCATAGTGGTATAGCTGAGACTGGATGTCCAGGCTGCAGCCATAGTCCTGGGCCCTTTTTGCTGTTTCACAGCTATTGGTGTTCATTGATTTAATAGATTTTATAGACATTAGGGCTGGAAGGGAGCTAGTAAGATCATTGGCTCCAGCCCTCTGCCCAAGGGGCAGGAAGTCAGCTTGGGTCAAAGAATCCCAGCAAGATAAACATCCAAATGTTTCTTAAAAGTGTCCAGAGTAGGTGCTTTCACTACCTCTGGGGGGGAGTCTATTCCAGGCCTTGGGGGCTTGGACAGTAAAGAAGTTTTTCCTTATGTCCAGCCTGAAACCGTCTTGCAGGCACAGGGGACCCCAAGGGACCATTAGACCTTGTCACTCCCTGGGGTGCTCTGGTGAACAGGTGTTCCCTCAGATCCTGATGCTCATCCTGATGTACTTATAGGCTGCCACCAAGTCACCCCTGAGCCTGTGCTTTTCCAGGCTGAAGAGTCCTAAGGCTTGCAGCCTCTCTTCATAAGGCCTGTTCTCTTGCCCTCTGATCATGCATGTGGCTCTGTTCTGGACTCTCTCAAGTTTCTCCATATCCTTCCTGAATTGCGGAACCCATAATTGGATGCTGAGTACAGCGGGACGATGCCATCCTGCGTTTTGCTTGAGATGCATTGGTAGATGCAAGCCAGAGTTTTGTTCACTTTGCTGGCTGCAGTATCACATTGGTGAAGCCTGGCATGGTTTGAGCCTAGCTGTGTGGTTGAACAGCTAGCTTTCAGCCTAGCTGTGTGGCTGAACTCCAGCCATATGTTTTTCTGGCAGATCTGGGCCAGGGTGAAGCTGGTATAGTTTGAGTTAGGGTGAGACCTAGCAGTTGTTGGTGAGCTAGCCCTCAGTACAGTATAGACCTGGCCAACTTTTGTCCCCCAGTCCAGGCCTAGCAAGATATGCCTAGGCCTCCTTTTGTCTCTTTTATAGTTTATGTCCCAACCAAGTGATGTGGTTGGTGCTAGTTGTAGTTCAGGCCCAAGCCAAGATAGACCTGATGTTTCCTTCAAGTTCATTTATAGTTTTATGCCCATCAAAGCTGAGATTGGGACCAGGAATTTTGGGGTATGGTAGGCAGACAACAGCTGCAGTTATCTCCTCAAAGCCACCATGCGGAAGTGGGGTTGGTACTCTACAACATCTCCAGGAGCAACAGAGCCCCTTGCAATGTAGAAGGACTCATGCGCTCGAGCAGCTCCCCACAGCACAGTGAACCCAAGGTGCAGTTCAGGACTCTCCAGTGTTGGCCCCCCTCTCCAGGCCATTGATGAAGGGCAGGTATAGGACTGAAGGCTCCCAGAACTACACCTCAGGGAGCCCCAAGTCCCAGACTGTCTGGACATGGGTGAAGCCTCCCCAAGAGGGTGCCACCTGTAGACTTTGCTTTGTAGTTAATAGTGTTTTAAAATTATATTAAGCATTTTCTTCTTTTTTTTTTATTCTCTGTAATAAATTGGATTTTGGTGTTTACGGTACCTGTGAGGAGTGGGTTTTGTCTATACGGGATGCCCCAGTAAATTTAGTGTTCCCAGACTTCTGGGTGGGGGTGTGAGCCACTGTTATAACTTAAGGGGTATGCTGAAATGTAAACTTGGGCCATTTTTGCTCCCAACTGGATCCCAGAAGACAGGTTACACATATAAGAGCAGAAGAACATAGAAGTGCCATACTGGGTGCATCTGCATGAGATACTTACTGCACATTGGCCTAATAACACTGCAGTAGCATGTCATAACAAAAACCATGCTAATAGCCTGTTGCACAGTGTTATTAGGTGTGATGGCGGCGCACCACCATTAGGGACACAGGGCAGTTTAGAATAAGGTCCCAGGGGACCAATAGACCCAAGGGGAGAAGAAAGGAAGGAGTACTTACTGGCAGGAAAAGAGATGAGGCGAGTAGAACAAATGCAGCAGCAGCAGCTGCAGCCACCGCCATTACAGCCGCGCAAGCCGCTCCCACTCCATTCGTTTAAGTGGCTATTACTAATGAGGGCAACAGCTGAGCCAATTGCGGCAGCTGTGCCGGCTGCTGCAGGAAAGTTTAAAAACCCCGGCAGGCATTGCGGCCAGGGTGGCGAGGAGAAGGAGAGAAAGATTGAAAAGGAACAGACAGGGAGGCTACAGAGAGGGATTACTGTAGCCCCTCAGGGGTCTGCCTTGCATGTAGGAAGTACTCTCTCAGCACAGTGTCTGGGAGAACCTAGCATAGCACCAAGTGCTCTAGCTGAGCTTGCTACCTCAAGTCAGCCGGAGCAAGGATCTGCTCTAGAAAGCCCTTCTGGGCCCGTAGAGTATTTTTTTTAAAAAGGGAAAAAGGTTTTGGATAGAGAGAATTTACGGCCGGGTCTAAGTGGCTCAAACAGGACATCAACACCAGTCCAATATCAGGAGTCAACAAGGACCCTTGGACCATCGGACCAAGATCTTTCAAGCAATGAACCAACGAGTGACCAGTTGGCGTGTGGACGAGGTGTAGAGGTGGTGGAGCTTCGTGGAACATCGGATCTTGTGGTCGTCAGTACCTCTTGGTGGGATGCCCCTCCAGTGTATAAGATCTCCACTGAACCCCTCCTTCTAAAATAAGTCCCATCAAAGTCGTGGCAGGAGAGACGAGGGAGAGGGGTGACCCACGAGAAGGTATTAGTGAACGCGACTCCCCAATGTCACAGTGGTGCATTGGCTGGGAAGCGGTGTCGGCATCAGAGGCGATACCTGTGGGACAGAGTCCCACCCAGGAAAGAAAACAAGATGCGGTCAGCAGGGGCAAACCCCCTGGAAGCATTTATCCAAGTGATGCAGGCTGTAGGGCAGGTACTGGTTGCCCAGCAGCTGCAGGTAGCAAACCAACAAGAATGGATGCAGCGCAATGCGGCAGGGTTCAGAATGCCCCGCATGACTAAGGATGGTGATCCTGAGGCCTATATCGAGGCCTTCGAGCGTATGGCCATACAGATCGGGCTAGATCAGAGTCAATGGGGATACCAGTTAGGAGCCCAGGTAATTGACGAAGCCCAGGCGGCCTGTAGAACCTTATCCCGGAAAAGGGCTATGCCCCCACATCTTACTACAAACCCTCCGGGATAACTTACAGAAATGGTTACTGGTGGGAAAATTTGATCAGGCGGGTGTAATAGATCAGATCTTGTTGGAACAGGTACTATGGGATTTAGAGGCTGTCACCCAGTGCTGGGTACAAAGGCACCAACCGCAGGCTAGTGAAGAAGCTTTGCGACTGGTGGAAGCTTTTTGCAACTCGGAGAAAGCAAGAGAGGGTGGATGAAACTTTCAGAGCCCCAGGGAGAGCTCGAGGAATGAGAAAGAAAGATGGGCAATCCCAAGGAAAGAGGGGCCGAGAGGAGTGGTCTGCTATAAGTGTGGGCAAACAGGACACATGTCTCAAGACTGTGGGAAAGGGTTATGTGAATTAGGCCACGGTCCTGTAGGATATCGGTCCCTGAAGGAAAAACGTCAAGGGTCTGAGGCAGGTGAGCCTATGGACTGTAGCATGGGGTTCACCTGCACAGAAGAAGACCGGGACCACCCTATGGTAATGGCCTGGATAGGCGGTAGAACCGTGAGGGCCATGTTGGATACCAGGTGTTCATTATCCTTGCCCAGGGCGGACTTAGCTCCCCAGCAAGGCAGAAGAGAAGCAGACATTGTTAATATGACCTGTACTCTAGGCAGGGAGATGCAGTTTTGGTGCAGTTACATCCCTATCAAAGTGATGGAGTTCCGGGAGGAGCTGTGGGTTGGATTGGCTCCTACTCTGGCCTGCGAGATTATCTTAGGGTGAGAGTAGAGGCCCTTTTACAAAGTACTGGCACGTGTGTGAGCCACAGAAGAAGAGAGAAGGCGAATTCAAGTAGAGAGCTGGGCAGCAGAGAATTCTGAGCCTCAGCAACAGGAGGAAGGTGCAGGTGTCAACAAAGAGTCGCTAGTGAGTGCAGCCCAATTCCGGCAGGCGCAGCAGGAGGACCCTGAACTACAACACCTGGGAGTCGATGACCCCGGAAAGGGAACGTCTAGGAGACGGGACACCTTTGAGGTAATAGGCGGGCTACTATACCGGGTACAGAGGGAAAAGGGTGGTGAAGTGAACGGGAGGAAGTTAGTGGTACCCGTGCCCCTACGACACTCGGTCTGGAGGTTAGCCCATGCCTCGCCGCTAGGTGGTCATCTAGGATGAACAAAGACCTGGGGAAGGCTGACCAGGGAATGTTTTTGGCCCCACATACAGGAAGATGTTGATCAGTGGTCGGCCGCATGCCCATAATGTCAAAGAGCCCAGGAGTGGGGCCCGCCTAGGGCACCCTTGAGACCCATGCCCGTAATTGAGACACCTTTCTCCAGAGTGGCCTTAGATGTGATAGGTCCCCTCCCGAAATCACACAATGGATATCAATATATCCTGGTCATGGTGGATTATGCCACATGGTTTCCAGAGGCGGTCCCACTACAGTCCGTTACAGCCCCAAATGTGGCAGAGGAGCTCCTCAAGTGGATAGCATGGGTGGGCATTCCGAAAGAAATTCTCATGGATCAGGGGACCAACTTCATGTCAGGGGTAATGAAGGCCCTGTGTAAAACTCTGGGCATCACTCAGCTCAGAACATCAGTATATCATCCTCAGACCAATGGCCTAGTGGAAAGATTAAGTGGTACCATTAAACGATTGCTTAGGCGATGCGCACAAGAAGATCCCCGGCAGTGGGATACTTTGCTAACACCCCTGTTATTTGCTCTATGAGATGCCCCACAGGAATCGACCCGCTATTTGCCATTCCAGTTAGTGTACGGGCACACTCTTAGGGGCCTGCTGCAGGTAGTCCAGGAGGAATGGAAATGACCAATGGGCCTGGGAGTTTCAGCAGAAAGGCATTGTCAGAAGTTGCAGACACGCATATGAAAGGCCCAGCAGATCGCCGGACATAATGTGAGGGACGCTCAGGAACGACAAGAGAGCCACTATAATAAGAGAACAAGGGCCCGTACATTTCAACCGGGAGAGCAGGTTCTAGTCTCAATACCTACTACTTCCAGTAAACAACTGGCGATGTGGCAAGGCCCCTTTACGGTGGTTAGGCAGGTGGGGCAGTCGATTATATGAGGTCCACAAACCGGGGCACCGGCATAAGCAGCAGGTTTACCACATGAATTGGCTAAAGGAGTGGAGAACTCCTCAGGGGTGGATGGCCCAGGAAAGGGTTGAAGAAGGAGATCTAGGACCCCTTTGTCCGGGTCTGGAAAAGACTCAAGCCGGAACAACCGTTCACGTGAGTGAAGAATTGAATGGCATCCAGAGGCGGGAGTTGTTAGCATTACTGGAAGAATTCTGTAGGGTGTTCCAAGAAAACCCAGGGAGGGTCACGCGGGTCCAACATGAGATAAGGACAACCCCAGGAGCACTGGTGAGGGAAAGATGGAGACCCATACCTCAGCAATGGGAGCAGGAGATGCATCAGGAAATAATAAAGATGCAAGAGCAAGGGATCATACGACCCTCCAGAAGCCCGTGGCGGAGTCCCATTGTGCCAGTACCCAAACCAGATGGTTCATTAAGGCTATGCATAGATTTTAGAAAGTTGAACGCCTTGACTACGTTCGATGCCTTCCTTATGCCCTACGTGAGCTGTCTCATTGAAAAAAATAGGGGAAGCTAGATATATCTCCACTCTTGACCTGGTTAAAGGTTACTGGCAGATACCTTTGCGACCTAGCGATTGTATCAAAACAGCTTTTGGAACTCCATGGGGCCTCTTTGAATTCATGAGGATGCCCTTTGGCCTCAACAGTGCAGCAGCCACATTCCAAAGATTGATGGAGAGGCTACTGGCTCCTCATGCAGCCTACGCAGCTGCGTACATAGATGACATTATCATCTTTACTTCTAGTTGGGAGCAGCATCTCGGGGCATTACGGGCTGTCTTGGGAGAATTCCGAAGGGCCGGCCTAACGGCTAATCCAAAGAAATGCAAATTGGCAGAGAAAGAGATGGCCTACCTAGGATTCCAGGTAGGACAAGGAACCATACGCCCTTTGGCCGATAAAGTTAAAGCCATAAGCCAATTTCTGGAACCCCAGACCCGGAGGGAGGCAGTTGCAGTCCTTCTTAGGGCTCGTTAATTACTACCGACGATTTATCCCTCACTTTGCAACAAGGGCAGCACCCCTCACAGACGCACTGGCTGGTTCCTCCTCAGCACGATTGAGATGGACACACGCCATGGGAAATAGTTTCAACGGATTGAAGGCTGCAATGCATCAAGAGGTGATGATGCATACATCGAACTTTAATGCCCCTTTTATTTTGCAGACTGATGCGTCAGGACGAGCATTGGGGGCAGTGCTGCTACAAGAAGGAGAAGAAGGGGAGTGCTCGATCGCCTTTGCAAGTCAAAAACTTAGTAGAGCAGAAACCAGGTATGCTACCATGGAAAGAGAATGCCTGGCGATACGTTGGGCCATAGAATATTTCCAGTATTATCTCCTTGGAAG
>JAGPOW010003642.1:94765426-94801616 GCA_030014935.1 Caiman crocodilus | reverse complement strand
TAGAGCAGAAACCAGGTATGCTACCATGGAAAGAGAATGCCTGGCGATACGTTGGGCCATAGAATATTTCCAGTATTATCTCCTTGGAAGGGAGTTTGTGGTAATAACGGATCATGCCCCGTTGCAGTGGCTAACACAGAAATAAAGTGCAAACGCTAGAATTATGCGCTGGGCACTGGCTTTACAACCATTTAAATTTACAGTAATACACCGCCCGGGTAAAGATAACTTTGTAGCCAATTTTCTGTCTAAATGGGAAGAACTGGACTACTCAGGAAAGGCGGATCATCATCACGAACAGGAGGATAGCGGTGCACAAAGTGTAGGGGAGCTGATGCAAACGTCACAAAGCAACTTAAAGGGGGAGGTCTGTGACGGCGGCGCGCCGCCGTTAGGGACACAGGGCAGTTTAGAAGAAGGTCCCAGAGGACCAATAGACCCAAGGGGAGAAGAAAGAAAGGAGTACTTACTGGCAGGAAAAGAGATGAGGCGAGTAGCAGAAATGCGGCAGCAGCAGCTGCAGCCGCCACCATTACAGCCGTGCGAGCCGCTCCTGCGCTGCTCCCGTGCCGCTTCCACACCACTCGTTTAAGCGGCTATTATTAACGAGGGCAACAGCTGAGCCAATCACGGCAGCCATGCCGGCTGCTGCAGGAAAGTTTAAAAACCCCGGCAGGCATTACGGCCAGGGTGGCAAGGAGAAGGAGAGAGAGAGTGAAAAGGAATAGACAGGGAGGCTACAGAGAGGGATTACTGTAGCCCCTCAGGGGTCTGCCTTGCATGTAGGAAGTACTCTCTCAGCACAGTATCTGGGAGAACCTAGCATAGCACCAAGTGCTCTAGCTGAGCTTGCTACCTCAAGTCAGCCGGAGCAAGGATCTGCTCTAGAAGGCCCTTCTGGGCCCATAGAGTATTTTTTCTAACAAGAGAAAAAGGTTTTGGATAGAGAGAATTTACGGCCGGGTCTAAGTGGCTCAAACAGGACATCAACACCAGTCCGATATCAGGAGTCAACAAGGACCTTTGGACCATAGGACCAAGATCTTTCAAGCAATGAACCAACGAGTGACCAGTTGGCATGTGGACGAGGTGTAGGGGTGGCGGAGCCTCGTGGAACATCGGATCTCGTGGTCGTGAGTACCCCTCGGTGGGATGCCCCTCCAGTGTATAAGATCTCCACTGAACCCCTCCTTCTAAAATAAATAAGTCCCATCAAAGTCGTGGCAGGAGAGATGAGGGAGAGGGATGACCCACGAGAAGGTGTTAGTGAACACGACTCCCTGACATCACATTAAGCTAATGCAAAGTAAACATCACTAAATAACCATATGTTGGTGCTACTGCACAGTAGCTTTGGATACTATTCATTTAGTTAGTCCTTTATTAAGGAAGTAGTAAAGTAAATGCAGTGTCTCAGGCACATTAATGAACATGTAGATGTATCTACTGGGTCAGAACAATGGTCCATCTAGCTCAGTATCCTTGTCTTGCCTGAGTTATGAGGGCATGCTTTAGTGAAAGAATACATGAAGAGATTACATAGAGCAGAGATATCAAAAAGGGTACCAGGAGACAAAGGGCTGTTGTGAGATCTCTTGAAGGGTGTCTCAGGGAATGAGTAGATAAGACAGGGGTGAAAAGGACACATCCCTAACTGTTCTGTTTAATAGCTATTAGTGGATCTATCACACATTAATTAATCTAGCTCCATAGTGGTTTCTATCTTTTTGGATCTTTTGTGTCCATACAGAGCGGGTAGGCCTACAGTTTTTAGGTTTTCATCCAAATGTCTCCCAATAAAATAGACTACATGCACCTCAGTCTATATGGGGGAAGGTTCCTACTGTCTTCAGTCACCTTTGGAAAGGCCCTGAACGGAATTAATTTTTTGCTTTGTATCACTTGCTGTCTAAGGCAACTTTGTGTGTTTTTTAGTTCACTCTCCACTTTATCTCAACTTTCAGAATACCTTTTTGTCTCCTGTCTATAGTGCTTAATTTTTCTCCCTTTTATTTATGAGATTTGTGCATCTAAAGTCTATATTTTCACCTTACATTGGTCCAAATTTTATGTTTAGTTACAATTTCAATGGAGTTTAATTATTGCCACCTTAGACCAAGAGCACCATAGTGGCATCCTTTTCCCTTCTGCAGAGAATCTTTCATTTCTGCCAGTTCTTTCATAGCATCTGATAAAGTAGGCTAACCCCTATGAAAATACATGTGAAAGGCAAGGGCCAGAAACCTATGGCCTGTGGGCCAGGTGTGGTCCATCGAAGGATTGGATCCAGACTACAAAGTCAGGACGTTGACAGTACTGTAGCAGAATTGTGATGGTGATTTATCAGTACTGTGGCAGGGGTGGGTCATAATTAAGTGAGATTACTGATTTTTATTTATCTTATTATTGGAACTTGAGCCTCTAGTAAAAGATCAGTGTACCTTTATGCAAAGTGCTGAACAAGGAGATAATTAAAAAAACCCATCTTCACGTGGACAAATGAAAACCTACCCTCATAACAACAGATCAGTGAAACGTACCAGGCATTAGTGAAATAAACTTTTTATGGAAAACAAAAATTTATCTTGGTCAATAACCTGTCTCACCACAGAAAAGAATCAGATATTCTAGAAAATTTTTATATCATGAGGTAATTGGTCATAACTGATGACCATTAAATAAACCTCATATTTCCTCAAGCATGGAATAAATTGTCAGTATTTAGTATCTTTGTTTTTTTTTTTTTTTTGCAGAGCTTACATAGTCTGTGATAATTTAGCTTCACCACTAATGAGTACAGTCATCTGAAACTTGTGCCAGTAAAAACATTATACCCTAGTGCTCTATCATGTATTATATTTCATTATTAGACTGTAAGGCTATACTCCTCCACACAATTACATTGAGGTTGAGCATAAAAATGTGTAAATTTGTGTACTTGTAAGAGGAATGTGCTTTGGGGATTAAATCTCTTTAAACAAAGACAGGGATTATTTTATTTATTTTGCCAAATCTTGATCTGCCCTTAAAACAAATCAGCATCTAGCAGAGCATAAAGAGGCTATAATAATAAACTGTTTAAAAGAGTGTGGCAGGCCTCAAGGTCCACTCTGAATTTGGATTAAAGAATAAGCAGCAGGAGACAACAATGGACAACAATAGTTAACTGTAAAACAAACAAATTAGGACTAGACACTAAAGCAAGTCATAATAAGATAAATCAACTACAAATGTTCGGAGCATTAAGAAAAAGAAAATAGATTGTGAAAGCACATTTCTGCCTTGTTTTGATATTCAGAACATTTGTAGTTGATTTCTGTGGCTTGAAGTTATTTATGTATTTGTTTGATTATGAATTCTGCTTCTCTACAGATGCCCAGGACCTCCTGGGGGACTTCTGGGGTGAGAGGATGAGATCATAAAGCTCCCATTTATGTGCATACACTGTGAGATGGTTGGCAATGAATTGGGTGTGAAGATCTTCTACACATCATTTAGTTGAAAATATATTTTTTCAAGTGCAATGCCTGGCAAATAAGCCCTTTGAGTTCTGAATTCAAAGAAGCCAGCAACAATTAAGTCAGTAAGTCATTACTGGATCAAGGGGTGTGTCTGTCTGTGAGATAAGCAGCCTTGTAAAACCTGGGAGGCAGATTCGCACTTACTTGCATCCGGTTGTGTGGGGCAGACTGCCTGCAGTTCTGCAAAGGGGTTTTAGACCTGCCCTAGAGATCTTCAAAAGGAGACGGGATGCACGCCTTGCTGGGGTTATTTGCTCCCAGCTGTCTTTCCTGCTCAGAGCAGGCTGGCTGGACTGAGTAATCTGATAATGTTTCTTCCAGCCCTAAACTTCTGTGAATCTGTAAGTGCTCCACAGAGATAATATGATCAGGAGATGAGTGTGGTGGTGGAGTGGGGGCCAGCAATCTTCTGTTTGTTGGTCCCAGCCCTGCCACTGCACCACTGTGGATTCAGGACTGTTGTGGTGTAAGGGCTGTTGGTCAGTCTTCAGTACTTAGGACATGTTTTGCGTATATTGTGACCGCTCAGAAAATGTTCTAACTTATAGTACTTGAACACTTGAAGATCTGGTTCATCTACCATTGTTGTGGTAGAGCAGATCCTTCAGCTGCTGTCTGTAAGCCTCTCGATCTCTTGTGATTTGTTGCCAGTTCTTGCCTAGTTTTGCATCGACTTCTTTTCTCCAGCAATCCGGCAGATGTCCTCGAGGTCGTTTACGGTCATACAGCCACCAGAAGATTGTTCGAGTTGACCAACGGTTGTCTTCTCTCCTCTCGACATGACCAGCCCATCATAGCTTTTGTATTTGAGCGTCCTTGTATGCGTCTTTAAATTGAGTTTTTTGTTGAATTTCGTTGTTCTGGACCTTGTCTTGGAGCCGTATACCTAGTATACGTCTTTCCATTGCTCTTTGTATTGTTAACTTATAGTAATACTTAATATAATCTAAATTAAACATGTCCTAAGTGTAATGCCAAACTCTAAAATTCTTTGTTCAGACATTATACTTTTTGTTAGACCAACTAAGAAATTACAAAAAAATTATCTTTCTTTGCAAGCTTTTGGGCACATGCGCCCTTCTTCAGGCTGAGGGAAAATTAAAGATCATAAAGTGCCCATAGGTAGAAAATAAACTTCATTTTGTACAGAGGAAGCTGAAGGTGGATGTCTGTTCCTCTGGGTCCATGAGAGGTCCTTTGTATGAGTTGCTCTTTGATGTGCAGATAAGGCAGAGTTTCTTCCCCTGGTAATGTCAGATGGCAGAAAGGCAAGGAGGTGTAGAAATCTTTTTTTGTCATTTATCAGTGAAGTTTATCATTCCCAAATCCTAAGTGTAACATGTGACAAGCCCTTCACTCTCCTACACACAGAATCCTATGTTGAAGTAATGATAGCAGCACCTGTCATAGCAAGGGGGAGCAGTCTGCAGCTAACATGCCTTTGATCCAAATGAGGTCATTCACATCTCTTAAAGGCAGTCATGTTTTTGAACTTTTATCTGCAACCATGAATTCTAGAAACTTACTTTTTTAAAAAAAATAAATAAAAAGGAAGCTGAGATTTTGCCTTAATTATAGGACAAGACACAATTACCTGGTTGTGGGTGGCAGTACTCAGTCAGTCCTTCCAGGGCCCAATTTCCTTAGCTCAGTTGTTTTAAAACTGGGGTTCATGTACATCCAGCACCAGAGCACTTTGTCAAGGGGTATGTGCTTAATAATAATAGTGGTGGTGGAGCTTTTGTTTGGTAAATGCACAGTGAGTAATGGTGTTGCTGTGCACTGATGTCACTGTTTACATTCTTCCTAATGAATGAACGTGCAGAGACATGTCAGGTGTAGAGAGACTGAGCAGCATCACCTTCCAGGTAAAGTGGTCTGTGGCCAAAAAAGTTTGAAAACCACTACCTTAAGTTATATGGCCCTGTCATACATTTGCTGAGAAGTGGTACTCAGAATAGTGCCCAACAGTCCTGATTCCAACTTCTGCTCTACTAGAAGATCAAATAGTTTCTGAAATCTCTCAATCCTGATTGGAAATATTCAAACAAGGGAGTGGACTGAATTGATTTCTGGATTCTTCTGTCAGTATAGAAGTCAGGTAGAAAAACACTGTAGTTCCTCTATTCATGAAGGCAGGTTTTAGTAAATGTAGCAGCAACCAAATCAGGCTGCAGGCTATGTCTGAGGAAAGGCAAAGCTGCAAACCAGAAAGGAGAACTGAACCCAGGATAAGTGATTTTTGTTCTGAAGACATACAAACAACTAGAACTATTGGTTCCAAAATGATACTTTTTATTAGACCAACTGGAAAATAGCAAGAAAAGTGTTCTCTTTTGCAAGCTTTTGGGTTGTCAGGCTTTGGGAAAACTGTAGATGGTACAAGATGGTGAAAAGTCCCCATAGGTAGGAAATAAACTTCATTTTTGCACAGAGGGAGCTGAAGATGGAAGGCAGTTCCTTTGGGTCCATGAGTGTCTTTGTGAGCTGTGTTAAGCAGCTCTTTGATGTGCTGATCAGGTAGAATTCCTTCCCTGGAGGTGTCACATGGCAGGCAGGGAGGCAAAAAAAACCTTCCTTGTTGTTTTGCAGTGAAGTTTAAAATCCAAAATCGGCTACAATTCAGCATCTTCCATGTTTCAGGGGTGTACTTGGCAGCCGTGTTGGTCTGACACAAAAAGACATACCTTGGGGGCTGTTTGTTCTGAAGACACTTCATTTTTAAAAGTAAGATTAAAGAAAAAAAGTATGAAGTTCTGATATGCACCTTATGGCCAGGTACAGACATCACACTTTTATCAGTATAAGTGCTCGGACACTGGTCTATACCCATAATAGAACAGAAGTCTGGCACACAAAACCAGTCTATACCTGGGACAGGACAGAAGTTTGGTGCACATAGACTAGTTTAAAAATGGCCAGGTTTGAGTTTTGTGCCCCCACCACAAAAGGGCTGTGTGTGTTCTGTTCACTACTGATCTAAACTATGCTGCTTACAGAAAACCATGTAACTTATTGATTCTGCCTCAGGCTTTTTGAATGTCTGTACATAGGCTATGTATTTTCAGTCCTTCAGATGATGACCATTAGGTGATACTTCACAAAACACACTGATAGACAATATTTAGTAATACACTCTATCAGATGCAGAGCAATCAAGTAACTAACTCATGCCTCAGCTTCATTCTTTGCACATACCACAAGAGCAAAAGTTTGTCATTTAGTTTTGAGTATGAGTTGCGTGACAGATCAAAAATGCCCGTGTGTTGCGAGTTTGTTGAAGTGTGCTCAAAAACATGTTGGCATGTCAAGCTGCTAAATGAAAAATGAGTTTTATTGCTGTTCTGAGTGGGAACCTCAGAGAAGAGCAGTCAGGCTCAATTAACATGAAAAGTCTTTGGCCCTTTGTGCATTGCAAAGAGTTTGCTTTCTGCCATCAAAGTGTTCCCCAGCTGGATGCTGTTAATAAATAATGGTCTGGTTTTAGTTACTGCATTGAGCCCAAAATACTCACTTTTTATGAGGAGAGAGACAAGGCAGAAAACTTTAGGATTTGAATGGTCAGTCATGGACATTACAAATCATTTGATTATCCTGATGATAATCAAGGTACTTGCTATGGTCATACAGAAAGGTTAAGATTCTGTAGCTGCTGCATAAACCTTAGAGGCCTCTGCTTAAAATTATACAAAATGTCTGCCAAAGTCCTTGATGCTCAGAATTGACACTTCCAGCATCTCCTCATCACCAATTGCTAGGTGTTTCCTGTATTTGTTAGAATAATTCACAGATCTGTTCAGCTTTTTAAAAATATTTTTAGGAACTTATCACATTTCTTTTGGGGGCTGCGTTTCATTTAGCATACCGTAGTATATCAGTTCTCCTTGTTTCCCATCAATTTGAATAAAAACAGATCAGGAAAACAGATGTTAGACAACCAAGTGACAAATGTTGGACAACCAACATTAATCGATTTAATTAAGTAATATACATGTTTTACAACAGCTGAATTGTTGTGAGAAGTTATGTTCAGCAAAGCTAAGACTTTCAAAAGTGCCAAGAGGAGTTAGGTGCCCAAGTCCCATTGTATTTCAGTGAGATTTAGGTACCCAGTTCTCGTAGGATTCTTTGAAAATATTAGTGGAATGAACACACAGCGTGTGGGGCAACCACAATGAAACCTATAGAATAAAAGGGAATTCAACAGAGTTTTTAGAAGCTTTTTACAACATTAAGTTGGTGGAGCATTTAGCAAATGGTTTACCTCACAAGTGACATGCTAATTTTTGTCTGCCTTCAGCTTCCAAGAGGTTAAACTCTGAAGTAAATCAAACTTGGCTGGTGTTCTTAAGGTTTTGTCCTGAAACTCTGAAACAGCATTATTTACCTCCCCCAGAGTGTCGTATGACTACCTCCTTCTTGTAGAGTCATCTTTTCTTACAGCCATTTACAATGTGCCATATGAATAACTCTGAAACCACTTTTATATACACAAGAAAGTCATTGTGAATTTGCTGATTCAGAGGGATTTTCACTTCAAGCTCCAAGTTAGTTTAAATCATGGCTCAGGCCCTGGACATACTTTTCAGTTGTGAAATAAGGTGGCATTGGAGACACAAGTGAAAGATTTATTTACTGATGTCCCAGTTCAATAAAGTGCTTAGGCAAGTGCCTATGTTAAGCATGTGAGCATTACCATTGACTTTACTCATGTTTCTAAAGCTAAGGTTTTTCCAGTATTGAAAAGAGTAAGCAAGCTGACCTGTTTGTTTGTTATGCCACTGGCTATTTCTTGATCCTGAGCAAAATTGTGGAAAGCCTAAAAAGAAGCATAATCACAAAAGAATTTAAGTATGGTACCATAACTCATGCTAGTTAACATGTTTTTATATAAAACTGTTTTTTAAAAAATTGTTTTTAAAATTAAATATTAACTTTGATTAATAAGGTAACAATTGTTGAAATATTGTATTAGGTTCCTATAAGGCATTTGACTTCACTGTTTATAGAGAAAATAAGCAGTCTAAGTCAGTGTAACTCATACTAAATGGCATGATAAAGCTTGTTAAATGATGTATAAATAAATTGTAACTGGGAAATTATTGCTTCATCAGGGTATTTCAAGGGGGGTTGTGCATGGATCTGCTCTTGCAGGGGTCTAGAAGAAAATATAAAAATCAATGGTGGCAAAATATTTGTGTGACACAAATAGAAGTTCTGAATAATGACATTTTAAGTGAATTGTACAGATTAATTTGGATAATTTGGCAACATGGGCTAATTTGAACAACATTTTAACACTGGAAAATGCAAAGCAGTGCCATAGAAACAAAGGGTCATAGGTCACACAAGATGGGATACCATATCTGGTAAAAGACTTAAAGTGTTAAACTTACCTTTCAGGGAATTGCCCACATCAGCTATATTTATTGCCTCTCTGGCTGCATAGTGCATTAGCTTCAACAGAAGTAGTACAGAGTAGCCACAACCCATTCTAGCATCTCACCTGTGGGTTAGATCATTGTCATGCAATTGAGGAGTAACTTCCTCAGCATGTTGAGGGATAAATCTAGGTCTCCTCTGTGTGAGTTCTGTATTAGGCTATTACTTTAAAGACTAACAGCACCACTAGGATATCACAAAAGAAAAGCACAAACCTGTACTCAGCGGGAAATGTAGATCAGGGCAGATCAATGATCTACCAGATCCCTTCTGACTCTAGAAATCTATGAATCTATAACTGGCAGCTCATGACCATGCAGTCCATATGGCGCTGAATTGCAGTCCCTGGGCTCCTGCTCAGCTGTACTCTCCCTACCACTATAGCTATAACAGCAGCTGGGGGCTGCAGGCTCCCAGCTCCCTCCTTCAGCTTCTGTTTCTAGCCCTCACACCGGGAGCTGGGGCAGTGTGGTATAGGGAGTTGAAAGTGGGTCTGGAAATTTGCAGGTGAGTGGAGCAGTGCTGGGGGGTGTGGGGTGCCCGCTTTGATGCAAGGTGCAGCAGTGGGAGGGAGTTGTGGGCATGTAGTTCAGTGGCAGGGGTATCCACGCAGTGTATGGCTCAGGAGCTCATGGTTTCCCCTGGGGTGGTTTATGTGGTGTGTGGCTTCCAGCTTTTGGGAAGCTGGATGGCACTGATTTAGATGCTGAAATGTGGGAGGCAGTTTTAGACTGTGAGTCCATGTTGTATAGATGTCTGTCCAGGAAAGAGTTGGATTTCAGACACTGTCTTCCACATTTCCTATTGACTTACACATCTACTCTGCTTATCCTACTGGCCATTATGAATCCCATTCTTAGGTGCCAAACTCTTTCCATATGCAGAATAAGGAATTTAGGTGCCTAGGGAACTTGTGTTGGTAAACTGGAGCTGAGTGCTTGTGACACTGATTCCTAAAGATATTTAAATACTAAAAGGCAGAGGCATTCATTGAGTAGCATTTTCAGGAGGAACTGGGAGCCTAACTCCTATTGACTTCAAAGCAAGTTAGGTAATTACCTGCATCTAGGCACTAAATACCTTTAAGTATCTGGCCCTTACTAAGTCCTTTTATTTTTCTTACTGGACAAAAAAATAGCATGAAAACATTCAGAGAAAACGTTGCAACAGATTAGTGGTCCTATAAAGCCTACATTACATGCTATAGCTAGAGACTGCCTAACTTTCTATTTGTGAAAATGGCTTCAACTATTAGTTCTATATGTCATCAAGTCTGGTTTTATAAATATACAGGTTCTAAAAAAAAGAAATCCAGATTTTTTTTAGGTGGAGCGAAGTGTTTCTGTATAAATATACGTTTTCATAACTTTGCCTTTTCTACATGTATAAAATACATGTAGACTAGAATTGGTTCGAGATAATTTATATTCATTTGAAAAGAAAATGTTATTTAGTCATATTGGTCTGCCTAATAAGCAGGTTAATTTCTCACTGTAATGGAAAAGAACGAAAGAAAGAAACATTTCTGGAAGAAAACATTTGACTTTGATACAGTGAATTTTCATTTTAAATTCATAAACCATTGCCATTACCACAAGGCACAGACTGAACTTCATTGTTCATTTCAGTGAAAGTATTCTAGATTTTTCAAAATTAATTTGCGTACAATGAATATTTATTTTGAAAATATGCAGATGAAAGAAAAACAAAAAATTATGTTTTTTAATACCAAATACCTAGTACATGTTTCCCTTGATTTATGCAGGTTCTTTACATGCAAATTGATTTTTATGTGATGAGCATATTGAGATTCATTATTCATTATATGCAAGGTAAATTTGCTGTTATGCAATCAGCATAGATGCACCCCCTGCCCAAGCAGGTAAGTCTGTGGGGGGATGGGAAAAGGCCATGGGCCCACTCACCCCAGCTCCGCCTGCAGCAACCCTGGGAGTGGCCGGTGCCAGCTGCCTGCAGCCACAGGCTGCACTGTGCCCTGTACGTTCTGGGGCTCTGCCTGTCCCCTCACCCCAGCTCCTGCTGCCAGCTCCCTGTAGCCACTGGTCTGCACCATGCCCTGGTGCAGGCAGCTGGTGTTGGCTGCTCCTGGGGCTGCTCCAGCATGTGCTGGGGTGAGTGCGGACAAGCGGAGCCCTGCGTGGTTCTCCCACTCCAGCTCTGGCTGCAGGAGCCCCAAGAGCTGCCTGCATCAGGGCACAGTGCAGCCCAGGAGCTACAGGGAGCTGGTATTGCCTGCTCTCAGGGCAGTGCAGCAGGAGCTGGGGTAAGTGGGGGCAGGCAGAGCCCCAGGGGGCTCAGGGCACAGTACAGCCCAGTGGCTGCAGGCAGCTGGCGCTAGCAGCTCCTGGGGCCTCTACAGTGCGGTTGGAGTGAGTGCTGTGCTCTGCATCTCCTGGGGCTCTGCTTGTCTGTATTCACTCCAGCCCATGCTGGAGTGGCTCCATGAGCAGCCGACATAGAAACCTATCCCTATTACATTATAAAGTGGGTTTGCTTTATGCAAATTTGATCTATGCAGCGTTCTCCAGGAACGTAGGTACTGCATAAAACAAGGGAAACCTGTAGTTCCATTTTTGTCGCATTACCACCTTCTCTGTAGCTCTGAGCAAAGTTGCCATAAGCTTGGTTTTTAGACTTTTTTTTTCACATTGCTATAAATATTTGACACACAAGATCAGCTGAGAACATAATGTATTTATTTTTAATTTACAAAAGAAAAAGATTTGGACAACTATTTTATTGTAGAAACAAGAATAATGCGCAAAAACTGGTACCATTTTCATGGGAGTTTAGTGTGAAATAAATTGGTGGTCTCATTCAAGTTCTTATTGAAAAACTATTTGTAGTATTAAAAAGTATTTTCTTAATGGGCATTACTTGGCATTTCTGTTGACAATCTCAGCAGAAATTGAATGAACCTAGAGCCTGGACTAAATCTAGTACCAGTAGGAATGGCTATTGGGGTACACTAATTAGGTAGTATTGTAACCACTGTGCGTATGCTGTGTCTTTTTGCAATGGACTTTGGTTTACAGTTTGTCAGTCTGTCATTCTTTAGAAAGACTAAGTATAATTTTTGCAAATGGAACATTAGATGCATCTATTTATATTAAGATGTTTATTTTATGCTTTCATCCAATGTGAGTTTGAGTTTGCCATATTCATATGCAATAGAGTTGGGAGAATACTGAAAATGTTTCTTGCAAACAACTGTTGCAATTAAACACATTATTTTGTTGCAGCTTGTTCACAACCAGTTCATGTTTTTTACTATAAAATTCTACCAAGTATGTATACATATATGGACAGTGATTTTAAGCAAATATTGCAGGACATTCATGGAAGGTGAATCAGAATGCATAATCATAATTATTAAGAGTTTCACTGATCAAGGATTGTACACAGGGTCACATGATACATGTAGTACTCTTAGCCCACATTTGAACTGGAGAGTGGGAATATTGAAAAGTTACACCAATATTTATCACTCAGTCACTGATGGAACTAGATATACATGTATACATACATATATATGCTTATAAAACATGCCAACTTCCATAAATTATTCAGGTCATGGAAACTGCAACCAGTTTGCCAAGATAGGTGGGTAAAATTTGTAGGATAAATTGTCTGTTTTGAATAGTTCTCTCAGCAGTAATATTCAGTGAAACACATCATGGGCAGGCAAGCAGGAAACCCATATTTCTTCTGCTAGATCCTAGATCAAGCAGTCCACTTCTACTGAAAATAACTGCTTTGGAAATAAAACCCATTTTTCATCCATTCTGTGTGTTCTTTTAGCAATGAACTCAGTGTAATCTAGGTCAAGAGTTCTTTACTTTTCTGTAGTGAGATTATAAATTATTTAAGAGAATGTCTTGTGCTCTGACTTTCACATTTGTACTAACTTTTTTCACACTTGTCTTGGTGACTGTTTCTTATGTAAAAGGTAATCATAGGAAAGAATAGATAAATTGTCATAAAGTCACCCCAAAACAGGTACCTTTGGGGTTCACCAAGTGGCATGCTTGGATATTCTGCATTGTTAAGTTTACTTCTATACTGTGTAGTCTCTGGTTGTAGCTGGTGTAAAGCTTGGTTCAGTCTGCATATATTATCCATGTTTTAGGGTTGTTGATTTTAGGGTTGTTGGTTGTAGCTGTGTTGGTCAGGCAGACAAAGTTCTTTGGGTAGATGTGATATCTTTTATTAGGCCAGCTAAATAGTTGGAAAGATTGTTCTTTGCAAACAAATTTGGTGATATCGAAGGGCCTGGCTGTATATAACAGCTTTCTTGTTGTGTTTAGAGTGATTGCTAGTTCTGTGTAGATAGTCTGTTGGTCTGTAGGTTTCTATATTCTTCTATCACCAGTCCAACATTTCCCCTCTTCCCCCCCACCCTATACCTGTCTCATACCTATTGTCTTCCACCCTGCTGATTCTCACTGCCATACATCTGCATTTTCAGACTTGCATTTTGGCTTCTATTCTACCCAGGAGAGCACACAATTCACCTTCAGACTCTCCATATGCCTGAAAAAGGGTGTGAAAGCTTGCAAATAATATTTTTTCCAACTATTTAGTTGATCTAATAAAAGATATCACATCTACCCAAAGAACCTTGTCTGCTTGTGTATATTATAAAAAAACTGATATAAATATACCTTATAATTTTGTGGTGTAAATGAAAGATAATCAAGTATGGTATTTAGCATACAACCAGGTCATTGTGTGCCTATAATAGGGATATTAGCTCCTCTAAAGCAAAGTCACCTGAGGGGAGTGGCCTGCCAAGGAGCCCAGAAACTTCTGGAGGGCTCTGGTGGCTCATTGGCAATGAGAATAATGCTGATTGGAGGCGACTGCCTCCAAGGCTATTTAGGGCCAGACAGAAGTTACATTTGTCATGTGATCAGCCCCCTGAAAGCACTCTACAGTTCTTCCATGACATACATGCGTGGCTGCAGAACACTTTAAAAGTGGCTGATCATGCAACAAATTGACCCTCATCAAATGAAGGATCAGATGAAGGCGCTCCACTTTGAAATGCCTTAGGGAACTTTTGTTCCCTAGGGTCAATTTTTTGCATGATCAGGGCTGGTCTGATACAGCCCAGTTCTGTCCCTTTGCTATTTGCAGGAAGGGAGTGGGGAAAAGGGAGAAGGAGCAAGCTGTAGGCTGGGACTTGTCTGGCCTGAGCTAGAAGGGGCAGATGGATTGGAGCCCCTCTGCCTCATGGTCTCTCCGCAGCATCCTCCCCCCCCCCCCAATGCCAGCTAGGCAAATCCCAGCCTGCAGCTTGCTCCATCTCCCTTTTCCCCATTCCCTTCCTGCAGACGGTACCAGGCCTAAGGAATGTGGGAGGAGGAAGCAGGGATATGGAAGAGGCTGCAGGCAGGCTTCTCAGACCAGTCAGCTCCAAAATGGAGCTTGACTTCCTCTTCACAGTCCTCCTCTTCCCTCTCACCCCGCCTCAACCCAACAGGTGAATGTCTGTTGGGTCAGAGGAGCTGCTGTAACTCATAGTGCTTTATGTAAAGCACCGTAAGTTGGAGTGGGGGCCTGTGAATCTGTCAGTGCCATTAGGGACTAGCTAGAATCAGTGTCTTTGGATCTCAGGTTGTGGGGCTTCAATGACTCCAGTTGCCAGGACTGGTAAAATCAGCAGGTAGGTTGATCTTTAAAAACACTGGCAAGACTCTCAGGGGGAGCTGAGCTATGAGTGGGTAAGAAATGTTGCTTGTTTTGTTTTTCTGTCTCCAAACCTATAGTTAGTTTTGCTTGTCTAATTCTTTTATCCTATGTAATAAATCCTTTTGCTGTTTGTTTCCTTACTGTTTTCCTGCTGAACAATTGATTTCTGGGTGAGTGATATTCCAGGATAGCTCTTTCTATGGTGAGGGAGACCTTTAATTTTTTCTCAATCCAATCCCAACAGTTGGGGGGTAGCTGGAGCTGGCAGAGATTTCTCTACCGTGTCTCCAAGGTCTAGAATAATGGCAACAGAGCTGAGACTTTCTGGGATAGAGAGCTGTCCCAGGGCAGTCTTGATCTGTTGCTTGGGAGCACTAGCAGCACAATAGGGAGACACTTGGGGCTCTAGTGGTCCCCCATGGATGAGTTTGTAACATACATTTTGTGTTACTACTCAGTAAAGTCAAACAGGTGAAAAGAACAAGAAAGATGTCACTATGGGATTTACTCAACTGCTACTAAGGTCAGTGGAAGTTGGATCCAGCTTGTGTGAGTGGCCAGTTTTCTAAAGACTTGCCATAAGTGTGCCATGGATTCCCAGTTGCCCACAGACCAGAGTTTAGGAACCTCTGACTTTAGGATTTCTGTAATAGGAGTAGTGAAGATTAATTGGGGTTAAATATGAAGACTCTTCTGGTGACAGTGAATCTATCTGCTTTAGAGAGGAAATGTATGATGTCATATCAAAAGGCAATAAAACAACTGATTGTTACTCTTGGTAGCTGTCTGGCTGTAATCAAGGACAGAATTCAGAATTTAAACTTTGTGTCTTTATAGCCTTGTCCATAGCGTTCAGTATCTGACGCCATTTATAATATTAATGAGTTTATCCTTACAGCATCCTTGAGAAATGACAAAGCAATTTTATTCCCATTTTATGGATAGGGAAACTAAAGCATAGAGAGGTTAAGTGTTTGATTCAAGGTTGTCTGGTAAAAAGGCATGACCACCTACTAGATTATTGTTCGAGACTAAGTGACAACGCTAAGGCCTGCTAACAAGTCAGTGTCTTGGTTAAGAGACACAACCATCTTTGGGTATGGAGGAGGTGATAAAAGGGCAAGCTCCCCTCAGCGCCGCGTTCCTCGTGCGCACGATTAGGCAGACTGATCACTGCCTAGCCGCGTGAACCCCTAGGACACCAACTCCGCTAATTACACTAACTATGCTATCTACGCCGTAAACTGCTAGCTATGTACAGAGAGCTCATTTCATTTATAATTGTGATAACTGTGACCAGTGCACCCATCGCGCTGCGGTTGTATCTTTGTTCGTCTGACGACTGTTTGTGTTCCTGTCAGCATCACGTTGAATTCATTGTTGTGAGTAAAGTTTTTCATTTGTTTAAAATTTCAAACCGAGTCCACACTTACCTTGCAACCGCGACCTGCTGTCACCCAGGTTGGCCTTGCCACCTGCCTCGGGATCCCCTGAGTGTAGCATGGCGTCTACCTCAGACAAAGGTCTCTCAGAAATTTTGTGGCAGGGAGAGAAATAGAATACAAATCTGATTCCCTGTTTAGTGCCTTAAACACAAGGCTATCCTCCCTTTTTTAATAGCATGAGTTTATCTCTGTACTATGTCTAAATTAACCATACTGACCAAAGATAGTTTTGATTGAGCAGACACAGTAATTTTATTTGGATTTATAGAGTACATCTATATAATGCAAGGCAGCTTCATACTTCTGAGGCTACATTACTTCTGGTTTGAGAGGTAGTGCATGTGGAAGCAGGCTCTGTGTGTCTCAATATGGTGTTGCCTTGTAGTATAAGGATATACCCATAGATGGCTTCAAATCAGAGAGAGTTAGACAAGTATGTACCCACTCATACCAGTGACAATGGTATTAACATTCACACTTATTAAATAATAACCACAGCATCACTTCAGATCAGCATATTTCTCTAGGAGGATTTATTTTATAGAAAGGACTGGGATTTTACTGCAACCAACAAACCTGTCTTTTCACTCAATAAAACACATAAGAACTTGGCGTATTTTAAGCAAGCAGTTTTGTATCTGAGTAAAGGCAAAATGAGAAGAGTTATAAATCCATCAACACACCATACTATGTTGTGCTTGTGTCTTTTTATGATCCTTTCCATGATAGGCTTCTATTTGTGTTATGAGCTATATAGTAAACAGATGCATTTGATAGGTCACAGGTATTAATTTAGATAATGTAGTCTATCTCCCTTTAGTTTATGTAACAAAATACTAAGTGCTGGCCCCACCTGTTGTTTTGTGTTTGAAATGAGGAGTTTGTGTTGGAAGTGAGGACTTACTGCCTTTAAAAAATAAATCTATTTAGCTATTTGGTCCTCTAGACTACTTAATCAGTTTTTGTTAGAAAAGAATGACAGTCCACTGGGAAATCTCTTGAGTTTTTCCTAGTGTCCATGAGGAAAAGAAAATGAAGTAGTACAGGCGGCCTGTTTCCCTTAACAGCTTCTATTTAAAGTTAAGTCAGGAAAAATGTATTCACCTCTTGGTCTGGATTTTTAAACAATATCCTTTTCTTTTCTTTTCTTTTCTTTTCCTCCTAGTACTACCTAAATTGCAACATACAAATTACATGAATCATGTCCAGTTCTAGATATCCTATCATCACACCTACTTTTTAGTATAAACACGAGCAGATATGTTGGTAGAAGGGAACCATAATTCCCAGGTCTTCTCAAGACTTATCACATGGGCATTTTATGAATGTGCAGCTTCCTGGATGAACATTTTAAGAGTACAAAGCCCTGTACAAAAAACAAGTTCTAGTCAGCGTGGGTTTGTTGTGGGTAGGTGTTGCCTGACCAATTTAACTTCCTTCTATAACCAGGTGACATATCGCCTGGACAAAAAGGAAGAGGTTGATATAATATATTTGGACGTCAAAATTCAGAGTGACCTGGATGAATTGAAGGATTGGGCCAAAATAAATCTTATGAGGTTGAACAAGGACAAGTGCAAAGTACAGTCCCAGTACAGGCTGGGGGCTGACTGCCTGGACAGCAGTTCTTCAGAAAAGGACCTGGGGGTTACAGTGGACAATAAGCTGAATATAAGCCAGCAGTGTGCCCTTGTTGCCAAGAAGGCTAATAGCATACTGGGCTGTGTTGCCAGTAGGTCAAGGGAAGTGATGATTATTATTATTATTATTATTAGGTATGTTGCCAGCAGGTCAAGGGAAGTGAGGCCACATCTGGAGTACTGTGTTCAGTTTTGGGCCCCCCACTACAGAAAGGATATGGACAAATTGGACTGAGTCCAGCAAAGGACAGCAAAAATGTTGTTGGGGCTGGGGGACATGACTTATGAGAAAAGACTGAGGGAAACGGGCTTATTTAGTCTAGAGAAGAGAAGACTGAGGGAGGATTTAATAGTGGCCTTCAACTACCTGAAGGAGGGTTCAAAAGATGATAGAGCTGGACTGTTCTCAGTGGTGGCAGATGACAGAATAAGGAGTAATGGTTCAAAGTTGCAGCAAAAGAAGTTTAGGTTAGATATTAGGAAGAATTTTTTAACTAGGAGGGTAGAAAGACACTGAAACAAGTTACCCAGTGTGAGCAGGTGTTCTGAATCTATCAGAAAGACAGCACACTTTGGCAGACCTTCCCTTCCCTACATTTGTTCTCACCTACCATGACTTGATGGGAGTTAAAGTTAAGACTCTCAGGTGTGTGGCTTTTGATTTTACTAGCACCAAATGTGACGCTCTCCCTTCACTTGGTGTCACTGCAGCTGGGAGAGCCAGCAAACTCCCTACACCGAGGCAACACCCTCCACTCTGCATTATCTAAAAACCCCTTCTGGGTTATTTCAGATAACCAGAATTTTTGGCAGTCTCCTTAGCCTGGCAGTCTCCTTACCTTGGGGATACTGGATAACAAAGATTTTACTGTATATTGCAAACCTATAACATGCAGAGCCACTTCAGAATGTATTGTCAGCTTTGTTACAAGTGAGTGCAAGAATGAAAAACATAAAAATTAGTTTATACTCTTTACCTTAGTGGGGAAACCTGCAGGCAAGTTCTGAGGCACATTAAGTATTTGAGAAAGTTGGTACTGCTTTTCACCTCATACTGGATAGTCCCCAGCGCTGCCCTATATCTTTCACCTGCCCTGAATTCATGCTCATAATGACAAATAGCACAGTTAAAAAAGCATCTACCAGAAACAAGCCATCACTGACATAACTAGAAGCAGGTGACCGGGGTATCTGCTCTGGGCATCGGCTTTGATGCGGATGATACAAAAAAACCCTGTATTGTTTCTGTGGCTGTACAGTTGCACCAGTAGTATGGTGGCAACCAGAAGTCACTGCTGTCCCTATGTGTAGCACCTGCAGCTACCCTGGGCTCCCAGCCACGTTATTACACCTTGGTAGGTCATATAACTTTAGTATCAATCTTTTGAGCCTCCCTTATGGTTTTAATATGAACACAAGTGGTGACGTCCAAGGAAAGATGTATTGAGTTAGCATATCCTGTTGTTCTGAAATCTGTGTAAATGAGTTGCATGTAACAATGTTTTAGAAATGTTTGTTAATCATTTCAGTACATAACATGAGGGTGAAATACTATTTGGAGGTTATGCAGAAAGAGTTTTGAGAAAGGAATAAAAATGTCCTCAAATGCTCTTTCTGCGCATATTTATTCAAATCATCTTAAATAAAAATGAACTTGCAGAGGGAAAAACAAAAATTACATGGAATGTGCTAAGCCATCAGGTCTTTCATAGATTCATACTGTGAGGCTGGAAGGGACCTTGGAAGATCATTTATAGGTTTTACTCAAACTGCTGTTGAGTTTACCTCCAGGAGGATTTTGGATTTGAAGTATGAGTAAGGTACATTCAGAACGTGGCTCAGAAGATCCTGAAAGAAACAACAGATATTAATCATGTCCCTCTTAACTGCAGTCTTTTAAAAAATCTGAAATGCAGCCATGTCTATAGTAAAAAATGGAAGTCTTTCAGCATTGACAATTCCAAAAACCTGTTTTTAGGAGGTTGTATGAAGGATATATTTTATAACTGAATTAGAGAGGAAATGCATTATACCAGAATGTAATAGTCTGGGCTAGAATTAGATTAGCTCGCAGGAGATACATTCTATGCTGCCCCATTAACAATACCATATGACTTTGCTTTCTTACTCCATCCCTTACAGTAAGTGAGGAGAGAGTACCTAGCAGGTAAATCCTATTTTACTGTATGTATCGGTGTGGCAAGTATGAAGCCATTTAAGTACAGTTTTTAGCTCTTGTAGAGTTTGAGATTCAAATTTGGGCCTGTGAGCATGTACATGTTCACTGAACTTGTTCATTGGAGCTATATCTGACTGGGCATCAGCACAGTGACACAAAATTGCTTTGATACATGTGTGAGGCCAGGTTAGTCTCAAATTTTTAGTTGTAGAGAAACCACTACTAGAAAGTCTTAAATGCTGGAGAAGGTGTTTTAGCCCAGCAGTCTAGTGCTTAATATACTTGCCAGGTTCAAATCCTTTCTCACTCAGACAGGGCTTGAACCCAATCTCCAGCTTATTCAGACATAGCACAGCACTGGATCATGTGGACCTATTAGAATACTATTTCACTTTTTGCATCTAAATGGCAGTTTTTCAGCCATGTAAGCAGCAATTTTGGCATTTATGCACAGTCTTTGATGCTACTAGCTATGTAGTGTGGGTGGATAAATGTCCATACTAAGGCATGTGCAGTAAGTTACACACTGGCTAAACACTCTGTATGTGCGTACCTGAGTGTATGTCCTCAGATATGAGGAGAAGGATGACCCTCTTCTGTGTTATTCTCAGTAGCTGCATGGTTAGGGCACTCGTCCATGAAGCAGGAAACTGAGATAATAGCCCCACTCCTCTATATCCAGGGTGGGGTTGAACATGTGTTCTGTTATCCTAACAAAGCTCCATAAGCACCAAACCACAGGTTAGGCATTACCCCCGGCCTTCTTCAGTTCGATGGAAGCTGGCCCACTATGGTTTGGATAGGGATGATCATGCCTCAGGCAAGGGCTTGGACTAGATGACCTCTGAAGGTCCCTTTGAACGTTATCTCTGTGACTATTACTATGACTCTGACTTGTATCAGGAGAAAGCAAGCAAGTTAGAGAGTGTATAGTTCAATGAGGTGGATTTCTCCCTGGTTTGGAAAGGATCCCGGGTTCTATCCTGCGCCCTTGCTCCCAATGCATCAAAAAAATTCCTAGTTGCTTTTATTTACAGAATACTAAATGTAAGGTGCAGTAAGCCAGCCTCAAGAGGACAGCAGGAGATTGCTCTGGGTAATACGTAACTTGTGATCTCTGCTGGGAATCAGGAGATGCAGATTCAAAACTCCCTGAATAAAGTGAAACCTGTGTTATCTCCTCCCTGGGTAAGTTCCCTAGCCAATTGACAATTGGGATAAAAGTTGAGAGGAATCTCCATCTCATCTTATTGAGCTGGAACAATGCAGGGCAACTCTATTTCACTGGAGGATGAAACAGAATCTAAACTGTGTGTAAATGCTGCAAACTGCAGTTGTACCACTATGTAAATGTCATGTAGGAGCACAAACTGAAATAGGACTGAATCCCAAGTGACAAGAATTATTTGTCCGGTATGTTTGGAGCAGACTTATTGGTCACATATAAAGACATCAGGAATGCTATAATTAACTAGAAGTAGTAGAATCCCCCTCTGATTTTTATACCTTATTTGCAACAACTAATTCTAGTAAGCTACAAAGAGAGAAATTTTTCCTTTGCAGAGGGCCATGTCCCACTTAGCCCCTATCTTGAATCTCCTCTCTCATGTTCTGAAGCCCTGGTGAGGTATTCTGATTACAGTATTATTAGGCACATCTAAACATTCTATTAATGGGCCTGAATAAACTCTGGAACAGTTCACGCTGGAGTTTATTGCTCTTCGGTGCAGTGTTTACACTTGTGCCTGGGACCACCAAACCTTGAGCCAGGGTGGTGTAGCCACAGCTGGCAGGGGGAGTTCGGGAGTCAGCCTGCCAGCCTGGAGCTGATCCACTCTAGCTCAGTGTGCTGCAGAGGGTCTGGTTGGGACATGGGGGTGCTAAAGTGTGTGGTAAGCAACAAGCAGCCTTTGCACGGTAGCACCTTCATGCCCCAGCCAGCTCTGGTCACTGTCTACATGTGTATTGCAGTGCACCAAAAAACTGCTGTAGGGTAGTAGTAGTTGTGTCAGGCTGTACTATCCTGCAACTGAGTTAGTTTACAGTGACTTAATAGAACGACACATGTAGACAGTGACACTTTACGCCTGAGCTAATTAGTCATCTATGCACTAAAGAGCATGTGTAGATGTGCCTTCTTAGTATAGAAAATCCTGGTGGCCTAGAGAAGCCAGGATTCCTAACAGCAAGTTGGAAGTGTTTAGAAAGTAATACATAGAAGCAACATATATCAAGATCTCTGTCTTTCCTAAGACAGAGAAGAAACTATGAGACCCCAATGTATAATAGGCCACCAACATATTTGCTCTTTAGAATGTTTACACAGCTTCAGATCAGAACTGAAGCAAACCAGCTTAACACATTCTCTTGTTCTCAGTCCCAAATGAGAGTTATGGTATTTTAAACCATATGTTATTGGGTAGAGAAACAATTAGAAACTGTCTTTTGACATGTTGGTCATTCTGGTCACACCCAAGGAGGATGGCTTTAAAGATACATGTGGGTGTATCTTGAAATGTGTGTGTGTGTGTGTGTGTGTGTGTGTATACATCCATACATACACACATACATACATGTAGATAAAAAACCCATAAAACAGAAAGCTAGAAACCTTCTTTCTCCACTATATCTATATCTATATTTAAAGGCTTTAAAGCCATGTGTGTGTGTGTGTGTGTGTAATATATTTAATCTGCCCTTAAAACTCTCCACAAGCCTAAAAGGATGTTTGGAGTTAGGTTTTAAAAACAGTGGGATTTAATGCAACAGGTCTGGCAAATGAATTGCTACAGTTCATATAGCTGATGAATTGATGTAGACCCCGCTGACTAACATGTACCATGTGTTTGCTTTGGCAGCAAATGTGGAAAAATCATTTGGAGAAAAATTGTATTATTCAACAGATTTCTTTCTTGTTTTGTTTTGTGTTTTTTTTCTTTAATCAAAATCACAAAGGTAGGGTTCACAGGGCCCGTCCCCTGATTAGTACCATATCCATCCTGTTACGAGAAACTAAAGATATGAGCACATGTTTTTCTATGCTTTAAACTATCTGATAATAGTCTTTTCAAACACTAAAATCAAACACACACATGCACTTTTATATAGAACACATGAAACTAGAAGGTTTCAGATCCAGTAGATTCTCAGCTGTTTCTGTATTTGAAAGTTCATGCTGCCTGTTTTCTAGTAGTAGTGACCTTTCAAGCAATCTAATTATGAAAGTCCCTAACTCAGTCAAAGACCTTCATTTTAAAGCTAGCTTACTAAAATGACTAAGATGTAGTGACTTTCACTGAAATATTAATGAACTCTACAATCCATTATTGTGGGGAGTAAAGATAATGCCAATTTTTTATTATTTTCTTTTATGTCCCAGATTTATAGATTTTTGCTCCACTCAACCATGAAAGCTTGGCTTTTCCCTTTCCATGTAAATAGGAAGAAAAAAGTTGAGTCTTGACTAACTGACACTTGTAAGTTTGCCTTTGTCATTTAAAGTCTTGGAAACTCTTTTGCACCCCAGACATTGAGATGTGCTGACTTTTAAATGGCTTTTCTGATCAACATTATAGGTGTGGAAAGTTGTGGAAAAGAATCAAAATTTACAGGGCTGAAAAGTTGGTAAATAACAGAGTTAGAGCCATTGCTGAAATCCAAGAAAAAATACTCTTTTAATCTGGATCCTAATTATTTCTTTCTTTCTAGATTTAAGGTGTTTCTGTTCTTCCCCTTTTGCCTATGATTTCCTTCAGTATTAAACCAAGATCCTTGGTAATTTATGCTCTATTTATATATACAGATCTGATATGGGAGCAATGCTTACATTGCTTCAATATGTTTCTTACTGGACTATTTTGAGACACTACAAATGTGTACAAAATCATTCTTTTGTCCATGGATGTTTAAATCAAAAATGCATTTTGCTCTAAAAATAATTTCCAGTTTAACTATAAGATAAGGGATATATGCACAAATTACAGAATGACACTTGGAAAATTTCTATCACCTGGATTATATAACAAGACAGATTTCATTATTATAATTTCTTCTGGTCTTAAAATGTATAGAAATATAGTATATTTTGAGAGCCAATGTGCCTTTTCCTAACCTAGGGGGTTCATTTCTGGATTGCATTCTCTCATTTTGGTCTTTATTTCCATTCAACTGTATGATCAGCAGATCAGATCTTTGTTCTTCTGTTTTTACCCCCAGTTTGCTCACGTCTCTGATGTTATGTCTGAATCTACTTACTGTCTTTAAGGAATAAAAAAGAAAAATTGCTCTTACCTATTAAAATGAAGTCGCACTAATGTTTTGGGAGACCTTCTCCTAAAATTAGCTCCCAGATGTCCCATTGCTGTACATTATTAAGGCACCACTGATTGCGACATATGTGTTGGGTAGGGATCTGTCTCTCATTTTTACTGTTGTGACTTATTGAAAATTTATATTGATCATAGTAGCCTGACACATTTGTCCAGCAAAATATTCACTTTGCCTTTTACATCTTTGTTTCATTCATTACGTGGTCTACATCATACAGGGTATAAATCTGAGGGTGGTGTGTTCATTAGGGCTGTACAAAACAGCACCATTTCATTTCAATTTCCATTTCACTATTTTGATGGGACAGTGTTTTGTTTTGAGTTTCATTACACTTTAAAGCACTGTTCTGTTTCATGTCGTCAAAACTGTTTCAATGTTTTGATGCTGTTTCGAAGTTTTGCCCATAGGTTATAATGGGGAAGGACAAAACTGCCTATAACTTTGTCAATTTTTGGCAGATGTGTATGATAACATCAGAGATGATAGCCACTTCTGAGGGTGTAAACCTGCTAAGTTTCAGGGAGATAGGTGCAGAGGTTTCTGGGCAACTGCACCTCAAATTCTTGAAAACAGAACTCATGTCATTTGTAAGTGTGAAGGCACAGGAGGCTGAAAACTGCAGACATGGTAGCACCTGCTGAGCCCACAAAGCCTGCAAAGTTACAAGGAGATAAGTATAGGGGTTTTTGGGAAACTGCACCTCAGGCTGCTGACAAGAAAACTTGTGATGTGTGACTTTGTGTGTGTGTTAAGGCATGCCCTCACTGGCACTGGGCCCCAGCGAGGCCTTCTCCTCCCCTACAGCCTCCCATGTCCACCACTTTACATGACAACAAGTAGTAATTTACTAAGCAGCACAGTAGCATCAGCAGCATCTCAGGCAGCCAAACTCTGACACAGTCTTACTTTCCTGTCTTGCAGGAGCTTCTTCTCCAGCAGCTGCCAGAGAACTCTCCCTGCCAGCCCCAAACCTGGGGTTTAGATGTGCCCAGGGCCCTGTGTCCTTCTTGTTAGGTGCTAGAGGTGTTGGTCTAAGGACATGGCACTGACAGAAAAGGTTCTTTGGGTCAATCTAATCTAGTATTTTTTAGCAGATCAACTGAATAGTTGCAGAAATATATCTTAGCAAGGTTTCAGGTTGAAAAACCCTTTGTTAGGCTGAGGAGGCACTTGCAGTTGGTGCATGTGCTGTTCCTGGATGGAAGAAATAGTAAAGAATCTAGAGGCTGGCATGCAATGCAGGCAAGAAAGCCAGTCAGTGGAAATGGAAATGGAAGTGTCAGGGGGTGAGGGTCAGGCTGGAGTGGGAGGGTGGAGAGGTGGATGTAGCAACACAGGTAAAATGGAAAGGTACCTGGGAAGTCAGATGTCCGGCAGGTTGTAGTGTGTCAGAATTCCTCATACAATGAAGGCACCACCGTCTTGCTGAAGGTGGTGCATGCAGGTACTTGATATGATGGGGCAACAAGCGCCATGAGCTGCCTGAACCCTGGCTGCTCCACTGAGGAGAAGTGTTGGCCAGTGATAGCAAGCATCTTCACAATGCTCTGGGTGATCTTTCTTACCCTTGCAACATGCCCCCCTTTCTGTCCACCTTTCACCCACTGTTCCAGGGTGGCCTGCCTCTGCTTTGTGGGGACAGGGGCTTTGGAGTGAAAGAGGAACTTCTCTTTGGCCACACTCTCACTGGTGCCAGGCTGAGGAGGAGCAAGGGCAATAAGGTGGCACCTGTGGAGGTGTATCAGCATTCCCATGGTGCTCATGTGTTGTTCCCTTGCCCCGGCTGGTTTTGGCTCAGCAGTACAGGTAGATAGCATATGCGGGATCATTTGCCACCTCAAAATGATCCCAAACCACACTACCTGCTTGCTTCTGGGGTGCAGGTACATGTGAGGATGCTGCCTTTACCCCTCATCAGCAGGCAGAGGCACAGCAACAGGACTCAGGTGAGCCACTTGCCTCCACAACCTCTACCTCAGCCTCTTCCCAAGTGCCTTCTGGGTAAGGAGACCTGGCTCTAGGGGAAGTTTGAGGGGTGTGGAGCACAAACTCAGATGATTTCCCTCCTTTCCCAGAATTTCCCTTGCTAGGGCACTCAGCTTCAGCTCCAGGTCTTCCTCTGGGACTGGAAGGTTCAGCATGGGAAGTGAAATGAGTGTGGAGAGACTATCATGCTGGTGCTGGTGTTGGTGCTTGTTGTCATGGTTGTGGTGGTGGTGGGGGATTATGGCTGGTGCTTTTAGAGGGGATGCAGACTCAGGCACAGGTAGTGGCACTGGCACTGCTCCCTTCTCCTTGCTGCCTGCTGAAGCCTCATGCCTGCTTGTTGTAGCAAAGAGGCTGTGTCTCAATTTGGGGAGGGGGAGGGAACTTACACCTCTCCCTCCATCCCATCTTCCACCCCTTCATGAAGGCTTGCCAGCTGCCTTTCCAGCACACTTCATGGTGTGTTTTATAGTGTCTTACATTTATGTATTTTTATAAAGATATATATAAATGTATAGGCATCTTTCTATATGAATTCTATATTATAATATACAATATAATAAATAAAATAAAGACATATAAATGTATATGTGTCTTCCTATATAAATGTTATATTATAATAGCCAATATAATATGAAATTGAAAAGAATCAATAAATGAAAATAATAATAAAATAAAAGGGTCTAGAAAGAAAGCAAAAGTTATTGCAGAATCTCACTTGCTAGGCTAAGAAGTAGGAAATCAATGGTAGTAGCCTTTGTTGTCTAATGCCACTGAGCTTCTGGAAGATAGCTCAGTAACTGACCCCAAGGCAGAAAGCTGGTCAGTTCAAACAATGCTCCTTTTTATACTGTTTTTCATCCCTCCCCCAGAGCATTGGGATTGGAAGGTACCTTAGGGAAGGATGACAGTCACTGGCCAGCTACACAGTCAGTATGAGAGCACTTCTTCTTCCTCTTCCCCCTCCTCTTCCATCTCCCTCTCCTTACTTTCTGTTTTCCTGTAGGCAAGCCCAGCTTCAACTTTGAAACTCAAAATGTTTTGAAATTTTTGAAACATTTCGTCTGATGTCATTTCACTTTGAGGCTGTTTTAAAACCCCTCATTTCATTTTAATTTCTCTGTTTTGAGCTTGAAAGGAATCAAAATAGCATCAAAATGGAACAGCTGGTGAGATTTTGCACAGCTCTAGTGGTCATCTGTCTATACAAGCATCTGCTGGAGTGATCAAATTATTTCACATAAACCTCAGATGACCAATTTTAGCCTACTTATCTATAGTGGATTTGAAGTAGATACCTGGCAAAATCTGGTCTGAGAGTATTTCTAATCAGTAGGGATAGCAAAGTTTTCTCTTGAGGTCAAAATAACTTTTTGAGACCCATGATTGTGTCAGCGTATGTCTGAGACATTTGTTTCGTAAGGCTGGTTTAAGTCAAATCCTTAACATCAATGTAACAGTTTTATTTAATGTAATTTCCTCTTGTTTAATTTAATTCTCCTCTTTCAATGTAATTTCCTATTTCTAATAGTACATGAAAAGTAAAAATGGAAACAAAATACCAGCAACAGGGACAAAAAGGATTAATGTCCATCATCCATCAGGGTCCTTTAGATTAAATAACCAGTGAATGACAACATACTAGTACACTGTGGCCCGAGGAACATCATTTTTGCCTGACTGTATCTGGCTGTCTAAAGATCCAAATGGTTGTGCATGGTTCACTACTGCTCTACACCATGTGTAGTCAGAACAAAGTGAATGTAAAATGCTGCAGTTCTCCTCAAAAATACATATTTGACACCTTCTCTGCAGTGTGTAAATGACTGCATAGTATGTAGGGCAATTGCCCACCAAGCCTTTGATAATATACAGCCACTTCTATATTCCCTTGGGACTCAGATGGAGTTTTGGAAGAATCTCGGAGTGGCACTGGGCCATGCACTCTGGACCCTTCTAACTTTACTGTACCTAACTGCCAAGTTGAGCAAGGGTGATGCAGGAGTAAGTGGGTAGGGTTTGTTTCTTGGTGGCAGTTCTGGGTCAGCAGGAAGGTACTGTAGATATGGCCTGTATATGAGGGGCAGGGAGCATTTGAGGGGGCAATCTATACAGTGGAAGATGGCCAGCTAGTCTTAAATGTGTGGCCATGTGATGGATGGGTGCTTCAGACTCTGGTTGCGAGGGCAATTTGATTGATCAATGCTTTCAGGCCCAACCCCTTGTGGGGCTATGCTTTTATAGACTTAAACCTTTTGCTTTTACCATTTTTCTAATAAATGTCTAAACAGTCAGAAAAGGCTGTCTGTTTATCTGTCATCACTAATGTGGTGGAGGGAGTGTGGGGGAAGAAGATTCAAGAGCAGACTGAAATATGATTAATTAAGATCTGTGATATCCTTGTATTATAATGGTCTTACTTGTGAAAGTGTGTGTTTTAAAGTAGTGGCGAGTAGTAGGAGTTGTAGACAGGAAACAGACAACAGGGATAGAAAGAATATTTTAACAATAGAGAAAATTAGGGTTGAAAAGGCTATCTTGAAGATTAATGATGCTTTAATATAAATTTGGTGGGCTAGATCATCAGCTGTAACTTTCAGAGTCAATACTTCCTTGTTTACTATTGAGGATATGGCCAACTTACTAGCACCTGGAAGAAGACTTTTCACCTTAATATTCTCTTGTGGTATTTGTTTTTTTGTACTCCTCAATATGTACATTGTTGTGTTTGTCAAACTACACTTACAGATCTTCAGAAATATGTCTTTTCAGTCTTAGTCCTATACAATGCAGCTTACGTTTTTAGGGATGTGCAAGATCATATTTCTTTAGCACAATCATTAACTTATCTTGTTATTTCTTAGAATAACCTTTCTGAAATCTGCTTAAAATGTTCTCTACTTGGCTTTAGAACAATTCAGTCCACAATACATTAGTCTTCTGTTGCACAACATGTTTCTGAGAGAAGCTATGAGAGGGGAGGCAAGCATAAAGTCAGAGAAAATGATAATTTCTACAATATACTAACACTAAAAGTCTAAAAGCATAGAACAAATAGAGAAACCACATCACCGCACATTTGTTTGTGCTATTGGAAAATCTGATTACAGTAAAACAGAAAGATAAACTTAAAACAACTAACAAACATTCCATTTGGGTAAGTTTCTGTCTTAGAAATGACTGACTTGTTTCAACGGGGACTGAAAAATAAACTTCCTGGTCACTTATGATTTTTTAAGCTTTTTATTTTCTTGCTCCATCACATTCCCTTCTGTTTCTCAGACTGGTGTGTGTGAAGGTTTGTCAGGCTCTTTAAACAAAATAGTAAATCCAACTTCTCTTTGGTGGGTAGGTAGCACTTACATGGTACCTGTAGCCATGTAACTACCACTTTACACCACTGATACCTGAAGAGAACTTGGATCTTCCACTTTCTCAATAGGTGCCCTAATAGCCACTGGGCTAAAAGGTAGGATGGCTCATGCTCTCCTCCATTTGATGTTAGTTTAGCACCTTTCAGGAGAGAGAAGAAGCTTAAATCTATGCAAATGGCCCCAAAATGTCACTTATGAAGCTAGGTTAGTTGCATTAGTGCCACTTACCTGTTTACAGGTGGAGTTGGATTTGAGCCTGTGCACCTGTCCAGTTTTTATAGGAATATTGTCCTTTGTGACTTTTGTCCTTTCCTCAGTGCTGAACAGTTGAATTGAGTTAAGAAAATGTAAGACCTCCTTATTTTCTCACCTCCTTAGTTAAAGTTATTTTGTGGAAATGTTGCCAATACCCCTTCACATCATTTGAGCAAAGTAGGTTATGGAGAATCTGTTTATACATTGAGTTTTTAGGTTGAGGGAAAGTTATTTTTTAAAATATCACCCTTTTACTACCTGGTCTAAATCTGTTCCAATTAGAGAAGAGTCTTAGACTAAAGAAAAAATGGCAAGGGTAAACATCAGTGCAAGTGTGTTCAGAAAACTGTCCCTGTGCCTGATGGGAAGGATGAGAAGTTGGAGTAAAGTCTGTGATGGCTCAATAGTTAAAAAGATATGATGATTTTATTACCACATTCTCCAACTAGTGGTGACAAAAAAAAAAAATGATAGCACTTGGAAAAAAGAATCTTTCGCCATTAAACATTCACCATTTTTAAATATTTTCTAAGAATTCAATGCAGTTGGCTGCACAATTAAATATTTATAAGTATGAGATGAGAGGAAGACATAAGAAACTACAGAGGAAGTTTCTTAGTTTGTACATGTATATGTGTCTGTGCCCATGGCAAATTTATTCATGCCTCTGCAAATAGGAGAAAGTTGCTAAAGGTAGAAAAAAAAGAAAACTAGTGCTGATGAGCTCATCCAAGATAATTAGGATTAAGTTATTGCTTTAAATACCATTGTTTTGAACAGGGGCAGTATAGACCTGAATTATCTACAAAGGCGATGGAGAAGCTGTGCCTCACAGAAGCTTTAGTTCTAATGTACCTTTTCCCTGGGCACATCTAGACATGTAGTGCATTGTGCCAGAGTTTATTGCTCCCAGGTGTAGCATTTACATGTGTGTCAAGGAGTGTAGCACATTGAGCTGGGTTGGAGCAGCTGTGGCTTGCAGAGGGTCTGGGGTTCAGCCTGCCAGCCCAGGGTTGCTCCACCCTGGCTTAATGTGCCATGGAGGGGATGGCTGGGGCATGCAGGTGCTCCAGTGTAGGGCTAGTTGACAGGCAGTCCCTGAACTGAAGCATCTTGTGCCCCAGCCAGCCCCATCAGTGTCTACACATGCATTGCTGTGTACTACATACCATCTTTGTAGGATAGTACTTACATTTACAAGTACTAAACTACAGTGGAGATAATTAGTTTACTGCATTCTAATAGGGCTGCACATGTTGACACTGAAACTTTACTGTGGAGCTAATCAGGAAGTTCTGCAGTAAGGCTAGAATCAGATATTACACATAAATCTGTTTAAGTGATTAGAAACTGGTTTAATCCTGTAACAGAACAGATGTTCAGTGCACATAAACCAGTTTGAGATAAATCTGGTTGAAAGTAGTATCAGACTTAACTGATTTGGTTCAAACCTGTTTATGCAATGTCTGTCCCAAACGCCTGCTGTTTTTAAATTAAATCAGATTCCCTCAACACCCCAGCATGCCCTCTGGGCTACGTGGGGCTTCCTCCTCCACAGCAGGGCTGGCCCTTCCACTCTGCTCCCTGCCTGCAGTCTCTGCAGGCATCTGCCTGGCTTCTGCTTCATCCTACTCTGTGCTAAGCAGGCATTCCCCCATCCCTCAGACACCTCAACATTAGCTAGCAGACCACATGCTGGTTACCTTCAAGCTGTGGCATGTGGGACAAAGGCAGAATCAAGAGATAGCTGGTAATTAGGGCTGTGCAAAGCTTTGGATCATGATTCAGATTCAGATGATTCAAAAGCAAAATCTATGAATCTGAATTGAATCACTGTAAGCTTTAGGCTTTCTGAATTGTTTCAGAGTTTCCAAATCGATTTAAAAAAGATTCAGAAAAGATTTGGAGATTCAGCCATAAAATATAATGGGGAATCAATGAATTAACTATTACTTTGTTGTCTGTTTTCTGATTTGGATGAAACTTGGAGCGATGGTAACCTCTTCTGAGAGCATGACACATGTCATGTTTCAAGGAGTTAGGCACAGGGGTTTGGGAGAAACTGTACCCCAAATTCTTGAAAGCAAAACTCATTTATGTGTTAAGCCACAGTGGGGTCAAATCCACAGGGGTTGTAGCTCTTGCTGAGGCCACAAAGCCCGACAAATTTCAAGGAGATAGGTGCAAGGGTTTGGGGGAAACTGTACCTCAAGCTGTGGACAAGAAAAACTTGTGACATGGGTGACACTGTGTGTGTTAAAGTGCAGCAGGGTGACAGCTGCAGGCTTGCTAGTGCCTGCTGAGGCCACAAAGCCTGCCAGTTGTCAAGGAGATAGGTGCAGGGAGGTTCTGGGTTCTGTGGCCCTGCACCTCTAGCTGCTAACAGGCAAAAGTCTTTACATGGGTGCTTGTGCAACTGTGCCTGTCTTGGGGCACATGGGGGGCTAGGCTACTGTGTTACCAGTCAGTCATGATTCACTCAGGGATCAGCTCAATACACAGTAGCTAGCTACTAGATAATGAGTTAATGAGCAAGGATTAACTCTTACAGAAACCACAGACCAAGGAGAGGAAAGAATCAATACAGAGCTGGGAACTGTTTCTGGTCCAAGACAGAGACAGTCAGATGCACAAGCACTCATGTTATGAGTTTTGCCAGTCAGCAGCTAGGGGTTCAGTGCCCCAGAAACCCCCTACACCTATCTTTTTAACAGATGGCAGACTTTATGGCCACAGCAGGGCCTAATAGCCAGGCATTCAGTAGTTTCCCCCTCCCCATCATACCCCAAGACAGACACAGTTGCACAAGCACTCATGACATGAGTTTTGCCTGCCTGCGGTCAGAGGTGCAGGGCCCCAGAATCCAGAAGCCCTGCATCTATCTCCTTGACAGCTGGCAGGCTTTGTGGCCTCAGCAGGGGCTAGCAGGCCTGCAGCTTTCACCCTGCTGCACCTTAACACACACAGTATCACTCATGCCATGAGTTTTGCTTGTCCACAGCTTGAGGTGCAGTATCCCCCAAACTGCTATACCTATATCCTTGAAACTTGGCAAGTTTTGTGGCCTCAGCAAGAGTTACCACCCCTGCAGTTTTGACCCCACTGTGTAGCTTAACACGTACACATGACATAAGCTTTGCTTTCAAGAATTTGGGGTGCAATTTTCCCCAAACCCCTAAGCCTATTTCCTTGAAACTCAGAAGGTTTCATGATCTCAGCAAAGAATATCATCTCTCCAAGTTTCATCCAAATTAGCCAAAAGACAACAAGGTTATAAATATTTCACTGATTCCCCATCATACTCTATGGCCAAATCTCCAAATCTTCTGAAGCGATCTGGCTGAATTGAATCAGAAAAACAATTTAAATCTCTGAATCAAATCTCTGGCATCTGAATTGGCTGAATCTGATTTGGATAGTTCCCTATTCACACAGGCCTACTGGTAATGCCCTCTGTTTTCTTAATGGGGTGATAAACACTGAGTTAAGGGTGATATACATTCTCCGCTGGGCTATTCAGGGGTAGGGAGAAGGGCCCTTCCTAATCACAGTATGTTTCTGGGGCTTGGCTAGCCCCTGCTCAGCTCAGAACTGTACAAAGGAAGGGAGGGCTTCTCTAACACCTCCCCTGCTTCTAGCCTGAGCCACTGCAGGCATGTGTCTCCCTTTTTGGAGTGTGTGTCTGGTCACAAAACTTATTTATCCTAGCCAGGTTAGACTAACCTGCAAAGATTGAATCAATTCAGGCTCAGGCTTTTATATATCTGTCTCTAGCCTACATGTCTCGTGTAGATATGCCCCCTGTGTAGAAAAGCTGGCATAATCTTACTTACAATATGTTGATCCACCTTCCTTGGCCTCATTAAAGGTCATGCCCAAGTTTTTTCCTAAAGGGGTTCTAAACTGATATTTAATGGTTTCTGCGCAGATAGGTAAAGTGCAGTTTTGTTTCACAATGCTCAGCTGCTGGTGGTCCTTCTTAGATCCATGGCTGTCAGAACTATTTGGAAGTAGACATCATACTCTGTTTGCATAAGCACTTTGCAAATAATGGGCCAGATCCTCAGCACATTTAATTTTTCAAAACTCCACTGATTGCATTGAGCTGCCACCAATTTGCAACAGCTGTGAATCTGTCTCAGGATTCCTATATCATATATATTTACATTCAGAGTATCCACAGATTTGGCATTTTTATAGTAGCTTGTCTTCCTTTGCTGGTTAAATTGCAGTTATTGTTCCAAATGCATACTTCGATCTGAATTATGAGCTGTAGGTAAGTTGAGACAAGGAAACTCTTGTAAGAGTTGAATGAGAGGATCACATAAATGTATTTAATGATTGCATTGCACTGAAAAAGTATTAGAGGTCACTAACTGCCACCTGTTTTTGTTTTCCTGATTCAAATTGATCATCACATGACCCACAAAACAAGATTGGGTAGGAGTTAAAAATAAATAAATAAAAGAACTTTTTTATAAAGGGTCAAGGAATTGTAGTGAAGTAATATGGTTGCCAAGAAAGCTTTACTGAAGTCATTAAACAAAAAAAAAAATAAAAAAATGTTTTTGTAATGTTAGTCTTGGCCCCATTAGCTTTTTGGACTTGGATCTTATTCTAAAAATTCAGGATAATTTTTTATTATAATTTTTGTTCTACACTGACCACTTGGCATTAGGACTGAAGACCTATATGCTTGCTCAATAATAAATACCTCCAAGTTGGATCTGAAGGAGAGCTGCAAAAATTGTGTCTGGTCTACCATAACTGCATCCTATGGTAAACTTAGAAAATGTAGCTTTTTCTCAGCTAACTAGGTTGTGGTATCTAGCAAATATGGTTCTTTCTTAATGACATCTTAGCACAAGAGGGGCTATATCATTGTGGGTAGGGTTTATGAACCATTCCTAGTGAATTATTTGATGATATTATCTAGAATGTGTTTCATATCAGCATTACAATTCAAATGAGTGGCTGCATGCTTTCTGAATCTTTTTGTTTTGAAGGCAATTTCTCTAATGACAATGCTAAAGACTTAAGCATGTCAATGGCTTCCTTCCTGTGAGAACTAAAGGTAGAGATCTGAAAAAATGTTTTGATTCTTATTTTTGTGCTGTGAGTTATTACACTCATGAAATTTTGTTGCCTAAATACGTTCCAAAAAGCCAGCCTTTTATACTCCAGTGCAGGAAGGTGGTTATTTTATGTCTGTATCCCAATACAGTAGAGTAAGCAATATTTTTCTCTACAGATATTCTTTGGATACCTATTTGAAACTGGTAACTTGAAGCAAAAACTGTATAGATTTTATTTTATTTTGATGGGAATCATAAAAGAGATGAAGCAATGAAACACCAGGACTGTCTGAGTGCCAACACTATACTTTCTTGCTTCACATGGACAAAAAATCAGATCAGAGCCTTATATATGTCAGATGACTGCTTAGTGTAGATTTTGCTACTATTACATCAGCCTTCAACACAATTGCTAGAACCTAAAAGAGAAAATACAATGAAAGAGTGGTTTAAGAAAATACCCAAACATTTAGCAAAACTAATAGTTTAACTAGACTTCAAACCAAAATTGTACTATAGGGATACTTTTTCTAGGTGATTGCTTATTAGAGAGTTTCTTTAGTGCAACAAGCAGAACACAAGGAAAACAATGAGAAAACAACCCATTCTTTAAATATGCTGGAAAGGGCAATCTGTCTATATGCAAAAATATCCTTGCAAAAATTTCTTTCCGTTTTAAGTACCAGCATAAAAACATCCCAGGTGCACATACTGTATACTGAAGGGCATTCTGTATACAGTATACAACATGCAGGGTGTGTCTGTATGGTACTGTACATATCCTTGCAAAAATTTCTTTCCGTTTTAAGTACCAGCATAAAAACATCCCAGGTGCACATACTGTATTCTGAAGGGCATTCTGTATACAGTATACAACATGCAGGGTGTGTCTATATGGTGCTGTACAGTGATATTGCTATGGCGTCGTACTTTACTACTTCCTTTTGGAAGTAGGGTAATGTGTAAACATGCCTGCACTTCTCCAGGCATTCACAGTGTTGACAGTGTTTCTTTACTGAACTACTTTATTGAAGAAAGATTCAAAAAGAAAAGCAGCAACAAAGAGCCTGATGGAGAACCCCAAAGAACCCATGAGAATTCTTCTTTAAGCCAGTGATTCATGGCTGTTACATTGTGACAGCCAGAACCAAGAGGGTTTAATAAGCAATAATGTGTGCTTCTTGGAGGCATTTGGTATTCTGCCTAAATAGATAATATTAGTTAATATT